>OZ012737.1:306209948-307409948 GCA_963859935.3 Lathyrus sativus | reverse complement strand
GCTCATTGATATGTTTGTCGCCACTCTGCCTAGCGTTTATGATGAAAAGCTCATTAGTCGCATGTCGGGTAGTTTCTCTGACTTAATCATCACCGGAGAGAGGGTGGAAAATGGTATCAAGTTAGGAAAGATAAGTGCTAGAGAAATACCCTCAGCTGGAGGAGCTAAGAAGGTGTTTGGTAACAAGAAACGAGAAGGAGATACCAACTCAGTGTCCAGTTCTCGCGGGAGAGGTAGAGGTCAGAATCGTCAGCAACAGCAGATTGCCAGTATTACAATTCCCGCAGTTCAGCAGCAACCACAACAACAACAACGTCAACAACAACAACAACAACAACAACAACCGCAGCAGGGTTATAGAAGATATCAGGACCGAGGTCGGGCGGCAGTGAATAGACATTTTGATGCGCCTCCCATGCCGTATTCTCAACTATTGCAAGCTTTGTTGCAGCTGTAGTTGATTCAAAAGAGGACCATGGCTCCCCTGACTGGGCCTCCTCCACCCAGGTATGACGCAAACGCTCGCTGTGAGTTTCATTCAGGTGCCCAGGGGCATAACATCGATAATTGTAAGGCCTTTAAGCATAAGGTGCAGGAAATGATCAATAGTAAAGCAATTAACTTCTCCAATGATGTTCCTAATGTCATACAGAATCCTATGCCAAATCATGGGCAAGCTGGGGTTAATCCAATTATTGAGGAGGATGTCTTGGATTTGGTAACAGATGTTAATGAGCTGAAGACACCATTGAGCTTTGTGAAAGCTAGATTGTTGAAGGGGGGATGTTTTCCCAGGTTGTGCTGAAGACTGTGCTGAGTGTCTAAGTAATCCTAAGGGATGTGGGCAGTTGAAAGGATATATTCAAGAGATGATGGATAATGGAGTCTTTCAATTTGACCGGTCTATTGAAGGTAAGCCTGAGGAGTTGGTAGCTGAGGAAAGGGATGAGATTGCCACAATTTCCATTCCATACAAAACCGTTACCATTTATGCGCCAAAACCATATATATATATATATATATATATATATATATATATATATATATATATATATATATATATATATATATATATATATATATATATATATATATATATATATATATATATATATATATATATATATATATATATATATATATATATATATATATATATATATATATATATATATATATATATATATATATATATATATATATATATATATATATATATATATATATATATATATATATATATATATATATATATATATATATATATATATATATATATATATATATATATATATATATATATATATATATATATATATATATATATATATATATATATATATATATATATATATATATATATATATATATATATATATATATATATATATATATATATATATATATATATATATATATATATATATATATATATATATATATATATATATATATATATATATATATATATATATATATATATATATATATATATATATATATATATATATATATATATATATATATATATATATTATTTTTCTAATTCAATCTTTCTAGAATTTTTGTATATATTTCTAATTAGCTTCTATTAGAAGTTTTTAATGTATTTTCTTTTAGAGATTAGATTTTATTTCTCATTTAACATTGAGCATCTTTATTCATTTGTATCGTTTTTTGGTCGATGACGAGACCTCCAAGTTGTTATACGTCAAATTATTGATGGAAACAACAAGCCCGAGACCGACTTTCTTTCTCGTTTTTCACTTTCGACCGTTTATCCATCTTTTGTTATTTTTACCGCTTTTTGGCCGATGACGAAGTTTCCGTAATTCGTTATTTAGTCAAATTATTGATAAGTAATGTTGGATCCGAGACCACCTCCTTTCTCTCCTCATTTCTTCTCCGTTTCGATTTTATTTTAACTTTCCTCGATCAATGAAGTCTTGTATTCACAAGCGTCGTATTATCGAAGTCGATAACCTTTCCGATTTCAAATCTATGGAAGATGACCATTTGGGTCATTTTCTCTACTTTGGGATCGCGATAGGCTACCTTCGATTAATCGACATAATGTTTGTGATTAAGACGAGATCCCACTGCTTTTGGTCTGTGCGACACGATTCAATTGGAGAATGATCCTCAATATCATTTCTCTATCTTGTCCTTAGCACGAATATCAATTACGTGACCTCCTATAGTTTGACTTCCCTCATAATTCGAACTACGACGGTTTAGCGTCACATTGGTCCCGATTCGATTCACCATAACACCTTTGGGCCGTTTTTCAATCCATAACCGCGAGAGTGTTGTGAGCCAAGCGTTAGATATGTAGGAAATGATGAGTGGGAAGCCTCTCCTTTCTCGTCTAGAGTGTTTAGCGTATGCCCTTTGGGCAATATGCGACGCATTCGCTCCTACGTCTTAGGATTTAACGTGTGCGTCCCGGTCCGTTTAATTCCTTCCCGTTTAGGCGTTCCAGGCCTAGGACCCCTTTTCTCTCGCATCCGTGCAATCGAGACCTCCTTTTCTCTCGCCCCCGTGCGATCGAGAACACCCTGTTTTCCCGTAGTTAACCCGAACTACGACTGCTCTGATTTCTCATACCAGATGAGAATACGTAGGCATAGGATTGCGATAATCCTAGCGAGCACTTTTCCCCCTTTCCCACCTTTAGGTTCCCATACCTTTTAACCGAGGACATGATACGTCCGTTCTACCGCAAACAGGTAACACCTAAGTATCCAATGGTCGAGCAACAATGCACCTAACTGCTAGTATCGTCTACCCGAACCTTTTCTCTCGCCCTGTGCGATCGAGAACACCCTTTTTTCCTGTAGTTAGCCCAAACTACGGCTGCTCTGATTCTTCATTCCCTAATGAAGATACGTAGGAACGAGGATCCCTATCCTTAGCGAGCACATTTACCACTAACACCCTTTTCTCTTGCACCCGTGCGATCGAGATCCCCTTTTCTCTCGCATCTGTGTGATGGAGACTTTCACACTAACAACTAACTTCCCTTCTCTTGCCCCAGTGCAATCGAGATCGACCTGTTATTCTGAACCTTTTCTCTCGCCCTAGTGTGATTGAGATCTTTTCCCGTAGTTGCCCGAACTACGTTTGCTCTGATTTCTCATACCAGATGAGGATACGTAGGCACAAGATGTGATGTCTTGGCGAGCAACCTCCCTCGTAGTTTCCCGAACTACGTTGACTCTGACTTTCCCATTGCACGAGGGAATACGTAGGCATATGGCGGCAATGTCCTATCGAGTCGGTTCTTCCTCTTCCCTCCCGTTTAACAGTAGCTTTTAGATAGTTTTCACCCTTAGATTTAGACAACAAGCGTGGATCCCGTTGAGTACAATGGACGTGAGGGGTGCTCATACCTTCCCCTTGCGTAACCGACTCCCGAACCCAAGATTTGGTTGCGATGACCTGTCTTTTTCCTTTTTTGTAGGTTTTCTCTGATTGTTCCCTTTCCCTCTCTTTGGGATAAATAACGAATGGTGGCGACTCTTTTGTCTTCTGTCGGCCCCTTTTCGCAGCGATGCGACACTTATCGAAAACAAGCACCTTGAAATTTGGAGGAATTTTCACACTTGGGACCAAACCCAAGTCAGCCATGTCCATACCCAAAGTAATTAGGTTCTCTACATCCCTCATTCTTTCTTCGAGCATACGAAACTTCCTTTCGGCCTCGGTAGGAAAACTCATCTCAGCATCATAAAACTGCTCATCTTGATTGTCCACCTTTAGGCGAGGAACATGAATCTCAACAGTCCTTCTCCTTGGTTGTCCCATAGGAGGGGGTGGAGGAAGATCAGTACATGGAGGATTCACAACTTTGTCTAGAGTATTACAACCAATAACATTCCCATTGCCAGCCTTTGGGATAACAACAACAGGCTTGTGGATAAGTGCCCTTAATTCCTCTTGGCGTTGAGCCATACCTTGCATCACTTCCATGAACTATCCCATACGAGTTCTGACTTCCAATAATTCTAATTGTACCTGATCCATGATCCGCCTCTGGTTACTACGAGTTGCGTAGCAGTGAGAAGTCGGGTTTGCAACTCTAGAGAGAATACCAAGTTAGAATAAGAATTCTCATCCTCGAATATCTGTTATGAATGCATGTATGCATGAGTGTATGCAAATTCCATGTTCAACTATTTATGAGGAATCTCTATGCTTTGCTTCAAATTTTACACAGACAAACCACAAGAAAAAGATAGACAACTCAACTACAAGTCCCAAAGTTAAGATCCTTGGAAATAAAAGAACATGTGTGTCAAAATGCAAACATGTTATGATGATATGGATGCAGAGACATGTGATCAAGGCTTCCACAAATTATGAATAACGGTTGTGTTGTTTATGGAATAAGCTTAAAGTTCTGCTCTGACGAGAATACCAGAGTAGTAGAATACCAGGTTCATAAGTTCATACTGATAAGAAAACCAAAAAACGAGGTAGGTTGAAGATCACGATTTCCTATAAAACCCATCCCCTATTGCACGTGGGTTCTAGTCTTGGGCAAAGGCATCCTAGCAGGTCCTCAGTCTCACGGGCTCTTAGGTCGAGAAATGATAATAAGTTTACCATATCTGGTTTGGCATTATCACCCCTCAAGGAGGCCTCAACTGACTTCCCATAAACGGTCTTTAGAGTGATAAGCTCTCTAAGTCAACACCCTATCATCTACACCAGATGCGTAGGATAGAATATCTTCAAAGAAAACCTCGTCTGAATGTGGGTCTCGTGTCAACCAAACGTAACCAGATGCTACGTAGGCCATACAACTATCCACTTTAATCCTATGTATGTACTCGATCCTGAGTAGTGGGTTATCTCTCATAGAACCATCCCACCCAATAGTACAACAGCCAGCCAAAACAATATGACAATGATAAACAGATGCAATAATATGCAAGAAAATGTAAAAATATACAATAGATAAAGCAAATAAAAGCATAAAGATAAACACCCAATGGCAAGAAACATACAAACGCTAGGATTGACTCACATAGGGAACCAGAGTCCCCACCAGAGTCGCCAGCTGTCGCAACTGCGAAAAACAACCGATGGAAAAAATAGAGTCGCCACTGAATGTTATTTATCCCCACGGGGGAAAGGAAACGATCAAAGAAACATTGAAAATAGAAAAGAACATGGTCTCGCAACCAAATCCTGGGTTCAGGAGTCGATTATGCGAGAGGAAGGTGTTAGCACCCCCTCGCGCCCGTTGTACTCAACGGGATCCACACTCGTTGTTCTAATAAAATGGTGTGTTTATCTAAAGCCTACTTGCTAATGGAAACGTAAATGGAAAAATACAAAAGGAGACTCGATAGGACTTCACCGTTCTAGGCCTACGTATTCCCTCGTGCAATGGAAAAGTCAGAGAAATCGTAGTTCGGAGGACTACGGGTGGACATGGGAAGGTTGCTCGCCAAGACTTCGCTATCTTGTGCCTACATCAGAGCATTCGTAGTTCGGCCTACCATGGGTGGTTGAGTGCTTTTTATGAGCGATGCTAAGTTCGTGTTCCTGCAGTTAGGGTCAATGCCTGTTTGCGGTAGAATAGGAATAACATGCCTTTTCTGAAAAAGTTTGACGTAAAATCCTGAAGGACAAAATGATTTGAATTTGTTTAAGAGTTTTAACAAAAATGAATTGAATTTGTTTGAGATTCGTATTGCACTAAAGTCTATGACATATGAGCCAATGCTTTGCAAGATCACCCCTAAACGGGACTTATGGTAGACACTCTAGAAGAAGTAAGGAGAGACTCACCGCTCATCATTTCTCATGTACTTAAGGCTTGTGACGTACAATACTCATTGCATTTATTACGTGTTTTATTTGATTTGAGAGAGAGAAGAGAGACTCAAAGGAAGGTCTAAGGGAAACTGAATCCTAGATGTTGTCATGCAATGTGTCCCTAAGGTCAATATGAGGAAGGAATTTTTATCCTAATGTTGTCATTCTTGGATGTAGAGCCTAATGTCTATCCTACTTCAAACTTAATCAAAAGTTAAGTTTAAACTAGGAGCCCTAAGGGAGCATGTGAACAAAACACAAGACAACTCAATCACAAAGAGAAATCACAGAACTAGGCTCAAGTATAAGCAAGACTCAGGCATAAGGAGAACTTCATGTCAAAGTAGCAAGCACAAGGTAAGTATCATCAAGAAACAAAATCAAGTATCATCAAAGAAAGAAGTCACAAGTATCCTCAAGAATCAATCAATAACAAAGGCATCAAGAAATAACCACAACGTGTATAAAGGATAAAAATCAACAATTAATCAAGAATTAATCGAGACATGCATCACAACCATGGCGACAAAACCATAAGGAAATTCACACGACTTCATCATGAAAGGTTCACAAGTATCAACAAAAATTTGTCAATATCCAAAATCACTCACAACTTGAACATCAAGAAATAATCCTAATTTATCAACCTACTTGTAGTCTAAGATAAAAACTAATCGCAATCAAGATAAAAAATTAATGTCAAAACTAAAATTAAAATATAATCAAAATTAGCATAGACTAAGAATAAAATCTAAATCAAAATCAAGATTAAAACTGAAATAAAAAAATTAATCACAATTAGCACCAACTAAGAACAAGATCTAAAATAATATCTAATTAACTAAAATCTAACTAATCAAATCAAATTAAAATCAAAACTAATTCAAGTAATTAAACTAGAATCTAATTAAAACCAAAATCAAGATAACTTAGGGGTGCATAAGTGATTAAGAAGTGTAAAAAGTAACGTATGGGCCAGACATAGGTTCATAAGCCCAAAGGTCTCTTGGTCACGAGTCAAGAAGGGTGTACTGAGAAACAAGGCTGTGCAAGAAGTGAAGCTAAAGGGCCTAAGGCCCAATCTGGATGGCTTAAGGTTTTAACCTAAAAGGAAGAGGAGATTCATAACCACACTCCAGCCTTCAGCAAAGCAAACGTTCCTCACTCTTCCACAAACTGTGCCGCCACGAAAACATCTCCATGCTCTCCGTTCACAAAACCGTCGGCCCCGCTCTCATCTTTTCTCAACTATCTTCCTTCCTTCCATACCACCTCACCGAAAACAAACCGCTCCACCGCACCGTGGTATCGCGCCGGTGACGGCGGAGGCTTCAACACAACACACACTCACCACCTCCACCTCAATGACTCATTTCTCATTGCACTCTCAACGCCGGCCATGATTACCTCCGATGCATAACGCCACCGTCAAACCTCACCGCGAAGAACTCTTCAAACTGTAGCAGAACCACATTCGACCTCAGCTTCAACTCTCTTCGCACAACTCGCCATGGAAACTCATTCAAGCCAAGGATCGCAAATTACAAGAAATAAGTTGGCACAAACCAACTAACAAACACCAAAATGGAATCCAGATACAATTGGATATAAAACCACAACAACTACATCGTGAAAACAAGGTTCAAAATGTGGTTACCGTATTTACACAATGATGACGATGAAGATGCTGCTTGAAGATGAACCGCGATCTGGTATTTCTTCTCTCTTAATACTCTATCTTCTTATCATATTTCTCTATTCGTGTGTGCTGTGTTTCTATGCGTGTGTGTTACGTTGTTGTTTGAATCTTGTTCTGGTGCTTGAAGGCTGTTGAAGATGTGCAGAGGCGTTTTTGCGATGTGGAGAGTTTGTTGAGGTTGAAGAAGACTCCGTGAAATTGGTTGTGGTTTAAATTTCAACTGAATCAGAAGGATTGAAGAAGGTTGAGTTGACGTGAAGAGAAGATGAAATCAAGAATTGCAGAGAAAAGATTGAAGAATGAAGAGGAACCGTGGTTCTGAATCTTGGTGAAGAGTGAAGAAGTTTTTTGAAAAATGGAAAAAAGATTCAAGAGAGAGTGTAGAATTGGAGATTGAAGGAGTGAAAAATGGTTGAACCTCCCCCTGAATAATGATGATTGAAGCTTTGTAGAGGTGGATTTGAGAGGGTAGTTTTTGTTTTTTGATTGAAAATCTGTTAGAGTTTGTTAGAGATTCTGAAGATTGAAATTTGGCTCCAAATTCTGTTATATAATTGTTTCAGTGATCTTCTATTATGAAGATGTAATATTATTATGAATTTTCTTCTGTAACTGGTTTTCTCTCCTACAAATTTATTGTGTTGTGAATTGTGTTGTGAATTATTCTGCTGCAATTTCTTCTGCTATGAATTTTTTTTTTAAATAATAATAAAACCTTTCACAATTCCCAACAAGTAAGCAAGATGCAACCAATTCAATAGTATAACCAATGAACCTATTAAAACAAAGGTTCCGCCGCAAACTAGATGAATTTGTGCTCAAGGCATATATGACATTAGTTGGGAACCAATGAACCTATTAAAACAAAGGTTCCGCCGTTGGGAACCAATGAACCTATTAAAACAAAGGCGCAAACTAGATGAATTTGTGCTCAAGGCATATATGACATTAGTTGAGAATTCCTTCCATCATGATACAAATTGAGGTGGACAATTGCTTTGGATACTAAATACCTTATATGCTGCGACTACATCGATTTCGATTATTTTCTTAGAATTCTAAACATATAAGAAATTATCTGGACAAGCAAACTTGGTAAGAGCAATGGTTGCTTCATCTGCTACATTCATGTCTCTAGCAGCAAACGTTCTAGCCCACGAACGAATAGACTTTATTGTCGGACTTTGCATTGTTGGACTGTCAACCTCTTTAATTATCCTCAAGAGCTGTTGAGCTGTTCCACAATGGCTTTAGGAAGAGGTGAGTTTGGACATTTAAAATGTGGTTTTTGGATATTTGAGTTTCGTTTGAAAATGGTTCAATTAGTGTGAAAAATAGGTATGGATTTGGAAAAATAAACATTAAGATTGAGTTTACAAATGGATGTGGAATATGGACTAGTTGATTTTTGGACATTAAATGGGCTTGATTTAAATTAGATTCGTGGACATAAAAGTGAACTTGACCGATGGACATGATTATTTGGAAATAGATCCAAGAATAATTTAATGAAAAATAGTTTTAAATCTAGACAAGAGTGGTTTTGAAATTGGACATGATGGAATAGAAAAGTGAATATGCATTTGGTTATGAATATGGGTTTTTTGAAAGTGAACAAACACGGTTTATGGTTTGGAATAGAATTTAAATTTGAACTTGCAACTATGAACCAATGAATGATGAAGTATGTCTTTGTTATTTGAATCCCAAGAAATCCACACGACCAATCTCAAACGTTTTAAGACATATCACCCGTTGAACATTTTTTATTCCAAATCAAACTTCAACTTCGATCTCAAATCCACATTAATTTGCATTACGAGCAACAAGCAATAAGCACTAAGAGAACAATAATGGCTTGGCCACAATACGAGTTCACAACTGGATATCTTTCATGAATACCAAGATAACCTTTAACATGAAACCCTAACCACCATCTTCAATTGATGAATATCAACCAACACACACAAAAAATAAGAAACCCTGAACCACTAGCATTGTGTTTTCACCAGTGAATAAAGTAGCTTGAGATGTTGAAAGGAAATAAAACCCTAATCCATAACCCTCTCAATTGAACTAATGAAGAAAACCCTAAGCATTTGACACTCTTGAGAAATCTTGAAGAAGATATATTTGATGCTTGAGGAATATTGCCAGGGGCAAGCCTTGATACTTAATGAACTTTGATAGAAAGATGTTCATGATGATGTGAGCTCAAACCTTTGTCTCAATCTTGAATGTAATAGCCAGATAAATCACCTCTGAATAGGAAAAACTCAAACCATAAGACAATGGTTTGATCCTATGCCTTAGGAGCTCAATGAAATGCATGATTATGAGTTATGACCTAATGGGAGATGCAGATGAATGTGAAACACAAGCCAGTTAAGGTTAAAAATAAGAGAGCAAACTTTGGGGTGTAACAGCACCTTTATGGCTTCGCCATCAGTACTGGAGTTGGCGCTCTCATTTGATGCAAATATATTTACCAGCTAGGGTAGCTTTTGCCACAGTGCTTGCAACAATCTTCTTCCCTTGCTTAACCTTGAAAATGAGAGCCACTTTTAGCGTAGGAGGGATTTTATGTCGCCAACACCTCTGCTTTTCTTCTTCTGAGGAGAACGATCCAGAGAAGAATCTTTTGCAGTAGCAGGATCTGTAGTCGTAGTGCCAAGTCCACCTACTGAAATTTGATCTTCAGCCTACAAAATGAAGTGTTAAAAGTAAAATAAGTTGAGTACAAAGATGTTGATGGTTGTGACCTATATACCTGAGGAGGGTCAGATGAAGTCTCTTCAACAATGCTTTAATTAAGAAGTGCTTCAGCCCTTACATTTTCTCAAGTTCTCTTCTTGTGAGTGACAGTTGTTGATGTGGAAAGAACATATCAAAGAATCTAGAAGTTAGAAAAAATATGAAGAGTAAATCTGAAGTCTGAAGCTTTCCTTACCATCATGTATGGGAGTCTCGACTATGACATGTTGTATGTCGACATGAAGGTAACCCTTGAAATTGTATAGATCCAGCTTAGACGAAGTCACAAGTTGTGCAGACTTTAGACTTTTATTTTTGTGTACTTTCAAAAATTCCCCAAAAATGAACCACCGTGGAAACGGAGGGGCGAAGGCAAAAGCCATATTGCTAGTTGGTAGAGGGGGAAACTTGGGAGGATAAAATTGAGGGTGAAGGTATACCTATCTTTGACATAAGAAGGAATTCTCAAATCTGAAAGATTGCCATCAATTTATCTTTGAGAGTCTTAGCCGCCCCACTAATCGTCCGTCAAAGATCGTTTGGGTCATACACAGTTTCAAAATATTTCTGGAAAGCTTGAATCTCTTTAATATGGGTTGATTTGCCTTTGTTGAACTTCTTCTGCAAGGAAGCGAAAGCATCAGTAAGATATTATCTTATGTTATCAGTAGTTAGGAATTCTCTGGTGTAATAATCCTTCCACCAAGTGTCGAATGCATAAGTATAGTAATGGTCGGGATCAAAGTCAAAAGGGATGAAACGAGGTTTACCATCACAATGGTGGGCAAACTGTTGTAGCCATTCGTCCTCAGAGTAAACAACATTGCTCAGGAAAAGTTGATTCTTCTTCTTGTAAAAAGAACGAAGGATAGTTTGGCAGATACCAAATTGGAGTGACACTAAATTGAGTTGATAAGCAACAATCTTCACGTGTTCTTTGATAGATTCAAGGCGAATAGAGAGGAGTTTGGGTGTCAAGAAGGACGACCATACCTGTTTGGTTTCCTTATCTTTGTCACCATTACCCAAGAGTGGTAGAGTAAACCACTCAGGACCATGAGTCCTCTTGGCAAAGGGAGCGTTGTTTGGAGTAAAGTTATGACATTTGGAAAACATTAGCATATACTGAGCGAAGGCATCCCGGTCTGCCCTGCTTTTGACATTCGATATAAAAAGGTTGTCGCTACCGCGAAAATAAGGTGCCGGCAAAACAGAAGAGTCGCCACCTTTCGTTATTTATCCCTCAGAACGGGAAAGGAAACGATTGGAAAAACCTGACGAAAAGGTATAACACAAGTTCATCGCAACCATTGTCCGGGTTCGGGAGTCGGTTACGCAAGGGGAAGGTATTAGCACCCCTCACGTCCATCGTACTCGAAGGGATCCACGCTTGTTGTGTTTATCTGACGGGTTTGTTTTACTATCTACCTATCAAGGCTAGTCTGAAAAGAAAAGAAAATGACTCGGCAAAGCGTCGCGCTTTATGCCTACGTATTCTCATCAGAGAATGAGAAATCAGAGTCAACGTAGTTCGGCTAACTACGGGTGATGGGAGAAGGTGGCTCGCCAATACGTCAGTATTGTGCCTACGTACTCTCAACAGGTATGAGAGATCAGAGCTTACGTAGTTCGGGATAATACGGATTACGGGAATTCAGATTCATCTGTTTTTTCGAGTAGGGTTAACAAACAGTTCCAGCAGTTTGGTGTACGCAGCTCGACCCTTGGAGACTCAGGCGTTACTGTTTGCGGTAGAACTGAGAGTTAACAACACTCTTTTCTTCAGAAAAGCTTCCTTTGACTTATGGGCCCACGGGGCAAAAAGGTTTAAAATTTGTTTTCTGTCTTTTACGAAAGAACTGTTTTTTATGTTGTCTGTAGTTTGTACAACACTAGAGACTATGACCTGGGAGCGAATGCGTCGCATATCATCCAAAGGACGTATACTAAACATTCTAGACAATTGAGAGGAGGCCGCTCACTTATCATTACCCAAGTAGCTTAAGGCTCGTAACGCGCTTATACTAACTTGCCTTTATTACGTTTTTTACTGTTTGTTTGAGATGAGAAGAGAACGGGACAACTACGGGGAGACTATCAAGTCCTAATGTTGTCATGCCAAGGATTCATCCTATGGTTGAAGTTTGAAACAGGGATCTCCTAGAAGTTATCATGCATAGGTTTCAACCTAAAGTTCTAATCGTCACTTCCTTATCAAAGGAAGTGAGATTCCTAAGGGATCATGTCAATGATAAACAGAAACAGTTAAAGCATAAGCTTAAATAGTAAACAGTTAACGACTGTAAAATGCATGCAATGCAAGTGAGGGAGGAAATGTGTGTGGGGCATTAGCCTCCACAAGCTCATCTCAACCTCAAGCTAGATATGAATAACTGCAATCATACAGAAGAAATAAAATGCTATCAAGCAAATCACAAACCACACAGGCAAGGGAGCAGGGATCTACCGAATACCAGCAAGCAAAGCCATACAGTAACAATACAAGCAGAGGGAGCAACTCAACCTCTAGTGCAATCATGCTCCTAGCTTAACATAATCTAAACATGAACTTATTCTAATGCATCAAGCAAACCAAACAAGTCACATCAATACAGTTGCGCAGAAAGCAAACAGACAGGAAAGAAAGCAGATCAGCAGCTTCACAGCAAAGCAATCCTCTGACAGCAACTCAGTCCTCAGTCTGTAACTGTTCTTCAAGGCTCTCATCTTCAGTAGCAAGTATCAACTTTATTCTTCAAGCTTTCAATGCATCAAACACAAGTATCAACTTGTTCTCCATCTTCAATAAGATTCAGCTCTTTCTTCAATCTCAATTTGCTCTTCTTCACAAGTGTCAACTTGTTCTTCTTGATCTTCAAGCTTCAGCTCCAAGGGCAGTCTTCAAACAAAGGGGAAGTGCAACCTCTAGCATCTTCAATCTTCTAGCAAGGAACTCCATCCTCTAGCAAGGGAGAAAGATTCATCTAACAAGAGCCAGGTGGGGATAGGGAGCAGCAAAGTGAAGACCAAAGGTCACCTCTAAGCACTCCACCATCAAGGAAGGGAACCCTCAAAGGTTCTACCAATTTACGAGGATCCACTCATCCTACCAAAGGAGAGATGGGGCCTTCACAATGTGACCTTACATCATAGGGAGGAATGGAAGTGATCAACACCTTCCATGTTTCATGAAGGAAGAAAATCTATTATAAGAGATCTCCCTAAAAACCCTAATCCTTAACCCTAAACAAACTACACCAAAGGGAGAGAAATCTTCAAGTCCATGTTCCACCATGCATTCCACAGCAGCCCACACCAGTCTTCATCATCTTCCAAGAGCAAGAGAAGCAACACCCTAGTCTAAGGGAACTAAAGAAATCATTCTAGTTGAATTAGCAAGTTAGGATCACCTAAAACCTAGTACTAAAGTTAATTCTAACTAAAATACTAAAACCAATTATAAAATCCTGCAAAAATCACTATGGGAACCTATGTCAATCATGACTCTACCATGTTAATTCTAGAGATCAAATCCTCAAATAAGACCTAAAAACAAATTCTACACTACAAGGTACTAAACTTAAACCCTAAAAAGAAGCACCTAAAGTTTCAATATAAAAACCACACCTAATTTCATCACAAAAATGTGAGAAAAATACTATGGGAGAATACATGTATAAGCTAATCACACACAAAAAATCAAGCCAAAAATCATCACCAAATGCACAAACTAAAATCATCAAACAGAGGTATCAACCATGGTAATTTTATTATCAAATAAAATGTAAAAAATGCACAAAAATTGAAAATGCATGATTTTACTAATATTTTTATTCAATAAAATTCTAGATTCAATCATGAATCAGGGAAAAAACTTGGAATTAATTGACCTATTTTCTTATTTTTTATGAATTGTTTTCAAACTAACATGAAATGAAGAAAATAAAGAAAAACAATTGAAAATAACAAAACTTGCGTTGCAAATAGCAATTAAAATCAATTGAATATGTGGGTTGGGCCAGAGTGGGGGTGTGAATATCATTCAGAGTCTTAAGCCCATTGTCTTCCAATTAATGAAACGGTGCGTATCACTAAAGGGTCCAAGTCAGAGTTTTCAAAGCAATTGTGGTCGTGCGTTGAGGTTACTTGGTCAAAGTCTCATATCAATCCAACGCTCACAGTTCATCTTCCCCATTTAAACGTTCAGATGGAGGGAGTTTACAGACGGTGGCCTGAGCAGTGGCGCCACTGTCTTCTCCGGTGAAGACAAATACACAGGTCATCAAACAACACATAACCCTACATCATCTTGTCCAGTTTTTAATGCTGGTCACGAATCTACCACTAGAATCATCTTGTTCCTTCTCTAAGTCAAAACACGATAGCATCTTCAGAATTTGTCAAAATCTTGAATCTCACCATTCTCCAAATTAAAGGCATCAATCCAATCCTCATCTCATGGTGATCAATTTCCCCTATCTAATCTTGATTATCTATCGAAGAATCTCTAGAATTCAGCCACAACAGAAATTGGTCATCATCCTAACTTGTCTCTATTCATGCAATTAATCATCTTAAATCCAACTACACATCATCAAGATCCTAACCACCTATGAATTTCTATCTATCTCCTCCTAGATTATGCATAAGGATAAAAGTTACCAACCTGAGTTCAGAGGTGTAACAGATGCAGTTCTTGATCACTTCAACCTCCAAGATGATGCAGATACACTCCAAAACTCCTTCTAAAGCCAATGCAACCTTCAATTTCCCTTGATTTGGCCTGGAACTCAGAACTCGATTCTCTCTTGCAACTCTGAATTTTCAAACTCACCTTCTGCTACCAGCTTCAAACTCTTCCAAAAAAATGGTTGAACATACTCAACACCTTATATAGAACTCATTGGGATCATCTAGAACCTTCTCAAAGCTTCAGAATGAGAAATTGGATTTTCAAATTCTCCTCAAAATCTCCTCCACACCAGTTACGATATGCATTCTGTTTTGGCTTTAGCAAGCTTGCATTCAACTTCTCATGAGATTTTGAACATGAATGGTGATGTTTCCCTCCTTGTTTCCATCCAATGGCTCATGTTTGATATGTTACTTCATCATGAAGAAACAAAGAAAAAGGGCATGATATTGAACTCAAATCAAAAATCTAACATTTCCAATGTTTCCAAAATGCATTTTCCAATAAAAAAATGATATTATTTTGCTTCATTTGCACACATATCATTAATTGTGAATTTTTGGCCTTTAATTCATTTTAATCCTTCCTTTTTCACCACTTCTTGAACCAAGTCTTTCCTTGAGCCATTTCAATGCCTCCTTGATACATCGTCAAGGTTAAACCCCCATTTTGAGAAACTTTCAAGTTGAACAAAATTTCATTTGAGATGTCTAAGTTGGTGAAAATGACCTATAACCAAAAATGACCTATAATCATAACTTCCCAAAATACCCTTGACTTGTCAAAGCCATAACTTGAGTTCTACAAGTCCTATCAAGGACTTCTAGTACTCTCTAGAAAGCTAAGAGAATAAGGAATAACATTCATGTTGACCAAAAGTTCATAGGAATCATCCTTCTTGGGAAAAAGTGTCATGCAAGTTGGGTAACTTTCAAGCTCTAAATTCACATGCCTCAGATGACTTGTAACTTGTCTGGCTCATAACTTGAGTTCCATAAACCCTATCAAGTACTTCTAGTACTCAAATTAAAGCTAAGATCATGCCCTACAACAATCATGTTGGGGTCAAGATGAGATGAAAATCATATCTTGAGTTAAATAGTCTTGAAGTCAGGGGTCAAGCTGGGGAATTTTACACTGTCAAGTCTTAGAAACCCTAGCTTGAAACTACTCAAACTCTTCAGTCATGATGAGTTAACCTTAAAATCATTATTAGAACATCTCAATGTATCAATCCATGATCACATGGCTCTTGAATTAGGTCTCAACCTCCTTCAAATCCTCAGTTGACTTAGGGTTGACCCAGTCAAACCCTAGCTGCACCAATCATGGCTGAGGCTTCTTATTCTTGCACAATGACCTGGCTAGGCCTCAAAGTGATCTTCAACACTTCTCATGAGCTCTCTCAAGACCTCAAGTCTAACTTCATGGCTTCAAAATCATCTGATGACTTCCCACAACTCTCAAGTTAGGAGACCTACACAGTTGGCTTCAACCACTCTCTCTGAGGATCTTTTAACTTCTCTGACAAGGATATCAACCCTTGAACACTTGAATAACCTTCTTAGCTAGCTTCAAAGTCTTGTGTAGCCATTGATTGGTAATCATACCTCTTGATCTCCTGCATACATGTCAATGAAATGCAAATGATAATGCTAATGTGAATGAAATGAAACACAAGCTAGGTAAAGAAAAGTTGGGCAAATTTTGGGGTGCAACAGCTGCCCCTATTCAAACGGCTTGGACCTGACTGGGTGAGAAGCGAACGACTCTCAAACAATCAAGGTAAAAGACGGTTGAATACCAATAAACCCGGAAATTTGCCAACTGCACAAGTACACGGTACTCTGATGGGGACAAATCTTCGGAAACTGAAACAATAGCTGTACGACAACTAGCTGGAGAAATACTGATCTGAATCTCCGTCGGGATGATTCTCTGATTTATCTAATATCATTGCATCCTCAAATCATCGAGGGATCACTGGTTACACGGTAACAGGTGATTTGCCAACCACGCACAGGTAAACGATACTCTGATTGTTAGGAACATCTTCAAAAACTGAGCATGACAGTTGCACGACAACTCTGCTGGGGAATTGGTCACACGATAACCGGTGAAGGGTCTAATCTCAAATCTCCGTCAGGATGATCATCTGATTTTGCTGTAGATCTTCGTCCTCAAGTCATCAAGGGATCACCAGCTACACGGTAACTGGTAATGGGTGGTTGATTATGCCGTCGGGCGTTCTGCGTCACTGTGGCAGAATTCCTCGGGACTCATCAGGTCGTTAGGGACTTTTTAACAATCAAGTTAATTATGCCTTCGGGCATTCACAGAACATCTCGGGCGTCAGCCGGACTTCATCAGAAAGTTGGAAACAGACTCCTCAATCAATCATAAACCAATAGGGATATCTAAACTATGGCCATCAGGCACTCCGCGTCAGCTGGGAGAACTGCTTCGGCCTCGCAGTCGGACTTCGTCGGTAAGTCTTAAAATGGGATCCTTAATCCATCATGGACCAATAAGGATAGTCATTCTTTTGCCATCATGCACCCTGCGTCAACTAGGCAAACTGCTTTGACCTTGCAATTAGACTTCATCAGTAAGTCTGGGGTTTCGGCACCGCTGCCGGACTTCAATCATCAAGTCTTCAAGGGAAGTTTCAACTTCACTGCTCAGAAATCTGCTGGGGATGACACATCTCCGCTGGGGATTCTGGAGAACTATCAAGTAACTCTGCTTCGGGGATCCAAAAATCATTCTGGGTGAATCAACTCTGCTGAGGACTTCAAGAATCATCTTAGACAAATAATTCCGCCGGGGACTTCAAGAATCATCCTGAACCAATAACTCTGCTAGAGATTTCAGGAATCATCCTGAGAGAATACTCTGCCGGGGACTCTAAGCATCAGCTTGAGCAACCCTCTCTGGCGACTTCACTGGGGATTTAAAGAATCATCTTAAACAATCAACTTCGCTGGGGAAGTTAAGAATCATCTTGAGCAAACCATTCTGCGTAGGAACACCTGCAAAACAAGAACGGTAACGACCTAGCTCGTGTATGCATGTGTTTGACAATGGCGCAATGCTCCACACGGTGGAAATGCTACGCGTTTAGGGTAAATGTTATGCAATCATGCAAAATGCTACGACCCCATCAGCAAAATAAATGCTGAAGGGACAAGCCTTCTGTCAAGGAGAAGGAACCACTCTGGTAAGGGAAGGAATCATCCTGCCGAGGAGAAGAAGTCACGCCAATCTCAATTGGACTCCGCCTGGGGAAACGAACTTCAGTCGACTGCTGCAGGGAAGTAAAGTTTTTTGAGAACTTGGACCCGCTCAACCGAGTATACGAACCACAAACTGTCGAGGAAACGATATCAATCGCAGAAATAAACTGCACGGCCTTTGCGGCAAAACTTTCTTGGAGATAACGACTTCGGTTGGGAAATATAGCATCAGCTATTCAGTACTCTCTACTGGGGTAAAACCAATCATGACCCAAACGACTTCCAGGGACTAGACTCTTTTGGGGATTTTCCAGCTTGGCTGGGGAAGAAGGAATCATCCTGCTTGCTGGGGAGAGTAAAACTCTGTGGGGAATTTCAATTCCGCTTGGAGACTTCAGTCTTGAACTACCGGAAGCTGCATACTTGCGAATAGTCTTCTATGAAAACTGCACTTTGACCCAGTGCTGGGGAATGAACGTACACTTCAGTGTAAGACTCAGTTGGGGAAATGATGATCCTTCAGGATACATCTGATTGGGGGGAATCTTCTCGGCTTGGGGGATACATATCAATGCTCTTGGTCCTATGTTCCGGCTCCGTGGGGAGATGCTGCTGAACTTGCTGGAGAAAAAGGAATCATCCTGCTTGGGAACGCATACGGCGTACTGCCTGGAATATGCTATACCTGTAACAACACAAACAAACAGACAAGATACCCTTCTCAAAGGGACCTATCAAGGTTATCATCTTGTGACAATGTTCAAGTAATTCATTGTTTCAACAATCAGTGGCCTAGGCCAGTAAGTTTATGTATGCGCATTTTATCAAAAACATCGGCGTTCTTTTTCGCAAACAAAAAACAGATAGATGCTAAACAAACAAACAGAATTGATGAATAATAGATATTTCATTGATAACGAACCCTTGAATGGGTGAAAATGTTTTACAATAGATGCAAGCTCCTGGAATGAGGAAGCTGCGCAAATATAAAAACATAAATATACATCAGTATATACACAAATGTCGGCAATGCGGCATAGACGAACACCATGAGTTGAACCCTCTATGACCCACTCGACTTCGATACTTCTCCGACGCTTCAGCTTCAGAAGAGATTGATTCAGATAAACGGCCCTCAGGTCTTCCAAACCACTAAACAATGAAAGTCCATACGCGGAACACAGTCATTTGCTTTTTTCAAATCCCTAACTTTTACCTGAATCGCCCTTCCGGGTTTTCGATTCACCGGGATACCCCTTTTTGCCAAAGTCGCCCTTCCAGGTTTTCGACTTTGCAGGTGTACGTTCTTTTCATTTATATCCCTAATTTTTGCCCGAACCCTTTTCCTTTTTCATGGTTCGCAGGGATGCCCCATTTTTGCCTGGATATTCTTTTTCTTCCAGCGGGTCATTCTTTTAAGCAAAGTATTTTTTAACTGCGTCCGCATTCACCGGGGATGCAAAATCTTCGCCATCCATCGTGGATAACAACAAGGCTCCTCCCGAGAAGACCTTGCTGACGATGTACGGACCTTCGTAATTGGGAGTCCACTTGCCCCGGTGATCGGAGTGTGGAGGAAGAATCTTCTTCAGGACGAGATCACCCGTCTGAAAGCTTCTAGGACGCACCTTCTTATCATAAGCTTTCTTCATTCGGCTTTGGTACAGACGACCATATGCAATCGATGCTAACCTCTTCTCGTCCATCAGGCTGAGTTGGTTTAGTCGGTTCTTAATCCATTCTGCCTCGTCGAGTTTTACGTCAACCAAACCTCGTAAAGAAGGAATCTCAACTTCTAACGGTAGGACAACTTCCATACCGTACACCAGTGAGAAAGGAGTTGCCCCGGTTGATGTACATACCGTTGTACGATAACCGTGTAGTGAAAATGGCAACATCTCGTGCCAATCCTTATAGGTCACAACCATCTTCTGCACAATCTTCTTGATGTTCTTATTGGCCGCTTCAACGGCGCCATTCATCTTCGGCCGGTAAGGAGATGAGTTGTGGTGTTCAATCTTGAAACTCTGGCACAGCTCCTTCATCATCTTGTTATTCAAATTCGAACCATTATCAGTAATGATCCGCTCGGGAATTCTATATCGACAGATGATGTCCCTCTTTATGAATTTAGCCACCACCTGCTTGGTCACGTTAGCATACGAGGCTGCCTCCACCCACTTGGTAAGTAGTCGATGGCTACCAAAATGAAGCGATGACCGTTAGATGCAGTGGGCTCGATCTTGCCTATCATGTCGATGCCCCACATGGAGAACGGCCACGGGGAGGACATGACATTCAACGGGCACGGTGGCACATGAATCTTATCCGCATAAATCTGGCATTTATGACACCTCTTCGCGAATTTAAAACAATCCGACTCCATCGTCAGCCAGTAATATCCTGCTCTCAGGATCTTTCTTATCATAGCATGCCCGCCGGCGTGCGTACCAAATGTGCCTCCATGGACTTCTTCCATGAGCATACTCGCTTCTTTCTCATCTACACATCTGAGTAGCACGAGATCGTGGTTTCTTTTATACAAAACACCATCAGGATTGAGATAAAAAATTCCAGACAGCCTCCTCAGAGTCTTCTTATCCTGGGTTGACGCTCCCGCCGGATACTCCTTAGTCATAAGGAAGGTCTGGATGTCATGGAACCATGGGTTGCCATCAGAGGCTTCCTCGATCGCAAAGACGAATGCAGGTCTATCAAGACGAGAAAGGACAATCCTTGGAGCTTCATTCCAAAAATTGACTTTATACATCGAAGCCAACGTGGCTAGGGCATCAGCCATCTGATTTTCAGCCCTGGGCACATGATGGAGTTCCACTCGATCAAAGAACGGAAGCAGCCTTTTGGCATAGTTCATGTATGGCACCAAATTCGATTGACGAGTCTCCCACTCCCCTTTAATCTTGTTAATCACGAGCGCCGAGTCACCATATACATCTAGGTTCTTGATTCTCAAATCAATCGCTTCTTATAGACCCATGATGCATGCTTCGTACTCTGCTTCGTTATTGGTGACTGGAAACGTCAGTCTAGCAGTGAACGGGATGTGGGATCCATGGGGAGTCGTGATGATCGCCCCAATGCCACTTCCGTAAGAATTAACCGCCCCGTCAAATATCAATTTCCACTGGGATTTCCTATCTGGACCCTCGTCGGGCAATGGTTCATCGCAATCTTTCACCTTGAGAAACATGATATCCTCATCAGGGAATTCAAATTTCATCGGCTGATAGTCCTCGATCGGCTGTTCGGCAAGGTATTCAGACAATACGCTTCCCTTGATGGCCTTCTGGGAAACATACTGAATATCGTATTCCATCAACACCATTTGCCATCTGGCAATCCTGCCCGAAAGCGCTTGCTTCTCGAAGACGTACTTGATTGGATCCATCTTCGAAATTAGCATGGTTGTGTGATTAAGCATGTACTGTCGTAAACGTTTGGCAGCCCAGGCTAGTGCACAACACGTCTTCTCCAGCATCGAGTAACGAGATTCACAATCTGTGAACTTTTTACTCAAATAGTAAATGGCATGCTCCTTTCTGCCCGTCTCGTCGTTCTGACCGAGAACACACTCCATACTATTCTCAAGAACTGTCAAGTACATGATTAGGGGTCTTCCGGCCACTGGGGGTATCAAGATCGGAGGTTCCTGTAGATACTGTTTTATCTTATCAAATTCCTTCTGGAAATCCTCGTTCCAGATAATCGCCTAATCTTTTTTCAGTAGTTTGAACATCGGTTCATACGTGGCCGTGAGCTGAGAGATAAATCTTGCAATGTAGTTTATTCTGCCCAGGAAACCACGAACTTCTCTTTTAGTTTTTGGCGCTGGCATTTCTTGTATCGCTTTTATCTTTGAAGGATCAACCTCGATGCCTCTTTCACTCACGATAAACCCCAGTAGTTTTCCAGACCGTACTCCGAAAGTACACTTGTTAGGATTCAACCTCAACCTGAACTTCCTAAGCCTCTCAAAAAGCTTCAGCAAATTGACCAGATGTCCCTCCTCCATTTGGGACTTCGCAATCATGTCATCAACATAGAATTCAACTCATGATGAATCATATCATGAAACAAAGTAACCATTGCTCGTTGGTAAGTGGCCCCTGCGTTCTTCAGACCGAAAGGCATTACCTTGTAGCAGAATGTTCCCCAAGGTGTAATAAACGTAGTTTTCTCCATGTCCCCCGGCGCCATATTGATCTGATTGTAGCCGGAGAAGCCATCCATGAACGAAAATACGAAGAACTGAGCTGTATTGTTGACCAACACATCAATATGAGGGAGCGGGAAATCATCTTTAGGGCTCGCCCTGTTCAAATCCCGATAATCGACGCACATTCGCACCTTACCGTCCTTCTTCGGTACAGGCACTATGTTGACGACCCACGGAGGGTAAGTGGTGACCGCTAAGAAGCCAGCATCAAGCTGCTTTTGCACTTCTTCTTTGATCTTAACGGCCATATTTGGTCGTGTCCTCCTAAGCTTCTGCTTAACGGGAGGACAATCTTCTCGCAGCGGCAAGTGATGGACCACGATGTCCGTATCAAGTCCGGGGATATCTTCGTATGACCAAGCAAAGATGTCACTATACTCTCTCAGCATCTCGACCAATATATGCTTGACATCACTCTGCAATGCAGCCCCTATCCTGACGTTCCTGACCAGTTCCTCAGAACCCAGATTCACAATCTCAATCTCTTCCTCGTGAGGCAGAATAACTTTCTCTTCTTGTTTCAACAAGCGGGCCAACTCTTCGAGAAGGTCTTCATCTTCATCAATCTCTTCTTCGGCTTGATAGATCGGGCAATCGAAGTCGAAGTGAGTCGTAGAAGGTCCAGAGTCGATGTCATCTGCTATGTGGATCCTGCAATAACAAGGGTTAAGCTTAAAACAAGGATATGCAGGTTAGGACAAACCCTATTGCCATTTTATTGTTTTTCAAAACAAATATAAAACAGGAATAACAAAGATCACAACATTTGAATGCGAAGAAAAACGCCTTTTGATTTATTGGTAAAATGCATGTACATAATCAAACAAGGCCCTGACAATAAAACCACTATGCCCCGGGTAGGACATAGGGTTGTACAACGATTGGATAAAGTAAGTCATTACTCTTTGCCTGTCACTTGGATGGTATCCCTGATGGACCAGTTGTTGAGGCTCTGGCCTGGTTTGCTTGGCTGGATCCAAGAGTCTAGGTCGCAGTCGCTGTCTTCGCCGTCTTCAGACACTGCGTTGACACTTTCAAATATCACCCCGCCACTGGTAAACTGAATTGGCCCTTTACCTTGCGACGCACTGTGAGAAGGGGAGGCTTCAGCCGTAGGAGAGTATCCTAACCCAAACTTGTCATGTTTGTTAGGTATTTCTAGAACCTGCCCCCAGCCTGGGGTAGACCCGGCTTGAACAACGGCCCGGGCTTCCTTGAAGGAAGAAAGAGTCATCTCTGGTTTCTTAATCATTACAGGAGTCACGTCCTTGACCTTAACAGCTTCGAATGCTTGACATAGGGTTTCGTGGATTTCCCCATCCATCTCAACATATTTGAAGGACGACAAATGGCTCACCATTATGTCTTCCTCGCCACATACCGTTACAATGCTTCCCCCTACAGCATACTTGAGTTTTTGGTGCAACGTGGAGGTCACGACACTAGCAGAATGGATCCATGGCCGGCCTAAGAGACAGCTGTAGGCTGGCATGATGTCCATGATGTAGAAGACTGCGTCGAAAGTTTCCGGCCCTACTTGGATTGGCAGGGTTACCTCTCCAAAGACATGACATTTGGTTCCATCGAAAGCCTTCACAACCAGATCACTGGGTGTGCAAATCAATCCTCGAGTATCTAACTTCATCAATGCTTTCTTCGGAAGAACATTGAGCGACGACCCAGTGTCCACCAACACATGAGACATAACTGTTCCCCTACACTCTATCGAGATGTGCAGGGCATTGTTGTGGTTTCTTCCCTTCGGCGTCAGCTCCAGGTCAGTGAACCCTAACCCGTTTCCAGCATTCACGTGGGCGACTACCCCTTCCAACTGGTTGACCGAGATTTTCTGCGGCACATACGTGGCATTCAAAACCTTTAACAGCGCGTTGCAATGTGACTCCGAACACAGCAACAAATTCAGGATTGAAATTTTCGAGGGTGTTTGATGAAGATGGTCAACGATCTTGTAATCACTCTTCTTGATCAACCTCATGAACTCTTCAGCGTCCTTTACAAGTAAGTCCTTCTCTACCCCACGAGGGGTTTCCTCAACAACTTTACTCTTTCCCTTATCAGTTTCATCAGCTTTGTCCGCTTTGTCCGCCACAATCTCAGGTGGAGAAAATACTCTTCCGCTGCGCGTAATTCCGCCAATCCCTACTAGGTTATCCACAGACTGCCCAGATGGTTCTAGTTCCAATTTCTGTCCGTTACAGTAGACGTCTGCCCCATAGTGCCATGGGACAACATTGGTGCTTTCAAAAGGTATCGGCCCAGCCTTTGTGATGGTAATTATGGGCGGCCTGAGTGCAGAAATAGTTATCGTCTGGAGAGGGATGGTGATGGTGGCAACCTCATCATCCCGCTTCAGCATTACCTATCCAAATCCATATTCGGCCCTTCGGCTAAACTGCAAGATTCCTTCGGTCATCAGACTCTGAACCCCTCTATCAACTGTTCACATCCATCAGGACGAGTCGTACAGCCCGTACACAATTCTCCACAGCCCGGAAAGAAGCCTCTCTTCATCAGCTTAGCTTTAACGAAGCTAAGCGGCGTCTTTAGATCCTTGACATCAGTCAACACATCTAAACCCTCTTCTTCAATAATGGCATTCACCCCACCTCCCCTGTGATTTGGCATAGGGTTCTTTGTGGCATTCGACACATTATCTGAGAAATTGATGATCTTGGTGTCGACCATATCTTGCACCTTGTGCTTGAAGGCTTTGTAGTTTTCTATCGTGTGGCCGGGTGCCCCTGAGTGAAAATCACATGTTGCATTTGCGTCATAACCCTACGGAGGTGCCTCTGTCAAGGGAGCCAGGGTTCTTTTCTGGACTAGCTGTAACTGAAGCAGAGTTTGTAACAGTTGAGCATAAGACATGGGTGGCGTCTCAAGGTGACGGCTTGACAGAGGTGCCCTGTTCTGATACTTTCTGTACCCTTGCTAATTTGGCTGCTGCTGCTGTGGCAGGGGTTGTTGGACAGCAGGGATGGTTATGCTAGCCACCTGTTGGCGCTGGCTTTTACCCTTCCTTCGAGCGTTGGACACGGCGCTCGTCTCTCCTTCACGCCTTTTGCTACCATATGGTTTCTTTCCTCCTCCAGCTGAGGATAGATCACCACCTTGAATTTTCCCCAACTTGATCCCATTTTCAACGTGCTCGCCAGTGATGATGAGATTTGAGAAACTCCCTGACATACCGCTGACCAATTTCTCGTAATAGACCCCTGGGAGAGTGGCTACAAACATCTCAACAAGCTCTCGTTCAACCATCGGCGGGTGAACTCTAGCTGCTAATTCACGCCATCACTGGGCGTATTCTTTGAACCCCTCGTTGTTTCTCTGTGACAAGTTCTGTAGTTGAACCCGGTTCGGAGCCAAGTCACTGTTATACTGATAATGGTACACAAAGGCCTCAGCCAGTTCCTTCCATGTGCGCACACTGGTGGGTTCCAAACCCATGTACCATTCCAAGGATGGCCCGGACAAGCTATCCTGAAAGAAGTGCATCAGCAGCTTCTCGTCTTCAGAGTGAGCGGACATCTTTCGGTAGTATGACCTTAAGTGGACACAGGGCATGTGGTGCCCTTGTATTTCTCAAAGTCGGGTACCTTGAATTTAGGAGGTACCTTGAAATCAGAAATCAATCCCAATTTAGTCATGTCGACCCCCATAGTGTTTAGGTTCTCGAAATTCCTCATTTTGTCCTCGAGTGCCTTAAACCTCAGACGTGCTTCAGCAGTCAGTTCTCCTTCAGCACTCCTCTGTGAGAACAAATCCTCTTGACGATCTTCTAGCCATGGCTGAGGCCCATACAGATTTCCAGCGCCTGTGTTGCCATTGCCCAGTCCAGCGTTGCCATTAGCCTCAAAGTTTCCATTACCGACGTCAGTCGTATTACCATTGAGCCCGATGTTAGTGATCACATTGCTGTTACCACTTCCATTCCCCCCGGTCACGGGGATGCCACCCTGAGGAGTTTCAACAGGAGGAGGGGTTGGAACATTCCCACCATGGAGTACCCCGTTGCTGTCAACCCTTGAGATCAGAGGCTGGACCAATGTTCTGAGCTGGTCTTGGCCGTTGGCCACCACTTGCATGAGCTCCATGAAGCGGTCCATCCTCTCTCGGAGTTCCTGGATGTCAGTTTGCACTTGTTACATTGCTCTAGCTTGATTTGCTCTGGTCGGATAGTGGTGGATCGGTCTTCGATCAATCCTGGAACAACCTGCATACACAAAGGGTTAGAAAAAACGACAAGGTGCTCGTTATGCAGATGCTTCATGCAAATGCAAACGTGTGTCTGTGCCTTGGGGAGATCCCCCCCGATCCTAGTTTCCGAGACAAATAAAGTCTATGATCCAATCATGGAAAAGAAATCCTCATATATTCATCTGAAAAAACCCACTCGGGTAGCGTACAACTGTAATCACATACAACTGAAGCAATAAGGCATGACCCCAACTAACAGACCTGGCGGTGATCAGCACATCAATGCATAAAATGTACAAAAAGAGATACAAAAGATCAGGTGCAGCCACGGGCACGAAAATCTTCTATCAACTTCTTTGTAGCGGGGTGATCTGACTGAGCAAGCAAACCCTGGGCCAGCAGGTCCCTCTGCCTGATGGACTCTGGGAGGTTATCAGCAACGCTCCTAGAAACACCTTCTTCAGAATTGTTCTCGACTCTTCTCCTTTTAGCATCAACTCGGAGTTGAGAATCTTGCAAATTCACCTCGGCCTCAACCAATCTATACTGGACGTCTTGTCGCAGGGAGGCTTCATCCCCTGTACTCTCGTCTTTCACCATAATCTGAGCTTCCAGCTCGGCTACTCGCTGCTTCAGCTTTTCTTCCCGCTCTTTGTACTTGGCGATGGTGCTGCTCTAGACCCTCTCGTATTGGGTTAGCTTCCGGCACACTCTGTCCAGATCCTGTTTCTTGGTTATCAACACGCCATGCACTGACTTTAGATCCAACCCCAGACATTCCCTAGAATCAGTTTCTTTGGTTAGGTTGGAGCCTAGATGGTTGATCATCTCAGTCTGCCTCTTGCAGGTATAAATGGCTTCGCTTTTCTCTTTCCGAAGTTGAGCGATCTCTTTCTCCAACTTTTCGTTGGCTTTTTGTAGCTCTTCCTTCTCCTGGAGTATCTGGTTGAATTTCTTAATATCAACTGTGGTAGGCTCTTTGTGCACAAGAGGATGCAATGGTTCCACGGCAGGAAACGACATTAGAAACTTGGCGGCCCTTTCTCGAACCCAAGTCACGTATGGATCAAAGGCCTTGTTGTTGCTTTTTCCCAGCAGGACCTTTCCATTCCGGTGAATTTTACTCCAAGCATTCTGTACCTTGATCAAAGCGTCACCTTCAAGCAACCCTGTGAGATACAGAGATTCCCGTATCTCTTCCTCTTCAGGAGGACCTCGTAGTGCATACCCAAATTATCGTACCAGCAGAGATGGATTATAGTTGATACATCCATTCCTTCCGACCAGGGGGACGTTCGGAAAGCCACAGCAGCTATGTACAATATCTTTGCCAAGGAGATCTCTATCAAACCAGATGATATCGTCAGCAGTCAAACCCATCAAACGCGCAGACCAAGGCGAAGACTCAGCAGAATCAATGAATGGCCCCGACTTAGGAAGATGGCTAGCAAACCACTTATACAGTAAAGGAGCACAACATGCCACGTTCTTCCCCTTTCTGTTTTCATTCTTGCTGTGAACCGAATGATAGACGTCTCCGAGGAGAGTGGGCACTGGATTCTCGAAGGCAAATATGTGGCAAGCATCCATGCTTATGAGGTCCGGATGACTTGGGAATAACACGATCCCATAGATACAGAGGGCTAAGAAGGCATTAAATACATCCCAACGATCCTTCTCGGCAAACTTTCGGGCTTTTTCCATCAGGAAAGGCAAAGGGAAACCATGAACTCCAATCTTCCTGGATACCATCCCTTCCAATTCAGACTCATCTACATGCAGAGCGTCAGTCAGCTTACTCAGTTTGGGTTCACCCTCAACACGGTAGTAAGGCATTTGATTCATCAAAGGCACTCCCAACAGGTCAGAGTACTCTTCCAAGGTCGGGGCGAGGACATAGTCTGGAAACACGAAGCATCTGAGCTGTGGGTCGTAAAACTGCAGCAGGGCGTAGAGGCCATTCAACTCGTACGTAGGAAGCTTATACATAATACTCAGCAATCTCCCTTAACTCTGTCTGAAACCCTCCATCACTGTCTTATCAGCCAAAGAAATCAAAGTCCGTAACTCTCGGATGTCAGGTGTTGGTAGCTTGTAGGCCACAGTATTCTTCAGAGATGCCATATCTGCCGTAGGGATCAAGATCACTAGAACCAGGGGAGCAATATGCACCTGCAAAACAGACACACGTTAATGACATGTAAATGAGGATGCAAGTAATGCAAAATGCAATCATGCAACAGGAGATCAAGATGACTGTGCTGTTGAGGAGATGAAGGCTCTGTATCAACAAAACCACAATACTGCTCTGTCAAGAACAACCATATCTCTGATGAGAAGAACCCCTTATACCAGACCATAAATCTGCTCTGTCAAGAACAACCATATATCTGATGATGAGAACCTCCGATATCAGACCACAAATCAGCTCTGTCAAGAACACACATATATGATGACGAGAACCTCTGATACCAACAAAACTGATTCACTATCAAGAAAACCAGGTAATCTGAAGGTTAAGGTTTCTTGCAACAAACCCGACCCTGCTCACAGGTATGGACCTAATCACGGAAAAGGTTTGGCATCCTATGCGGTCATCAGCGTCACAGACTTTTAAGAAACGATGATACGATACCCAGAAGGTGTGGCATCATCATCTCTTGAAGCGGCCTCACTTAGCTGAATTCCAAATGATCAGTTCCCAGAGTCGACAATCCTCAGATCCAACAACCCCTCGAGTCCAAAGGACCGATAGGAAGCCATCAAAGAGAACCTCGTCTGAGTGTGGATTCCGTGGGAACAGCTGCAAGCAAAGCAAGCACGTCCTCCACTAACCCACTCTAATACTATGTAGCTCTCAAGCCTGGGTCTGGCTTCTCACTCATCAGAATGCCCCTCCCACAACAGTACAGATAATCATATCATACTGAAAATAAAATGCGGGAAATAAATGCGATAAATAAACACAACCCAACAAGTAAACATACAAGCGCTAGGATTGACTCTCGCGGGGGACGTTGGATCCCCAAATTGACTCGCATAAGGGACGTTGGATCCCAGGAAACTATCAAGTCCCCAGCAGAGTCGCCAGCTGCTGGGGATTGCCCAAACAGCTAGGAAGAGAATCCAAGACAAGACTCGCTTAGAGAACCAGAGTCCCCAGCAGAGTCCCCAGTTGTCGCTACCGCAAAAATAAGGTGTCGGCAAAATAGAAGAGTCACCACCATTTGTTATTTATCCCTCAGAACGGGAAAGGAAACGATCAGAAAAACCTGACGAAAAGGTATAAGACAAGGTCATCGTAACCATTGTCCGGGTTCGGGAGTCGGTTACGCAAGGGGAAGGTATTAGCACCCCTCACGTCCATCGTACTCGATGGGATCCACGCTTGTTGTGTTTATCTGACGGGTTTGTTTTACTATCTACCTATCAAGGCTGGTCTGAAAAGAAAAGAAAATGACTCGGCAAAGCGTCACGCTTTATGCCTACGTATTCTCATCAGAGAATGAGAAATCAGAGTCAACGTAGTTCGGCTAACTACGGGTGGTGGGGGAAGGTGGCTCGCCAATACGTCAGTATTGTGCCTACGTACTCTCAACAGGTATGAGAGATCAGAGCTTACGTAGTTCGGGATAATACGGATTACGGGAATTCAGATTCATCTGTTTTTTTTGAGTAGGGTTAACAAACAGTTCCAGCAGTTTGGTGTACGCAGCTCGACCCTAGGAGACTCAGGCGTTACCATTTGCGGTAGAACTGGGAGTTAACAACACTCTTTTCTTCATAAAAGCTTCCTTTGACTTATGGGCCCACGGGGCAAAAAGGTTTGAAGTTTGTTTTCTGTCTTTTACGAAAGAACTGTTTTTTATGTTGTCTGTAGTTTGTACAACACTAGAGACTATGACCTGGGAGCGAATGCGTCGCATATCTTCCAAAGGACGTATACTAAACATTCTAGACGATTGAGAGGAGGCCGCTCAATTATCATTACCCAATAGCTTAAGGCTCGTAACGCGCTTATACTAACTTGCCTTTATTACGTTTTTTACTGTTTGTTTGAGATGAGAAGAGAACGGGACAACTACGGGAGACTATCAAGTCCTAATGTTGTCATGCCAAGGATTCATCCTATGGTTGAAGTTTGAAACAGGGATCTCCTAGAAGTTATCATGCATAGGTTTCAACCAAAAGTTCTAATCATCACTTCCTTATCAAAGGAAGTGAGATTCCTAAGGGATCATGTCAATGATAAACAGAAACAAATAAAGCATCAGCTTAAACAGTAAACAGTTAACGACTGTAAAATGCATGCAATGCAAGTGAGGGAGGAAATGTGTGTGGGGCATCAGCCTCCACAAGCTGATATCAACCTCAAGCCAGATATGAATAACCGCAATCATACAGAAGAAATAAAATGCTATCAAGCAAATCACAAACCACACAGGCAAGGGAGCAGGGCTCTACCGAATACCAGCAAGCAAAGCCATACAATAACAATACAAGCAGAGGGAGCAACTCAACCTCTAGTGGAATCATGCTCCTAGCTTACCATAATCTAAACATGAACTTATTCTAATGCATCAAGCAAATCAAACAAGTCACATCAATACAGTTGCACAGAAAGCAAACAGACAGGAAAGAAAGCAGATCAGCAGGTTCCACAGCTTCACAACAAAGCAATCCTCTGACAGCAACTCAGTCCTCAGTCTGTAACTGTTCTTCAAGGCTCTCATCTTCAATAGAAAGTATAAACTTGCTTCTTCAAGCTTTTAATGCATCAAACACAAGTATCAACTTGTTCTCCATCTTCAATAAGCTTCAGCTCTTTCTTCAATCTCAATTTGCTCTTCTTCACAAGTGTCAACTTGTTCTTCTTGATCTTCAAGCTTCAGCTCCAAGGGCAGTCTTCAAACAAAAGGGAAGTGCAACCTCTAGCATCTTCAATCTTCTAGCAAGGAACTCCATCCTCTAGCAAGGGAGAAAGATTCATCTAACAAGAGCCAGGTGGGGATAGGAAGCAGCAAAGTGAAGACCAAAGGTCACCTCTAAGCACTCCACCATCAAGGAAGGGAACCCTCAAAGGTTCTACCAATTTGTGAGGAGCCACTGATCGCGACTTTCTATGTCTAATACAACCTAACTGCAAGTGCACAGTCTATCGCGTAGTAATAATAGATATCGATCCCACAGGGACTCGTAATCAAACTAGTGTTCTTGGGAGTTACTATGTTTAGCTGGGTAGATACTGTTTGAGGGAATAAGATTGTCACTAAAGGGAACTAAGAATGTTAATTAAAGTATAATTAATTGAATCGATATGCAGTGATTATATTCTTCGGGGATTTGACAAGTTACCGGTGTATGAAACATTTTTCAGAGTTTATTTAAGCAGAAAATGGTGATCTGAAGACTCTCGCCTCACGATGGTTATTGACGCTAATCATAATTCTAAGGGCCAAACATACGCTTTCGTGATCCATTCGGGGTTAAAATTATTTTTTGGAAATCTCTAAGTTCTAATTCATTTTAAAGTGCTTTCGCTGTTATTAAAATGAATGACTAGTGTTTACTATTTGATCTTGCCGCATCTTTCGCTTGTTGGTTCGTACCTTAATTAATTTCCCACTTTCGTGGCAAAACTACTTTTAAATAAGTTCTCGCTTTCGCGACGAAGTTTATTCAGTAAATTAATTTTAAACACTCAGACCATAAACAACTTTTGAAAAAGACAATTTTCAACCGGTTATTATCAAATCCCTTTCGAATTATTACTACATATCGATTACTTAAATTTAGCTAGACATGGATTTGGGAAAGGTAAAACCTAAATAATAACAATAAATAATAGCATGCATCATAATAAAGACTGGAATTACGATTGAAATGAGAAACCTGTAAATATTCCAATTGGCCTTTGGGCAGATCCTCCACAGATGTTGGCAGGATTCTGGTCTTTGTGCCAATTTGATCGTACAACGAAAATAGAAATTACAGAAGGAATGAAAGGCAACAAAAAAATAGGAAAGAAAATAAAACTGAACTTTTGCTCTGGAAATGGAATTGGGCAGCACTTCGTTGTATGAATGCGGCTCCCTTTCTGAGTTCCCCTTCTTCCCCTTTTATAGAGATGGAATTCTAACGGTTATAACTTGAAGAAGGTGGACTTTGAGGCAGAATTATCAGGGAGTAGTGGTCCACTATTTGGGACTTGGAACTGCTTCTTTCACGTGCATTTGAAGTGGGGCGTTTTTGCCTGCATGACGGTCGTCACAAGGTGTGACGGTCGTCATGGAGCTGTGACGGTCGTCATAGCAGCAAAATCAGCAGTCTGCGTTTTTCAGTTGTTTTCATCCGGTTTTCGTCCATATTTCATCTGAGATTGCTTCTTTTCTTCATATTGCCTTATTTAGACGTGATCATCAAATACCTGCAAAACATCAGACAAATAACACGGAAATAACCCGAAATCGGATCGAAAACAGTTAAACTTCAGTTGAATTATGCATCAAAATATATATACGATTTCGTGTTATCAAACTCCCCTAAGCTTGAATCTTTGCTTGTCCTCAAGTAAAACAGGAAAAAGTCGGCAAGCACGAGGCAGCTTCTTCGTTCGCAAAGTTGGGAAAAACCGGGATTCTTGGTAAGAACAAAACGAGTACCATGACGACACTGGACTACAAGCCTTCGGAGATCTCCTTCTTATGCAAATCGGCCCCATTCATGCTACTGTAGCTTGGTGTCAAGGTTCTCGCGACAAGTTCACCCTGTTTGTTCTAGCGCAATCACATTAAGCCCGTTGTCCATACACTTTCATGGCAAGTCGGCCTGTTAGTGAATATGATCTCATTTCTGTTTTTGATCTTCTTCATTGATCATAAGCTTATATCATTGATTTTTCAATGAGTTTTCGTGCCGTTGGGCTAAATGCTCGGGTGAGGAGCACCTAACTTAGAAGGAAACGTGTCTTTATAATTTTGGGCTATCTAGCTTTCTTTTCATGATTTTTCATCTTTTTGGAGATCATACACTTATTTGTATCGGTCGCTCGCTTAGAAGTGTTTTAGGATGGTGCTGACTGCTAGTATAAACTACTTGGGGCTGAGTTTGCGTAGACACTTGAGACTTTGGTACACGTAGGTAGTGAAACCGACTCGCATAAACCGGAGATCCAAGGTGTCAAGACGGTACTGGTTTTGTTAGAATTGTCGTCTCCTTGGAGTTTCAAAACTTGGTTTGAACTCGGGTGCATTCTCGTGATGCTTTTGCTTTTGAGGAACGAACGAAAAAATTTGTTGTTTACGTCGAATAACGTGGGGATGTTTGCGTAACGGAAAAAGGATATATAAACGAGCTTTATTTGCTAAAAATAGAAAATATTTAAATAAAAATTACGAAATTCAAAGTACAATGGAATGGAAATAAATGCTCCGCTCCCACACTATCTCAATCAGTGTCCCCACTGATTTGGAAGCATGCGAGAGGGAGATACAACGGAAATGAAAGTACAAATAAACTGGAAATATAGTAAACAAATAAGGAAAATGATGACTAATCACGTCCGCTGCCTCGGTCACGTCCGCGCTGGCGTCCTCTGGCTCTGGCCAGGGCGACTCGGTCCTCATAACTCATAGCTCCGGTGTGGTAGACGGTGTTCTGGAGTCCTTCGACCTGCAAAGTCAGATTCGCCAAGTTCTCAGTAATGGTGGCTTGGCCGGTTTGAAGTTGTTGCATTTGGGTCCGATGCCAAGCTTTGAACTGCTCTGCTCGCTGATTCTGCTGCTGCAGCATAGCGAGTAGCTGGGCCTGCTGGTCGAGAGAGCGGCGAAGGTCCTCTTCTGTGTAGTCGGGCACTAGACGATGGCGGCGGCGGCGGCGGCGAGAGGATGTACCTTCGGAAGGAGGAGGCTGCGATGCCTCCGGTTGCTCTGACCGGTCCAACTCAGCTTGGATTTCGTCATCAGAACCTTGGGTGTGGTCCTGAGTTGGAGCAGCGGCAGCAGGAGGGGCAGTGAGGTCAAATAACCAGTTGGTACAATCCTCTGGGTGTGTCCGGGTGCGTGATGGAAGGATGATGCTTCAGACGGTTTTGCCACGCACTACCGGGTGGTATTTGCGGTCGGCTCTGGAACGTATAAGGTGGGAGGCTCTGCAGTGGTCGGTGTCAAGGAACACCGAGGGGATGGCATGGAGGTGCTGGAGGCGGTCGCCTAGGTTCAACCCAAGTGCAATGGCAGTGACAATCCCGCCAAAGTAAAATGGCTTGGAGCCATGGTTACAGTTGGCCTGAATGTGGGCCAGGAGGAACGGAGCGGCGTTGATAGGCTCGTTGTTGAAGATGCAGTGAAGGAAGAAGAGCTCTTTCGAGTTCACCTTATGGTTGCTGTCCCTGGCGAAGATTGTGTTGCTCAATGCTCGGTGGAAGTACCGGATGGTCGGGTTATGGATATGCGTAGCGTGCAGAGAGTCCCAACCATCGGCATTGATGCCGGTCAACTGGTACCACAGCATGAAGGCTTCATGCTGGAACTGATCGGTGAGGCGGCAGTGAGCATTGTCGCCTCGAGGGAGTTGTAAGATGGCGGCAATCTGGTTCTGGTTCACCTGATAGTTTGTGCCGAACATCCGGAAGCATGCGGCACCAGAGTGTTGGCTGAGGTCGCCGCTGGAAGTGACGTAGGTAAACGAACTCCGGAACTCGAGAGTGAGTTGTTTGTACATCGGCAGTGGATTGGTGCATAGGTTCCAGATGCCGGCTCTTTGAAGCATCCATGTGACGCCTTCAAGGAGTCCGAGCTCTGTGAGCGATGGAATGTGTAGATAATGAGTCGGCTGGAGCGACCGTTGATGGAATGCAATGTAGTTTGCCCGCTGTCTCTCGCCAGAGTCACCTTCGCTGAACACAATGTTACTGATGTCCGGGGTTTCGGTATTTCTCGCCATTGTTGGAATATTGAGAGGGTTCTGAGGATTGGGGTTGTTCTGCGAAGTGGGAAAAAAGTAACAGAAGTGTGGTAGGAAGTTGAGATGGGAGTTGAAATATATGATGCAATGTGGGGGAAACGAAAAATTGGAGTGGGGAGGGAGTTCTGATGATTGGAAGTTGAAAGGAGGTGAGTGGGAGAGAAAACGCAACCCCTGTCATATCAGATAGCAGTTTTGGGTTCGTGACGGTCGTCACCCGCGTGACGCTCGTCAGGATCCTGTGACGGTCGTCACAACAGCAAAATCTGCAGAACGCAGAATTTTGCTCTGAGGGTGTTCTTGCAGTGACTTTTAGGCCAAGTATTGATATGGCAATGTATTATAGCAGCCAATAAACAAAGAATAACGTAAAAACAAAATAATTGAATAAAGACTATAATTGAAATAACAAGAAATTGGAATGATTGTATGTAGTACATAAAGAAATTAACAATGCAAAAATCAAAACAATTGAAAACGGACGGAAAGTAGAAAAACTAAAATAAATTAAATCTAATGCTAAAACTAGTATCTAGTCTTTTCGTGCCTTCAACTCATCGAACTTCCGTGCGTAGTAGTCGAGCTGGTCACAGACTAAGTCCATGAAGACAACCAGTTCGCTGTGTATGCCTGCGATGTCATCTTTTACAGTAGTCAGAGCTGCATCAACGTTGTCCAATCGGAGTAGAACAGTATCCATGTTGTCAGTGGTCTCCTCAGGAATAGGCTCAAGATAGGTGTTGTAATGTGGAGGAGTCGTAGGGTCTACTTCAGCTTCTGATACAGCATCCTCATAATACATATAGTCGTGTGCCTCAGAGATGTGGTCACTGTCATACATATAGTTCTGTGGTGTTGACTGAGGGGAAGGAGGTCCCATAGGCTCATCCAATTCATAAAGCCAGTTGTCCTTGTTGTGGATACTTATCATCTGATGATTAGGCAGTGTAAATAGCTGGACAGGTTTTTCGTTGATGAGGTACTCATAAGGTCCAGGTCCCATAGTTCCTAAAATGCGCCTGTTAAAGCAGAACTGTATATTCATGGGTCGGATGGTGCCAAAACGAGTGCTTGCATTTAAGTGGAATCTAAGGCCAAGCTCGTGGGCAATCATTGTCGCGAGGCCTCCTATAAGAATTGGTGACTGTGGTTCCTGAATGAGGCGTCTGAAAGATCTCATCATGAAAGGCACTGCATTTACTGTACGTCCCTGAGAAGCACAGAACATGATGAATAACTCCTCTTTAGATACTGTAGTAATATTTTCTTCTTTCCCGAAAAGGGTGTGAGCTAGTATCTTATGGAAGTATCTGAAAGCTGGGTTGTGAATATCATCATTATACATTCTGTCTGGTTCAGGGTGATAGTCGCCTGTGATTCTACCCCAGAATTGGTCGAGTTCAAAATCAATATCGTCATCTTTTGCACTGATGAACACATGCGGTCCGCTAGGAAATCCTAGGAGGTTAGCTAGTGACATCCGGCTATGGGTTTGGTCCATTCCAAACATTCGAAAGGTAATCAGCTCTGTGTTGGATCCAAAACCATAGTTGGGTAGGTATCTGAAGGAACTAAGGAATTCATAGGTGAGATCCTTATAGGTAGCAAAACGTGTTTTCAAAGCAGTGTTCTCCCAACCCAGTTGATTGAACAGGTATTGAATGCTATCCGTGATTCCTAGTTTATCCATGGTAGACTTATCATAATATAGCGTTAAGGGGATTTCTCTTTCAGTTAGTGCTGCAAATCTTGCCTTTTGAGCTAGTCCTCGAAAATGAACCTTTGTGAAGTCGTACTCGGCCATACTCGCAGGTAAGTCAGAGAAAACAGAAGGAATGTTTTGAAGACTTTTAAAATCCTGAAAAGTTTAAAACAGAAGTTTGAAGTCAGGATTTTTAAAAACAAAAAGCGGTAAAAACAAAAGACAACAAAAGAGAAAAAATAAAAATAGAAGTATGAAAATAAACGAAAGTAGAAAGTAGTAGTAATTATAAGTTTAGAATTTTTGTTAAGGTTTCAAAGTAAAAATGAAATACAGTAACGAGGAAAAATGCGGGAAAAGTTGGGTTGCCTCCCAGTAAGCGCTGTTTTTAACGTCTAAAGCCTGACGATAGCTTGGTGACAAGCTATTCGGGTGTTTGAGCTGGAAGCTCAAGCAATGTTATACTGCAGACTTGAGGGCTATTTTCGTTCTTATTATAATGTTTTAGACGCTGCCCGTTTACGATAAACAGTGCATTCGTCTTATCGGTAATTTCAACAGCTCCACTCTGAAGTACTTTAGTCACTTCATAAGGTCCAGACCACCTAGATTTTAGTTTACCTGGGAAGAGTTTTAATCGTGAATTAAATAGCAATACGATGTCTCCCACACTGAATTGTTTCTTGACTGAACGTTTATCATGCCACTTTTTAGTTCGTTCTTTGTAGATACGGGCATTTTCGTAAGCGTCTAATCGAAGTTCTTCCAATTCGTGTAAGTTCAAGATTCGCTTTTCTCCTGCCTCGGTGTAGTTGAAATTGAGTGTCTTAATGGCCCAGAAGGCCTTATGCTCTAATTCTACAGGGAGATGGCAGGATTTACCGTAAACTAATTTGTAGGGTGTAGTACCTATTGGTGTCTTAAAAGCGGTCCTATAAGCCCATAAAGCTTCTTGTAGCTTTGCTGACCAATCTTTCCTTGAGGTAGCGACAATCTTTTCCAATATCTGTTTTATTTCCCTGTTCGAGACCTCTACTTGTCCGCTAGTTTGCGGATGGTAAGGTGTAGCTACTCGGTGTCGGACTCCATATTTAGAGAGAAGTTTATCGAATATTCGCGATATGAAGTGAGATCCGCCGTCACTAATGACGAGTCTGGGTACACCGAATCTAGGAAAGATTGTGTTTTTGAAGAGTTTGATTACTACTCGTGCGTCGTTTGTTGGAGCAGCAATGGCTTCTATCCATTTAGACACATAGTCTACAACGACGAGTATGTAGTTATTACCAAAAGAAGGTGGGAATGGTCCCATGAAATCTATTCCCCATACGTCAAAGATTTCTACCTCTAAGATTCCTTTCTGAGGCATTTCATCGCGTCGTGAGATGTTGCTAGTTCGTTAGCATCGATCACATTTTAGCACAGCGATGTGAACGTCTTTCCAGAGGTTAGGCCAGAATAAGCCGGCTTGGAGAATCTTAGCGCACGTCTTGGATGTACTAGCATGACCACCATATGGTGCTGAATGGCATTGGGAAATGATATTTTCTATTTCTTCCTCTGGGACACAGCGACGGTATATGTTGTCGGCCCCTCTCTTGAAGAGTAGAGGTTCGTCCCAATAATAGTGTTTCAGATCGTGGAAGAATTTCTTCTTTTGCTGATAAGTGAGATCTGGTGGAAGCACGCCTGCAGCGAGGTAATTAACGATGTCAGCATACCAAGGTAATGTGACTTGGGCATAGACGGCTTCTACAGCTTTTTCGAATTCTGGATCTTCCGAGATTGAGTTGGGTGTGTCACTTTCTAATTTGGCTATCAGACGTTCGTACGGGAAATCGTCGTTTATCGGTACTGGTTCGTGTCTGATGCCTTCTATTCGGGATAAGTGATCTGCAACAACGTTCTCGGTTCCTTTCTTATCTTTGATTTCTAAGTCAAACTCTTGTAATAACAGGATTCATCTCAATAGTCTTGGTTTGGCATCCTTTTTGCTTATTAGGTACCTTATGGCAGCGTGGTCTGTGTATATGATAATTTTTGCTCCTACTAAGTAAGAACGGAATTTGTCAAGCGCAAATATAACTGCTAGAAGTTCCTTCTCTGTGGTAGCGTAGTTCATTTGGGCAGAATCTAAGGTTCTACTGGCATAGTAGATGGCATGGAGTTTCTTGTCCTTCCTTTGTCCTAGAACTGCGCCTACGGCATAATCACTCGCATCGCACATGATTTCGAACGGTAGTCGCCAATCGGGTGGTTGCATAATCGGTGCGGTGATAATGGCTGATTTTAATGTTTCGAATGCTTTTAGACAGTCGTCGTCGAAGACGAACTCAGCATCTTTCATTAACAGGCCGGTCAAAGGTTTTGTGATTTTTGAAAAATCTTTTATAAATCTTCTGTAGAAACCGGCATGTCCTAGAAAACTCCGTATTTCTCGTACGGATTTTGGAGGTTGGAGATCCTTTATAATCTCTATTTTAGCTTTGTCGACCTCAATTCCTTTATCTGATATGACATGTCCTAGAACTATTCCTTGTCGGACCATAAAATGACATTTTTCCCAATTTAGGACGAGGTTCACTTTTACACAACGTTCTAATACCATTTCTAAGTTTTGTAGGAATCCTTCGAAACTTTGTCCACATACCGAGAAATCATCCATAAATACTTCCATGATGTCGTCTATGAAATCTGCGAAGATTGCCATCATGCATCTTTGGAAGGTTGCTGGAGCATTACAGAGTCCGAACGGCATTCGGTGGTAAACAAAAGTACCATAAGGACAAGTGAATGTAGTCTTTTCTTGGTCATCAGGATGAATGGGAATTTGGAAAAATCCTGAATAACCATCTAGATATCAGAAATATGAATGTTTGGCTAATCTTTCCAACATTTGGTCTATGAAGGGTAACGGGAAATGATCTTTTCGTGTGGCTTTGTTAAGCTTCCTATAGTCAATGCACATCCTGCTTCCAGTCACGACTCTTTTTGTTATTGATTCGCCTTTTTCGTTTTTGACTACTATGACTCCTGCTTTCTTCGGTACGACGTGAACTGGGCTAACCCATTCACTATCGGAGATTGGATAGATGATTCCTGCATCTAGCAATTTCTTTACTTCATCTCTGACTACAGTGCTTATGATGGGGTTCAGTCTTCTCTGATGCTCTCTAGAGGTTTTAGAGTCTTCCTCTATTGTAATTCGATGCATACAGATCGAAGGGCTTATACCTTTTAGATCGCTTATGTTATAGCCTAACGCGGTGGGGTACTTCTTTAGGACTTCTAATAGCTTTTCGGTTTCTGGTTGTCCTAAGTCGGCGTTGACTATCACTGGTCTTTTTAGTTCATCGTCTAGAAATTCATATCTAAGGTTTTTGGGTAGTGTTTTAAGTTCTAAAGATGGGTTCTTCGGACCTGGCATATGGTTTGGGGTCAGTGCTAAGCTTTCGCTTAGGCTGTCGTCTTTATACGGTTTATGCCAATCATCGTCTTCAGAAATATCGGGTATTTGAATCTTCATTATTTCTGAATACGTGGTCTCTTCATTTTCAAGTTCTCTTATGCATTCGTCAATTTCATCTACTAAATAGCAGGTATCGTCTATGGCTGGTGCTTGTAAGAACTTGGTGAGAATGAACTCTATCTTTTCTTCTCCTACTTCGAATGTTAGCCTTCCTTTCTTCACGTCTATAATCGCTCCGGCTGTAGCTAGGAACGGTCTTCCTAGAATAATTGGGGTAATAGTGTCCTCCTTGATGTCCATGATTATGAAGTCGGTTGGGATGTAGAATTGTCCTATGTGTACTGGAACGTTTTCCAGTATTCTGACGAGGTATTTTACTGATCGGTCAGCTAATTGTACGAACATTTTGGTTGGTCCGAGGTCTCTCATATTCAGCTTTTTGCATATAGATAAAGGCATAACACTGATACTGGCTCCTAAATCGCATAGAGCTTTGTCTATCACGAACTTTCCTATGACGCAGGGTATGGAGAAACTACCTGGGTCTTTTAATTTAGGAGGCATGCGGTTTTGAATAATAGCGCTACACTCTGCAGTAAGTGTAACTGTTTCGTTATCCTCGATCTTTCTCTTATTCGACAGGATTTCTTTGAGAAATTTAGCGTATGCCGACATTTGAGTTATCGCTTCTGTAAAAGGAATAGTGATATTCAGCTGTTTAAGGAGCTCTACAAATTTCTTAAACTGTCCCGAAGTTTTGGAGTTTATTAATCTTTGAGGATAAGGGATAGGTGGTTTATATGGCACTGGAGGTGCTTGAGTTTTTTCACTTGCGGTATCCTCCTTCTCGTTGTCTTCCTTCTTCTCTAACTCGGATTCCTTTTCTGCTTGTTCAGTTGGTTTTTGTTGCATGGCTGAGTTTTCGGTCCTCGGATCGATCGCTTCGTCCAATTCTTTTCCACTTCTTAGTATTACAGCATTTGCTTGGCCTTTTGGATTCTGTTCGGGTTGTCCAGGAAATGTGCCAGCGGGTGCGGCAACAGAGGCTTGTTGTTGAGCCACTTGTGATATCTGTGTTTCTAACATTTTATTGTGGGTGACTAAAGCGTCTACTTTTCCGGTCAACTGTTTAATTTGCTCGCTAGTGTGTATGTTTTGATTCAGGAATTCTTTGTTTGTTTGAGCTTGAGTAGCTATGAATTTTTCCATCATCAACTCGAGGTTTGATTTCCTAGGTGCAGTCTGAGCAGCAGCTGTTTCTGATATCCTGGTGGAGCAGTAGGCATTTGCAATGCATTTTCGCTTTTGTAAGAAAAGTTTGGATGATTTCGCCAACCTGGGTTGTAGGTATTTGCGTAAGGATTTCCTTGAGCATAATTTACTTGGTCTGGTGGGATTCCGGCTAGCAATGGGCATTCGGGCGCATTATGAGTGGTGCTTCCGCATAACTCGCAATTTAGAGTTACCGCAGCGACGGTTGCAGTGGGGTTAACGGTCAGACTATCAATCTTCTGTGCTAGAGCATCTACTTTAGCGTTGAACTTTTCAAGACTGCTGATCTCGTACATCCCACCTTTCGCTGTGGTTTTCTCTGTTGAAGTGCGTTTACCTTCCCATTGGCAGAGGTTCTGAGACATGTTTTCGATTAATTGATAGGCTTCGTCGTATGGCTTATCCATAAGTGCACCGCCCGCGGCGGCGTCTATTGTCAATCTAGTATTGCATAAAAGCCCATTATAAAAAGTATGGATTGTCACCCAGTCTTCTAGACCGTGGTGAGGACATGTTCTCATCATATCTTTGAATCGTTCCCATGCTTCATAAAGAGATTCAGTATCTTTTTGTCGAAATCCGTTGATTTGAGCTCTGAGCATAGCAGTTTTGCTTGGCGGAAAATATCTCGCTAAGAAGACGTTCTTCAATTGTTCCCACGTCGTAATGGAGTTGGATGGTAAAGATTGTAACCATGTCCACGCTCTGTCTCTAAGAGAGAATGGGAAAAGACGAAGTCTTATCGCGTCTGGAGTTACTCCATTTGCTTTCACCGTGTCTGCGTATTGTACAAACTTCGTTAGATGTTCGTTCGGATCCTCAGTTGCGTTTCCTGAGAATTGGTTTTGTTGTACAGCTAACAGCAATGATGATTTCAGCTCAAAATCATTTCGAGTAATAGCTGGGGCAGCAATGCTACTTCTAGGCTCCATCTGAGAGGGTGTAGCGTATGCCTTCAGCGGTTTGTTTGGAGGTCCTTCAACCATGTTTGATTCTTCTTCGGATTTAGGAATGGGAGTGAGAGGATCGGGAATGTTATGTTTGAGTTGGTACTCAATGATTCGGCTTCTTAGATGTAAGAAGTGTTCTAGTTCTGCGACTGAAGGTTTCAAGATATCGCCTTGTGGGCGATCACTTGGCATACAATCGACAGCACTAGTAAAGGAAAAATGAAAATAATTAACCTAGTCTATACGGCGTAACAGAAGGTTACACTATTGACTAAACGGGTCCCTGGCAACGGCGCCAAAAACTTGATCGCGACTTTCTATGTCTAGTACAACCTAACTGCAAGTGCACAGTCTATCGCGTAGTAATAATAGATATCGATCCCACAGGGACTCGTAATCAAACTAGTGTTCTTGGGAGTTACTATGTTTAGCTAGGTAGATAATGTTTGAGGGAATAAGATTGTCACTAAAGGGAACTAAGAATGTTAATTAAAGTATAATTAATTGAATCGATATGCAGTGATTATATTCTTCGGGGATTTGACAAGTCACCGGTGTATGAAACATTTTTCAGAGTTTATTTAAGCAAAAAATGGTGATCTGAAGACTCTCGCCTCACGATGGTTATTGACGCTAATCATAATTCTAAGGGCCAAACGTACGCTTTCGTGTCTCATTCGGGGTTAAAATTATTTTTTGGAAATCTCTAAGTTCTAATTCATTTTAAAGTGCTTTCGCTGTTATTAAAATGAATGACTAGTGTTTACTATCTGATCTTGCCGCAACTTTCGCTTGTTGGTTCGTACCTTAATTAATTTCCCACTTTCGTGGTAAAACTACTTTTAAATAAGTTCTCGCTTTCGCGACGAAGTTTATTCAGTAAATTAATTTTAAACACTCAGACCATAAACAACTTTTGAAAAAGACAATTTTCAACCGGTTATTATCAAATCCCTTTCGAATTATTACTACATATCGATTACTTAAATTTAGCTAGACATGGATTTGGAAAAGGTAAAACATAAATAATAACAATAAATAATAGCATGCATCATAATAAAGACTGGAATTACGATTGAAATGAGAAACCTGTAAATATTCCAATTGGCCTTTGGGCAGATCCTCCACAGATGTTGGCAGGATTCTGGTCTTTGTGCCAATTTGATCGTACAACGAAAATAGAAATTACAGAAGGAATGAAAGGCAACAAAAAAATAGGAAAGAAAATAAAACTGAACTTTTGCTCTGGAAATGGAATTGGGCAGCACTTCGTTGTATGAATGCGGCTCCCTTTCTGAGTTCCCCTTCTTCCCCTTTTATAGAGATGGAATTCTAATGGTTATAACTTGAAGAAGGTGGACTTTGAGGCAAAATTATCAGGGAGTAGTGGTCCACTATTTGGGACTTGGAACTGCTTCTTTCACGTGCATTTGAAGTGGGGCGTTTTTGCCTGCATGACGGTCGTCACAAGGTGTGACGGTCGTCACCCGTGTGACGGTCGTCATGGAGCTGTGACGGTCGTCACAGCAGCAAAATCAGCAGTATGCGTTTTTCATGTTGTTTTCATCCGGTTTTCGTCCATATTTCATCTGAGATTGCTTCTTTTCTTCATATTGCCTTGTTTAGACGTGATCATCAAATACCTGCAAAACATCAGACAAATAACACGGAAATAACCCGAAATCGGATCGAAAACAGTTAAACTTCAGTTGAATTATGCATCAAAATATATATACGATTTTGTGTTATCAGCCACACATCCTACCAAAGGAGGGATGAGGCCTTCACAATGGGACCTTACATCATAGGGAGGAATGGAAGTGATCAACACCTTCCATGTTTCATGAAGGAAGAAAATCTATTCTAAGAGATCTCCCTAAAAACCCTAATCCTTAACCCTAAACAAACTACACCAAAGGGAGAGAAATCTTCAAGTCCAAGTTCCACCATGTATTCCACATCAGCCCACACCAGTCTTCATCATCTTCCAAGAGCAACAGAAGCAACACCCTAGTCTAAGGGAACTAAAGAAATCATTCTAGTTGAATTAGCAAGTTAGGATCACCTAAAACCTAGTACTAAAGTTAATTCTAACTAAAATACTAAAACCAATTATAAAATCCTGCAAAAATCACTATGGGAACCTATGTCAATCATGACTCTACCATGTTAATTCCAGAGATCAAATCCTCAAATAAGACCTAGAAACAAATTCTACACTACAAGGTACTAAACTTAAACCCTAAAAAGAAGCACCTAAAGTTTCAATCTAAAAACCACACCTAATTTCATCACAAAAATGTGATAAAAATACTATGGGAGCATACATGTCTAAGCTAATCACACACAAAAAATCAAGCCAAAAATCATCACCAAATGCACAAACTAAAATCATCAAATAGAGGTATCAACCATGGTAATTTTATTATCAAATAAAATGTAAAAAATGCACAAAAATTGAAAATGCATGATTTTCCTAATATTTTTATTCAATAAAATTCTAGATTCAATAGTGAATCAGGGAAAAAAACTTGGAATTAATTGACCTATTTTCCTATTTTTTATGAATTGTTTTCAAACTAACATGAAATGAAGAAAATAAAGAAAAACAATTGAAAACAACAAAACTTGCGTTGCAAATAGCAATTAAAATCAATTGAATATGTGGGTTGGGCCAGAGTGGGGGTGTGAATATTATTCAGAGTCTTAAGCCCATTGTCTTCCAATTAATGAAACGGTGCGTATCACTAAAGGGTCCAAGTCAGAGTTTTCAAAGCATTCGTGGCCGTGCGTTGAGGTTACTTGGTCAAAGTCTCATATCAATACAACACTCACAGTTCATCTTCTCCGTCTTCTCCGGTGAAGACAAATACACAAGTCATCAAACAACACATAACCCTACATCATCTTGTCCAGTTTTTAATGCTGATCACGAATCTACCACTAGAATCATCTAGTTCCTTCTCTAACTCAAAACACGATATCATCTTCAGAATTTGTCAAAATCTTGAATCTCACCATTCTCCAAATTAAAGGCATCAATCCAATCCTCATCTCATGGTGATCAATTTCCCCTATCTAATCTTGATTATCTATCCAAGAATCTCTAGAATTCAGCCTCAACAAAAATTGGTCATCATCCTAACTTGTCTCTATTCATGCAATTAATCATCTTAAATCCAACTACATATCATCAAGATCCTAACCACCTATGAATTTCTATCTATCTCCTCCTAGATTATGCATAAGGATAAAAGTTACCAACCTGAGTTCAGAGGTGTAACAGATGCAGTTCTTGATCACTTCAACCTCCAAGATGATGCAGATACACTCCAAAACTCCTTCTAAAGCCAATGCAACCTTCAATTTCCCTTGATTTGGCCTGGAACTCAGAACTCGATTCTCTCTTGCAACTCTGAATTTTCAAACTCACCTTCTGCTACCAACTTCAAACTCTTCCAAAAAATGACTGAACATACTCAACACCTTATATAGAACTCATTGGGATCATCTAGAACCTTCTCAAAGCTTCAGAATGAGAAATTGGATTTTCAAATTCTCCTCAAAATATCCTCCACACCAGTCATGATATGCACTCTGTTTTGGCTTTAGCAATCTTGCATTCAACTTCTCATGAGGTTTTGAACATGAATGGTGATGTTTCCCTCCTTGTTTCCATCCAATGGCTCATGTTTGATATGTTACTTCATCATGAAGAAACAAAGAAAAAGGGCATGATATTGAACTCAAATCAAAAATATAACATTGCCAATGTTTCCAAAATGCATTTTCCAATAAAAAAATGATATTATTTTGCTTCATTTGCACACATATCATTAATTGTGAATTTTTGGCCTTTAATTCATTTTAATCCTTCCTTTTGCACCACTTCTTGAACCAAGTCTTTCCTTGAGCCATTTCAATGCATCCTTGATTCATGGTCAAGGTTAAAACCCCATTTTGAGCAACTTTCAAGTTGAACAAAATTTCATTTGAGATGTCTAAGTTGGTGAAAATGACCTATAACCAAAAATGACCTATAATCATAACTTCCCAAAATACCCTTGACTTGTCAAAGCCATAACTTGAGTTCTACAAGTCCTATCAAGGACTTCTAGTAATCTCTAGAAAGCTAAGAGAATAAGGAACAACATTCATGTTGACCAAATGTTCATAGGAATCATCCTTCTTGGGCAAAAGTGTCATGCAAGTTGGGTAACTTTCAAGCTCTAAATTCACATGCCTCAGATGACTTGTAACTTGTCTGGCTCATAACTTGAGTTCTATAAACCCTATCAAGGACTTCTAGTACTCAAATTAAAGATAAGATCATGCCCTACAACAATCTTGTTGGGGTCAAGATGATATGACAATCATATCTTGAGTTAAATAGTCTTGAAGTCAGGGGTCAAGCTGGGGGATTTTACACTGTCAAGTCTTAGAAACCCTAGCTTGAAACTTCTCAAACTCTTCAGTCATGATGAGTTAACCTTAAAATCATTCTTAGAACATCTCAATGTATCAATCCATGATCACATGGCTCTTGAATTAGGTCTCAACCTCCTTCAAATCCTCAGTTGACTTAGGGTTGACCCAGTCAACCCCTAGCTGCACCAATCATGGTTGAGGCTTCTTATTCTTGCACAATGACCTGGCTAGGCCTCAAAGTGATCTTCAACACTTCTCATGATCTCTCTCAAGACCTCAAGTATAACTTCATGGCTTCAGAATCATCTGATGACTTCCCACAACTCTCAAGTTAGGAGACCTACACAGTTGGCTTCAACCACTCTCTCTGAGGATCTTTTAACTTCTCTGACAAGGATATCAACCCTTGAACACTTGAATAACCTTCTTATCTAGCTTCAAGGTCTTGCGTAGCCCTTTATTGGTAATCATACCTCTTGATCTCCTGCGTACATGTCAATGAAATGCAAATGATAATGCTAATGTGAATGAAATGAAACACAAGCTAGGTAAAGAAAAGTTGGGCAAATTTTGGGGTGCAACAAAGGCTCAATTGAATTCCTTCACATGTTCGTTCTTTAATCTTTAGATCATTATCATCTGGACGCTTAACTTTCAAGGAGTTCTCGAAAGTGGCATTAAGCCACAGTTAAAGGAGCCAGTAGGGTCCAACAAGTAGGAATTTGTCTTGGGGTTGAATATTCCTTAGGATCTCAGTCACTTCGCCTAAAGCAGTGTACAAGGAGCCTAGGATCAACTAGACAAGGTTGACGTTCTTCCCTTCGTGCAGTTGGTTAGCAAGAGTTAGGTACCTCTTTGCTCCCTTTAAAGATCTGTAGCAAAATATGCACCTGGATAACCATAAGGCCAGAAAAGCTACGTGTTCTTCCATAGTCACTTCAGGGTCATTAACATGATGATCTGCAATGTACTTCGTGAAACCAGCGTGATTTCCGTCGAAGTTGATAGTGTCAGAGTCGAGTTTAGAAGGGTCAAAGTCACCCCCATCTAGGCGAAGGCCAGTTATAGCCACCACGTCGAAGAGAGTGGGGGTTAACATTCTGCATGGAAGTTGGAAAGTATTGGTCGTACTCTCCCAGAAATAAAATGAGACGATAAGCATATTTTGGAAATATGTTGGGCCAGTTATAGATAGTTGTATCAAGTCAAAGATACTTGTTGTACCTCAAAATTTGCCCTCACTTCTTCTAACTCTAATTGGCTTTTGCTTCTCATTCATGCGCATTTCCATTAGGTCATAACCTCAATCATTAATTTGCATATATTCTTAAGTCATTGGATCAAAGATCTTACCTCAAGGGTTTCTCATCTTTCAACAATTTGTGGCTCATGTGGATACAAGATCGTTAAGTCTAGTTCATCACAAGCTCCCAAGGAAGAGTCTTAGATCAAATGCATCTGGGCATTGACTATACCATGATCACATGGTTCAATAATGGTTCAAGGGTTCCAAAAAATTCATGGTGGTCCATTCTTATGATTATATTGGATGGAGAAGCTTGAGGTATTGTCAATCGAAGATTTGGATTCAACTGCCAAAAAGTCAATTGAGGGTCAAAGTCAAAGTTTGACTTTTGGGTCCTTTGGTCAACCATGAACATTTCAAGTCAAGATTCATGAAATATGGAGTTTTGTTCAAGTTTAATCAAAAGGAATCATGAAAATAAAAAAAGGTGTAAATTTGAGGAATTTTGAATATTTTCTAAGTACCAAAAATGATGTTCATGTAGTCAACTTTCCAAGGTTCTTGTGTTTGACTCATGCATACAAATTCAGCAAACAAGGGCTTCCATTGAAGATCTCATTTGATACTACATTTTGATGAAAGATTTGAAGTCAAGAGCTTCCTTTAAGTGGGGGATATTTGAAGCTAAAGTGAAGGGTTCAATATGTGGAAAACGGAAAACACTTAGAATATTTTTAAGTTTCAAGACAGTTATGCATTGCAATAAGATCTTTCCAAGGATATCAAGATTGCACCATTTGGATCACTACATTGCAAGTTATGGTTTCTCAAAGTTGGAAAAATGACATGTTTTGGTCCATGGATCATACTTGGCACGCAATTTGGTTCATGGCATTTTGAGATCTTAAAGTCAATTATAGGTCATTTTTTGGTTTACAAGTCACTAAAGTTCCCTCAAATACTTTAAATACATTTTGACTCATCATGGTCATGATCATTGAATCTCATTCAAGGCCAAACCATGATCATCCATATGTGTTCATAGTCCATGATCACACATTCTTTGATTCAATGACCAAAACAAGATAATGCAATATCCATCATCAAAATCACTTCCAAATCACATCTCAAGGTCAGCCAAATAATTACAAGTGAGTCTGGCCAATTTGAGCATGAAGCATGACACGGGTTCATGACAGTTTCAACTTATCAAGTTCATGACATCATTTATTATAATTCAAGTCACTATTCTAAACAATTCCAAATGATATTGATTCATATCATGGAATACTTTACAAAGCATCAAGGGTCAGATCAAAGGGTGGAGAATTGATCACATGAGCACATCACAAAGTACATGCAAACTCGCTGCACAAGGATAGTTCGGATAAGACAAAAATGAAGAATCTTTTGGATTTGGGACACCTCATCATTCCAAATCATTAGAAAATCATTCCCTCATGAATCTCCACCGAAAACCACGTGCTTTGAGGGCTCCAACAGTTAGAATAGTGAGCTGGAAAAAGTTTGTTAGAGGGAGTGACCTCACGCATTTCATTCTCTCATTTGGATCCAAATCTAACTCCCTCATTAAAACTACACGCTCCTTCTATAAATAGAGAGAGAGATCCTAGTACATTTCCCAAACTTTAGCAGCCAGAATTACTCTTCCAAACTCATGGTGAAAGAGCTCTGCAACTTGATTTTGTCAGCTCAATTTAAGGAGTTTCAGTGTGATTTATCTACCCAGATCAAGAGTGTGTCATCCTTTGAAACTAACGCAACCAAAACCAAGCCAATAAGAGCTCTGAAGGAGGATAACGAAGTTCACTTCCAGGAACTTCTGAGCATCTTTCATATAGGTTGATTTCTTAACCATTTCACTTTATTCTTGTTGCAAATTTATGCGTAGTAAGATGTAGATCATTAGCCTTATGCTTGTTGCTATTTATTTTTCACCATTGGGGTTTGATTTCAAATTTTAGATTTAGGGTTCTTGGGGTTTACTACAAAATTTTGTTGATTCTGATTATGTTAATGAATTATAACTACATAGTTGAATTCATGGCATGGTAACGAGTAGATTGAATGTTCATTTGTGCGTTTTGGTTGAGATTTGGTGAAACACGATTCTAAAGCTCAAGGAAGAAGATGACCATGGCGTTCGTGTTGTTTTTGTTAATCTTGTTCGATTAATTTAAATTTGAGGACTAAGTATGACATGTAGGCTGATTTTTGTGATTAAGTGCTGATTAGACGTGTTGACTGTGTAATCTTTGTGTGATGGAACCAATGCGTGGCATGGTGGATCTTTGAATCCTGGCCCTTGGTTTTGGACAAATTCCCAGTTGGCAGATCCAAAGGAGGAGAGATCATTTGATCTCAGCGAATTCTAAACACATGATTCATCATGGACGACTAGAATCATTGAGGGCGTATTGTACTCTTTTTTTTGGGTTCAGGTTCCCTAATTGGCTTTTTGTGGCGTTGGCCTTATTGTTTTTACTTCTGGCCCCCCCTTTCTTATTTCACACCCCTATTTTTTCTTTAATCATAACTTCTTTATTTTAATTTCTTTTTTTAGATTTTCTTCTTTTCAAATTGATTAAAGTTTAATTTTCTTTAATTTTATTTGGTTTAATTTCTATTTAGAATTTAATTTCACACAATTGGTGTTTTTATACTTTAGTTTTAATCATGTAATAGTGATTTAGGGTTTTAGCATGAACTATTTTTGGGTTGTGATTGAATGCTAGATAGGTGGTTTGTGATTTATCTCTTGATTCTTACTTTGATTAATGTCTTTGATTTCTATTCTATGTTCATCTTTGACTTGAGTCTTTGATCCTATTTGAGTGATGCTTGATCTTTCATCTTGAGTAATCCTTGATTTCACATGTGTTTAATGTTTGACCTTAGTCATTGTTATGGTTAAATGTTTGTGGTGCATATTTTTAGTTTGACTTTGATGGATTCCTTTTAACTTCATGATAGGTCAACTTTTAATTCATCTTTTGCCAATGTGGTTAATTTCAATTGTGGTTTGATTTCTTCTAAGTGTTTCATGATTGATTCATCACATGACCATACCCTATCATCATTATATCTCATGTACTAACTCTTGTGTGTTGTTTTGTGAGGTAACTTGAGGACTTCTCACATTTGGCCATTTATAATTTTTTATCATCTTATTGTACTTTCGTGGCTCATTCCATTCATTTCCTCTCATGCCTTAGCTTAGGTCTCCCCCTTGGCAGGCTTTCTATACTTCCCCCTCCCCATTTACAATGTAATAGTTTAGGGCTTTTTACTTTCTTTTATATGCTTGTGTGCTTGTATGCTTGTGTATAGGTTAGAAAAGATAAAATTGAAAGCGTTTAGAGAACAATTTCAAAAAAAAGAAAGATAAATAAAGCTTGATCCAATGTCAATTCATTTTACAAACTTATTAACTTACATTGTTTATCATACCTCATCTTAGGGTTCCTCCATCACATTTCCTCTCCCTTATCCAATCATTCCATAATCCCAAGCAAACCTTGTATTTTTTCACCCTTGTAAGTCGATTGTCTTGTGCATCATCATCAACTTACCCTGATTTAATCACCACCTTTTTCATTTCTTTCCCTTTTCATCTTCTCTTCTCTTCATGAGCTAAAAACCTTAGTCTTGTACCAAGCCTATTTTCAAAATCTTTTCTTAATAAACTTGGATGGTTATGGAATGTTTAGGCGAAGGTCTTGTCCTATCCTGAGTGTTTGACACTACCTTTAGGGTTCACTGTCTAAAAACACTTACCATCCAAAGTAAGAAGTTTCTTAAAAAAACGAATATTGTCCTCCTTTTATTGAACTAAAGAGAGAGGATTGAGTGAATACTTCTTCCTCTCTGAGTATTAGAATGCTCACATTAGAATGTGTGATCTCGATACCCGTCTTTCAATACAAAGACATGACTATATTCGCCACACCATTTTCAAAGCAAATCTTTTGAGATAAAGAATTGGGTACTACCCATAGGGATTCAAATCTGAGGACTTATTTCATCCCTAAAATCAATCATCACATATCAATTTTAACATCTTGCCTTGATGGCGAAAACCTAATCCTTTTCAAAAGGGCATGTTAATGTGCGAGTAACAAAACCTATTGCTAGGATGTGAACGTTAAAGTTGTCCATTAAAAGCAACGAACCCGTGGTTCCATGAACTACAGATGCTCTAATTCTTCATTGGTCAATGAAGATATGTAGACATGAGATTATGAGATCTTGGAGAGCAACCTTCTTCCATAATCTTATTTTCTTTTCGCCTTTAGTTTTGCAAACTACAAGGCTCTGACTTCCTTATTGCACCATGAGGGTACGTAGGCACAAGGGCCCCAATCCTCTGCGAGCACTTTGTCTCTAAAACCTTTTCTCTTCCTTTTTTCCTTCTAATAGAGCATTCCCAGAAAGCATGATACCTTAGCAACATCCTTACACACAAGACAAGCGAATGGTTCCCGTCGAGTACGATGGATGTGAGGGGTGTTAATACCTTCTGTAACACCCCCTTTTTATACCCCCAAATAAATTAAATAAATCAATTAGGCACTTAGAAAATTTATTTCATCAGAGTTTAATTAAAACATGGTATAAAAGAGGCGCATCAGATTATCATGAAATTAAACACATACGATACCTGCTCAAAATAGATATGCAACAATGGGTAACCCACATCTCAATATTTAGAATAAAAGCGGAAACATCCAAATATTGAATCAATCACATTCATAAAGGTATATACAACCATCAGTTAATTCATGCTTTACAACATATCCACAGCAGATACATACACATATGTATCACAAAAGAATCAAAACAAATGTAACTCCAAAAGAGTCAAAGGCTTCCTGACTACCCAGATGTTACATATCAGAGCCATTGACCAAAAAGAATGAAGACATCGCTTCACAAAAAGAACCTCCAGCTTCCTACTCTGCAATGCCTCATAGAGCATTATAAAACAGCAGAAGGGTGAGAAACAACATCATAACAGTTAATGCATAAAATTATATATATATATATATACATAACTCCATAATTATACAAGTTATACTCAAATTATGTTCTCACCACATTAAGCATATACCAATAATCATGTCTCTACACATACACATGAACAATCACTATATTTCCTCCAAACAAATCACATATAACATACACAGTTATATTCACACAACCAATGCATCATACACAGATGACTCATGCAACTCATAGAGACTGACACACGACTCTATGCAGATGCAAATGCGGTACCGACTCATTAAACAAATTCCCTAAGGAATCGAGTATTCAGCAGATCCTCCACGGGATCAAGTACTCAGCAGATTCTCCACGGAATCAAATATTCATCAGATTCTCCACAGAATCGAATATTCAGCAGATCCTCCACGGGATCAAGTACTCAGCAGATTCTCCACGGAATCAAATACTCTAACCAATCCTCCACGGGATTACATGTCATGACCGATTCTCCAAGGAATCACACAATGCAACCGATTCTCCAAGGAATCAAATATAACCATCGTATCATACGAGGTTCTGCAAATCCTCCGAGGGATCAATCGACACAAAAATGCATACTATGCTCACAAACATATTCATTGCATTTATCACATACATCGCATATATCTATCATGCATTCACATTATGCACCATTCCACACATGGTTTACACACATATCAGCCTATCAATGCGTTTCTATTCAATTCGAACAAATACACAAGATTATCAAATATTCAAGATTCACCATTTACTCTACAATCTAGGATTCACGCCTTTCGGCCACCCACAACACGACATGTCAAAATAGTTCACACATCAATCATTCATGTAGGCATTAATCATAATTGAATCAACCAAACATCATGCTATGAACAAACAGCAAAACAAAATAACACTGCCAGGTTCGCCAACCTTCGCCTGGCGAAGCCACGCAGCGAATGCTCGCTGGCCTTCGCCTGGCGAACTCCCCAGCGAAGTCCACTGGGAGTAATTCTGGAATTACTCGCTGAGGCTCGCTACCCACTCGCCTGGCGAACCTTCGCCAACTCACCTCGCCTGGCGAACTTGCCAGCGAATACAGGGTATTAGCTTCTGACTTGCTTCGCTACAGCTCGCTGGGCTTCGCCTGGCGAAGCTTCGCTGCCATTCGCCTGGCGAACTTGCGAAGACAGAACTTCCATGGCTGTCTCAAAGCCCAAACTCCACACAACCAACCGATTAAATCCAAACCAATCACAGTAGCACAACCCAACCATCACCCGACTAAACTACATCGTCTAATTCGAGTTCTAACCGATTAAAACCTCATTCTACTCACAAAACCAACTTCTAACCTAAGTGGAAAAGGAGTAGAAACTCTACAAAATCCGCACACATACACATACAATCATACACATTAAAGAGATGATGGAGTTTCACACCCTTACCGATCGATTGCAAGCTTTGGTGATGATTCCTTGATGATTCTAGGTTTTCCTCTCCACTTTCTCTTCTCTTTCTCTTCTCCTCTTTTCTTTCTCTTGTTTTTCTTCTTATGTTACTATCTTTCTTCCTTTTCCTCTCTTATTCTATTTCTATCTCTATTTATTTCCTCTCAAATTCTTTCCAACACTTACCAATCAATTCTCACACTAAAGTGCTAAATGTCTAAAATGCCCTTTTTACTCTAATTCCCCGAAAACTCTCCGAATCGGTAAAATAGATAAAATAAGCAAACACCACATAATAACAATATATAATTTCTCAATTTAAACAAACATCAATTAAATAAATTAAAAGACTCAACAATTAATGGGAATTCAGAATCGGGGCGTTACAACTCTCCCCCACTTTAGAAATTTTCGTCCTCGAAAATATCACCTGATTCAAACAACTCTGGATGCGATTCTCGCATCTTGCTCTCCAATTCCCAAGTCATGTTGCCTTCCGTGGTACCTCCCCAGGACACTTTCACAAGCGCAATATCCTTGCCTCTTAGTTTCTTAACTTCACGGTCCAAAATACTAACCGGTAAAACTTCAACTGTAAGGTTATCTCTTACTTCAACTTCATCCATTGGGATCACATGTGACGGATCCGGAACATACTTCCGAAGTTGCGAGACATGGAATACATCATGCAAATTCGAAAGGTTCGGAGGCAACGCCACACGATAAGCCACAGCACCAACTCGTGCGACAATCTGATACGGACCAATAAAACGAGAAGTCAACTTTCTCGACTTCAAAGCACGACCCACACCCGCAACCGGTGTAACTCTCAAAAACACATGGTCTCCCTCTTGAAACTCGAGATCCTTTCTCCTTTTATCATGATAACTTTTCTGTCTATTCTGAGAAGCTCTCATCTTTTCCCGAATAAATTTCACCTTTTCCGTCGTTTGCTGTACCATTTCAGGACCAACTACCGACCTTTCACCCGTCTCATGCCAACACAGAGGTGTTCGACATCTCCGTCCATATAAAGCCTCAAATGGCGCCATACCAATACTCGAATGGAAACTGTTATTATAGGTGAATTCAATCAACGCTAAATAACTGTCCCATGCACCACCTTGTTCAAGCACACAAGCACGCAACAAATCTTCTAACGATTGAATCGTCCTCTCGGTTTGACCATCCGTTTGCGGATGATATGCCGAACTCAATCTCAACTTAGAACCCAAGGCACCTTGCAAACTTTCCCAAAATCTTGAAGTAAATCTAGGATCTCTATCCGACACAATACTCTTAGGAACTCCATGAAGCTTCACAATAGTGCCAACATAAATCTCGGCTAACCTTTCCAAAGAATAAGTAATATCAATCGGAATAAAGTGAGCCGATTTAGTAAGCCTATCAACAATCACCCAAATAGCATTATGTCCTCTTTGCGTATTCGGCAATCCCGTAACAAAATCCATCGATATACTATCCCATTTCCATTCCGGAATATCCAACGGTTGCATCAATCCACTAGGCTTCTGATGCTCCACCTTAGACTTCTGACAAGTCAAACACGAGTACACAAAACGAGCAACATCGCTTTTCAATCCAGACCACCAAAAGATCTTCTTCAAATCCTGATACATCTTATTCGCTCCCGGATGAATACTTAAGTTACTCCGATGTCCCTCTTCCAATATCATCTTTTTCAAATCTGCATCATCGGGAATACAAATACGACCTCGAAACCTCAAAACTCCTAATTCATCAACTTTGAAATCTTCATTTCCATTCGTCATCAAATCCACCAATTTCAAATCCAACTTTTGCTTTTCACACACCGTAGCAAGGAAATCATTCGTGACATGCAACATACCAAGCTTCACACTACTCGGCGTTAACTCACAAACCAAACTCAAATCTCTAAAGTTCTCCAAGAGTTCCCACTCTCTAACCATCAAAGTAGACACGTGCAACGACTTCCGACTTAAGGCATCGGCTACCACATTCGCCTTACCCGGATGATAATTTAAACCAAAATCATAGTCCTTCAAAAGTTCTAGCCATCTCCTTTGCCTCATATTCAATTCCTTTTGATCAAACAAATACTTCAAACTCTTGTGATCGCTAAAAACTTCAAATCTTGCACCATAAAGATAGTGCCTCCAAATTTTCAAAACGAACACCACGGCCGCTAACTCCAAATCATGAGTAGGATAATTCTTTTCATGCACTCTCAACTGCCTAGAAGCATACGCCACGACCTTCCCATCTTGCATCAATACACCACCCAATCCTGACAAAGAAGCATCGCAGTAAACCACAAAAGGTTCCGTAGGATTCGGCAAAATCAAAACTGGCGCTGTTGTTAACCTTCTCTTTAATTCCATGAAACTCTCTTCACAATTAACATCCCAAATAAAAGCCTTTCCTTTACAAGTCAACTGCGTTAACGGAAGTGCTAACTTTGAAAATCCTTCGATAAACCTCCGGTAATAACCGGCCAAGCCCAAAAAGCTTCGAATTTCCGTAACCGATCTTGGAGTCTCCCATTGCATTACCGCATCGATCTTGGATGGATCCACACTAATACCATTGCCGGAAATAATATGCCCAAGAAAACTCACCTCCGACAACCAAAACTCACACTTAGACAACTTTGCATACAACTTCTTCTCTTTCAAAATTCGCAACACAATCCTTAAATGTTCTTCGTGTTCCTCTCGAGAATTAGAATAAATCAAAATGTCATCGATAAACACCACCACAAAATGATCCAACTGCTCGTGGAAAATACGGTTCATATATTCCATGAAAACACCCGGCGCATTAGAAACTCCGAATGGCATCACCGTATACTCATAGTGACCATATCGTGTTCTAAAAGCCGTCTTCGAAATATCTTCTTCCTTAACTCGAATCTGATGATAACCGGATCTTAAATCAATCTTACTAAAAACACGGGCTCCAACCAATTGATCCATCAGATCATCAATTCTTGGAAGCGGATACTTGTTCTTAATTGTCACCTTATTCAACTGCCGATAATCAATACACAATCGCATACTACCATCCTTCTTCTTTACCAACAATACCGGCGCACCCCAAGGAGAAACACTTGGTCTTACAAATCTCTTATCCAACAAATCATTCAACTGCTTCTTCAATTCCACCAACTCCGATGCCGACATCCGATACGGGGCCATCGAAATCGGTCTAGTACCCTGAACTAGATCAATAGAAAATTCAACCTCTCTCTTTGGCGGCACATCCGCAACATCTTCCGGAAACACTTCAGGAAATTCACAAACCACAGGAAACACGTCGAGCTCAACTTTGCTCTCCACCGACAACGATGCAAACAAACCAAACAACTGAGCTTCGTCCGCTAAAAGTTTCTTCAACTCTTTAGTGGAAAGAAAACCCTCGTTTTCACCATCTTCCAAAGAAGGAAACCTTACTAACTTGTGATAGCAATCCAAATGAACTCTATTAAATTGCAACCAGTTCATACCCAAGATTACGTCCAAACCTTCCAACGGCAAACACACTAAATCCATAACGAAGTCCTTACCATACATGGTCAAAGGACAACTTGCACACACCAAAGAAGTAGTTACCGACCCCGAAGCGGGAGTCCCAACAACCATACCACTACTCAAAGAAACCATACACAAATCCAACCGCTTAGCACACGCAAGAGAAATGAACGAGTGAGTCGCTCCAGTATCAATAATAGCAACTAAAGGCATATCATTAATAAAGCATGTACCTTTAATCAAACGATCTGCCGCATTAGTGGCGTCTGAACCTGCTAATGCGAATACTTTTCCGCCCGCCGGAGCTTGCTTCGGTTTGGTACAATTCGGGCTAATGTGACCCACCTCGCCACAATTAAAACACTTCACAGCATTCTTTCTACACTCTGCTGCATCATGACCAAAGAGTCCACAGTTGGAACACTTCGCCTTGAACTTTCCACAATCATAAGACTTGTGGCCCATCACGCCACACTTAAAACATTTGATCGCACCGGAACCTCCTCCGGGTCTCCTATCAAAGTTTCCCTTATGTTTGCCCTTCTCAGCAGGCGTCACATAAGGTCCGCTTCGTACTTGCTGCTTCCCTCTCCTCTCGCTCAAACCTTTATAATGAGTAGAACGAGCTCTACTGTCTTCTTCATAAATTCTACAACACTCGGTCAAATCCGAAAATCTTCGTATCCTTTGATAACCCACCGCTTGCTTTATCTCCGGACGCAAGCCATTCTCATACTTGATACATTTGGAAAATTCCGCCGTAACCGCATCATAGTGAGGGTGAAACCTCACTAACTCAGTAAACTTAGCGGTGTAGTCCACCACCGACATATTACTTTGTTTCAATTCCAGAAATTCCATTTCTCTCTTCCCTTTAACACTTTCGGGATAATACTTCCTTAGAAACTCAGCACGAAATAAATCCCACGTAATCTCCTCGTCGTCGACCTCAAGAACTTGCCTCATGCTGACCCACCAGTCATCGGCCTCTTCTCTCAGCATGTGAGTCCCTAGTCTCACCTTATTCCCTTCAGCACAATCCATCACCCTAAAAATTCTCTCAATTTCCTTTAACCATATCTGAGCACCATCCGGATCAAATCTCCCTTTAAACACCGGTGGTTGGTTCTTCCTGAACTCATCATTCGCATTCACGTTAGGTGCACCCTGCACAGCTCTGGCCATAGCCTCTAACGCCGCTGCCATAGCATTGTCATTACGACCTGCCATATTCTGAGGATTCCCAAAAATAACAACAAGGTTAAACAACCGTTCAACCAACACAACAACAAGACAGACACGACTGACTCAACACTGGCTCTGATACCACTTAATGTAACACCCCCTTTTTATACCCCCAAATAAATTAAATAAATCAATTAGGCACTTAGAAAATTTATTTCATCAGAGTTTAATTAAAACATGGTATAAAAGAGGCGCATCACATTATCATGAAATTAAACACATACGATACCTGCTCAAAATAGATATGCAACAATGGGTAACCCACATCTCAATATTTAGAATAAAAGCGGAAACATCCAAATATTGAATCAATCACATTCATAAAGGTATATACAACCATCAGTTAATTCATGCTTTACAACATATCCACAGCAGATACATACACATATGTATCACAAAAGAATCAAAACAAATGTAACTCCAAAAGAGTCAAAGGCTTCCTGACTACCCAGATGTTACATATCAGAGCCATTGACCAAAAAGAATGAAGACATCGCTTCACAAAAAGAACCTCCAGCTTCCTACTCTGCAATGCCTCATAGAGCATTATAAAACAGCAGAAGGGTGAGAAACAACATCATAACAGTTAATGCATAAAATTATATATATATATATATATATACATAACTCCATAATTATACAAGTTATACTCAAATTATGTTCTCACCACATTAAGCATATACCAATAATCATGTCTCTACACATACACATGAACAATCACTATATTTCCTCCAAACAAATCACATATAACATACACAGTTATATTCACACAACCAATGCATCATACACAGATGACTCATGCAACTCATAGAGACCGACACACGACTCTATGCAGATGCAAATGCGGTACCGACTCATTAAACAAATTCCCTAAGGAATCGAGTATTCAGCAGATCCTCCACGGGATCAAGTACTCAGCAGATTCTCCACGGAATCAAATATTCATCAGATTCTCCACGGAATCGAATATTCAGCAGATCCTCCACGGGATCAAGTACTCAGCAGATTCTCCACGGAATCAAATACTCTAACCAATCCTCCACGGGATTACATGTCATGACCGATTCTCCAAGGAATCACACAATGCAACCGATTCTCCAAGGAATCAAATATAACCATCGTATCATACGAGGTTCTGCAAATCCTCCGAGGGATCAATCGACACAAAAATGCATACTATGCTCACAAACATATTCATTGCATTTATCACATACATCGCATATATCTATCATGCATTCACATTATGCACCATTCCACACATGGTTTACACACATATCAGCCTATCAATGCGTTTCTATTCAATTCGAACAAATACACAAGATTATCAAATATTCAAGATTCACCATTTACTCTACAATCTAGGATTCACGCCTTTCGGCCACCCACAACACGACATGTCAAAATAGTTCACACATCAATCATTCATGTAGGCATTAATCATAATTGAATCAACCAAACATCATGCTATGAACAAACAGCAAAACAAAATAACACTGCCAGGTTCGCCAACCTTCGCCTGGCGAAGCCACGCAGCGAATGCTCGCTGGCCTTCGCCTGGCGAACTCCCCAGCGAAGTCCACTGGGAGTAATTCTGGAATTACTCGCTGAGGCTCGCTACCCACTCGCCTGGCGAACCTTCGCCAACTCACCTCGCCTGGCGAACTTGCCAGCGAATACAGGGTATTAGCTTCTGACTTGCTTCGCTACAGCTCGCTGGGCTTCGCCTGGCGAAGCTTCGCTGCCATTCGCCTGGCGAACTTGCGAAGACAGAACTTCCATGGCTGTCTCAAAGCCCAAACTCCACACAACCAACCGATTAAATCCAAACCAATCACAGTAGCACAACCCAACCATCACCCGACTAAACTACATCGTCTAATTCGAGTTCTAACCGATTAAAACCTCATTCTACTCACAAAACCAACTTCTAACCTAAGTGGAAAAGGAGTAGAAACTCTACAAAATCCGCACACATACACATACAATCATACACATTAAAGAGATGATGGAGTTTCACACCCTTACCGATCGATTGCAAGCTTTGGTGATGATTCCTTGATGATTCTAGGTTTTCCTCTCCACTTTCTCTTCTCTTTCTCTTCTCCTCTTTTCTTTCTCTTGTTTTTCTTCTTATGTTACTATCTTTCTTCCTTTTCCTCTCTTATTCTATTTCTATCTCTATTTCTTTCCTCTCAAATTCTTTCCAACACTTACCAATCAATTCTCACACTAAAGTGCTAAATGTCTAAAATGCCCTTTTTACTCTAATTCCCCGAAAACTCTCCGAATCGGTAAAATAGATAAAATAAGCAAACACCACATAATAACAATATATAATTTCTCAATTTAAACAAACATCAATTAAATAAATTAAAAGACTCAACAATTAATGGGAATTCAGAATCGGGGCGTTACACCTTCTGTCGCTACCGCGAAAATAAGGTGCCGACAAAACAAAAGATTCGCCACCTTTCGTTATTTATCCCACAGAAATGGAAAGGAAACGATCGGAAAAACCTGACGAAAAGGTATAAGACAAGGTCGTCGCAACCAATGTCTGGATTCCGGAGTCGGTTACGCAAGGGGAAGGTATTAGCACCCCTCACGTCCATCGTACTCGATGGGATCCATGCTTGTTGTGTTTATCTGACGGGTTGGTTATATCTATCTACGCTAAAAGTATGTTCTGAAAAGAAAAGAAAATGACTCGGTAGAACACAGCAGTTCTATGCCTACGTATTCCCGTCTGGAACGAGAAATCAGAGTCAACGTAGTTCACCTAACTACGGGTTACAGGGGAAGGTTGCTCGCCGAGATATCGCATCTCGTGCCTATGTACTTTCACACGGCGTGAAATATCATAGCAAACGTAGTTCGGGACAAAAAGAGACACGAGTTTGTCTTTTTTTATCCGAGTAGGGTTAACAGACGGTTCCAGCAGTTGGGTTTATGCAGCTCGCTCAACAGAGACTTAGGCGTTTACCGTTTGCGGTAGAGCCGGGAGTTAACAAAACTCTCCTTATGAAAATGGTTTCCAAGGATTAAAGGTCCAAGAGGACAAAAAGAATTTGATCTTTGTTTTATGTTTTTTAGAAGAAGTATCTTTTATGGATGTTTGCAACTAATATCGCACTAGAGACTATGACCTGAGAGTGAATGCGTCGCATGTCACCCAAAGGGTGCCATACTAAACATCCAAGCTGTTGGAAAGAAGCTCTCCAACAACCCTTTCTCAAGTAGCTTAAGGCTCGTAGCGTACGACATCAATTAACCTTTATTACTGTATTTTGATTTGTTTGAAGATGAGAAGAGAAAGGACGCACTAAAGGGGACTAATCCAATCCTAAATTTGTCATGCAAAGTTGATCCTATGGTTGAGGTTAGGAGGGAACTACCTAATGTTATCATGCATGGTTAGAACCCTATTGTTTGTCATAACTTCTCTTGAACAAGAGAAGTCAGAGTTCCTAGGGGAGCATGGCAAAGGAAAGCAACAACAAACAAAATTAACTGAAAGAAATAACTGTAAATAAAATGAATGCAATGCACCAATACAAGCAGAAGGAGCCAAACTCAACATCTAGAGCAAACAAGCCAGAGGCAACACACATCACAGGCAAGGAAGACAGACTCAACCTTAAGCCAGCAAGCAAAGCCAAGCAATAACAGTCAAGTAGAGGGAGACATACTCAACCTCTAATGCAAACAAGCAAAGGGAGCTAGGCTCAACCTTTAGGATGCTCTCAGGCCTAGAATCATCTACATGGGGCCTAGTCTAATGCAACACACCAAGCTGTCACACAAGCAAAGCAATCAGAAAACAGAAGCAAGCAAAACAGCAGACAAGCAACTCAACAGCAGAGCAGTCTAACCGCAAAACAATCAAACAGTCTGTAGTCAACTTCCAGTCTAAGCCATCTTCAAGAGAAGGAAATGAAAGCTCCATATTCAAACTTCAACAAGCTCCAACAAAAGAGAAGAGAGTTAACATCAATATTATTGCATGATGATGGGAAGCATGATGGAAACCAAGGGAATCCATCATGGCACTCAACCATACATCTGAGATAGGCATCCTCAAAGGTTCTACCTCTTGTGATATGCCACATATCTTTCCAAAGGAAGGATGAGGCTTCCATATGGGGACCTTGAATCATTGGATGAGGACGGAAAGCAAACAAGGCAATCCATGTTTATTTGAAGAAAGAGAAATCAAGACTAAAGCTCTTCCTAGACCCTAATTGATTAAGCTACAAGGAAGCTACTAAAAGGAGTTCTAAACACCAAAACCAAACACCACAATCAAGCAAACAAAAGCCTCTATATGTCTAAAAAAACATCAAAGAAGATTAGCAAACCTATTATAAACTAAAGGGCACCATTGGAGTTCAACTAGTGCAAGTGTTATGTTGAAAGCATCTTAAAACTAGCCTAAGTTTTAAATCTATTTAAAATACCAAAACTACTTCGAAAATCCTATGAAATTTTCTAAGGGAACCTACATGTGTTAGGTATCTATAGTAGAAAGACCAGGGACTAAAACTAAAAGGAAAGCCACTAAAGAATTCCTAAATCACAATTTGCCAAATGGGAACCCTAAAATGGAAGGTCATGGGAACCTAATCCAAAACAAAACCTAAATCATCTACAAATTATGAAATAATTCCTAAGGGATCATGCATCTCTATACTAGTAACCAGCCAAAAATCTCACTTAAATTTTATACCAATTGATCTACAAAAATCAACAAGAAAATGAAGAAATATGCAAAAATTAAAGAATTAAAGAAAATGCAAAAAATCAAATTAAATTGAAAATTGCATGAAAATAAAATCTAGAAGCACCAGAAAATCAGAAATAAAATCCAGAGCATGCACATATTTTTATTTTATTTTCCTGACCAATAATGAATTTATCATGGATTAAAAATTGAAAAAAGCAATTAAAATAAATAAAAAAAACAATTAAAGAAAATAAAAGCTGAGAAAATGTCAGGACAGTTGGATCAATTGACTAAGTCAGATCATCCAAGGGATCAGGTGATGCCAACGCATAAATGATACGCAACATTTTGCTTGGTCAAAGTCCAACTCTGAAGGTAATCGCGTGCATTGGATTGAAATACTAAGTCAAATAATTCATCAGATCCAAGGGCTAATGGCTTGTCTTCCTCGTTTGAATTTCAGATGGAGGAGATTTCTCAGGTGAACCAGACGGTGGTCCGGTGGCTGCGCCACCGTCTTCTCCGGCAAGCTCAGAGTTACAGGTGATCAAAACCAACCAAACCTTACATCAATCTTCTCAGTTTTTCATGCTGATCTCAAATCCAATCTCCATTTCTCCTAATTCTCACTAGATTTCAAAACACGATAGAAATTCTAAAATATGTTACATCCTAAAATCTCATCAAACCTCCAATTAAAGCCACATATCTTTTCCTCACTCTTCAAGGATCATCATAAGCCATTCCAATCATGCTAACTCTCAATAATTAGGGAGATTCGCATCCAAACAGAAAGTTGATCACATCCTAATTTGTCTCTAAACTCCACAATTATGATCTAAAATCCATCTAGTCATCTTCCTAAAGCTTAACCACATATCAAATCAAGCTATATTATCCTAAAATCAGTGCAATCGTGAAAAGTGCACACCTGGTTGTAGCTTGAAATTGAGGCACTTCCACTGTGATTCTTCCTTCCAGATGATGCAGAATCGTTCCTTGATGAAGGATAATGCTATTGGAAATCTTGATTTACTCTGAAAAGCTCTCAAACTCCAAACACGATTTTCAGTTTTGGATTGAAAAATCCCTCTGCAATTTCTAGCTCCAACTGCAAATGATCACCAACCTTGATCCTAACTTCTTTATGAACTTATATAGAGTGAATTTGGGTGATTTGGAGGCCCATTGGAGGCCCAAACAGTGAGATCCAACTTTTCACTTTTGCTTGAAAATCCAACTATGGTGTACACGAATCTGAGTCAATTCCTTCTCCAAGAAGCTTCATCTGTAATGCTTATGGACTGTGGAGAGTGTAGGGATCAAATTGAGAGTTTAATTCCATCCAAGGGCCAAGGTTGAATATGTTTCTTCCTCATGAAGTATCAAAGTAAAACACCATGAATTATGCCTCATGAATACATGGTTGACCTTAAAACCCATATTGAGCAAGTTTTGTGTTGGACAAAACTTCATTTGAAGTGTGCAAGATAGTGAAAATGACCTATAATGCCCAATGACCTAAAATCTCACTTTCCCAAAATACCCCTGACTTCTAAACCTCATAACTTGAGTTCTACAAATTAGATGGAAGACTTCTAGTACAATTTGGAAAGTTAAGATCAAGACCTAAAACTTTCATGTTGGCCAAAAGTTGAGTAGAAACATCCTTCTAGGTCAAAAGTTCCTTGCAAGTTGGTTGACTTTTGCAGCCAAATTTCACATTCATCTGATGACCTGTAACTTGTCTGGATCATAACTTGAGTTCTATAAATCCAATGGAGGACTTCTAGTACTCAAATTAAAGCTAAAAACATGATTTACAAATTACATGTTGGCCAAAAGTTTAGATGAAACTTTTATCTTGAGATAAGTGGTCTTGAAGTCAGGCACTAAATAGGGGATTTTACCCTGAGAACCCTAATTTAGCAACTCCTCACACTTTGAATTCTTCTTGGATTGATCTTGGAATAACACCTCATGTATCTCAAAAAACCCTTCCATGATCATAAATACTTAGAAATAGGCTTTGACCCTCTTCAATTGCACAGTTGACTCAAGATTACTCAGATGAAAACCCTAATTGCAACACCTTCAACTGTGGCGCACCACACTTGACATAATGACTTGACTGAGCTCCACCATGACCCTCAAGGCACTCCATGAGCTCTATCCACATACCCTATCCATGATCAAGGCTTCACAACCCACTGATGGTCTTCAATTGGTCCTCAGGTTAGGAGATGAACCCTATACAAGCATCCAAACTTCTCAAGAACACAACCCACTTTCTGATGACTTTGGTGACCTCTCAAGCTTGAATAAGACCTCTAGATAGGCTCCTCTTGATATAAACCACACTTGATCCCATGCTAAATGAACAATGCTATGCTATGCAAATGTTAGATCAATGATATGCTAATGCAATGAAACAAAAGCCAAGTAAGAAAAGGTTAGGCAAATTTTAGGGTGCAACAGCTGCCCCTATTCAAGCTGATTGAACCTGACTGGATGAAAAGCGAACGACTTTCGAACAATCGAGGTAAAAGACGGTTGAATACCAAAGAACCCAGAAATTTGCTAACCGAAAAAATAAGCTACACAATCTGCTTGGGGAACAAAATCCAGAAAATTGAATCCGGTTGTCACGGCAACAAACTGATCAATCATCCGATACAGAACCTGATTTCAATATCAATCACCTGTATGACGCCACAAGCGTTGAATCCACATCATTAGATCAACAACAATCAATCTTCCAATATACGCTACAATAAGTGGGCACTACGTCATATGACCATATCAAAATATCATCCTTGACCTTCCATTTCTGAAGAAACGAGCATGCACTACGTAAAACGCGTCATCCATGTACTATCCTAGATCTTCCATTTCCGAAGAAATGAGCATCGCACTAAATAAAAGCGCGGTATGTTAATATACTATCCTTGACCTTCCATTTCCGAAGAAACGGGCATACGCTAAATAAAAGCGCGAATCGTCAGTATCTTTGACCTTCCATTTCCGCAGAAACGGGCTTACGCTAAATAAAAGCGCGAACCGTCAATATCTCTGACCTTCCATTTCCGAAGAAACGAGCATGCACTACGTAAAGCGCATCATCCATGTACTATCCTGGATCTTCCATTTCCGAAGAAACGAGCATCGCACTAAATAAAAGCGCGATATGTCAATATACTATCCTTGACCTTCCATTTCCGAAGAAACGAGCATACACTACATAAAGTGCGTCATCCATGTACTATCCTGGATCTTCCATTTCCGAAGAAACGAGCATCGCACTAAATAAAAGCGTGGTATGTCAATATAATATCCTTGCCCTTACATTTCCGAAGAAACAAACATACACTAAGTAAAGTCCGTCATCCATGTACTATCCTGGGTCTTCCATTTCCGAAGAAACGAGCATCACACTAAATAAAAGCGCGGATTGTCAATATACTATCCTTGACCTTCCATTTCTGAAGAAACGAGCATACACTGCGTAAAGTGCGTCATTCATGTACTATCTTGGATCTTCCATTTTCAAAGAAACGAGCATCACACTAAATAAAAGCGCGGATTGTCAATATACTATCCTTGACCTTCCATTTCCGAAGAAACGAGCATACACTACGTAAAGTGCGTCATCCATGTACTATCCTGGATCTTCCATTTCCGAAGAAACGAGCATCGCACTAAATAAAAGCATGGTATGTCAATATACTATCCTCGCTCTTCCATTTCTGAAGAAACGAGCATACACTATGTAAAGTGCGTCATCCATGTACTATCCTGGATCTTCCATTTCCGAAGAAATGAGCATCGCACTAAATAAAAGCGCGGATTGTCAATATACTATCCTTGACCTTCCATTTCCGAAGAAACGAGCATACACTACGTAAAGTGCGTCATCCATGTATTATCCTGGATCTTCGATTTCCGAGGAAACGAGCATCGCACTAAATAAAAGCGCGGTATCGGGCATCCGAAGACTTGAACAAGCAACTCTGCGGGGAAATTCTGACGTCAACTGCCAGACATTTACCTTGACAACAGGTAAGGACTTCAAAGGTCTAATCCATGAAATCTTTCTTTTTAAAACGCTGAAGTAACAGCAATCTGAGGAAAACTCCGCTGGGGAAGAAAGGAAACTCAACCAAGCAACTCTGATGAGGGAACACATGATAGGACGAACGTTATCATCACATATCTCATGCCAAAAGTTTGCATATTCGAAAACCACCCTGAACAAGAATTCCAATCACCTGCAAGGAAAAACACCCGAAAACAAAGAGGTAACCGACCTGACTTATGTTTCAAAATGCATATGTTTCAAAATGGCGTAATGCTCCATACGGCATGGAAATGCTACGCGTTTGGGGTAGATGCTATGCACGATGCAAATGCAAAGAGGGCGTTCTGGCAAAATAAATGCCGGAGGAACGAAGCCAAACTTCCGCTGGGGGAAGAAACAATCCTGCTGGGGAATAGCTCAACATCCGGAGTTACAAACTCTGTTGAGGATGATCAACCTGTTGGAGGAAAGACAAACTACTGGGGAACAGGAAGAACAATCTTGCATGGGGATGAACCTTTCAAACCACTGACAACCTGGTTGTACCCTGTGAGGACTTCACTGGGGATGCAAATGTGCACATGACCAAATGCTGGGAACGCATATTACTGCCTGACTGCTTACTAGTTCGCATCCAACTCTTCTGGGGACAAAAACGCGACTTCCATCTGCTGGGGAGGAATAAGATCACCTAGAGCTTGCTCCTACATTAAGGGACTTCGGCTGGGGAAACACGATCCCTGGGCTGTTTGCTTCGAAGGTACTGACCCTGCAAAATAATGAACAAAACGAGACAATGCTACACAAAAGGAACTATCTTGGTCAATATCCGTGACAATTGTTCAGTTAATTCAAAGTTTTAACAATTATTGGCCGAGGCCTGCAAGTTTATGCACGTGCAAGTTTATCAAAAACATCGGCGTTTTCCACAAACAAAACAGTAAAAGTTAAAACGAGGAACAAACATCAAGTACTGAATAGTGTGCGTTTATTGATACCGGGCCTGTAAATAGGCAAAGTTTTTACAGTGGATGCAACTCCTGAAAAGAGGAAGCTACAAAAATAAATACAAATATGTACAGAGGCACAAAGAAATTTGTATACATGTCGGCAATGTGGTACAGACAAACACCATGAAATTTGACCATGGTGGACAACTGTCGCACCCTAAAATTTGACCAACCGGGTCCCACATCTGATTTATGTTTCGACGTATCTCGCATTCGCATACTGCATATAGTGCATTTCCTCAATCATGGTGAGTTTATCAGGATTACAGCCCTGCCGTCGCTTTTCGGGTATCTCAGACCAGTTCGGATAATCGGAGGTTATTTTGGGAAGTCGCGCGCTTCCTGGGTGTTTTCGGTTTATGCAGTAATTTTTGAGATTTTTGATGTCTGGTTTTCTGTTTTGCTTCGATCTGGTCTCATGCTCTCTTTTATATTGGTTACTTGTCTTTGTCTGCATTTTTTTTTGGGATTTAATAACCTTCTGTAGATTTTAAATAGGCTTTATAGTTTTTTTAGAATTTAAATAGATTTTTTTAATATTTTTTTAATAGCTTTAAATCTTTTTTTTTAGAATTTTTAATAGTTTAATAGCTTTTTTTATTAGTTTTATTAGAATATAATAGATTTTTCTTTTATTAGTTAAATAGAGTTTTAATAGATTTAATAGATATTAGATAATAGGATTTTAATAGATAGTTTAATAGAATATTTCTCTTATTAGGATTTTTTTTAAGTAGAAATTAATATAGTTAAATAGTATAGGTTTTATTAGAGATTAAATAGAATTTTAATAGATATTGATTTTAGTTTAATATAGGTTTAAATAGATGTTAATTCTTCTTTTAGATTTAATTAGAATTTTAATCTTTTAATGGGAGTTTGTTAGAATTAATTAGGTTTAGTCAGATTTAATTAGCTTAATTAGGGTTAATCCTTTCATTTTATTTCAGATTTTTTTAGTCCAGCTAATGCCATTTTCGTGGGCCCAGAATGGGTTTTTGGAGGCCCAATTTCATCTCAATCCGTTTTTGTTCATTTTTGTCCAGGAAATGCCACTTGTCAAGCTATATATTGAGCCACACGTGCAAAGGAGAGGACACCACCTCATTTCTCACTTCACCTCAGAAGCTTACACGTAACGTTCTCCACCCTCTGCCATACAACACACACGTGGCACACATGCAGAGCTCACCATAACACTTGCCAATCGTTGACCCTCACCGGTTGCATGGCCGGCGGCCATGCAACCGCCGCACCTGAACTTCGCCGGCCACCGCAACTACCCGCCGCCGGCAGCCCTAACAACTTCCTAACTTCCTCCGACCGCCACAACTGCTCGCCGGAAAACCCAAAGTCGCCGGAAACTGGAAATTCATCTTCTTCTCTGTTCGCAACTTCATCACCAATCTTCCTCAAATCACCAATCATCCTCTCCGATCATCATCATCTCCTCCGATCAACACTCAACCACCGTTCATCAACTTCATCCAAATCGCCAGAAACGTTCCAATCTTCCTCCTTCTCCAATTTTCCTTCTCACCAAGTTCATCAGCGTCTACAATCATCTTCACAGATCCTCCTCAGTCAATCTTCAAACAATCACTAGAAAATCATCATAGTTTCATCATCTATCTTCAAGATCTTCAGAGATCTTTGAAGATCTTCATCAGTAGCGCCATTTTCCAGAAGATCGTTCCTCAGTTCATCAATGCTCCTCAAACATCTTTCAGGAAGTTCATCCGCGAACTTCAAGATCTTCCTCCTTACTCATCAGGTCTCCAAATTTCCCAGAATCTTCATCTGCGTCATTCTCCAGACATCACCACCTTTCATCATTAAGAACTCAGACTCCAACAATAGCCTCCAGAAAATCCCCAGAAGTTCTTCTAACATCTTTGATCTTCATCAAAAGATCATCAACAAATTTCCAGATTCGCTCCAATCACCGATCACCAACTGTTTCAATTTCTGGAAAAATTATCAACAACAATCAAGAACATCATCATGTTCTTCACCAAAATCTCCAGATTCTTGAAGACGCAACCGCTCGCATGTCCAAGTGTTCTCCAGCTCCTTTGAGGCTTAATCATCAAATGTCCTCCAAATCTCTAGAAGTCCTCAACCAAATCGTTCGTCAACATCTCCAGGTTTACACCAACGGTGATCTTCGTACCGCATCTCCAGAAAATTATTGTCTCCAACAATCGAATCCCTCCGCCACCGTCATCCATCAAGAATCATCCACCGGAACTCCAAAGATCTTCAGGATCCAGATTCTCCAGGCGTTCACTACTTCAAGAACTTTGAGAGCTCCGTGAGATTCTTCGTACGCACTCACCAAAGCTCGTAAACCTTCGAGACGCTCAAAGCCCTTTCCGGTAACATCCAGATCCTTCACTTTCTGCAAGTGATTTTAAGTTTTTTCTGCGAAGCTGGATCTTCTTCTTCAAGAACATGGACCACGTTTTTTTTCCGTTCAAGAACTCCTACTGAGGTTGACACATCGTGGAACAGTTTGTTATTTCATTGGACACCTCTGTTTTCTTCAAGAACTCAGGTGATGAGTTGAGATGAGAGGGAGAAAGAACAATGTTCGAATCTGAAGAGAGGTTCAGAGAGGGACGGATACGAGAGGGAACGAGAGAGGGTTGGAGAAGAACAAGGGAAACGGCGCTGAAACATGAACAGTGTTTAGGAGGAAATGGGAGTTAGGGTTTTTAAGATTAGGGTTGAACTGAATTGGGTTTGGGCTCAAGCCCATTGTAATTTTCTTCATACTCACCTCCGTTCACTTCCCCCACCCCCCATGTGTGTGTGTTTGGAAAAGTTCTTGGGCTGGGCCCAACAGATGCTATCCTACACCCTCTGTTTCACTTATTTCACCCCCTACCCCTTTTTTTGTTGTGGCTGAAGTTTGTGGTGGACTGGGCCCTGTTTCTGTTTTAGTTTTCACTAACTCCCCCCTGTAACTATTGTACCCCCCTCCCCTTGTATTTTTTCATTTTTATTTTAGTTACTTTCTTTATGGAAAAAATAATATGAAAAAAATGAGAAAGAATATTTGAGAAAAATATTGGAGAAAAGAAAGAGAAAAAGAAATATTAAAAAAAAGAGAAGAGGAGAAAGAATATTGAAGGAATAATATTGAAAAAAAGAAAGAGAAGAATATATGGAAAAAAAAGAAAGAGAGAAAAATATATGAAGAGAAATAGAAAAATAATATTTGAAAAAAAGGGAAATACTTGAAAAAGAGTAAAAAAAATATTATATGGTAGATTTAATATTTTTTCTTTTAGATATTTTCTTCGTGGATTTTATTTTAGGGATAGTTTTAGGAGTCCATTTGTTAGGGGACTTTTTACACTTTTAGAGATAGTTTTAGAAGTCCACTTGTTAGGGGACTATTTTCCATTTGATTTTTCAGGATAGGATAGGATAGTATTTCCTAGGAGTTTATTTTCCAGTATTCGATCATTGTAATCATTTTTCAGAATGTTAATAAAACGAGATTTGAGCTGTGGTCCCGAAGTAGCCGAACTACAGCTGCTCTGATTCCTCGTACCAGACGAGGATATGTAGGCATAGGATGCGATATCCTAGCGAGCACACTAACAACTAACCCTTCTGTTCTCTCGCTGCTGTGCGATCGAGACTTTCCCGCTGACGACTGATTGTTACCCTTTTCTCTTGCCCGAGTGCATTTGAGACCAGACCATAGTTTTTCCTATAGGTTCCCGTACCCTGTTAAACCAGATTAATTTCTCACTGCTGTGTGAGAACACCCCGTTTAGCCGTAGTTAGCCCGAACTACGTAAGCTCTGATCTTCCATGCAGTGTGGAAGTACGTAGGCACAAGACGCGAGGTCTTGGCGAGCCAATTTCCCTATAGTCCCGAACTACATTGACTCTGACTTTCTCTCTTGAGAATACGTAGGCGTAGAGTGCGACGCTCTATCGAGTCAATTTCCTTCTGTTTAGATTTAGCAGCCGTAGATAGATTGTTTTGCATCCTGTAGACAACCCAAGCAAGCGTGGATCCCGTCGAGTACGACGGACGTGAGGGGTGTAATACCTTCCCCTTGCGTAACCGACTCCCGAATCCAGGTTTTGGTTGCGATGGCCATACCTTTCCCATCTTTGCGAGGTTTACTTCGAGCGTTTCCTTTCCCTCCTTTGGGATAAATAACGCACGGTGGCGACTCTTCTGTCAGCCGGCGCCGATTTTCGCAGTAGCGACAGCTGGCGACTCTGCTGGGGAACCAACGTCCCCTGGCTGCTAAGGACTGCGATAGTCCTTATGCATGTGGGATCCAACGTCCCCTAAGAGAGTCAATCCTAGCGCTTGTTTGCTTGTCTTTTGGGTGTTTCTTTTTCATCGTTTTTTTTGTTGCCGTTGTGCTGGGGAGGGTGATATTCTGAGTGATAGCCGGACCTGGGCTTCTTTTGCTTGAGTGTGCATTTAGACATAGTTGCGGAGAAGTAGTAGACGAACCTGTCTGCTGGGCAGGCACAGTTCCCTACGAAAATCTGCGCTCAGACGAGGTTCTCTCCGAGGTGCTTCTCTAAGGTCCTGAGGATCATAGGGGAGTCCAGACGTGAGGATTGTCGACTCTGGGGACCGATCAATTGGAAGTCAGCTAAGTGAGGCCTCTTCATGAGATGACGATGCCACTCCTTCTGGGAATCGTATCATTCCTCATGAAAGTCTGTGACGCTGACGACCGCATATGATGCCGTATCTTAGGTCCATACCCGTGAGTGGGGGGGGGGGGGTTTCTTTTTGCGAAACCTTGACTTCCAGACTACCAGCTATCCTGGCATTCTCTTTTAGAGAGAACGTACTTCGTCAGCAGTGCAGTGGCACTCAGTTTGTTGTGTGGGGGCTGTGATCCCGTGTTTGTTGCATTGCATTGCATTTGCATAAGCATCTGTGCATCATATTGCATAGCATTTCTCCAGCTAGCCAGAGTTCTGATCCAGCCTTTGTTCCCTGAATGCAAGTACCCGGAGTTTGGATTGAGCAAATGTTGATTGTCATAAGAAGACCAAGGGGTTGGAGCAGAGCAGATTTGAGAATCAAGCAGTGTAGTCAGTTACAGGTAATTGATAGCTGTATCTGAAGGCAATTTCCAGTCTTCTAACACCTTGACGGGGTTCACAATGACATCCAACCCTCTGTATGATTCCATGGAAGACTTCCCGCAAGCGAACAACGTTACTGCAGACCAAGTTGTACAACCTTCTGTTGAGAACCAAGATCGACATGAGCAGTTTGGTGCCCGAAATGAACGTCCTCCTCCTGTTAACAATCAAGGTGTTGTTTTCCCTGTGATGAATTACCGAAGATATATTCCAATAGCCAGGACCGAAGATCCAAGAGCTCTCGAGACGGATAGAAAAATCCGAGCGTTGGAAGAGGGAATGAAAGCTTTGAAAGTCAAAGATGTTGTTAACCTGAATGCTGCAGACATGTGTTTGGTTCCTGGCCTGGTGTTACCTCCGAAGTTCAGAATGCCGAGTTTTGAAAAGTACAAAGGAGACAGTTGCCCGAAGCAACATTCGGTGATGTTCTGCCGAAGAATGACTTCATTCGTGCACAACGACAAGTTGAGGATTCATTACTTTCAGGGTAGTCTGACTGGGGCATCCTTGAGTTGGTATATGCAGTTAGAGAGAAATCAGATTCGATCATGGATGGATTTAGCCAGAGCTTTTCTGAAGCAGTACGATTATAACCTAGACATGGCTCCTAGTCGCATGCAACTGCAAGAATTGTCTCAAGAGAACGATGAACCTTTCAGGAAGTATGTTCAGAGATGGAGAGAATTTGCTGCTAGAGTGCAACCACCGCTCCTAGACCGAAAGTTAATGAGCATGTTTGTACACTCCCTGGAGAGCCCGTACCTTGAAAGAATGCTTGGAGCTACTTCAAACGATCAAGCCGGTGAAACTGAATATCATTGTGACTATCAGAATGAAGAAGGAGTTGTGATCAATGCAGTCATGCCAAAGGTTGAATATCCTCGAAGCGAATCAGTGAATTTTGTTGGTTCTTCGTCTTCTCAGCGGTCAGTATCTTCTGTGTCTTGTTATTCTGGACAGACAATTGTGCCTAGGGCATCCCATCGGGAACTTTATGTCGCTCCTCATGCTAATCAGCGAACTCGTGGTCGAGGTTATCAGAATCAGCGTCAGAATCAGAACAGGCCTCGTAGCAACTTGGAACGAAGGAAAGCTCCTTCTCACCCAGTGCCTATGCCGTATAGCCAGCTGTAACCATCTTTGACCCAGAGTTCTTTGGTGGAACCTAAAGCTCTCAAGTTTGTTCCAGAACCTTACCCTCCTGGGTACAATCCCCAAGTTCAATGTGGTTACCATGGTGGCTCTCCAGGGCATGCAACTGAAGATTGTTAAGCGTTTCAGGCGAAGGTACAGCAGTTGATCGACCAAGAGTACATTTCCTTTCCAGAAGGAGTTTTGTTTGTTCATGCCAACCTCTCAGCTGTCTAAGCTCGTAGATTCAGAGGGTCCTTTTCAAGAAGCCAGTGGTCCAGACAGGCAGGCACCCGCAGCCTTGGCAGTCCTCAGACTTTTATATCATTTGCATTTGTAGTTTCTTTTCTGTTAGTTACTACTTGCTTTTAAAAATTGAGTGTTTTCGTATGGTGATATTAATAAGGTGACTATGCATTTTTCTGAATTAATCATGTCGCTGTCGCTCATTTACTGCATTGCACTGACACTTGCATTTTATTCACCCCGCTTTATCACTGTGATTAGCAAAGATTGGAGGGAGGATGACGAAACTGAATACTCATAACCGATGATCGTATGCTTTCAGATAAAACCGTACCGATGACGTACAAGGCATTATTTCAAATCCCCTAAACACTGGAGATATAAGGAGTTAGTCTCTTGTTAACCACTTCGAGCCAGGAAGTAGAAGTTTTTTCAGACTTTTAAACCCTCACATCTTAACCCGGGGCAGGGTAGTTGTCAGTTAGCTTGACCGAGCATTCAAGTCTTACAGAGGAGTGTTGCCTTTCAAGGACCAATCAGTTTATACCTCTCAAGAGGTCGCACATTGCCAACCACAATGGTTAAACCTCACCAATCAGGAGTAAGGCAGTTACAATCCTTTCGGAGAAACCAAGACAATCAGTGTCACACGACTTTGTTCCAAGAAAAAAAAAAGAGGAGAAAAAGAAAGCCCGCTAAGTAAAAAGAAAGAAAAAGATGGAAGGCTAATACTTAGGCAAAAATTAGGGCATCCCGCTGGACTTCAAAAGAAAAAATCGAAAAGAACTCAAAGGGAGTCAGTCCAGGAAAAAGTTAGGGAATCGAAAGAACAAAAAGAAAGGATATAAAAAGAGGAACCCTCGAACAAGTCACAAAGTCGTGTATACAGACACCGAAAATGAAAAAGGAGTAACTGTCACTCCGAGACCTTGTGAGTTCCTTAGCCATGGTCCTTACCATTCAACGTACCTCTCGAAGAGGCGAGCGCTCGAGCCACGTTAACTGAACTTTAGGATCGGAGATCATCACGTAGAAAGGGTGGGTATAAAACATAATTTGAGCCAAATATCCTTCGTTTCACGAACCGTGAACCCGACCACGATACAACCCTTAAAAGACCTAATTGAGGCAGGGTTTAGTCTGAAAGCGCACTACGGTAAGGTTGAGTAACCTGACCCCCTCTTGATTTGCTAGTCATATCCTTGCTGTATTTTTCACTGATCACATAAGCACTACGTTTGAACTTTGGTTCATTTGTCACTCACAGTCATGACACGTAAATGAGTGACAGCGCAAGTTTTTTCAAAATCTGCATAAACACTGCATTAAAATTACCATTCGGGATTGAACAATTTTACTTGCAGGTTAGTAGTTGACAGGAAAGAAATTCCAACAAGGAATAATCGAACAGGACTGAATAATTCAGCAGTCTGGATCAGAATGGTGTATGTTGTGAAACCCTGTAAATCTGGGGCATTGACTTACAGAGAGTTCGGAATCAATTAGTCTGAGGAAAAGTCCTGAAGCATCAGTTGATTATGGGGCAGAAGTTTGATCAGAAGCGAATCTTCTCGAGAGCCAAACAGGGGCAGTTATCCAGAATGCTATGTTTGATCAGGGCAGGTTAAGTCACTCACCGCTCGTTCAGGGGCAAGTCACGATGTGGATAGTTGTTGAGTTAAGGGAAACACCGGGGTAAGCCACCGCAAGGTCGTATTGTAGCAAGGTGCTTTCGGTTCAGAGTGGTTTTTTCCGAGAACCAGATTAAGGCAAAGTCATTGCAGACAGGGGCATGTCTTTATTCGAGGGACGTCCGATTCGAAGTATCTCGAGGAAGTTCAGAATGCTGGGGCAGTTCATATCAAACCATCCGGGTACATATTTTCAGACTATCCCACAGAGATTCCTGCAGGCAGGGGCATAACAGAGGCGAAAGAATTGTTCTTCTCAGTGTCATCAGTGTTACTCAGAGCTACCTGAGCAGATTCAGCCAATCTTCAAGTTTGAGACAAACATCGGGAAGTTGTGACCCTTCTACTAGAATTCGTGAATTTAGACCGGATATTGTCCAGCATCAGGCGTGTATGACCCACCACGGATGTACAAAAGTCCAGCCTACTTGGCACGCTCGTTTATCCCCAGCAAAGTCATACGGTCGAGAATCAGTTAATCTGGGGCAATTAGGTCGAGATTTGGCAAATCTCTCGCTACTATGGGCACCACTCCACGAATCAGTCGATCAGGGGCAAAAGATTATCACAAGACCGGGGTAGGTCACCCTAAAAACAAAAGATGTTGTTGGGACATTCTTTTGGGGTTTGACGTATGAAAACAGTTCAGATCTAACCGTCAGGGTACAAAGATCGACGAGTCCTAACCAGAAGCTCGTAACGAAGTGAATCTCCATGCAGGTCGCGCTTCCAAGATAACACTGTTCCTCACTGAAGAAGGATCAAATTCCCCAGCTAGTCGTAGCTTATCCAAAGGATATTCTCCAGCCAAGTCGGTTTATCCTCAGCAGAGTTTGGCGATTCCAAGATTGTAGGTTGTATTCAGACAGTGTGGTGTCCCCCATAAGGATTCCCCCATCTTAAGCAGAGCGGTTTAGCCTCAGAAGATTAATATTTCCAATTTGCGAGCTGCACTCAGGCAGTCTACCCTTCCCAGTAGGGTCATTTACTCTCCCCCAGCGGAATCAGTTGATTTTCCCCAAGAGAATCGTTTCGTCCCCCCAACGGAGTTCTCTTTTCGGCAAGTGTTTTCTTTCCTCCCAGTGGGACTCGAAGATTAAGTCTCTCCCCGGCAGAGTTGGTTGTGTGTCCCGGCATTTATTTTGTCGGAATACCGTGTGATACCTGTTCATTCCCCAGCAGAAGTTCAATCGGGATTGGCGCATTCAATTATTCCTCAGCGAAGCGGGCTTCACTCTTCCAGCATTTATTTTGCTGGAATAATTCTGTAGCACCTGGCTACCCCCAGCGGAGTTGACGTTGTCTTCAGCATTTATTTTGCTGAAGCGGTTTCTGTATCCCAGCAGCTCGAGCCTGCATTTGCATCGGCATATAGTGTCATGTTTGCATCAACATATAGTGTCATGTTTGCATCAGCATATAGTGTCATATTTGCATCGGCATATAGTGTCATATTTACATCGGCATATAGTGCCATACTTGCATCCACCAAATAAAAAACGCGTAGCATTTCCATGACGAATGGAGCATTACGCCATTGTCAAACATATGCATTCTGAAACATAAGCCAGGTTGGCTAACCGTTTGTTTCAAGTATTGTTTTCCTTGCAGGTGGAGAGAGCTCTTGCTCAAATGAATTGCCAAACATTCAAGATCTCGGCGTGAGACATTCAACGAAAATGTCGGTGTTATTCCCCACAGAGTTAGTAGGCAAAATTTCTCTTTGTCCCCGAGCAGAGTTATTTGTGTAAGTGCCTTTTGTGTTCACCTCCAGGGTTGCTTGTTGAAGTTTCTCTAGTCCGACCAGCGGATTCTTTGCTTCAAATTTGTTGTTACGTCAGCATCAAAGGGTTTCATGAATCAGAATATCAGAGGCTGCCGCCGGTTATCAGAACAAGCGTCCGGTGGTTTGGTTTCCAAATATCCTCAGTAGAGTCCGCCTCAAAGTCGCTGTCACGTCAGTGCTAAAAGGTTTGTGGGTTGGGACCAATGGAGTTAGTTACTGTGGAGATAAGCAGAGTAGTTTCCCGTGGACAGATTTATTTCCCCGGATTGATAAGAGGTGCTAGTCCTAACATGGACAGATTCGATTTCTCGGTATTGGTGGAATGTGAAGTCATGACGTTGACAAAATTGATTACTCTTTGTGTTGGTGTCCTGACTTGGACCATTTATTCTCAGCAGATATCTTTCTTCGTAATGGTGGAATGTGTGTCCTGACGTGGACAAGTGTATAGTTCTTCGTGATGATAAGATGCGCGAGTCCTGACGTGGACAAATTTATCTTTCTTCGTGTTGGTGAAGCGGGAGTCCTGACGTGGACAAGTTTTATTTCTTCAGCGGGTCGAGATGGGAGTCCTGACGTGGACAAATCAAGATGAGGTGGTTCCTTACGTGGAAAAGATGATTCCTTACGTGGAAAAGATGATTCCTTACGTGGAAAGAGGTATTCCTTACGTGGAAAGATGGTTTCCTTACGTGGAAAGATGGTTTCCTTACGTGGAAAGATGGTTTCCTTACGTGGAAAGAGGTATTCCTTACGTGGAAAGATGGTTTCCTTACGTGGAAAGATGGTTTCCTTACGTGGAAAGAGGTATTCCTTACGTGGAAAGATGGTTTCCTTACGTGGAAAGATGGTTTCCTTACGTGGAAAGATGGTTTCCTTACGTGGAAAGAGGTATTCCTTACGTGGAAAGATGGTTTCCTTACGTGGAAAGATGGTTTCCTTACGTGGAAAGATGGTATTCCTTACGTGGAAAGATGATTCCTTACGTGGAAAGATGTATTCCTTACGTGGAAAGGTTATTCCTGACGTGGAAAGGTGAGTCCTAACGTGGAAGAGTTTATTCCTAATGTGGAAAGTTTAATCCTGACGTGGACAGATCCAGACGAAGTTTATTCCTAACGTGGAAAAGTGTATTCCTAACGTGGAAAGAAGTTTATTCCTAATGTGGAAAGAAGTTATTCCTAACGTGGAAAGGTGAGTCCTTACGTGGACGATGTAGTCCTAATGTGGACAAGTGTATTCCTAACGTGGAAGCGATTTATTCCTGACGCGGACAATCCATTCTTATGTTGATAGAATCCCCTCGTGCTGATGAAATGCAGACGAGTCATCCCCAGCGAAGTCGCCGAGATTTTTCCGTGTTGACAGCAGTTGGAGTCCTGACGTGGACAAGTTAGTTGAGATTTCTTCATGTTGATGAAACAGGCGTCCTAACGTGGACAAAGTTCTACCTCTTCGATGATAGAATCTTTTTCAGGCTGATGAAAATAATCCCCAGCACGGTCGGTAATGGATAAGTTTGTTGCCGTAACAACCAGATCCAGTCAGCAGATGTTGTTATTCAAGCAGTGGTGCAGTTTATTTCTGCGGTTGGCAAATTCCAGGGTTCCATTTGTATTCAACCATCTTCTACCTTTGAATAATTAAACGCTGGGCGCTCTTCAATCATTCAGGTCCAAGCTGCTTGAATAGGGGCAGCTGTCGCACCCTAAAATTTGACCAACCGGGTCCCACATCTGATTTATGTTTCGACGCATCTCGCATTCGCATACTGCATATAGTGCATTTCCTCAATCATGGTGAGTTTATCGGGATTACAGCCCTGCCGTCGCTTTTCGGGTATCTCAGACCAGTTCGGATAATCGGAGGTTATTTTGGGAAGTCGCGCGCTTCCTGGGTGTTTTCGGTTTATGCAGTAATTTTTGAGATTTTTGATGTCTGGTTTTCTGTTTTGCTTCGATCTGGTCTCATGCTCTCTTTTATATCGGTTACTTGTCTTTGTCTGCATTTTTTTTGGGATTTAATAACCTTCTGTAGATTTTAAATAGGCTTTATAGTTTTTTTAGAATTTAAATAGATTTTTTAATATTTTTTTAATATCTTTAAATCTTTTTTTTTAGAATTTTTAATAGTTTAATAGCTTTTTTTATTAGTTTTATTAGAATATAATAGATTTTTCTTTTATTAGTTAAATAGAGTTTTAATAGATTTAATAGATATTAGATAATAGGATTTTAATAGATAGTTTAATAGAATATTTCTCTTATTAGGACTTTTTTTTAAGTAGAAATTAATATAGTTAAATAGTATAGGTTTTATTAGAGATTAAATAGAATTTTAATAGATATTGATTTTAGTTTAATATAGGTTTAAATAGATGTTAATTCTTCTTTTAGATTTAATTAGAATTTTAATCTTTTAATGGGAGTTTGTTAGAATTAATTAGGTTTAGTCAGATTTAATTAGCTTAATTAGGGTTAATCCTTTCATTTTATTTCAGATTTTTTTAGTCCAGCTAATGCCATTTTCGTGGGCCCAGAATGGGTTTTTGGAGGCCCAATTTCATCTCAATCCGTTTTTGTTCATTTTTGTCCAGGAAATGCCACTTGTCAAGCTATATATTGAGCCACGCGTGCAAAGGAGAGGACACCACCTCATTTCTCACTTCACCTCAGAAGCTTACACGTAACGTTCTCCACCCTCTGCCACACAACACACACGTGGCACACATGCAGAGCTCACCATAACACTTGGCAATCGTTGACCCTCACCGGTTGCATGGCCGGCGGCCATGCAACCGCCGCACCTGAACTTCGCCGGCCACCGCAACTACCCGCCGCCGGCAGCCCTAACAACTTCCTAACTTCCTCCGGCCGCCACAACTGCTCGCCGGAAAACCCAAAGTCGCCGGAAACTGGAAATTCATCTTCTTCTCTGTTCGCAACTTCATCACCAATCTTCCTCAAATCACCAATCATCATCTCCGATCATCATCATCTCCTCCGATCAACACTCAACCACCATTCATCAACTTCATCCAAATCGCCAGAAACGTTCCAATCTTCCTCCTCCTCCAATTTTCCTTCTCACCAAGTTCATCAGCGTCTACAATCATCTTCACAGATCCTCCTCAGTCAATCTTCAAACAATCACTAGAAAATCATCATAGTTTCATCATCTATCTTCAAGATCTTCAGAGATCTTTGAAGATCTTCATCAGTAGCGCCATTTTCTAGAAGATCGTTCCTCAGTTCATCAATGCTCCTCAAACATCTTTCAGGAAGTTCATCCGCGAACTTCAAGATCTTCCTCCTTACTCATCAGGTCTCCAAATTTCCCAGAATCTTCATCTGCGTCATTCTTCAGACATCACCACCTTTCATCATTAAGAACTCAGACTCCAACAATAGCCTCCAGAAAATCCCCAGAAGTTCTTCTAACATCTTTGATCTTCATCAAAAGATCATCAACAAATTTCCAGATTCGCTCCAATCACCGATCACCAACTGTTTCAATTTCTGGAAAAATTATCAACAACAATCAAGAACATCATCATGTTCTTCACCAAAATCTCCAGATTCTTGAAGACGCAACCGCTCGCATGTCCAAGTGTTCTCCAGCTCCTTTGAGGCTTAATCATCAAATGTCCTCCAAATCTCCAGAAGTCCTCAACCAAATCGTTCGTCAACATCTCCAGATTTACACCAACGGTGATCTTCGTACCGCATCTCCAGAAAATTGTTGTCTCCAACAATCGAATCCCTCCGCCACCGTCATCCATCAAGAATCATCCACCGGAACTCCAAAGATCTTCAGGATCCAGATTCTCCAGGCGTTCACTACTTCAAGAACTTTGAGAGCTCCGTGAGATTCTTCGTACGCACTCACCGAAGCTCGTAAACCTTCGAGACGCTCAAAGCCCTTTCCGGTAACATCCAGATCCTTCACTTTCTGCAAGTGATTTTAAGTTTTTTTGTGAAGCTGGATCTTCTTCTTCAAGAACATGGACCACGTTTTTTTTCCTTTCAAGAACTCCTGCTGAGGTTGATACATCGTGGAACAGTTTGTTGTTTCGTTGGACACCTCTGTTTTCTTCAAGAACTCAGGTGATGAGTTGAGATGAGAGGGAGAAAGAACAATGTTCGAATCTGAAGAGAGGTTCAGAGAGGGACGGATACGAGAGGGAACGAGAGAGGGTTGGAGAAGAACAAGGGAAACGGCGCTGAAACGTGAACAATGTTTAGGAGGAAATGGGAGTTAGGGTTTTTAAGATTAGGGTTGAACTGAATTGGGTTTGGGCTCAAGCCCATTGGAATTTTCTTCATACTCACCTCCGTTCACTTCCCCCACCCCCCATGCGTGTGTGTGTTTGGCAAAGTTCTTGGGCTGGGCCTAGTAGATGCTATCCTACACCCTCTGTTTCACTTATTTCACCCCCTCCCCCTTTTTTTGTTGTGGCTGAAGTTTGTGGTGGGCTGGGCCCTGTTTCTGTTTTAGTTTTCACTAACTCCCCCCTGTAACTATTGTACCCCCTTCCCCTTGTATTTTTTCATTTTTATTTTAGTTACTTTCTTTATGGAAAAAATAATATGAAAAAAATGAGAGAATATTTGAGAAAAATATTGGAGAAAAGAAAGAGAAAAAGAAATATTAAAAAAAAAGAGAAGAGGAGAAAGAATATTGAAGGAATAATATTGAAAAAAAGAAAGAGAAGAATATATGGAAAAAAAAGAAAGAGAGAAAAATATATGAAGAGAAATAGAAAAAGAATATTTGAAAAAAAGGGAAATACTTGAAAAAGAGTAAAAAAAAATATTATATGGTAGATTTAATATTTTTTCTTTTAGATATTTTCTTCGTGGATTTTATTTTAGGGATAGTTTTAGGAGTCCATTTGTTAGGGGACTTTTTACACTTTTAGAGATAGTTTTAGAAGTCCACTTGTTAGGGGACTATTTTCCATTTGATTTTTCAGGATAGGATAGGATAGTATTTCCTAGGAGTTTATTTTCCAGTATTCGATCATTGTAATCATTTTTCAGAATGTTAATAAAACGAGATTTGAGCTGTGGTCCCGAAGTAGCCGAACTACAGCTGCTCTGATTCCTCGTACCAGACGAGGATATGTAGGCATAGGATGCGATATCCTAGCGAGCATACTAACAACTAACCCTTCTGTTCTCTCGCTGCTGTGCGATCGAGACTTTCCCGCTGACGACTGATTGTTACCCTTTTCTCTTGCCCGAGTGCATTTGAGACCAGACCATAGTTTTTCCTATAGGTTCCCGTACCCTGTTAAACCAGATTAATTTCTCACTGTTGTGTGAGAACACCCCGTTTAGCCGTAGTTAGCCCGAACTACGTAAGCTCTGATCTTCCATGCAGTGTGGAAGTACGTAGGCACAAGACGCGAGGTCTTGGCGAGCCAATTTCCCTATAGTCCCGAACTACGTTGACTCTGACTTTCTCTCTTGAGAATACGTAGGCGTAGAGTGCGACGCTCTATCGAGTCAATTTCCTTCTGTTTAGATTTAGCAGCCGTAGATAGATTGTTTTGCATCCTGTAGACAACCCAAGCAAGCGTGGATCCCGTCGAGTACGACGAACGTGAGGGGTGCTACTACCTTCCCCTTGCGTAACCGACTCCCGAATCCAGGTTTTGGTTGCGATGACCATACCTTTCCCATCTTTGCGAGGTTTACTTCGAGCGTTTCCTTTCCCTCCTTTGGGATAAATAACGCACGGTGGCGACTCTTCTGTCAGCCGGCGCCGATTTTCGCAGTAGCGACAACAACAATAAGGCTCCTCCAGAGAAGACCTTTCGAACGATATATGGACCTTCATAGTTGGGAGTCCATTTGCCCCTGTGATCTGATTATGGTGGGAGAATCATCTTTAGCACAAGATCGCCCGTCTGAAAGCTTCGAGGGCGCACCTTCTTGTCAAAAGCTTTCTTCATCCGACTCTGGTATAACCGACCATATGCGATAGATGCAAGTCTCTTCTCATCCATCAAACTGAGCTGATTCAGTCTATTCCTTATCCACTCTGCCTCATCAAGTTGGACATCGAGCAAAACTCTCAAAGAAGGAATCTCAACTTCCAATGGTAGGACAACCTCCATACCATACACCAGTGAGAAAGGTGTTACCCCGGTTGATGTGCGTACCGTCGTACGATAACCGTGTAAAGCGAAGGGCAACATCTCATGCCAGTCTTTGTATGTCACAACCATCTTCTGAATTATCCTTTTGATGTTCTTATTGGCCGCTTCGACAACGCCATTCATCTTGGGCCGATAGGGAGATGAGTTGTGATGCTCAATCTTGAAATTCTGGCACAATTCCTTCATCATCTTATTATTCAAATTCGAACCATTGTCAGTAATGATTCTTTCGGGGATGCCGTATCTGCAGATGATGTCCTTTTTGATAAACCGGGCTACTACTTGCTTGGTAACATTAGCGTAAGACGCTGCTTCGACCCATTTGTTGAAGTAATAGATTGCTACCAAGATGAACCGGTGTCCGTTGGATGCGGTGGGCTTAATTTTGCCAATCATATCTATGCCCCACATGGAGAAAGGCCACGGGGACGCCATAACATTCAAAGGGCTTGGCGGCACCTGAATCTTGTCTGCATAAATATGGCATTTATGGCATTTCTTCGCAAACTTGAAACAGTCTTTTTCCATTGTCAGCCAATAATACCCTGCCCGTAATAACTTTCGAGACATAGCGTGTCCGCTGGCGTGCGTGCCGAAGGTACCCTCGTGGACTTCCTCCATAAGCACATTAGCTTCTTTCTCATCAACACATCGTAATAGCACCAAATCATGGTTTCTCCTGTACATAACACCATCTGGATTCAAGTAGAAGTTGCCAGCCAATCTCCTAAGAGTCTTCTTATCGCGGCTGGATGCCCCAGTTGGATACTCTTGGTTCTTTAGGAAATTCTGGATATTAAAATACCACGGCTTGCCATCGGAAGCTTCCTCAATGGCGAATATGAAGGCGGGCCTATCAAGGTGAGAGATAACTATTCTGGGAGCCTCATTCAAGAAGTTAACTTTGTACATTGAAGACAACGTCGCAAGAGCGTCAACCATTTGATTTTCTGCCCGTGGCACATGGTGAAATTTTACTCTGTCAAAGCAAGGCAACAACCTCCTTGCATAATTCATGTACGGTATCAGATTAGGATGACGGGTCTCCCATTCTCCCTTGATCTGGTTCACGACTAGCGCGAAGTCTCCATACACATCAAGATTTTTAATTCTTAAATCAATAGCCTCCTCGAGACCTATGATACACGCCTCATATTCAGCCTCATTGTTGGTAACTGGAAATGTCAATCTGGCAGTGAACGGGATGTGCGTCCCATGGGGAGTAGTAATGATTGCCCCAATCCCACTTCCGTATGAATTAACAGCCCCGTCAAAATGGCAATTGATTTTTGACAGCCCCGCCATTGCATGGTGAATGCTCAGGACCTTCACCATGCAATGGCTCCTCACAGTCTTTCATCTTTAGGTACATGATATCCTCATCAGGAAAATCAAACTTCATTGGCTAGTAATCATCGATTGGCTGCTCGGCCAGGTACTCTGACAGCATGCTACCTTTGATAGCCTTTTGTGAGACATACTTTATATCATACTCTGTCAGTACCATCTACCATCGGGCAATCCTTCCTGAAAGCGCCTGCTTTTTGAAGACATATTTGATCGGATCCATCTTCGAAATCAGCATGGTTGTATAATTTAGCATGTATTGTCTCAGACGTTTGGCAGCCCAATCAAGTACACAACATGTCTTTTCGAGCATTGAGTAACAAGATTCACAATTTGTGAACTTTTTACTCAAGTAATAGATCGCATGCTCTTTTCATCCAGTCTAGTCATGTTGACCGAGAACACAACCCATACTGTTCTCAAGAACCGTCAAGTACATGATCAGTGGTCTTCCGGCTACTGGGGGTATCAATATTGGAGGTTCCTGCAAGTATTCTTTTATTCTTTCAAACACCTTTTGACAATTTTCGTTCCAGACAATCGCCTGATCGTTTTTCAACAGTTTAAACATCGGCTCACAGGTGGCTGTAAGGTGAGATATGAACCGGGCAATGTAGTTCAACCTCCCCAAAAAGCCACGAACCTCTTTCTCTGTTTTTGGCGCTGGTATTTCTTGTATTGCTTTTATCTTTCCAGGATCAACCTCAATTCCTCTTTCACTAACAATGAACCCCAATAGCTTTCCAGACCTCACCCCGAAGGTGCACTTATTAGGATTCAGCCTCAGCCTGAATTTCCTAAGCCTCTCAAACAATTTCAGAAGATTCACCAGATGCTCTTCCTCCGTCTGGGATTTGGCAATCATATCGTCAACGTAGACCTCAATCTCTTTATGCATCATGTCATGAAAGAGTGTCGTCATAGCATGCTGATATGTTGCCCCAGCGTTCTTCAAACCAAAGGGCATCACTTTGTAGCAGAACGTTCCCCACGGGGTAATAAAAGTTGTTTTCTCCATATCCTTCGGCGCCATCTTAATCTGATTATAGCCCGAAAAGCCGTCCATGAAGGAAAACACAGAGAATTGAGCAGTATTGTCGACCAATACGTCAATATGAGGAAGCGGGAAGTCATCCTTAGGGCTCACCTTGTTCAGATCCCGATAGTCAACGCACATCCGTACCTCACCCCGAAGGTGCACTTATTAGGATTCAGCCTCAGCCTGAATTTCCTAAGCCTCTCAAACAATTTCAGAAGATTCACCAGATGCTTTTCTTCCGTCTGGGATTTGGCAATCATATCGTCAACGTAGACCTCAATCTCTTTATGCATCATGTCATGAAAGAGTGTCGTCATAGCATGCTGGTATGTTGCCCCAGCGTTCTTCAAACCAAAGGGCATCACTTTGTAGCAGAACGTTCCCCACGGGGTAATAAAAGTTGTTTTCTCCATATCCTTCGGCGCCATCTTAATATGATTATAGCCCAAAAAGCCGTCCATGAAGGAAAACACAGAGAATTGAGCAGTATTGTCGACCAATACGTCAATATGAGGAAGCGGGAAGTCATCCTTAGGGCTCGCCTTGTTCAGATCCCGATAGTCAACGCACATCCATACCTTACCGTCTTTCTTAGGTACAGGTACTATATTGGCGACCCAAGGAGGGTAAGTTGTAACAGCTAGGAAACCAGCGTCCCACTGTTTCTGTACTTCCTCTTTAATCTTTACGGCCATATCTGGTTTCGTTCTTCTGAGCTTCTGCTTGACCGGCGGACATTCTTCACGCAATGGCAAGCGGTGGACCACAATATCAGTGTCTAGCCCAGTCATATCGTCATAAGACCAAGCAAAGATGTCATTATACTCTCGAAGCATCTCGACAAGTCTCTGCTTGATATCGCTTTGCAGCGCAACCCCTATCCGGACATTCCTGATAACTTCTTCGAAACCCAAATTAACGACCTCAATATCCTCCTGATGAGGCAGAATGATTTTCTCTTCTTGTCTTAAAAGTTGAGTTAGCTCTTCTGGCAAGTCGTCATCCTCAACAATCTCTTCTTTGGCTTGAAGTATCGGGTGCTCAAATTCGAAGCGAGTCATAGGGAGTTCTTGATCGGTGTCATCTGAAATATGGATCCTGCAAGAGAAAGGGTTAAATGCTTCAAATGATGTGCAAACAAAGCATACAACCACGTTTCCATTTTATTGCTAAAAATGAAAATAGAAAAACAGGGATCACAAAATTTGCACGAGAAAAACGCCTTTATTTGATGATTAAAGCAAATCATACACATAAGTAAGTAGGCCCTGAAATAAAATCACTATGCCCCGGGTAGGACATAGGATTGTACAATAATAGAAAAAACAAGGCATTACTGTTTCGTTGTCACTTGAATAAAGTCCTGAATAGACCAGTTGCATATGCTTTGTCCTGGCCCGCTGGGCTTGATCCATGAATCCATGTCACAGTCGCTATCTCCATCTTCACTGTCAGACACAACATTAATCATTTCAAAACTGACTCCTCCTGGAGTAAACACAATCGGCCCTTTGAACCGTGGTGTGCTCTGTGATGAAGATGACGACGACAGGCGATATCCCAAGCCAAACTTTTCCTGCTTAACAGGAATCTCCAGAACTTGACCCCAACCTTTGGTCTCCTCGACCTGAACTACCGCTTGGGCTTATCTGTACGAAGACATAGCCACCTCTGGCCCGCTGCTTATGACAGAAGATTTGTCTCTGATCTGCACTCCTTCAAAAGCTTGGCACAATGTCTCATGGATCTCACCATCCACTTTGACATATTTGAATGACGACAGGTGACTTACCAGGATGTCTTCCTCCCCACACACGGTGACAATGCTACCACTGGCCATATACTTAAGCTTTTGGTGCAATGTAGATGTCACAGCCCCTGCAGAGTGAATCCAAGGTCGTCCAAGCAAACAGCTATAGGATGGCTGTATGTCCATGATGTAAAACACAGTGTCAAATACCTCTGGACCAACCTGGATTGGCAAAGTCAGTTCGCCAAACACGGACCTTCTAGTCTCGTCAAAAGCTCTCACTACCAACTCACTTGGCGTGCATATTATGCCTCGAGTATCCAGCTTCAAAGTGCCTTCTTGGGCAACACATTCAAGGACGAACCAGTGTCAACAAGGGCATGAGACATAACAGTTCCCCTACACTCAACTGAAATATGCAACGCACTGTTGTGGTTACGGCCCCTGGGTGTTGATAACGCGAAATCATATCGTTTATTTGGCTTGATTTACATGCATTTATTTGTGACTATTATTAATTTATCTTGATTTATGTTCTATTATATGATTAATTTACTTCGTTTTGCAGATTGGGGAGAATTTGGACTAAAGAAAGAAAAGAAGAAGAAATGAAAGGAAAAGAGAGAAGAAAAACAGAAAAAATGGATTTTTGCTGATATGACGGTCGTCACAGGTCCATTACGACCGTCACGTTCCATTACGAGCGTCACGCAGACGAAATATCATTTAACGTTCAAATTAGTTTTTGCCACGATCACTCTCTCTAAGATTTCTTCCTACACTTTCTCCACACACTGCCCACTACTGGAAGTTACTCCCACTCCCTCCATAACTCACCCATGATCTCTGGAAGTTGAAGAATGAATTACCTCCTATAAATAGGCCTTAGATTCAGAGTTTCTGGGGAAGCCTTCGACGTATCAGAGTGCTGCCAAAATTACCAATTGAAGCTGAATTTACGTTCTTGCATTATTTTCCCGTTTCCTTTTCCTTTTATGCCCCATTTGTATGGTTTTATTTGTTCCTGTACCTTTTACTTCTTGCCAAAGTAGAATCCTACCGACATTGTGGAGGACTACCCAAGGATTTGAGATCAGTACAATTTACAGGTTTTTATTAATTGAATTGCTACTTTATTTCCGTCATAATGCATGCTTTATTAGTCAGTTGTTTATATCTATTTCCGTTTGCATTAATTATCATGTCTAGCGAAATTAGTTTTATCGGTATGTAACCGAATTAGTAGGACATGATTCGATAGTAACCGGTACCTTCCCTTTCTACAAACAACCTTTCTGGCCGTAGTTTTTAATCTTAATTTCTAAATAAACCTTCGTCGCGATAACGAGAAATTATTTACAGTAGTTTCGCCATGACAGTGGGAAATTCATAAAGGTACGAACCAACAAGCGACAGCTGAGGCTGGGACCAGATAGTAAAAACTAGGCATTCGTTTTAAAAACAGCGACAACACTTTAAAAGGGATTAGAACTTAATGGTTTTCAAAAAGTAATTTTAACCCCGAATGGGATAGCGACAACATACGTTCCGCCGTAGAATTATGACCCGAGTCGACAACCATCGTGAGGAAAAGGTCTTTAAACGAGTATTTTCTCCTGAAAAGTGTTTGCAAAGATTTAAAAGCACCGGTGACCTGTCGAATCCCCAATAACTAAGTCCTTGCATACCGATATCCCTTTACCACATTTCTTTAAACCAAAAATCTTTAGTTCCTTTAAACTTAGTTTCATCCGCATTTAACTTTCCTAATTCCATTAGCCTTAGCTTTACACCGTAGTAATAGATAACGGTAGGTTGACATTGGTCTCTGTGGGTTCGACAATCTTTTATATTACTTCGATATTTCCGTGCGCTTGCGGACGCATCAAGTTTTTGGCGCCGTTGCCGGGGACCAACAATCAATATTGTGATTCCGTTGTTGCATATTATAGAATAAGGCACTCTTATCTAAATCATTATGTATAACCCATATTTCCCTTATAACTACCACCCCCAATATTTCGAGGAACCACAAGATCCGTTTAAATCGGACCTCGAAATATTATTAGAAGATTTCAATACGACGCATTCTCACCCAAATTCCCTCTACGATGACGAATCCCAATGTTTTGAGGAAACGCAAGATTTCGATACATCCAACCTTGAACTATTACTAGAAGAATTTGAAGAGACGTTTACTCACTCTAGGATAGAATCTATGATGGAGCGCTTTGTGGAGACACAAACTCTCCAAAATGAAGATTTTAGAAAACAACATCTCCAAATTGATGAAGACCTTAAGCAGATGAACATTATAGTCGATTCCCTCGCGACTCACAGCAAGGCTTTGGAGACTCAAACCTCTTTTCTTACATAAACATCTCTAGGACCCTTCCTTGAGAGCCATGTGAATGTTGTAACCACTAGTAATGAAGAACAAATAGAAGATCCTAGGGAGAGTGATGATGAGTCTGAGGAGAGTTTTGGTGAGACAAGCATAATTATTGAGAAAAATCCACCGACACCACCCGAAAGGGAGGTTGTCAAAGAGATAGAGAAAGAAGCACCCATTGTTGCTCCTCCTCCCTATACCCCACCTAATTCTTTCTCACAATTGGTTGTGGAAGCTAAGGTAAACTCCCAATCCAAAACATATGTAGAGGTACTGGAAAATACCCACACCAATGCACCTTTGTCTAAGGTCCCTCATAGGAAAAGAAAATTCGAGGACCGTGAAACTAGGGTCATCATTACTGTTAAAAGGGTAAGATTAATTTTTGAGGTGGTGGATGAAATAACTAAGCCCAAATTTGAAAAGCTGATACGCAGGATAGATCCAGAACCACCACCACGCATTCAAAACAAGGAACCACCCTACAGAAGAAAGAAACGAAAAGGTGAGGGATATGAGCGATGGCTTGATAAGTGGCCATGGAAACCGAAGACTATTCAAAGTTCGATCGAGGAACCATTCTCGAAAGAACCACCATGAGTACTTGCACTCTTTAGCCGTCGAGCTATCGACGTTAAACAAAGCGCTATGTGGGAGGCAACCCACAAGGCTTTTATTTTAATTTGTTTGTTTAAATTTTCAGAAAATAAAGAAATGTATCGCTTGTTACGCTTTAGCTATATCTAGGCGAAAACTCTCTAGATGACAATCTGAGAAGATGAGCTATGCCCACGGACATTCCTACGAGTGTCGCTGTTGGTGGGGACACTGATGATGAGTACTTCCTCTTGAAGCGAGCAATATGATGAGTTGTTTCGAGAATTACACAAACAAAGATATCTCAAAATGCCCGCCGCCGAAGAAGAAGTGATCAACAAAGACAAGGATAGCAAGAGCAGTAGCACTCATACAGGTTCTATTTTTCCTTTTCCACCTTTTACTAAAACATTGAGGACAATGTTTGGTTTAAGTGTGGGGGAGGAACTCTATTGTTTTACATTTTATTTCATGCTTCTAGGAATTCTATCTATTTTTAACATTATGTCAAAGTCTTTGCATGTGTTGTCGAGTCTTTATGCGTGGTTTTCGCTTGTTATTCAATTTCCCCAAAATTTCAAAATTTCAAAATTTCAAAATTCTAACCTCCAACAAATTTTTGCTTCGATTCTTGACATGGTTCTCTGAGAGTGTATAGGCTGTTCAGGCTATGCTAGAAAAACATGGGAAAGTTTGATAAAATTGATACCGTCCTGACACCCGTAACCCCCTAAATATGCAAAATCAATTTGAGTACCCATTATGCCGAAACCTTAAAGCTCCAGTTTCTTTTAGTAATCCCTAAGTAGTTTATTTAAGCAGTCAGCACCATCCTAAACACACTAAGTAAGAAACCGATTCAAATAAGTGTATGATCTCTAGTTTAAAATAAGAAGAACAAAAATTTATGAAGAAAAAAACATGTTCCTTCTAAGTTAGGTGCTCCTCACCCAATCACTTAGCCCAACGGTACAAACTCTTTAAGTTAAATTGATGCTTAAGCATACTTGCAGAAAAAAATGAAATAACAATGTGATCATAGTCACTAACAGGTTTACTTGCCATGGATGTGTAAGGATAACGGGCTTAATGTGATTGCACTAGAATGAAATGGGGTGGAAGAGAGCATGAGATATAGGTTGTTTTTGAAATTGTGTCGTTACGGTATCCCTGAGTATTGATATTTAGTACCTATCGATCTAACATTAGCCTATCAGCCACGTATGATTAGAGTCCCATCATGTCTTTGTTTCGAACTATGCTTATTTCTTTTTACCGTGTTGGTTGGTTGCTTGAGGACAAGCAATGGTTTAAGTGTGGGGGTGTTTGATAACGCGAAATCATATCGTTTATTTGGCTTGATTTACATGCATTTATTTGTGACTATTATTAATTTATCTTGATTTATGATCTATTATATGATTAATTTACTTTGTTTTGCAGATTGGGGAGAATTTGGACTAAAGAAAGAAAAGAAGAAGAAATGGAAGGAAAAGAGAGAAGAAAAACAGAAAAAATGGATTTTTGCTGATATGACGGTCGTCACAGGTCCATTACGACCGTCATGCATATGACGACCGTCACGTTCCATTACGAGCGTCACGCAGACGAAATATCATTTAACGTTCAAATCAGTTTTTGCCACGATCACTCTCTCTAAGATTTCTTCCTACACTTTCTCCACTCACTGCCCACTACTGGAAGTTACTCCCACTCCCTCTATAACTCACCCATGATCTCTGGAAGTTGAAGAATGAATTATCTCCTATAAATAGGCCTTAGATTCAGAGTTTCTGGGGGAGCCTTTGACGTATCGGAGTGCTGCCGAAATTACCAATTGAAGCTGAATTTACGTTCTTGCATTATTTTCCCGTTTCCTTTTCCTTTTATGCCCCATTTGTATGGTTTTATTTGTTCCTGTACCTTTTACTTCTTTCCAAAGTAGAATCCTGCCGACATTGTGGGGGACTACCCAAGGATTTGAGATCAGTACAATTTACAGGTTTTTATTAATTGAATTGCTACTTTATTTCTGTCATAATAAATGCTTTTATATCTATTTCCGTTTGCATTAATTATCATGTCTAGCTAAATTAGTTTTATCGGTATGTAACCGAATTAGTAGGACAGGATTCGATAGTAACCGGTACCTTCCCTTTTTACAAATAACCTTTCTGGCCGTAGTTTTTAATCTTAATTTCTAAATAATCCTTCGTCGTGACAGCGAGAAATTATTTACAGTAGTTTCACCATGACAGTGGGAAATTCATAAAGGTATGAACCAACAAGCGACAGCTGAGGCTAGGACCAGATAGTAAAAACTAGGCATTTGTTTTAAAAACAACGACAACGCTTTAAAAGGGATTAGAACTTAATGGTTTTCAAAAAGTAATTTTAACCTCGAACGGGATAGCGACAGCATACGTTCCTCCTTAGAATTATGACCCGAGTCAACAACCATCGTGAGGCAAAGGTCTTTAAACGAGTATTTTCTCCTGAAAAGTGTTTGCAAAGATTTAAAAGCACCGGTGACCTGTCGAATCCCCAATAACTAAGTCCTTGCATACCGATATCCCTTTACCGTATTTCTTTAAACAAAAAATCTTTAGTTCCTTTGAATTTAGTTTCATCCGCATTTAACTTTCCTAATTCCATTAGCCTTAGCTTTACACCGTAGCAATAGATAACAGTAGGTTGACATTGGTCTCTGTGGGTTCGACAATCTTTTATATTACTTCGATATTCCCGTGCACCTGCGAACGCATCAGGTGTTAAATCAAAATCTGTAAAGCCAAGGCCATGCCCCGCGTTCACGTGTGCAATAACTCCTTCGAGCTGATTGACAGATATCTCCTGGGGTACATAGGAAATGTCAAGAGCTTTCAGCAAAGCGTTCCGATGGGCCTCAGAACAAAGCAACAATGACAAGATCGAGATTTTGGAAGGCGTATGCTGCAGATGATCGACAATTTTATAATCACGCTTCCGAATTAATCTCATAAACTCTTCCACATCTTTAGTCAAAGCCTCTTTTTCCTTCTCTTGAGAAGGTCCTCCTTCATTGACTTTACCTTTCCCTTTGGTAATTCTTTCAGCCTCTACTTCTGGTGACGTGAAAATTCTACCGCTGCGGGTTATGCCCCTTGCCCCCACAAGGTTATCAACTGACCCTACCGGCGGGCTTTCTAGGTTAATCTTTTCTCCATTGCAGTAAACTTACGCCCCATAGTTCCAAGGGATGGCTTTAGTGCTTTCATATGGAATGGGTCCAACTTTGGTTATTGTAATGGTCGGCCTCTTGGGAGGCGCTGATATCGTGACGGTCTTAAACAGGATCGTAACCGTTGCAATTTCGCCCTGCTTTTTAGCTATTGCCTCAACAGGCTTCTCTTCAGCAGTACGGTCGAATTGCAGCATTCCTTCGTTAATCAACCCTTGAATACCTCTCCTTAAGCTATCACAACCCTCTGGCCGGGCTAAACAGTCAACACAAACTGTATCACAGCCAGGGAAAACTGCCCCTTTCAACAACCTGCTCTTTACACAACCTAGAGGCGTCTTCAATTCAACTACATTCATAATCAGATTCAGCCAGGTATCTTCCAAGATCGCACCCACCTGCGCAGATCCGTGAGACGGCATCGGATTTTTCTCAATGTTGGGTGCCTCATTACCAAAGTTTATAGCTTTTCTATCTATCAAATCCTGCACCTTGTGCTTGAATGCGTGGAAATTCTCTATGTTGTGACCGGGTGCCCCGGAGTGGAATTCACAATGTGCATTGGCATCATAACCAAAAGAAGGCGTGCCCTTCAGCGGAGCTAACGTCCTTTTCTCAACAAGCTGAAATTGTAATAAAGTCGGAAGAAGCTGAGCATACGGTAGTGGAGGTACATCAAATACTCTTTTCACGACCCTATCCCTACTTTGGAACCTTTGTGGAGCCGAATTCTATTGTCCCTTTTGCTGCTGTTGAGGTACAATAATTGTTACACTGGCAACCTGTTGCCTGCGACCAGCCTAACTTCTATCCCTTCTCCGGGCGCTATATAATGAATTAGTGTCTCCTTGCTTCTTATTCCCAAAAACATTTTTACCACCTCCAACTGAGGTTGATTCTTCTGCTTGAATCTTACCGATCTTGACGCCGTTCTCTATACGCTCTCCTAAGAGTATTATCTCAGAAAAATTATCCGTCGTACAATTGAGGAGCCTGTCATAATACAAACCAGAGAAAGTTCCCACAAAAAGATCCACCAACTCACGCTCTACCATGGGTGGGTGCACCCTAGCTGCAAGCTCACGCCACCTCTGGGCGTACTCTTTAAAACTCTCGCCATTCTTCTGAGAAAGATTTTGGAGTTGGACCCTGTTCGGTGCAAGGTCGCTGTTATATTGGTAATGCTTTACAAAGGCTTCCGCCAACTCTTTCCAGCTACCAATCTGAGTGGGCGCTAACCCCATATACCATTCCAATGACGGTCCAGACAAGCTATCCTGGAAAAAATGCATCAGCATTTTTTCGTCATCAGAATAAGCAGACATTCTCCGATAATAAGACCGTACATGAACTCTTGAGCAAGTATCCCCCTTATACTTGTCGAAAGTAGGTGCTTTGAAATTGAGTGGCACCCTCAAGCCAGGAGCCAACCCCATATTGGCCATGTCCAACCCCATAGAATTCTAATTAGCAAGATTTTTCATTTGTTCCTCCAACAACTTGAACCTTCGATCATTGTCTATGGGCATCTCAAGATCCCTTCCCGGCGGAGGGAAAGCATCTTCTTGACGATCCTCGCCCTAATGAGAATCCCCATTGTCATACCCAGCATAAGCAGCATTAGGACCAAAGCCATTCTGATTGAACCTGGGACCATACCCCACATTATCAAAACCATGATTGCCAGCACCCGGCCCAAAACCAGTGTTGTAAGCACCCATTCCAACACCGTTGTTGCTTGCGTTGCCAAAACCTGCGTTACCAAAGGCCTGATTGCCATAACCCTGATTGCCATAGCCCTGATTGGCACCACCAAAACCAGCATTGCCAACGCCAATACCTATACCAGTGTTCCCAGCACCAACACCAAAACCAGCATTCCCTGTTCCAACATTAAAACCAGCATTTCCAGCTCCAACATTACTGTTGGTTTGCACATGCCTGTTACCATTACCAGTCACATTCCCATTTCCCGCTCTATTACTGTTATCAGTCGTATTGAGGACAACCACCGGTACAGCATCACCCGCTAGGGGAGTCTCGCCATGCGGAGGATCAGTAGCAACCCCGCCATGTAGCACACCGTTACCATCGACTCATGCAATCAGAGGCTGCACCAGAGTCTGAAGCTGCTCTTGGCCCTTGGCCACAGTTTCCGTCACTTGCATGAACTGCGCCATCCTGTCGCGCATCTCCTGCACCTCAGTTTGCATTTGATCCATAGCTTTCTTGCAGTTACTTCTTGTAGAGTAGGGATGAATTCGCTGATCGACAATCCTGAAACCTGCATCGACAGAGGGTTAGGAAAACAGCTCAAGGTACCTGTTATGCAAATGATTTATGCAAATGCAAACGTGTGTCTATGTGTTAGGGAGATTTCTCCCCCGATTCTAGTGCCAGAGTGCCAATGCTGATAATAAGAAGTCCGGATCCAGTCATTGAAATAACATCTCATATATATATGGCCCAACAAGGCAGCAATACAATATCACTGAATACATGGAGAATTAATAGCACAACCTCGACCAACAAGCCTGGTGATGGTCAGCCTACAACAAAGATCAGAAAATATAAAGGGTTACAAAGATAGTCAAGTGCGACAACGGGCGCGAAACTCTTCTAGCAACTCCTTTGTTTTGGGATGATAAGGCCGAGTGAGTAACCCTTCAACAAGCAACTCCCTCTGCATAATAGTGCACTGGAGACCTTCAACAGAGTCTTCCCACGCTCCCTGGCCAAAACAGTCTTCTAACCTTCGCTTCTTAGACTCGAACATCTGCTTGCGATCTTTCAGGTTAGCGATAGCTTTGTTTAGCATGTCTTCAGTGGCATACCTGCGAGCAGTTTCCTCATCAAACTTCTTCTCGCTGGTCTTCACTTGAGCCTTCAATTTGGAGATCTGCTGTTTCAATTTGTCCTCCCGTTCTTTGTTGCTGGCTATAGTGGCATTCCACTGCTGGTTGAATTTGGAGATTCTCCAGTATGCCTCATCCAGATTCTGCTTCTTAGTGGCAAGAACATCATTGACAGATTTGAAGTCCAAGCCCAAACGTTCATGATCAGCTATCTGCTTGGTCAGGTCTGTGCCTAACCGGTTCACCAACTCTATCTGCTTTTTGAAGGAGTGGACGACTTTGTTTCTCTCGCTTCTAAGCTGTGCCAGCTCTTTCTCCAACCCCTCGTTGGCCTTTTTCAGCTCTCCTTCTCAGCTAACACCTGATTGTACTGCTGAATAGACACGGTAGTAGGCTCTTCAACCATTGGAGGGCACTCTTGCTTAGCAGGTGGAAAAGGCATCCCTATTGTCTCTGCTCTACTCTTAATCCAGGTCACATACAGAGCATAAGCTTGGCTATTGCTCTTACCCAACAAGGATTTTCCTCGTCTACTGATATCATTCCAGGCATGCTGAAGTTTAGCCAACATATCCCCCTCTAGGAGCCCTGTGAGGTACAGAGATTCCTGCACCTCTTCATCTTTTGGCGGACCTCTCAAAGCATATGCAAACTGTCTGACAAGTATAGAGGGGTTGTAGTTGATACACCTTTTTCTTCCAATCAAAGGCACATTCGGAAAACCACTGCAGCTGAATATGATTTCAGTACCCAACATACCTCGATCAAACCAAACAATGCTCTCTGCTGATAAACCCATCAAGCGCTCAGACCACTCAGCTGTGGCTGCAGATGAAGCAAAGAGACCCTTCTTAGGCATGTGACTATCAAACCATCTGTAGAGTAGGGGCACACAGCACGATACATTCTTACCCCTTCTATTTTCGTTCTTGTAATGGACGGAATGATACACATCGCCAATCAAGGTAGGAACTGGATTCCCTGACGCAACGATATGGAAAGCGTCCAGGTCTACAAAATCAGGCATGTTGGGAACAAAATGATGCCATAGATGCAAAGGGCGATAATGGCGTTGAATATGATCCAACAACCGTCTTTAGTACACTGTTGGGCTTTCCCAACTAGAAACTACAGAGAGAATCCAAGAACCCCATTCCAACTGGACAGAAGTAACTCAGAAGCATCCAGATGAAGAGCAAGGGCTAGATTAGCCAGATTAGGCTTAGCATCCATGTGAACAAACGACATATGATTCTTAACCGGTACACCCAACAACTCAGCATACTCCTCTAATGTAGGTGTAAGAATGAAGTCCAGAAAAGTGAAGCATCTCAATGGGGGGGTCATAGAACTGTAGCAAGGCATACAACCCATTCAACTCATATACCAAAGGTTTACGCACCAGACTGAGCAGCTTCCCATAAGATTTCCTGAATTCTCCTATCACCGTATCATCTGCCAAGGCAATCAAACTAGACAGTAAAGCAACATCTGGGGTAGGGAGCTTGTAGGCCACATTCTTCTTCAGAGATCCCATGCTAGCAGAACTGAAGGCAAGAATACCGGAACCGGGGGATAATATATGCACCTGCAACATAGACACACGTTAATGATATGCAAATGAGTATGCAAAATGCAATCATGCAACGGGGGATCAAGATTGTGCTGTTGAGGAGATCGAGGCTCTGTTTCAACATAATCACAACACTGCTCTGATAATACAACCCTGAAGAAGACCAATAATTATGCACTGCCGAGAACAACCATATCTCTGATGATAAGAACCCTCTGAACCCAACAATACTGATTCACTGTCGAGAAAACCAGGTAGTCTGAAGGTTAAGGTTTCCTGCAATAACCCAACCCCGCTCACAGGTATGGACCTAGTCACAGACAAGGTATGGCATCCTATGCGTTTCCCAGCGTCACAGACTTTCAAGAAACGATGATACGACACCAAAAAGGTGTGGCATCATCATCTCTTGAAGTGGCCTCACTCACCTGAGTCACAAATGATCGGTCCCCAGAGTCGACAATCCTCCAAACCAGGAACCCCTCAAGCCCAAAGGGCCGAAAAAGAAGTCAACCGGGAGAATCTCGTTTGAGCGTGAATTTCGTGAGACACTAGTACCTGCAAAGCAAGCACGCGCCCACTACTTTCCACAACTAATGCTAGGTACACTCAAGCCTGGGTCTGGCTTATCACTCATCAGAGCCCCTTCCCACAACAGCAAAATAATGATATCATACTGAAAATAAAATGCGGAAAGTAAAAAGCGATAAATAAAACCCAACAAGTAAATACACAAGCTCTAGGATTGACTCGCACAGGGGATGGGAAACGGTCCCAGCAGAGGGGATGGGAAAAGTTTCCCCAGCTGCTATAGAGTCCCCAGCAGAGTCGCCAGCTGTCGCTACCGCAAAAATAAGGTGCTGACAAAATAGAAGAGTCTCCACCTTTCATTATTTATCCCACAGAAAGGGAAAGGAAACGATCGGAAAAACCTGAGGAAAAGGTATAAGACAAGGTCGTCGCAACCAATGTCTGGATTCGGGAGTCGGTTACGCAAGGGGAAGGTATTAGCACCCCTCACGTCCATCGTACTGGATGGGATCCATGCTTGTTGTGTTTATCTGATGGGTTGGTTATATCTATCTACACTAAAAGTATGGTCTGAAAAGAAAAGAAAATGACTCGGCAGAACACAGTAGTTCTACGCCTACGTATTCCCGTCTGGAACGAGAAATCAGAGTCAACGTAGTTCGCCTAACTACGGGTTACGGAGGAAGGTTGCTCGCCGAGATATCGCATCTCGTGCCTACGTACTTTCACACGGCGTGAAAGACCAGAGCAAACGTAGTTCGGGACAAAAAGAGACATAGGTTTGTCTTTTTTATTCGAGTAGGGTTAACAGACGGTTCCAGCAGTTGGGTGTATGCAACTCGCTCAACAGAGACTTAGGCGTTTACCGTTTGCGGTAGAACCGGGAGTTAACAAAACTCTCCTTATGAAAATGGTTTCCAAGGATTAAAGGTCTAAGAGGACAAAAAGAATTTGATCTTTGTTTTCTGTTTTTTAGAAGAAGAATCTTTTATGGATGTCTGCAACTAATATTGCACTAGAGACTATGACCTGAGAGTGAATGCGTCGCATGTCACCCAAAGGGTGCCATACTAAACATCCAAGCTGTTGGAAAGTAGCTCTCCAACAACCCTTTCTCAAGTAGCTTAAGGCTCGTAGCGTACGACATCAATTAACCTTTATTACTGTATTTTGATTTGTTTGAAGATGAGAAGAGAAAGGACGCACTAAAGGGGACTAATCCAATCCTAAAGTTGTCATGCAAAGTTGATCCTATGGTTGAGGTTAGGAGGGAACTACCTAATGTTATCATGCATGGTTAGAACCCTATTGTCTGTCATAACTTCTCTTGAACAAGAGAAGTCAGAGTTCCTAGGGGAGCATGGCAATGGAAAGAAACAGCAAACAGAAATAACTATAAATAAAATGCATGCAATGCACCAATACAAGAAGAAGGAGCCAAACTCAACTTCTAGAGCAAACAAGCCAGAGGCAACACATAGCACAGGCAAGGGAGACAGACTCAACCTTAAGCCAGCAAGCAAAGCCAAGCAATAACAGTCAAGAAGAGGGAGACAGACTCAACCTCTAATGCAAACAAGCAAAGGGAGCTAGGCTCAACCTTTAGGATGCTCTTAGGCCTAGAATCATCTACATGAGGCCTAGTCTAATGCAACACACCAAGCAGTCACACAAGCAAAGCAATCAGAAAACAGAAGCAAACAAAACAGCAGACAAGCAACTAAACAACAGAGCAGTCTAACCGCAAAATAATCAAACAGTCTGTAGTCAACTTCCAGTCTAAGCCATCTTCAAGAGAAGGAAATGAAAGCTCCATATTCAAACTTCAACAAGCTCTAACGAAAGAGAAGAGAGTTAACATCAAGATTATTGCATGATGATGGGAAGCATGATGGAAACCAAGGGAATCCATCATGGCACTCAACCATACATCTGAGATAGGCATCCTCAAAGGTTCTACCTCTTGTGATATGCCACACATCCTTCCTTTGGAAGGATGAGGCTTCCACATGGGGACCTTGAATCATTGGATGAGGACGGAAAGCAAATAAGGCAATCCATGTTTATTTGAAGAAAGAGAAATCAAGACTAAAGCTCTTCCTAGACCCTAATTGATTAAGCTACAAGGAAGCTACTAAAAGGAGGTCTAAACACCAAAACCAAACACCACAATCAAGCAAACAGAAGCCTCTATATGTCTAAAAAACCATCAAAGAAGATTAGCAAACCTATTATGAACTAAAGGCCACCATTGGAGTTCAACTAGTGCAAGTGTTATGTTGAAAGCATCTTAAAACTAGCCTAAGTTTTAAATCTATTTAAAATACCAAAACTACTTCTAAAATCCTATGAAATTTTCTAAGGGAACCTACATGTGTTAGGTATCTATAGTAGAAAGACCAGGGACTAAAACTAAAGGGAAAGCCACTAAAGAATTCCTAAATCACAAAGTGCCAAATGGGAACCCTAAAATGGAAGGTCATGGGAACCTAATCCAAAACAGAACCTAGATTCGTCTAAAAATTATGAAATAATTCCTAAGGGATCATGCATCTCTATACTAGTAACCAGCCAAAAATCTCACTCAAATTCTATACCAATTGATCATACAAAAATCAACAAGAAAATGAAGAAATATGCAAAAATTAAAGAATTAAAGAAAACGCAAAAAATCAAATTAAATTGAAAATTGCATGAAAATAAAATCTAAAAGCACCAGAAAATCAGAAATAAAATCCAAAGCATGCACATATTTTTATTTTATTTTCCCGACCAATAATGAATTTATTATGGATTAAAAATTGAAGAAAGCAATTAAAATAAATAAAAAAAACAATTAAAGAAAATAAAAGCTGAGAAAATGTCAGGACAGTTGGATCAATTGACTAAGTCAGATCATCCAAGGAATTAGGTGATGCCAACGCATAAATGATATGCATCATTTTGCTTGGTCAAAGTCCAACTCTGAAGTTAAATCGCGTGCGTTGGATTGAAATACTAAGTCAAATAATTCATTAGATCCAAGGGCTAATGGCTTGTCTTCCTCGTTTGAGTTTCAGATGGAGGGAGATTTCTCAGGTGAACCAGACGGTGGTCCGGTGGCTGCGCCACCGTCTTCTCCGGCGAGCTCAGAGTTACAGGTCATCAAAACCAACCAAACCTTACATCAATCTTCTCAGTTTTTCATGCTGATCTCAAATCCAATCTCCATTTCTCCTAATTCTCACTAGATTTCAAAACACGATAGAAATCCTAAAATATGTCACATCCTGAAATCTCATCAAACCTCCAATTAAAGCCATATATCTTCTCCTCACTCTTCAAGGATCATCATAAGCCATTCCAATCATGCTAACTCTCAATAATCAGGGAGATTCACATCCAAACAGAAAGTTGATCACATCCTAATTTGTCTCTAAACTCCACAATTATGATCTAAAATCCATCTAGTCATCTTCCTAAAGCTTAACCACATATCAAATCAAGCTATATCATCCTAAAATCAGTGCAATCGTGAAAAGTGTATACCTGGTTTGTAGCTTGAAACTGAGGCACTTCCACTGTGATTCTTCCTACCAGATGATGCAGAATCGTTCCTTGATGAAGGATAATGCTATTGGAAATCTTGATTTGCTCTGAAAAGCTCTCAAACTCCAAACACGATTTTCAGTTTTGGCTTGAAAATTCCCTCTGCAATCTCTGGCTCCAACTGCAAATGATCACCAACCTTGATCCTAACTTCTTTCTGAACTTATATAGAGTGAATTTGGATGATTTTGAGGCCCATTGGAGGCCCAAACAGTGAGATCCAACTTTTCACTTTTGCTTGAAAATCCAACTATGGTGTACACGAATCTGAGTCAATTCCTTCTCCAAGAAGCTTCATCTGTAATGCTTGGGGACTGTGGAGAGTGTAGGGATCAAATTAAGAGCTTAATTCCATCCAAGGGCCAAGGTTGAATATGGTTCTTCCTCAAGAAGTATCAAAGTAAAACACCATGAATTATGCCTCAAATGGATTTTCTAATATTGTCATTGTGCTCCAAATGGTATTTTTGATCAAAATAAGCACTCATTTGCATTGTCTTGAGCACATATGAATTAATTTGGATTTTTTCACTTAAAGGCCTTTAAATTCCCCTTTTGTCAAATTTCTTCACACCAAGTCCCACCCTAAGCCAAATCAAAGCCTCATGGATACATGTTTGACCTTAAAATCCCATTTTGAGCAAGTTTTGTGTTGGACAAAACTTCATTTGAAGTGTGCAAGATAGTGAAAATGACCTATAATGCCCAATGACCTATAATCTCACTTCCCAAAATACCCTTGACTTGTAAACCTCATAACTTGAGTTCTACAAATCAGATGGAAGACTTCTAGTACAATTTGGAAAGCTAAGATCAAGACCTACAACTTTCATGTTAGCCAAAAGTCGAGGAGAAACATTCTTCTAGGTCAAAAGTTCCTTGGAAGTTGGTTGACTTTTGCAGACAAATTTCACATTCATCTGATGACCTGTAACTTGTCTGGATCATAACTTGAGTTCTATAAATCCAATGAAGGACTTATAGTACTCAAAATAAAGATAAAAACATGATCTACAAATTCCATGTTGGCCAAAAGTTGAGATGAAACTTGTATCTTGAGATAAGTGGTCTTAAAGTCAGGCAATAAATAGGGGATTTTACCCTGAGAACCCTAGTTTAGCAACTCCTCACACTTTGAGTTCTTCCTGGATTGATCTTGGAATAACACCTCATGTATCTCAACGCAACCTTCCATGATCATAAAGACTTAGAAATAGGCTTTGACCCTCTTCAATTGCACAGTTGACTCAAGATTACTCATATGAAAACCCTAATTACAACACCTTCAACTGTGGCTCTCCACACTTGGCATAATGACTTGACTGAGCTCCACCATGACCCTCAAGGCACTCCATGAGCTCTATCCACATACCCTATCCGTGATCAAGGCTTCACAACCCACTGATGGTCTTCAATTGGTCCTCAGGTTAGGAGATGAACCCTATACAAGCATCCAAACTTCTCAAGAACACAACCCGCTTTCTGATGACTTTGGTGACCTCTCAAGCTTGAATAAGACCTCTTGATAGGCTCCTCTTGATATAAACCACACTTGATCCCCTGCTAAATGAACAATGCTATGCTATGCAAATGTTAGATCAATGATATGCTAATGCAATGAAACAAAAGCCAAGTAAGAAAAGGTTAGGAAAATTTTGGGGTGCAACACCTTCCCTTTGCATAACCGGCTTCCGAACCCATCTTTTGGTTGCGAGACCATCGTATCCTTTCTCTTGGGGATTTATCAATGTTTTCCATTCCCTTTGGGATAAATAAAGTTTGATGGCAACTCTTTGATTTTTTTCACGTATCAATAATACCCACCACTTGCCAGGTCTTACTCATCTTGTTCTTTATCTTGTCTAGCCAAGAAATGTAGTCATCATTGTTGTTTGGGGGTGCAAAGAGAAAAACTCATAGGTCATTAATCTGGTATTCTAAATCTAATAGTTTCTTAACACTAACAACAGGTTTAGTCCTATGTATGAGGGGAAGAAATATTTACATTTAGAAAGGTCCTCTTTAAGGTCATGCATATGACCCATAAGAGCATTAGTGTCGCAAACAAGGGTAAAAGGAATGAGTACCTGTGATTTGTAGATCATGGTTTTTTCTTCAAGATTAGGAGGTTCTGGTACATAGTCCCTATTTCCAACTGCAATAATGTGGCTCAGTTTATAAGCATGAGGGACAGTCTCTTTCAATGGAGCATTCTTGCTGGTAGATTCCATTTTAAGGAGTTGGAAACTTTGAAGAAATTCGTTTGAAAACCTTGTTCGCAGATTTGAAGAAGATGATGGAAAAGTATGGAAGGTTTTAGGAGGGTTTATTTATAGTGGAAAATGAGAGAGACTTGTCAGTTTCTTTGCTGAGCTGTCCAAGTTATTGGGGTGATGTGTCACTAAATTGGAAGCAGTAGTTGGTAGGTTTTTACTATACCTAGGTGGTCTTACCCTATTCATATGGCGTCATGATGATGAGGGATATGGGAAGTGAGAAAAAGGTGTAGTTTTAAGGTGAATGTTGAAAAGAAATGTCATGATGGGATGTTGTCGTCCTATTAAGTGATTGTGAGAACAAAAATGCCCCTATCTTCTAAAGATGTCGAAAGAGCTCTTTTTGGGGGAAATTTGTTAGCTAGGAATTTCAATTATAAAAGGAAATCTAGGGAACAAGAAAAAGTCTTAAAAGAGCAGTGGTTCGACCATGCTTTGGGGACTTAGAGAAATTTTTGGTGGTTGGAGTGAGTAATTCGACACCGAGTATTTTGACCAAGGCAGGCAGCGTCGAAGTGAAGCTGGTCGAGGAAGCAGTTGCTTAGGAGCGATTTTGTCACCTTCAAATCTTTGTAACTGTTTGGGTTCTTATCTCAGAGGGACACATAGAGAAAGTTGGAAATCAAACTACATGCAAAATTGCACGTGGCAAACCAATGGGAAAAAACGTTAGGGTAGTTATTTTAGACTTTTATAAATAGTAGTTCATTTTAGTGGATTAAGGGTGTTCATTTGTATTACAAAAAGTCTCACAAAGAAACTCAAAGTACCGACGTTAAGAGACACCAGCGAATGACTGAGAGAATATAAGCACAGATGAAACATCATGTTTATTATTCAGTACAAAATTTCCTAATTCATTCAATTCATGTTGCTTTTCTCATTTTAACCTTTTCCCTTAGCCTTTAATTTCCATTTGAGCACTCCCAATATTGTTACTTTTATTTTACATTTTTTGCAAAATATTTAGAAACTTACTATCACGTTATTCCCACACATATACTTCGACCATAGTCGAAGCTAACAATCTTAATATACAATGAGAGTAAACAATAAATGTAACAGCCCAAATTTCATTAAATAATTAATTGTAGTAATTAATTGATTTAGTGGGATTTTTATTAATGTTGGAATTAATTTTTATTAATTGGTATGGATAGAAAGTTAAGAAGGAAATTGGAAGGAAAGAAAATAAAAGGAATATATAAGAGAGAAAGAAAAGAAAAGAAAGATAAAAAACATTTGGAAAGAAAGAGGAAAGAAGAAGAAAGAAGAGAAAGAGAGGAGAAGAAGAGGAAAAGTGGAAATCATCAAGAACCAACATCAAAGCTCCGATTAATCGAGGTAAGGGTGAGAAATGTTTCTATTTGATCATTGCATGATGTTATGTATGTTGGGTTGGGGTTTTGGTAGAGTTTTCATCACTTTCCAATTAGGGCAAATGTTGGATTAATTGGTAGATTGATGATTTAATCGGTTGAAACTGAGTAATAATGCCGTAGAATAGTCGGATAACATGTATTGATGCTGTTTATACTGATTTGGGTGTGTAAGAGAGGGTTGATGATGGATTGGTGAAGGAGGAACAGATTAGGGTTCTGTTCTGCGCAGGTTCGCTGGCTCTCGCCAGGCGAGCGAAGGCGAAGCTTCGCCAGGCGAAGCCTAGCGAATGTTGGCGAATAATTATATTTAAGTCCCAGTGGACTTCGCTGGCGGGTTCGCCAGGCGAAGTGGGATAGCGAAGGTTCGCCCAGCGAAGGTGCTGGCGAATGGTGGCGAATGAAGTCAGTAGCTACTGACTTGGGCTCGCTGGGAAGTCTCGCCAGGCGAAGCCTAGCGAGTGTTCGCTGAGAGAGTTCGCCAGGCGAAGGCCAGGCGAAGGTTCGCTGCGGGGTCTCGCCAGGCGAATGTGGGCGAGTTTGACAGCATTTTTCTTTTGCTGTGTTGATCATGTGGAGATGGTTTGGTTGTTTCACATAGGTGGATACCTTATGGTATGAATATAGATATGATCTATGGTGATGATATGTGTTGTGGGTAGCCTTTGGGCGTGAATCCTAGAGTTGTGATATGAATGATTAATTGTAATCGGTTAAAATACATGAGAACATAATGATGATTATGTGTGTATTAATTGATGAGTTTGTGAATGTTTGATTGTTGTGTACAATTATGTAATAAGTATGCATGAGAACATTTTGAATATGTGTGCATAACTTATAATTGTATGATTGGTATTGCGATGTGAATACCTTGAATTGTTGTGATAATTAGAGATACATGGGAATACAATGAGGAATGTATGTGTATCGTCTAATGAATTGTGAGTGCATATATGTATGCGATTGTTGTGTGAATGCATGGGAACATATGTGATATGTGTGCATTGTTGTTGAATATGATGATGTGTGAAATGAATACATTGATAAATGTTTGATATATGTTGTATGTGCAATCATGATGAAATTCTCGAAGGGGTGAATTATTCGAATGCATGGGATTAAGACGCGGGAACGGTCTTAAGTGCATTTATTGTGATTGGTTGATTGTACATGCATCATTCAGTCAAGAGGCAATGTCTGTTAGTTTCATGGAAACTAGTGGCTTGTCCCAAACCTAGAAGGGTGGGTTTGAAGCCTAGGGGACGGGCTTGGTTGTTATCGGTCTAGAAGGGTGGACCCGGTTTAAAGTAAAAACCGAAAAATGATAACGAGTTATCGGTCTAGAAGAGTGGACCCGGTTTAGAGTGAAAACCGAAAAAAGATAACGAGAGTCGGTACCGCATAACATTGAGTTGCATTGAATATGTTGAGTCACATTGCATAATATTGTTGTGGTACAAATGTGCTTGTGAATGATTGTGAAGTCAAGCATGAAGGGATGTGCTTGTGGATGTTCATAATGTTGATATATGTGAACGTGATATGATTATGATTATGAGAATGAAGTGTGGTGAGAAATGTGAATATGTGTTATATGAGTACATATATATACGTAATCTTATGCCTTGATTATTATGGTTATATTTCTCACCCTTCTGCTGTTTTATAATGCTCTATGAGGCATTGCAGATTAGGATGCTGGAGTCTTTTTTGTGAAGTTATCTTCATTCTTTTGAGTCGGATGCTCTGATATGTAACACCGGGTAGTTAGACTAGTATAATCATTCTTTTGTGATACATTGCGATGTATCAGCTGATGTGGTTGTGTAATCTAACTGATATGATGTATTAATCTGGATGACTTATGTGCATTTGAATTAATATTTTGGAACTGATTAAATGATGTTATCTTCCGCTTAAATTAAATGTTGTAATGTGATTTCTAAAACTACGAAAATGTTACATATTTTATGGAGCAAAATGTTAAAGAGTTTTGTCGGTGAAACTGTGACATCCTTCCTTTATACCTTATCCTAAAATTTTTACTCTGATGAATTTGTATGTGCTTAATTGTTTTATATGCATTTATTTGGGGTATAGAAGGGGGTGTTACAATAGTGGTATCAGAGCAGGTCGGTCCGTCCGGCCAAGTTGTTAGAGTGTTTTTTTTCCTGTGTGTTATTGATATGCGTGTGATGCATTATCAATATTGGTTGTTCTTACGTGGTTCTGTTGCTGGAATTAGTAAGATGGTTGTAGGAAGGAATGACGAAGCGATTGCGGAGGCATTGACGAGATTGGCGGGGGCAATTGAGCAGAATCCTCCGGCCAATGTGAATGTGAGGAATCATGCTGATGAGGGATTCCGTGCTTTGGGGAAATTCCAAAAGAATAACCTTCCGGTCTTCAAGGGAACTCATGAACCGAACAAGGCACAAATTTGGTTGAAAGCTGTGGAAAAGATTTTCCGAGTTATGAATTGCTCTGATGCACAGAAGGTGCAGTTTGGGACTCATATGCTCGAAGAAGAAGCTGAAGATTGGTGGGGTAATACTCGCCAAAGATTTGAGGAAGATGATATTGTGATCACGTGGGATTTGTTTAGAGAAACTTTTCTGGAGAAGTATTTTCCAGAGGATGTGCGGGGGAAGAAAGAGATCGAATTTCTTGAGTTGAAGCAAGGTAATTCGACGGTTGCTGAGTATGCGGCGAAATTTGAGGAGTTGATCAAATTTTGTCCTCACTATAATACTGGTAATGCTAAGAGGTCCAAGTGCCTCAAGTTTGTGAACGGTTTGAGACCCGAGATTAGGCAAGCTATTGGATATCAGGAAGTCAGGCGGTTTTCTGAGTTGGTTAACAAGAGCAGAATTTATGACGAAGACAGTAGGGCTAGGTCTAGCCACTACAAGAGTCTAAGTGATAAGAAAGGAAAAGGTCAATTCAGAGGAAAACCTTACGTAACTCCTGCTGATAAAGGGAAACAAAGGGTTGGTTTTGGCAAGAAACCAAGTGGGGGAGTTTCTACTCCGGTGAGATGTTATAGGTGCGGTGAAGAGGGACATCGTGCTTCGGAATGCAAAAGTGTGGAGAAGGCGTGTTTTAAGTGTGGCAAGCCAGGCCACAAGGCTCTAGAGTGTAGAAGCGGTGCGGGTGTTACTTGCTATAATTGTGGTGAGCGAGGGCACATCAGTACCAAGTGCGATAAGCCGAAGAAGAAACAAGGGAGCGGGAAAGTGTTCGCTCTATCTGGATCTGAGACTGCTAGCGACGATCGATTGATCCGAGGTACGTGCTTCATTAATGGTATACCTTTGATCGCTATAATTGATACCGGAGCTACGCATTCTTTTATTTCTTTGGATTGTGTTAGAAGGTTAAATCTTGAGTTGTCTGTGATTGGTGGCGGTATGGTTATTGATACTCCTGCTATGGGTTCGGTAACTACACCGTATGTTTGCTTGAATTGCCCGTTGAGTATTTTCGGTAGAGATTTTGGGATCGATTTAGTGTGTCTTCATTTAGATCAACTTGATGTCATTCTTGGAATGAATTGGTTAAAATTCAATCGTGTGTATATTAACTGTTTTGACAAAACGGTTATTTTTCCCGACTCGGATGTTGAAAGGGAATTGTTTATGACGAGGAAACAAGTGAAGGAATCGGTGCAAGATGGGGCTACGGTATTTATGCTTATGGCAACTTTGAGGACTAGTGAAAGTGAAGAGATTGATGCTTTGCCCATTGTTAGAGATTTTCCGGAAGTATTCCCTGAAGAGATAAAGGATTTACCGCCGGAGCGAGAAGTGGAGTTTTCGATAGATTTGATTCCTGGAACTAGTCCGATATCGATGGCTCCATATCGTATGTCGGCCTCGGAGTTAAAAGAGTTGAAGAGCCAACTTGAGGATTTGCTTGAAAAGAGGTTTATTCGTCCGAGCGTGTCACCGTTGGGTGCACCGGTGTTGTTAGTTAAGAAGAAAGAGGGTTCTATGAGGCTCTGTGTGGATTACAGACAGTTGAACAAGGTGACTATTAAGAATAAGTATCCCCTTCCAAGGATTGATGATCTGATGGATCAGTTGGTTGGTGCAAGCGTGTTCAGCAAGATTGATGTGAGATCTGGGTATCATCAGATCCGTGTGAAAGCTGAGGATATTCAGAAGACGGCCTTTCGGACGAGGTATGGACACTATGAGTATTCCGTGATGCCATTTGGTGTGACTAATGCACCAGGTGTATTTATGGAGTACATGAATAGGATTTTCCATCCTTATTTGGATAAGTTTGTGGTGGTGTTTATTGACGACATCTTGGTTTATTCGAAGAGTGAAGGAGAGCATGCCGCGCATCTGAAGATTGTGTTATCTGTGCTGAGAGAGAAGCAATTGTTTGCAAAGCTTTCTAAGTATGAATTTTGGATGAAGGAAGTTAGTTTCCTTGGTCATGTGATTTCTAGTAGTGGTATTGCGGTCGATCCGTCGAAGGTTGAAGCGGTGTCACAATGGGAGAATCCGAAGTCAGTTTTTGAGATCAGAAGTTTTCTTGGTTTAGCCGGTTATTATCGGAAGTTTATTGAAGGATTTGCTAAGTTATCGTTGCCGTTGACACAATTGATTAGGAAAGGTCAAGCCTTTGTTTGGGACGCCAAGTGTGAAGCGAGTTTTCAAGAACTTAAGCGAAGGTTGACGACAGCTCCTGTTTTGATCCTGCCAAATCCAGAAGAACCATTCGTTGTGTATTGTGATGCTTCTTTGATGGGTTTAGGAGGTGTGTTGATGCAAAATAACTAAGTTGTGGCTTATGCTTCGAGGCAACTCAAAGTGCATGAGAAGAATTATCCTACGCATGACTTAGAGTTGGCCGCCGTTGTGTTCGTGTTGAAACTTTGGAGGCATTATTTAATTGGCGCAAGATTTGAAGTGTTTAGTGACCACAAGAGTTTGAGATATCTTTTTTATCAAAAGGAATTGAATGCAAGACAAAGAAGATGGCTTGAACTTTTGAAGGATTATGATTTTGGCTTGAACTACCATCCGGGTAAAGCGAATGTAGTAGCGGATGCATTGAGTCGGAAATCATTGCATATGTCGGCATTGATGGTGAAAGAGTTAGAATTGGTCGAGCAATTTCGAGATTTGAGTTTGGTATGTGAGAGAACTTCTTTTGGATTTAAGTTGGGTATGTTAAAGCTTACAAGTGGTATTTTGGACGAAATTCGGGAAGGACAGAAATCGGATTTGAGCTTAGTTGATCGGTTGACCTTAATCAACCAAGGCCAAGGTGGTGATTTTCGGATTGATGAGAATGGTATTATGAGATGTCGGGATCGAGTTTGTGTTCCAGATGTTGTTGAGCTGAAAAAGAGTATCCTTGAGGAAGGACATCGTAGCGGATTGAGTATTCATCCGGGTGCTACTAAGATGTATCAGGATTTGAGGAAAGTATTTTGGTGGCCTAGTATGAAGAAGGATATTGTGGAATTTGTATATTCTTGTTTGACTTGCCAGAAGTCAAAGATTGAGCGTCAGAAGCCATCGGGGTTGATGAAGCCGTTGTTTATTCCTGAGTGGAAATGGGATAGTATCTCCATGGATTTTGTATCGGGTTTGCCGAGGACGCCGAGTAATTTTGAGGCTATTTGGGTTATCGTGGATAGGTTGACTAAATCTGCTCACTTTATTCCTATGCGTATGGATTACCCTTTGGAGAAGTTGGCTAAGTTGTATATTGAGAGGATTGTGTGTCTGCATGGTATTCCGTTAAGTATTGTTTCGGATAGAGATCTGCGGTTTACTTCGAGATTTTGGGAAAGCCTGCAGAGTGTTTTGGGTACTAAGTTGCGTTTGAGTTCAGCGTATCATCCTCAGACTGATGGTCAGACGGAGAGGACGATTCAGTCGCTTGAAGATCTTTTGAGAGCTTGTGTATTGGAAAAAGGAGGAGCTTGGGATAGCTACTTGCCTTTGATTGAGTTTACCTACAACAACAGTTTCCATTCGAGTATTGGTATGGCACCATTTGAGGCGTTGTATGGGAGGCGGTGTAGGACACCATTATGTTGGTTCGAGTCCGGAGAGAGTTCTGTTGTTGGACCAGAGTTAGTTCAACAGACTACTGATAAGATCAAGATGATTCAAGAGAAGATGAGAATTACTCAGAGTCGTCAGAAGAGTTATTATGACAAGAGGAGGAAGGCACTTGAATTTCAAGAGGGAGATCATGTGTTTCTTCGAGTCACTCCGATGACCGGTGTTGGTAGGGCACTGAAGTCGCGCAAGTTGTCGCTGCGTTTCATTGGTCCTTATCAGATTTTGCAAAGGATAGGAGAAGTGGCCTATCGTGTGGCTTTACCACCGTCGCTTGCTAATCTTCACGACATATTCCATGTATCTCAGTTGAGGAAATACATTGCGGATCCGTCTCACGTAGTCCAAATAGATTATGTGCAGGTGAGAGATAACCTGACTGTTGAGACATCACCTATGCGGATAGAGGATCGGAAATTGAAGCAGCTTCGAGGTAAAGAGATTGCTTTAGTGAAGGTCGCTTGGGGAGGACCGGCTGGTGGAAATGTTACTTGGGAGCTTGAGAGTCAGATGAAAGAGTCTTATCCAGAGCTGTTTGAATCAGGTAACATTTTCGAGGACGAAAATTCCTAAAGTGGGGGAGAGTTGTAACAACCCAAATTTCATTAAATAATTAATTGTAGTAATTAATTGATTTAGTGGGATTTTTATTAATGTTGGAATTAATTTTTATTAATTGGTATGGATAGAAAGTTAAGAAGGAAATTGGAAGGAAAGAAAATAAAAGGAATATATAAGAGAGAAAGAAAAGAAAAGAAAGATAGAAAACATTTGGAAAGAAAGAGGAAAGAAGAAGAAAGAAGAGAAAGAGAGGAGAAGAAGAGGAAAAGTGGAAATCATCAAGAACCAACATCAAAGCTCCGATTAATCGAGGTAAGGGTGAGAAATGTTTCTATTTGATCATTGCATGATGTTATGTATGTTGGGTTGGGGTTTTGGTAGAGTTTTCATCACTTTCCAATTAGGGCAAATGTTGGATTAATCGGTAGATTGATGATTTAATCGGTTGAAACTGAGTAATAATGCCGTAGAATAGTCGGATAACATGTATTGATGCTGTTTATACTGATTTGGGTGTGTAAGAGAGGGTTGATGATGGATTGGTGAAGGAGGAACAGATTAGGGTTCTGTTCTGCGCAGGTTCGCTGGCTCTCGCCAGGCGAGCGAAGGCGAAGCTTCGCCAGGCGAAGCCTAGCGAATGTTGGCGAATAATTATATTTAAGTCCCAGTGGACTTCGCTGGCGGGTTCGCCAGGCGAAGTGGGATAGCGAAGGTTCGCCCAGCGAAGGTGCTGGCGAATGAAGTCAGTAGCTACTGACTTGGGCTCGCTGGGAAGTCTCGCCAGGCGAAGCCTAGCGAGTGTTCGTTGAGAGAGTTCTCCAGGCGAAGGCCAGGCGAAGGTTCGCTGCGGGGTCTCGCCAGGCGAATGTGGGCGAGTTTGACAGCATTTTTATTTTGCTGTGTTGATCATGTGGAGATGGTTTGGTTGTTTCACATAGGTGGATACCTTATGGTATGAATATAGATATGATCTATGGTGATCATATGTGTTGTGGGTAGCCTTTGGGCGTGAATCCTAGAGTTGTGATATGAATGATTAATTGTAATCGGTTAAAATACATGAGAACATAATGATGATTATGTGTGTATTAATTGATGAGTTTGTGAATGTTTGATTGTTGTGTACAATTATGTAATAAGTATGCATGAGAACATTTTGAATATGTGTGCATAACTTATAATTGTATGATTGGTATTGCGATGTGAATACCTTGAATTGTTGTGATAATTAGAGATACATGGGAATACAATGAGGAATGTATGTGTATCGTCTAATGAATTGTGAGTGCATATATGTATGCGATTGTTGTGTGAATGCATGGGAACATATGTGATATGTGTGCATTGTTGTTGAATATGATGATGTGTGAAATGAATACATTGATAAATGTTTGATATATGTTGTATGTGAAATCATGATGAAATTCTCGAAGGGGTGAATTATTCGAATGCATGGGATTAAGACGCGGGAACGGTCTTAAGTGCATTTATTGTGATTGGTTGATTGTACATGCATCATTCAGTCAAGAGGCAATGTCTGTTAGTTTCATGGAAACTAGTGGCTTGTCCCAAACCTAGAAGGGTGGGTTTGAAGCCTAGGGGACGGGCTTGGTTGTTATCGGTCTAGAAGGGTGGACCCGGTTTAAAGTAAAAACCGAAAAATGATAACGAGTTATCGGTCTAGAAGGGTGGACCCGGTTTAGAGTGAAAACCGAAAAAAGATAACGAGAGTCGGTACCGCATAGCATTGAATTGCATTGAATATGTTGAGTCACATTGCATAATATTGTTGTGGTACAAATGTGCTTGTGAATGATTGTGAAGTCAAGCATGAAGGGATGTGCTTGTGGATGTTCATAATGTTGATATATGTGAATGTGATATGATTATGATTATGAGAATGAAGTGTGGTGAGAAATGTGAATATGTGTTATATGAGTACATATATATATACGTAATCTTATGCCTTGATTATTATGGTTATATTTCTCACCCTTCTGCTGTTTTATAATGCTCTATGAGGCATTGCAGATTAGGATGCTGGAGTCTTTTTTGTGAAGTTATCTTCATTCTTTTGAGTCGGCTGCTCTGATATGTAACACCGGGTAGTTAGACTAGTATAGTCATTCTTTTGTGATACATTGCGATGTATCAGCTGATGTGATTTTGTAATCTAACTGATATGATGTATTAATCTGGATGACTTATGTGCATTTGAATTAATATTTTGGAACTGATTAAATGATGTTATCTTCCGCTTAAATTAAATGTTGTAATGTGATTTCTAAAACTACGAAAATGTTACATATTTTATGGAGCAAAATGTTAAAGAGTTTTGTCGGTGAAACTGTGACATCCTTCCTTTATACCTTATCCTAAAATTTTTACTCTGATGAATTTGTATGTGCTTAATTGTTTTATATGCATTTATTTGGGGTATAGAAGGGGGTGTTACAATAAACAAGTCCTTAAGCACTATGTCCTAAGTATTCACTTGTTGATCCTGCTATTTTTCAGGGTAAACAATGACATATGCCTTTGGTGCTCCTGAAATGTTGCACATGCACGTGCTCTAGCAAGGCGATTTACGAATTTATCACCACTCAAACCAAAAACAGAGATGTTATCATAAAAATGACACACAACAAGAATTTTACCAACATTATAACATGTTCTACCAAATTTCATGCAAGAATACATAATAAGTCAAGTGCACCAAAAGTATATTTCAAGCATATAGATAGAATAACATAAAATCATTATAAGCATATAATTGACATATATCAATAGAAATTTTTAGAAGTGAATATTTATGAACTATTTCATACATCAAGAATATCAATCATTTGAAACACAAGCAACATGCAACAATAAAAGCTTACAAACATAAAGGAAAATTGAATGATATTACCTTGCTTATGAGTTGATGAAGGATTCACGCTTAAGTGATAGAACTTCCAAGAAAATTTGGACCAACAAGCATATAAAGTGCATACAATAATTCATATTTAGGCAAGATTTGAGATATCAAGTATCCTCAATTCCCTTCGAATGTTGAAAAATGGTTTGGTCGCAAGTGGTTTTGTAAAGATATCCGCAAGTTGATTTTTTCTATCAACATGCTCAAATACGACATCTCATTTTTTAATATGGTCCTGTAGGACGTGGTGAAAAATCTCAATATGCTTAGTGCGAGAATGAAACACCATATTTTTGGTTAGATTGATAGCACTAGTATTTTCTCACATAATAGGAATACATTAGAGTTTTACATCAAAGTCAACTAGTTGTTATTTAAGCCACAAATTTTGAGCGCAACAACTACCAGTCGCAATGTATTCCGCCTCGGCGGTTGACAAATCAACAAAAACTTGTTTCTTGCTATGCCAACTTACTGAGGCATTTGAAAACATGTGGCAAGTTCCCCTAGTACTCTTCTTATCCGATTTGCAACAAAAAAAAATCAGAATTGGTGTAACTAACAAAATTAAAATCACTTCACTTAGAATACCACAACCCATACTAAGAAGTACCATGAAGTTACCTAGATGTTGTAAGATATAGAAGAGAACGATTTATACCTTTATATTTCTTCACATATAAATCCTTAAAATTTTCATTCTTTTCGAAATTTCCATTTGTGGCCATAGGAGTATCAATGGACTTTGCATCTTCCATGCCAAATCTCTTTAGCAAGTCTTTGCAATATTTTGTTTGACATACAAATGTACCTTCATTGATTTGTTTGATTTGAAGACCAATGAAGAAGTTTAACTCCCCCATAAGGCTCATCTCAAACTCACCCTGCATAAGCTTATAGAACTCTTCTACAAGATTCATGTTAGTGGATCCAAAAATAATATCATCGATATAAAATTGAACTAGAAGAGTATGCTTTCCTTGGTGCTTAATGTAGAGTGTAGTATCTATTTTTTCCATAGTGTATCCTTGACCGATTAAAAATTTACTTAGTCGTTCATACCAAGTCCGAGAGGCTTGTTTGAGACCATACAAAGCTCTTTAGAGCTTGTAAACATGATTTGGATACTCATGACTTTCAATATTAGGCAAGGGGTTAAGCTACATACACTTCCTCATTAATATAGCCATTTAGGAACACTCTTTTCACGTCCATTTGAAATAACTTGAACTCTTTGGCGCAAGCATAGGCTATAAGAATGTGTATAGCCTCAAGGCGAGCAACTAGAGCATAAGTCTCCTCATAGTCAATGCCCTCCTCTTGGTTATAACCTTGAGCAACTAGTAGGGCTTTATTGTGGGTTATCACTTCATTTTGGTCAAGCTTATTTCTAAAAATCCATCGGGTGCCAATTACTTGATGATTTTTAAGAACAGGTACAAGGTTCTAAACATCATTCCTTTTAAATTCGTTTAGTTCATCTTGCATGTCCATAAGCCAATGCTCATCATGTAATGCATCTTTAGCGTTCTTAAGTTCGACTTGAGAAATGAATGCAAAATGATAACAAAAAGTTACTTATCTTAAAGCGTGTTTTCACACCTTTGGTGATGTTTCCAAGTATGTTGTCTATAGGATAATATTTGGATTTTTTCCAAGTCAAAGGTAGATCTTCCATTGCAGCTGGACTTTCAACCTTCTCCTCTTCAAGATTGTCATCTTCTTCCTTCTCATGTCCCACCACTTTAGGTTGATCAATTCCTTGTTCAGTTCCATTGAGAATTTCTTGTGAAGTTACACCTACATCATGAAAAGAAACACCTTTCCCAATATTTTTCGGGTAGGACTCATCAAAAGTAACACGTAGTGACTCTTCAACAACAAGTAATATTTTTTTATAAACCATATAAGCTTTATTAGATTTTGAGAATTCGAGGAAGATATCCTCATCGGGTTTTACATGAAATTTACTAAGATTGCTCTTGCCAATGTTCAAAATAAAGCATTTACATACGAAAATATGTAGATGAGACACATTAGGTTTTCTACCCCTAAGAGCAACTTTAGCGCATGGTTGTTAAACCAAAATTTTGTATAGCTTACGTTAGTAATAAATAATTTGCATTATAGTAGAGCTGACATGGCATTTAGTGAACTAAAGTTTAGTTTCCATTATCTATATAGTTAACATTAACTATTCAATGTGAAACATATTATAATATTATTTAATATTAATAAAATATTCCAACAGCATTAAATTAATGGTAACTTGAATAAAAAATATAAAATACGGGGTCAAGTTTTGGTTTCTTATAGACAACCATCATTAAAGTAAAAACTACTCAAATCAACTATAAATTTTTTAAATCCTACAAAACACTTTGGGCCCACAAAAAATATCTTATGAAAATTCTGGCAAGCACACGATGGATGTTATTCCAAAAGTTATAACATCCACTGTGACATTGACTACTGTACTAACTAATAACACTGTAAGTAAAAGCAGTGAATAACACAATAATTGTTCACCCAGTTCAGTGTCAACGACACCTACATCTGGGGGCTACCAAGCCAGGGAGGAACTTCACTATTAGCAGATTTAATTCAGAGTCAAACAACACAGTTTGCACTCCTCACTTAAAACCTACCCAATGACACTTCAGCCTAGAGACACTCTAGACCTGAGTATTCCCACTCACTCCCCCTCAATCAAACCATAGTGATTTATAACTCATAATTACGAAAACAATATGAAGAGACACTTCTTACACACCTTGATCTTGCTTCACACCTTTGATTAAGGTACACATACTCTTGCTTCACAGTTTTGAGTGAGACACAACTTAGAATTTACCTAACCAATGCAATCATCCAACAGACAATTGCTTGGAGTACAAGTATTCCTAAGACTCGATTCACACGTGAAGACTAGCCTTCTTCACTCACAAGGAATCTTAATTAGCACTCTTTATTCTTCTGTCAAGAGCTGCTGTTCAGGATTGCTTCTTCTGATATTTATAGTAGTTGTCAGTCCTTTTGGGCCTTGGTGCATAAATTAGGTTTTATTCATAACAAACCTATTTTCAATAATCTGCACGCTTTCCACTTAATTCAGGGATATTTTAGTTCGCTTAGGGCTTCTAGAAAGTCTCCTGATATCCAACTTGAGCTCCTATTATGTTTCCTGGTTTCTAGCTACCAGAAAAACAAACATGCGCTTGATGTCATACGACCCAAGTCATAACATTGGGTATGACATTCAACTTAACTTGCTTTTAGCTAAGTCAACTTACCCTGCACAGACCATATTATGTATGCACTAACATCAGTCATGACATACATACATGATCTAGTGTTTTGCCACAAAATGCAGCCAATCAAGAGCACTTACAAACTCCCCCTTTGACAAATTTTTGGCTAAAACACTCTGTCATCATATCAGAGATTTACACAGCAGAAGACTCAACATATACCCTTGTTAAATATCTGTAGAATACCACTACAGATGTCACTCTTTTCTAAGTGAGTAACACATAGAATTACTCCCCCTCAACTGATGCATCTTACCAGCTAGCACTTTACCTGCACACTCTGCAATCACACAAACTCATCCAGTCTGCTCTGGATGTTATGACCTTCAGGATAACATCCTGAAGTACACAAACCTATGCTACTCCCCCTGAAGAGTTGCAAAACACTCTCTTCTACTATCATGCAGACACACACAACTCCTAAACACCTTCTAGGACCACACATGGTTAGTAACATGCACATTCAACCAATAATTTCTAACAACCATTCACACAAATCAGAGTTTACTAACAGCACTAGACATCTGTTATCACATATCTCCTCAGCAGCACATGCAAGCATGATTATACCATGTGCACATAATATCACATATGCTAGTCAAGCTATCCACCTGTTCTTCACTGTTCTGCACATCACCTGCACCTGTTCTTTTATTTCATCTGTTGTACCTGTTGTTACTATCTTTCTTTCTCTCCCCCTTTTTAGCCACAAATTAAGATCTAACTAAGGACTTAGCATAGATCAAAAGTGTAACATTACAATTGTGAAGTGCACATTAAACAAACTGCTCATAGAGAGAATCACACAATGCAGTTCTTGCTGTCAAATAAGTCTAACCAAAAGAACTCAGACAAAAAAAAAACTCCAAAACAGCAGCTCACAAAAAACAGCTCAACAACAAGCAGCTTGAGCTCCACAACACTTCATCAGCACATGTCATTCTTCCTCTACAAATGCAGAACTGGACCTAACCTTCTCAGATTCTCCATCACTAGTCTCCTCGGCATCAGGGGAGCCATATTCATCACTGTTCTCTCCCCCTTTCTCTGAATCAGCTGCTTGGCTATCATTCTCTTCTGACCCATCATTTTGCCTATCCTCATCAGTGAACTCATCATTTTCATTTTGCTAAAAGGTCCTGATTAGTGCTTCAAGAGTTTTCTTCCTCACATCCAGCTCCTGACAGGTTTCCTTTAGTCTGGCAATCACTTCAGCTTTTCTTGATGTAGACTTGGATGTCTCAGCTGATGTTACAATAATGTTAGGAACATGAGTTCCTAGAAACAACTTGGGATGGAATGATAAGGGGCTTTCTCGTTTGCTTGCAGCATCACTTTTCTTGAGAATGTTTGGATACTGCTTCAAAATTATGCCACATATGAGTGAAGGGAATGCAATGGGGCCTTTGATGCTATAGTTGCCTGCATGCTTCATAGTTTGTGTTACACCCCAATTTTAACCCCTTAGATCCTCATCATCATTTTAGGATCATATTCATTTGATCAACTAACCTTAACCCATTTCAAGTTTATCTCTGTCAAGATGCAGATGAATCAGGGTTCCGTACCGTCAAAAATCGAGGCTTCGATGGTTTGATCAATCAATGTTTTGGGTTGATTGAACTATAAACAAGATCAAGAATACTACATTGGGTCAAGTATGAATTCAATTTGAGGTGGTCACCCAAGAATTGAGAACAGTGCAGTTCAGGATACCCGATTAGGGTTTTCGATTAGGAAAAGTCAACCGTAGTTTGACTTTTGATTTAAAAAGTGTTTCAATGGTGGGATCATGGTCTACTAAGTTCCTATGGATTATTAAAGTCTATCCAAAGAGTTTCAAGGCCTCAAAAGGTCCAGAGCATCAACAGCCGACTCGGTAGTCACCGATTGATCGAACGGTTGATCAAAAAATTAACTCTTCAACCATAAGGAATTTGACTTCAAGATGTGAATAAAATGTTCCTTATGTCATATTACACCTTGCCATAAAATTTCATGACCATTGGATCAAGGGTTAGGAAGTAAATGCAAAAATCGGGAATTAGGGTTTTGAAAGGGGCAAGACCATAACTCCTCAACCACACATCCAATTGAGGTGGTTCAAAGCTCATTGGAAAGCTCTTGGCAATTCCTACAAAAGTCCCAAAGTGGTCCATGATCAAAAAATGCATAGATTTGGAGTTATGACCAAATTCATTCCAAGAAGGGAAATAACTTAGAAAATTTTTAAGTTATTTGGTCTCTTAAGTATGATTTTTCAGCAACTTGGAGGGGTTTTTCAACCTAGTTCCATCTAGAATTTGAAAATATCAAAAACATGAAAGTTGTAGAAGTACTTGAGGGCTTTCTAAAATGTGGTAGAACTCCTCAATAGCATTTGTGAGCTGAAAGTTATGGACCTTGGAAGTTGGGGCTGCCACACTTGAAGTCACCACTTCAACTTTTCCCAAAATTCAAATTTCAACAACTTGGGCTATCCTCAGCCATTAGATCATGTTCATTATGATAGTTAGAGGTGTGGATGAGTAAAAATGCAGAAAAAATGAAAGGTGTGAAGAGAGAGGGACAAGTTGCAAGCAAGTTGCAATAAAATAATCAAGAAATTCAAAAGAGGAAAGAGAAACTTTTTGCTCCAAAGCTGTAGTAGCTGTAACCTCTACACTATAGGCACTATTCAGTCACCTCACACACCTCATTCCACTTGAGTTCTTGTTTGCATTGAGCCAAGAGCATGATGGATGAAGATGTCTCAAGATTTTGTGGAAGATTTCCTCCAAATTTCCCTCCAAAGACCAATGCAACCAAATCTGCCCCAAGCTTCTCATGGCCTATAAATAAAGACTTCTTCACACTCTCTAAAACACACCAGAGCTATCAAGAACACACAATAAACTCATAGCTCTCTCAGTCCTATCCTTGCTTGAAATTGCTTGAGTTCTCAAAAAATCACAAAATCACCTTTTTCCACTTTTCATGCTATTTCTGTTTCCAAACATCAAAACACTTCAAAGACCATCTATACACCCTTAAAATGGCCATTTGAAACTGTTCCCACCATTACTTTCATAAAAAAACTCACCAATCTAAAAGTCAACCTTCATACCTTCATATTTTGACTTTTATGCACTTTGGAAGCCAAGTCTCTACTTAAGGCCTTTCCTACCACTTCAACACCCCCAACACCTCATATATATATTATTTCAACTGTCCAAAGTCTCAAAAACCAGTTGGGAAGCTCACTACTCAAACTGTCTTAAAGGATTGCTTATTGCTTCAAGAGGAAAAAAACTCCAAATCTGTGCCAAAGAAGAAGATCTCTAGGTTTCTTTGCTTTCTAGCTTGCTCAAGAAGGTCTACAAGAGGTATGTAATGCTCAACCTCTTCATTATACATACATTTTCATGTTTTGCAATTTTGAAGTTCTTGTTGTGAAAACCATAGTCATGCTGTCCCAAGTTGGCTCTTTGTCAAGAGCTTGTGTTTTATTGCTATGATGTTGCTTTTGTTAAAGTATATTGTTCATGAGTAATGTGTTGATAATATTCTATCAAAAATTAACTTTGTATGTTGTCTACAACTATTTTGAGAAATTTGTCTACAAGGGAAGCTTTAGAGATCCAAACATGAAATGTTGTCTATGCATACTGTCAAAGCTGTAGCCCTCTTGAGAAAATGTGCTTTGAATTTGATGTTTGATTTGTGCAATGCCAAGTTTACCTCTAATGTTTTGGACTGCTGTCTTTGTGATTAGTACATATTTGATGTCAATTCTGTTGTGAGCATACAAGATTTGGAGTTTATAGCCTAGATTGATATGCATATAAGCATTGTTTTTTAGAACCCTTAATGTATGCTATCAAAACATGTGTATTTAGCCTGCTGTCATGAGCTTGTTTAGTCATGTGAGACCTGTATTGATTTCATGTTTAACATTATCATGTTAAGATGTTAGAACCAATCTTATGTTAAAAACTGATTTGTGTTGCTCACACTGAAATAAGCAACTGTTATTTGGAGGTATGTAGTGAACTGGTTTTCTGAGGTCTTTGACAAAACTTGCTGCTATTTCTGTTTGAGATCACCACTGAAAATTGATATTTGCTTGCTAAAGTTATGTACATTGTTTGATTTTGTTGTTGATGTCAAACTTGCTGTTGTTAGAGGTGCAACATTGTCATGTTGAGTTTGCCAACTGCTTCTATTTGAATTAGGTCTTATGATGGAGTTGTTTATAAGTTTGATTCATGAATAAACTGCTACATGCTGATGCTATAACTTAGAATCACCAATCATGTCAAGCATGTCCTAAAATCTTGGTCTCAGTCTAAGGCTAGGTGTTCTGTTTGGTTTGAGAACTTTATGTGTCTTGTCTACTTTTGTGAAAGTATGGATGATTTATTCTATGTTTGAGTTTATAACTTTCATGGTTGAGTTTGCTCTTAAATTCACTTGTCCAATTTATGTTTTCTTGCATTGTTTAGTGACTGTTATTTTTAGGCATTGAATTAGGACTGTTTTATTGATGGCATGGTCATAACCAAAGATTTGTTGTTTCTGTTCAGACTTTATGCATAGATACCTGTCAATCATGTGTAGGAACTAGCTTGTAAGTTGTTGCATATACCATTCTGAATACAAATGTATTTTTGTCTTTGTAAAGAAAACTGTTTAGATGATTCATCCTAAGTGTTGTTGAGTATACTTTTGATCTATGAACATTGTTATGTTGGTGTCAAAAACTCAGTTTTAATTGGTCCGGTTGAGGAGAAACATTGCTGCTAACTAGTCATGCTTGCTTTTGAAAGAACATTTCCTTGTGCTCACTGTCCAGTTTTTCCTTAAAGTTTTGGCAACCTATACCTGCAGCAAGATTTCAATGTGGTTGGTTATGTGTTTTGTTTGGTTATATGTTGTTTGTTGTAAATGTAAGATGTATGCATTTGACTTATGTTCCTGTTGAAACCTTTGGAGTTCATGTTGTTGCCTTAGCCTGCTACCATTTTCTGCCCTGAGGTCTGTCAATTGAGATTTCTGTTGGTCTCATGATGTTGGATGCTAGAAGCATGATGCTTAGGTCTGCTCAGTTCAGTTTTGGCTGTCATCACTTGTTTTGAACATGCCTATATTGTTGCTTTAAACATATATGCCTTGTTTTGTGTTTTGCTATGACTTGTGAGTCATGATTGATCTTCTACTGTGGACTTACTTGTTAGCATCATAGGTCACTTTTTCATTTGTTCATACACTACAGCAAGCCAACTGCTATGGCTTGACAGCCCCCTCAAACTTCATTTCTTGGCTGGCAGTTTTTGTCCTAAAAGTCCATAAGTGATTAATTCAGCTTGCATTAAACTCTTGATAGGATGATTTTGTTATGTTTAATGCAGTATTGCCTTAAAACTCATTTTCTAGTTGTTTATGAACCATTGGAACCATGTATCATGCTGCATCATCAACTTGTGTTTTTTAAAACAGTCTTGCATTTCTTACCATAGTTGCCAACAACATGCCATTTTTCTGTTTGAGTAGTACTTGATTGACCTTTGAGTAAGGAATCATCAGTTGACATGATTAAAGCTTGTATGTGATGTTTGTATGAGCTAAACCTACTCAATTTGAACCTTGACAGCCTGCATCCTTTCATACCATTATTGCAACAATAAGCCATTTTTTGTTTTGTTTGATTTGTGGTTGATCTTTAAGTGTGGAGACATCAGTTAACACATTTGAAGATTGTGTGTGATGTGTGCTTGATCTGAATCTACTCAATAATATGCCTTGATTTCAAAAATGCATTCTAACATGCCATTTGTGTTTGCCATTAAATTTCTCTTTGTGAGCATGATCTTGAAAATCCAAAGACACCATCTTATTCCTCATTAAATTCCAAGCAAGTTAGACTTTAATTTTGCTGAAATTGGTTTTGATTTGATGAAGTTATGATCCAATCCGTTTTCATGTTTGCTTGATTTGTTTTGGGCCCAGAAATGCCTGCCAAGGAGGCCATATCTATTATTTGGGGTGGCATAATACACGGATGTATTGCCATCTTAGTTCTTGTCACATGCGCCCTGGTACCTCTTGTTCATTGTGTCCTGTGTTCGATCCCTGAGTGGGACACTTTTTGATGTTTCATTTTTGCTGCTCATATTTTATTATTTTCTACTTCACTTCCATTTATGTACACGCGTGCGCTGTGGCCAGGTGGTTAGTGTTGGGCTTGTGAACCAAGAGGGCCTGGGTTCAACTCCCTCCCTTGACATTTCTTTTTATCACTTGTTTATTTTATTTTCATAAAATTCAACAATTCATAACTTTTGCATGCTTTGTTATTTTTAATCCGTTGTTTTTGCGAATTGTTCATTCAAATGTCTAATTTCATTTAATGGAATAAAATTTCAAATTGCTTGTATTTACAATGCCTTTTTGCCTACTTGATAGTTGGTTCATTTTTAGGCCGTTACCTTGCGTCTTGATGAATTTCTCTTGAACCATGCTTGGCTTATCTTATGAGATTTATTGATAGTTGATTTCTTTATGTTTGTTAACATGGTAAGACTTTGTTTCTCATTGGTGGTTACCATAAATTTGTTGTTCTCTACCTAAATCTTGAACTTAACTGTTGTGAACATTCTTTACGTATTTGATTGTCATCAATGCCTAATGTTGTTACATTTGAACTTATAACATGATCATCTTAAGTTGTGACTTATTTGAATGCTTGTTGTTTCCATATTTTTTAATATGTATCCCTTGAGTTGTTTTCTTTATCTTTGTGAAGATGTGTCATTCTTGGTTGAAACCAATTGTATTATTCTAATCCTTGCTTATTGTGATATGCATACTTGCTTGGTTGTAACCATATTCCTTGTATTCATCATGTGTGAATGATTATGCTTTGTTAAGTTTATTTTCCCCAAGTGATGGAACTCTTTAGTTCTCATCCCAGTTGCCTTCTCTTTCCTCCCAAGGGAAAAGTCTCTCTATTGACCCTTGGGTCATAGATAGCTCAACACACTCATAGGTCTGGATAAAACCTTCTCCCCCTTTTGGTCTGGATAGAACCAATAGAATTTAAACTCATAGGTCAGGATAGAACCTTCTCCCCTTTTTGGTCTGGATAGAACCAATAGGATTTAAACTCATAGGTCTGGATAGAACCTTCTCCCTCTTTTGGTCTGGAAAGAACCAATAGATCCTTATTCTGTAGTTCGTGCCTGAACTACGACCGCTCTGATTTCTCATTGGACAATGAGAATACGTAGGCACAAGATGCGATATCTTGACGAGCAACCTTCCCCCTTTTGGTATGGATAGAACCAATAGATTTAAACTCATAGGTCTGGATAGAACCTTCTGCCCCTTTTGGTATGGATAGAACCAATAGGATTTAAACTCATAGGTCTGGATAGAACCTTCTCCCTCTTTTGGTCTGGAAAGAACCAATAGATCCTTATTCTGTAGTTCGTGCCTGAACTACGACCGCTCTGATTTCTCATTGGACAACGAAAATATGTAGGTACAAGATGTGATATCTTGACGAGCAACCTTCCCTCTTTTCCACCTTTTGGTCTGGATAGAACCAATCGGTCTTACAACGTAGAACTTTAGGATAGAGTTTGGTTAACTCTATGTAAGAATCGTGGATATGATTACTTACTTCCCTTTCTTGAGAGTTCAACATAGATCTAGAGAGTTTTGTGAAACTCTACACAAGCATGAATATGTTTGTTCCCCTTTGATTCTTGATCATAATCAAGTGTTTTTCAACCCTTGTGAGGTGAACTATGATTGCTCTGATTCTATCCTAGTTAGGATACGTAGGCAGAGGACGCGATGTCTTTGCGAGCAAGCTTAGAAACTATCCTTAGGTTTTAACCTACACCTTTTACCCAATTCCAACCCATAGCAGACATTTAGCAAACTTAGCATGCAAACAAACAAAAGGTTCCTATAGAGTACTACAGATGTTTAGGATGTGAAATACCTACCCTATGCATAACCAACCCCAGATCCCCGAATCTCTTAGCGTTGTTGTTATATCGCGCAAAAGGTTCTTTCTCTCTTTAGACCTTTCCTTTGGATAAATTAAAGTCCGGTTGTGAATTCAAAGAATTAAAGATTCAAGTTAATCAATAGCTTGGTATCACGATTCTCACTGCAACAGTTTGATCAAATATATATGTCCCAAAGTCAAATTTGGCCTTGGTCCCAATAACATAAATGATCTTTCCAAGAACAGTTGCCACAGTAGACTTATGGTTTGTAGGCACCCAATTTGCAGCTCCAATCTTGTGCAACATAGCGTACTTTACACTCAATTGGCTGGCAACTAGCTTTCCTTTTGATGGCTAGCTTTGTACCTGGTTGCCTGTTATCACTTGACACATTTTGTTTTTAGAGACAGTTACATCAGGGCAAGCTCTATCTGATCTACCCAGATACTTGTTGATTATTGTTGAAGAAAAAGTAACACACTTCCCTCTTACATGCACCTTGCCAAACTCTTTAGATTTCCTGTCAGCACATTCCTCTGAAAGATTAACGATGAATTCTTTGACAAGTAACTTATAGCATGGAGAGAATTGACTAACTGTTCTCATCAATCCTGCATCATGAATGAGATTCATGATTTCTTTACTCTCAAGAACATTCTGTCCTAGCTCCCTTTCCACTACTATCCTCTTCTGAACAACATACTTCCATCTATTTACGCATGAGGGGTAGTGGAATGAAATGTTGTCAATTGGAACCTCAGGTACACTAGCAAGCTTGCCAATGATTGGTTTCTTCTTTGATAGAATTTCAGACACATCATCATCATCATCATCTGAAGTAGAATCAATTTCGGTACTGAATTGGGCCTTCCTTTTCTTTGGAACCACCTTGCTCCAACCCTTGGGGGGATCCAACTTGTCTCCTTTTAGTTCTAGCCTTAGTAGTGGGAGTGTCTCGTTCAGCAGTCTTCTTTGTGGGGAGGTCTTGCTCAGCAGCCTTTTCAACTGCCTTTTGCTTGAGGGGACCTTGGTCAGCCACTTCTTTCCCTTTCCTAGTCATCAGCCTTTTGGCTATGCCAGGATTGATCTTTGCTATTAGATCATTGTCAGAATATTCATCAAGGTCCACCAACTCAGCATTTTTGGTGCCTTGCACATTATCACCTACAGTATCAGAACTTGCACCCTTGTCCCTCTCTTCTGATGTACGATCTTTCAAGGTTCCAACATTGTGCATAACATCACTTTGATCATGCACAGTTGGGACAGACCCCTCATTGCTGGGTGGAATGAGTATGTTCAGAGCCCTAGCTACCATGTCAACAATGATGTTGTGGGTTTTCTTGGCTCTATCATCATTAATATCAGAAGTTGCAGGAGTAGGCGCTTTACCTGAGACAAGGTCTTTGGGCCTTCTTGCATGTCGGGTCCTTGGGTTCTTTACCAATATTCCTTCTGGAGTCATCACGCGCAGGGGTGCTATCTCAAGCACTGAGTTAGGGTTACTTGACTTAGTTCCTAACTCAGACTCGTTGGTGGATATTTTCTTGGAGGGAGAGGATTTTGATGAATGTTGAGACATTGCGCAAAATGTTGATCGTGTGGAAAAGAGTTTTCGTTCGTTGAAGGATGTAGAGAAGATGAACAATTTGATCTTGAACCAAGTGGTGTAGAATTTTGGTGTGTAGGGGCTTAATAGATGGTATGGCAAATGAGGAGGGAACTTAATATTTTGACCAATCAGTAAATGACTGAATTTTAAAATACAATTCCCTATTCCAATTAATTGCTATAACTCACCATTACTTAAGGACTTCAATTTTAGTAGATCATTTTTAAATTTATGGTCCTTGATACATCTTGCAACAGTATCACCACTATTTATTTCATCATCATCAGCTTTTCCACAAATATCTTGCCACTTACATACATTACCCCTGAGCATATCTCCCTTGAACTCACCAGGGTCTGGTTGACTGGTGCGCTGGATGTCATAGAACAAGGTCATGACATCCCGAGTAACATTGCTTCCTTTAGGCAGGGTAACATTCATGGACTCCATCAGGTTCCAATATAGCCTATCCAGCTTTCCCTGATGACCAATATTTGGGTATCCCTTATTGGCTTGCTTCCCCACATGAAGTTTCTTACATCCTGTCCTTCTTTCTGAAGCATACTTTGTAGATCTTCTTGCTGATGTGTTGGACCTTCTATTTTGTCTGTCTTTCACCAGCCATAATTTGTCCTTCGTTTCCTTTTTATCCAAGTTATTGAGGATACTTCTGGGCTCCCACAAGTAGCAATTATTCATTGCTCTGGATCCCCTCATTTCTTCCTCACCTTCTTCATTGACAACCACACACTTATCCTTTGAAAAGTGGACTTTTAAACCTTGGTCACATAGCTGACTTATGCTTATTAGGTTAACAGTCAGTCCTTTAACCAGCAAGACATCCTTCAATTTTGGAGCTTTAAGACTGTCAAGTTGTCCAACACCAGTGATTTTTCCTCTAGCTCCATCACCAAAGGTTACATGACTGGATGTATGACGGTTGAGTTTTGTGAAGTGATCCTCAATTCCAGTCATATGTCTGGAGCAGCCACTGTCAAAGTACCAATCCTCTTAGGTTGGCATCCTTAGAGATGTGTGAGCTGCTAAGGCCATATTCTTGGCAACCCAATGTCTTTGCTTGTTAGGGGTACCCTTCTTAGTTTTTGCTTGATGCTGCCTTTTGACATGAGCTCTCTGTTCAGATTTCCCTTGATGAGGATGACTAGGAAATCCATGCAGCCAGAAACACACAGATTTGATATGACCAAGTTTTCCATAGTGGTAACATCTATACCCTTGGAATCTACTTTTGACTTGATTCCAGTTTCTGTTAGTTGGATGTTCTGACATTGGTCGTGACATCCTCTTTAACTTCTGGATCTCGGGTTGTAATCTCTTGAGTTTCAGCACATGATTTTGTTTATCAACAAATCCTAGTCCAGACCTATCTCCTGAGGTTTGTCCAATCTGAAGGATTTCCTCTAGGGTGTCAGTCCCAGAATTGAGCATCCTTATGGATTTTGTCATTTGATCCTTTTTACCTTTCAACTCATTCACTTCACTTCTGAGTGTGTTTATTGTGGCTAGATGCTCTCTCTTTTCAGCTTCTAACTCCTTGATGATTTTCTTCTGTTGCTCTCCTTGTTGATACAATTCTGTGCTTCTGATATGAAGCTTTTGATATGAGGCTGCAATTTCCTCAAAAGTCAATTCCTCTTCACTAGAGTCATCATCAGAGATACACACACTGTTAAGGGAAATGACATGTTTAGATGACTCCTCTTCTGATCCACTGTCAGAATCTCCATCTGACCAAGTAATATTTAGGCCTTTTCCCTTCTTTTTGAGGTATGTGGGACATTCCTTTCTGATATGACCATATCCCTTACACTCATGACACTGTACTCCTCTACTTTAGTTGAATTTATCTTCAGATTTCTCTTTATCAGAAGGCATGCTTTTGGTATAAGGTTTAGACCTAACATCTATCCTTTTGACCAGTTTGTTGAACTGTCTTCCAAGCAAGCCAATTGCTTCAGACAGATTCTCCTCCTTTTCACCATCTTCTTCATCTGAATCAGCAATGTTTGAGACAAGATCTATACTTTTGCTCTTTTTCTTCATAGATTGATCACACATGCCCATCTTAAATGTTTGGAGAGAACCTATAAGTTAATCCACCTTCATGTTGCATATGTCTTGGGCTTCTTCAATGGATGTTACTTTTAAAACAAACCTTTTAGGTAATGACCTTAGAATCTTTCTTACAAGCTTCTCTTCAGTCATCTTTTCTCCTAGAGCTCCTGAGGTGTTTGCAAGTTCAAGAACATTCATGTAAAACTCATGAATGGTCTCATCTTCCTTCATTCTCAGACCTTCAAATTTGGTGGTCAGTGTAACACCCCACTCCCCACATTTAAATAAAATGCGAACAATTCAATTAAAATGTCAGAGTCTCCTTTACAAAAGTGGGATATTACTTTTCACCAGAAATTAGAAAACATTTTATCAAAAGATTTTCAAAATAAGCAGTGGAAAGAAAATTATTTAGTCATACATATATATATATATACATCATCTCATACATCAAGTTCGGTCATCAACCTAAAATATACAAAACATCATTAATAGAATCCATCCTCAAAACTTGATACGACACGGAGTATAAACAAAATCATCAGATAGGAAATAAACTCCCCAAAGCCCCGTGTTATGTATCAGAGCATCCTAGACTAGATCAGCACACCGCTGTCCAACTAGCTAAACACCTGGATTATCTGTACTTCCGAAGAAGCACAGACCATAACAACAGCAAAGGGGTGAGAAAACATGATCGAAATATAACGGTAAATATTTACATGAAATAAAGGCAGTAAATAAATACATCATCACCCCACAAATCATCATACACGATCTACTGTCCAATCATCAACCACAGCATACAATAATGCACAAATGCAACTTAACACATGCATGTGGTACCGACTTAAACTCAGGATAGATCGCATACACTCCATTCGAGCAACGATCTATCCCTACCACGCTCCTCCTGAGCCCATGTAATCAAATCTCAGGATAGATCGCATACACTCCATCCGAGCAATGATCTATCCCTACCACGATTACGGGTGAATCACATACACTCCATTCAAGCAACGATTCAACTCCGCAATCGCCGATGGACACTTGGCCACCAACCCTCCTCAAGGGAGCAAAATGATCCTACTGATCCCATCATGCATCATGCTATACATACACCAACATCAAGCACACTAGGTGCACGCGATCCTACTGATCCATCATAATACAACACACAACCATCAAGCAAACAAGGTGCACACGATCCTACTGATCCATCATCATACATCGCATATATATATCTATATATCATATATATATATATATATATATATATATATATATATATATATATATATATATATATATATATATATATATATATATATATATATATATATATATATATATATATATATATATATATCACACAATCAATCAATCGAATTAATCACATTAAACATCGGCAAAACATCACTATAACACTCAACATACACCCAACATCCTTGCACTATCTCTGTACATCAAACAGATCACAATCATCAACATCAGATGAACACAGCTCAAATAAAACAAAATCCTGCTACGTTCGCTACCTTGCACGCTACGCGAGCTCCTAGCGAACCTGCTCGCGAATCACACTTCTGAGCTACTGGAAGTTTTCGCTACCACCTCGCTGGGACTTCGCCTCGCAAATCCTTCGCTACACCACTCGCCTAGCGAACCTGCTAGCGAGTACAGAAAAATGGCCACTGGAATGGCTCGCGACCTAGCTCGCCTAGCGAGCACCTAGCGAATGCTCGCTACTCACTCACCTAGCGATGAGCTAGCGAGTGTCTGCGATTTCAGAAAAATCCCACTGTGCAGAATCTCAATAGCAGCTCAAAACTTAACAAATTCTCTCTAGATCAGTACCAACAACCTTAACTTAGCATTCTACATAAATTCTACCCAACTAATTCTAAAATCATCCGATAAAACATCAACTTCTGCCGATTAATCCACTTCCGGCTTAAAACCTTAATCTACTCCGAAATATCCAATTCACCCAAACAATCATCAAACATTACATGCAGTGATTCCACCATGAACAACGAAAAATCAGAAACTTAATCAACCACATGCAATCATCATCATGCAATTCATCATCATCAAAACCTATGGGGTTAAGGACTCCCCAACTACCCTTATTCATGCATTACCAATTTCCCATCTATTTTCTCCCCCTTACCTCAATAAGCAGCTTGATCGATGATAATCCGCAAATTCCAACAGCTTGATCTTCTTCCTCCTCTTGCTCAAGCTTGCTTCACTTTACCGTGTCCTTGCTTCTCCTTCCTTTGATCGTGCTTCTTTCTCTTCAATTCTTTCTAAATGCCACTTTTGCCCTTAATCCTAATTAATAAAGAAAATCTTATTTTCTTGTATTCCAAATTAATTCCAATAATATAAATCCTCATAATATTAATATCCATAATAATAATAATAATAATAATAATATTAACATTACTATTAATTATTAATTTATTATCATTATCATTTATAATATATTAATATTAAAGGCCACAACTTCTCAAATAATTAAAATGGGCGTTACAACTCTCCCCCACTTTAATTATTTCCGTCCTCGAAAATACCTGATGGAAACAATTCTGGATACGCTTCCCGCATCCTGCTTTCCAATTCCCAGGTCACACTGCCTCCTGCAGCTACTTTCACCAAAGGTATCTCCTTCCCTCGGAGTCGCTTCATCTTACGATCCTCAATCCTCAATGGCATCGTCTCAACAGTAAGATTCTCTCTTACTTGAACATCATCTCTCTGAATCATATGAGATGGATCTGATACATACTTCCAAAGTTGTGACACATGAAACACGTCATGCAAGTTCGGAAGCTTCGGCGGCAACGCCACCCTATAAGCCACAACACCAAACCTCTGCAAAATCTGATATGGCCCAATAAACTTCGGATCCAGCTTCTTGAACTTCAATGCACGACCCACACCAGTCACTGGGTTAACCCTCAAGAATACGTGATCACCTTCACTGAATTCCAACTCTTTCCTTCAGTTATCATGATAACTCTTCTGCCTGCTCTGAAACGCTTTCATCTTCTCACGAATCATCTGAACGGTCTCAGTAGTCTGCTGCATAATTTTTGGTCCCAAAACTACATTCTCACCTGTCTCATACCAACACAGAGGAGTTCTGCACCTCCTACCATAAAGAGCCTCAAGCGGTGCCATCCAGATACTAGAATGGTAACTGTTGTTGTACGTGAACTCTACCAACGGTAAATGAGTATCCCACGCACCGTCTTTTTCCAACACACAACCCGTAACAGATCCTCCAGCGACTGAATAGTCCTCTCTGACTGACCATCAGTTTGTGGATGATAAGTTGAACTCAACTTCAACATAGTACCCAAAGCTTCCTGCAAACTTTTCCAAAATTCTGAAGTGAACCTCGGATCTCTATCCGACACAATACTCGACGGCATACCATGCAGCTTCACAATCACCTGAACATAAATCTCTGCCAGCTTCTCCAACAGAAAACTGATATTGATCAGCACAAAATGAGCGGACTTCGTAAGCCGGTCCACAATCACCCAAATGGCATCAAATGCTCTCGCCGTGTTCGGAAAACCCGTAACAAAATCCATGGTTACACAATCCCATTTCCAAACCGGAATCTCCAACGGTTGCATCAAACCAGACGGTTTCTAATGTTCCACTTTCGATTTCTGACATGTCAAACAGGCATAAACAAAACGAGCGATATCTCTTTTCATACCTGACCACCAAAACAACTTTTTCAAATCCTGATACATCTTCGTAGCTCCTGGATGGATACTCAGGCTACTACGATGCTCTTCGTCCAAGATTGAATTCTTCAGCTCATCATCATCCGGCACACAAATCTTGCCTCTGAACCTCAACACACCTGCACTATCCAATTTAAAATCATTATCGGAGTCACCTTCGGCTCCTTGCATCAAATCCACCAATTTCACATCCAGCTTTTGGTGTTCTCTTATCATATCCAAGAAATCATTCCTCACTTGCAACATGCCCAACATCACACTATTTGCCGAAAATTCACAAACCATGCTTAAGTCTCTGAAATGCTCAATTAGCTCCATCTCTTTCACCATCAAAGCCGACATATGAATTGTCTTCCTGCTCAAAGCATCCGCAACCACATTCGCTTTTCCTGGATGATAGCTTAGACTGAAATCGTAATCCTTCAAGAATTCCAACCATCTTCTCTGTCTCATATTCAGCTCCTTCTGATCAAACAGATACTTCAAGCTCTTATGATCGTTGAATACCTCAAATCTCGAACCATACAAATAGTGCCTCCAGATATTCAACACAAAAACCACCGCAGCCAATTCAAGGTCATGAGTAGGATAATTCCTTTCATGCACCCTCAATTTCCGCGAAGCATAAGCTACCACTTTTCTATTCTGCATAAGAACTCCTCCTAATACCATCTTAGACGCATCACAATACACCACAAAAGGCTCACTCAGATTTTGCAAAACCAACACTGGTGCTGAAGTCAATCTCTTTTTCAGTTCCTCAAAACTTTCCTCACAAGCCGCATCCCACACAAAACTTGATCCTTTCGTGTCAACTGAGTCAGTGGCAACGCCAATCTGGAAAATCCTTCAATAAACCTCCGGTAATACCCTGCCAAACCCAAAAAGCTTCTAACTTCCGTTACCGTCTTTGGCGGTTCCCACTGTAATACCGTACTCACTTTTGATGGGTCTACTGCCACACCGTCACCAGAAATCACATGCCCCAAGAAACTCACAGTCTTCATCCAGAACTCACACTTCGACAACTTGGCAAACAACTTGTTATCTTTCAATACTTGCAAAGCGATCCTCAAATGCTCTGCATGCTCTTCTTCCGACTTAGAATAAATCAGTATATCATCAATGAACACAACAACAAACTGATCCAAATAAGAATGGAAGATCCGATTCATATATTCCATAAATACTCCTGGCGCATTAGACACTCCAAAAGGCATCACCGTATACTCATAATGTCCATATCAAGTTCTAAATTCCGTCTTCTGAATATCACCTTCTTTCACTGTGATCTGATGATAACCCGACCTCAAATCAATCTTACTGAACACACGAGCTCCCATCAACTGTTCCATCAAATCTTCAATCCTTGGAAGAGGATATTTGTTCTTGATGGTCACTTTATTCAACTGACGGTAATCGATGCACAAACGCATACTACCATCCTTCTTCTTTACCAGCAACACTGGAGCTCCCCACGATGACACACTCGGTCTGATAAACTTTCTATCCAACAACTCTCCAATCTCAGACTTCAACTCGGCCAACTCCACTGTCGACATCCTGTACAGCGCCATAGAAATAGGCCTCGTACCAGGAACAAGATCAATGCTAAACTCAACTTCTCTCTTCGGAGGTAATTCCGAAACATCATCAGGGAACACCTCTAGAAACTCGTTCACCATCGCCAACTCACCCAACAACGCCTTGTTGTCAACAGATAATGATGCAAATAAAGCAAACACCTTAGCTTCTTCTTCCAACAAAATCCTTAATTCCTTATTAGACAAGGAATCCGCCAATGCTTCCTCTTCTGGAGCAAGAAATAACAACACCTTCCGAAAACAATCGATGTAGACTCGGTTGAACTCCAACCAGTTCATACCCAGAATAACATCCAAACCACCAAGTGGTAGACAAATCAGATCTACCCCAAAATCTCTACCGAAAATAGTCAGTGGACACTTCAAGCACACCAAAGAAGTAGTCACTGAACCAATAGAGGGAGTTTCAATAGTCATCCGCCGCTCAAGAGTGGACGACACCAAACCTAACCTCTTCACACACTCAACAGAAATGAACGAGTGGGTTGCACCCATATCTATCATAGAAGTAAAAGGAACATTATTGATAAAACAAGTACCTTTGATAGCACGCTCCTTATCCATCGATTGAGTTCCTACCACAGCAAACACTTTACCACTAACCTGAGGCGCCTGAGTCCTCCTCGGCTTCTCACAATGAGTACTAATATGACCTTTCTCACCGCAGTTATAGCAAGTAGGCATATTAGTCTTGCACTCCGCCATCACGTGGCCCGACTTCCCACACTTGAAGCACTTCTTCATCTCATGAGGACAATCACTAACACGATGCCCCACGGCACCGCACCGAAAACATTTTAAATCCATCGATGCTCTCCTCTCTCTGAACTCCGTATCAACAACAGCCTTCTATTTTCCCTTATCAGCCGGTACGTTGTAAGGAGTACCACCAAACCTCTGCTTACCCTTACGGTCATTCGCAGCCTTATAGTGTGCAATCCTTGTCCGGTTGTCATTATCATAAATTCGGCTTCTACTCACCAACTCAGGATAGTTCCTGATCTTTTGACAAGCTATCCCCATCTTGATCTCCGGACGTAATCCGTTCTCAAATTTCAAACACTTAGAAGTCATTGCCTCATCAGTATTGTAATGGGGACAATACTGAGGCAGCTCTTCAAATCTAGCAGCATACTCTGCTACAGACAGGTTACCCTGCTCCAGCTCCAGAAACTCAATCTCCTTAGCACTTATGATATCCTCCGAAAAATACTTCTCCAGAAAAATCGTCCAAACCACCTCCCAAGTAATGGCAGTCCCCGTAGCCTCCAATCTTTGGCGACTGTTGTCCCACTAAGCCTCAGCTTCACCCTCCAACATGTGAGTACCAAACCTCACCTTCTGCTCATCACTGCAACTCATAGTCCTGAAAATCTTCTCAATGGCTTTCAGTAATTTCTGTGCAGCTTCCGGATCCAAAATTCCTCCTTTAAACTTTGGTGGCTTATTACTCTGGAACTGCGTCAAATCTCTGAATTGCGCACCCGCAGCCAGATTCTGATTGGCCACTGTCGCTACCGCGAAAATAAGGTGCCGACAAAACAGAAGAGTCGCCACCTTTCGTTATTTATCCCTCAGAACGGGAAAGGAAACGATCGGAAAAACCTGACGAAAAAGGTATAAGACAAGGTCATCGCAACCATTGTCTGGGTTCGGGAGTCGGTTACGCAAGGGGAAGGTATTAGCACCCCTCACGTCCATCGTACTCGATGGGATCCATGCTTGTTGTGTTCATCTGACGGGTTGGTTTTATCTATCTACCTATCAAGGCTGGTCTGAAAAGAAAAGAAAATGACTCGGCAAAGCGTCGCACTTTATGCCTACGTATTCTCATCAGAGACTGAGAAATCAGAGTCAACGTAGTTCGCCTAACTACGGGTTACGGGGAAGGTGGCTCGCCAATACGTCAGTATTGTGCCTACGTACTCTCAACAGGTATGAGAGATCAGAGCTTACGTAGTTCGGGATAATACGGATTACGGGAGTTCAGATTCATCTGTTTTTTCGAGTAGAGTTAACAAACAGTTCCAGCAGTTTGGCGTACGCAGCTCGACCCTTGGAGACTTAGGCGTTACCGTTTGCGGTAGAACTGGAAGTTAACGACACTCTTTTCTTAAGAAAAGCTTCCTTTGAATTACGGGCCCACGGGGCAAAAAGGTTTGAAGTTTGTTTTTTGTCTTTAACGAAAGAACTGTTTTTAAGGGATGTCTGCAACTAATATCGCACTAGAGACTATGACCTGAGAGTGAATGTGTCGCATGTCACCCAAAGGGTGCCATACTAAACATCCAGACTGTTTGAAAAGAAACTCTCCAACAATCCTTTCTCAGATAGCTTAAGGCTCGTAACGTACGACGTCAGTTAACCTTTATTACTGTATTTTAATTTGTTTTGAGATGAGAAGAGAGAACGACCCAAATTGAACCATCTAACCGAATCTCTATCGGAAAGCTCAAATATGCGTAAAGGTACACAATTGAATGATAATGAACACAAATTGTTCAACAATGATTAATCAAAAATAATTAAATGCTAAGCTATACGTAGAGCTTATTTCCAATGATTAAAAAAACCTAACAATGCAATTTATCGAACACCTTATGTGTGATTGATATCTTTTGGAAATTTGATATGTTTTGTTGATCCAAAACCAATCAAAACCAATCAGATTATGATTCTATCAATAAAACCTAATTCACAAATGTGATCAAAAATATTTTCGAATCAAATTGATAAAAAAACAAATGAATTCAATAATTTGCTAAAACCAAAATTAATAGAGAGAGAGAGAGAGAGGTATTTGTTTAGGTAGTTCCCCAATCGGCCTCGCTATGGGTAAGTCTGCTCTCAATTTAAAGTCAAATTTAGACACTTTAAATTAACCTTACTTTGCAAAAAGTATATATACAAGAGATGAAAAACTCTAACCCTACAAACCCTATGATTTATCGTTGATTATACAACCTCTTAAACCCTTGATCAAAGATTGATCAAGTCACCAGCAATGCCGCTTCAATTCACCAATTCTTGCTACTTCCTTGCAAGCACCTCCTTGTCTCAAACCTCTAACACGGTAGAATTAGTCTAAAAAACACACTTAATGAAACCCAGGATTTACGAAGATAATCCACCGTCTTACGCTACTCCCTTGCAAGGAACCCTCTATCCTAGGGTTTTCACTCAATCAGATCCGAATTGTGTAATCTTGTCCAAAACCTTCAAATCCTCAATGATCTTGAAGGAGTACAACAACCTAATTGAATGTTATCAATCCTAATCTAGATGACTACCCAATAAAAAATGATCATATGTAGTTTGATTGTGTGTATGCATAGAAGAGCGATTGAAGATGATGAGTGTGCTTTGAAATCTTGGTTTCGTGTATGTTTTACTAGAACCTTACCAAAAAATGTGTATCAAGTATTTATAAGTATGAAAATTTAGAAGCAAAAAGAATGTAAATGATTGGATAAAAATATGAATTTTTGAGAGAAAGCATTGAATGCCGACCTACAAAAGCTATAGGTCGACCTATCAAAGCAAATGTGTCGACCGTTGAAGGTTTTAAGCCGACCTACGAAGGTCTTGTGTCGACCTATGTTGGTCCGCACATAGACAATGGCTAAAAGCTTTATTATTGAGGTATTTGTGTCAACCTAAGAAGGTTCTTTGTCGACCTATGCTGAAGAGAAAATTTCTATAGGTTGACCTTAACACATAAGTGTCGACCTATGTTATAGTGTTTTCACAAAAACTTTGCTTTCAATCCACTTATGATGTATGAACCTTTTCCAAACTATTTTAATATTTCCTAATGCTTATGTGCACATATAGAATCAGAGAATATCGTCCAATATACATTAACGATATACATCTAGCAGAAAGTTGCACTCACATAAACAATCATGCATTGACTACACAATAATAGCCCCCTCATCTAAACTATTATCCAAAAATCACAACAACAATTAATAATTCAATTATTACCCAACATTGATATTAATCCAACACAACATACCGATAATAATTATGTATACAAAACATAATCTTTCATTAATCACATAACAACACCAAATAGCATAATTAATTTAATTATAAAAGCTGGATAATTTTTAAATCAGTTATTAACACTCAACACATATAAATGAATACAGTCCCACTTTGACTGTAAATAATCATGCATTCAATGCATCATCAATAGTTCTCACCCGAACGATTCACACTATTATGCATACAATTCACAACATTTATCCACACATTGAACATTCATCCACACATTGAACATTCATCCACACATCAATCAAACATATAAATTTATCTCACAAGAAACTACCATAATGTAGCTTAGTGTGTTAGCTTTCCAACGCTTTAAACGACACCTCATTTGGACTTACGAAACTAAAGTTATGATATAAACAGTTGGAAACAAAAAATTAACATTTCGGGAAAACACAACAGCTATAACCGGTTAACCAAAACCCGTAATCGGTTATAGTCACAAAAATCTAATTTTTTTTATCATCTTCAACTATAACTGGTTACACCAATGCATTAACTGATTATCACTGTACAAAAATGCAAAAACGCGATTTTCACCATTGAAGTAGTTAAAAGCTTCGACTTCGATCCCCCAAACACACAATTATACAGAGCTCATCTTACATACAGTATATCACATTAACATGTTAATATCACACAAATTAACACCTTAATTTACCATTTAATCATAGACTCAAGGTTATGTTCATGCCCTAAAACACCCAATTTCAACACAAATTCATCATTTAATCAATTGACACATGAAACACAAAATGAAAACATGAAAATCATGTTAATATAAAGCCTGTGAAAAACAAATAAAAATGAAAGAACCTTTACACAAAAAAATGGAAGAAAACGTATGAATAACATGAAAAAAAGCTTATGAAGAAGAAGAAGAAGAATGATAAAGTGTATGAACTTGAGTACCTTTTAGTACAAAGAAGCTTATGAGGACGAGTTTATTGCATGTTGAAAAGAGAGATGTTATGGTTTTGTTTTGAGAGTGACAACTATTCTGTGCAAAAACTTGATAACTTCGCTTATATATATGTGTTAAACTTATCACCACAGATGTTAACAAAACCCGTAATAAAATGTAAGTACCATTCATAATGATTTCTGATAATAATCGTGGTAATAAGTATTTTAATATTAATATATTTATTAGACTATAACAAATATCTTTCAATAAAATAATGAAATAATAAAGTGTCTTTCACAACCGTTGTTATAAAGGAACATGATGAGATGTCTTTCAATAAAATAATAAAAAATTTAGGCAGTTGTTATTAAGCCTTTAGTATCTTAGTATATACACAGTCAAAACATGAGAATAACAACTAGCATTAGATATGTTATTGTACATAAATTCAATGAAGCTATAGATCCTTTATAAATAAAAATAAAATATACCCAGATGCAAAGGTCATCAAACTGAAAGAAAAACTTAAATCTTTAGGATCAGAACAACGCTTATAACGTCACATGCGAAAGAGATGTAACCTCGACTACCGAGACGACATAACAAAAGGTAACATGAAAAGATGCCACTTAACACCTTGATTAATGAAAAATCGAGGGATAACTTATGATCATGGGTTCGAACCCCGTCATCTATATTTTAATTATTTATAAAAACAACACCTCATACCTCTCGGTTTATTTAAAAACATATAGGTTAGATAATTTGTTTTTTTAAAATAAAACTCATTACATTGTTTATACATAATATTAATAAATTAATTTATTTACAAACTACATTGTTTACACAAAATATTACATTGTTTACACGAAATATTAAAGTAAAAATGTTATTCTTCACCATCATTGCTGTCGGTGAAGAACATATGTTGGATATCTTTGAGAAGATCAAATGTTGGGGATCCTCGTTTCATTGATCTCGTGAAAGATCAAATATTGAATGCAATATATTTTCTATTACTTTTGCATTCATTTATTTATGATATGAAACAAAAAAAAGTTAGATAAATAAAATGAATATTTAGTTATATGATTAATTAAGAACATAAACCTTGAATCCATGATAATTTTATGCTCTTGCAATTCACCACATAAATCTATAGAAAAGTAAATGCAATCTCACCAACTTCATATTAAATAAACCTAAATTTTTTTTGCTCTTACAATATATCACATTGATAATGTTACTTTATAAAAACTCATGGCACTCTAATTAAACATAGAAAGTTTCACAACAACGTTCGCATTTCTTGTGGATTCACTACTATCAAATTTAAATATTCATAATTCTTTTATAATTAGGAGGTTTCACGAGGATCACTAATGGCAGAGTCTTAAGCACTGATAATCATTAAATGGACAATGAAGATTTGTTTAAGGACGGTGAAGAAACTGAATAAACACGCTTATATTTAACCTCAGTTATCTCTCAAAACCGAGGTAAAATGTGTTTCTTTTTAAATAAAAAATAAAAAAAATATGTTCCATCTAAAGCCACATACCTCTCGATTTTTGTTAAAAACCGAAGGGAAAAAAGTTTTATTTTTATTTTTAAATTTTATATTTATATTGTTTACACAAAATATTAAAATAAATTACTTAAACAAATCAAGAGTTTGACAATTGATTCTTAGAGAACAACTTAGAGGAGTTAGCTGTTCCAAACAATAATTTTTTTTTATATTTACATTATTTTCAAATTTCTGAGAAATTATTTGTTCCAACGAAAATATTTTTTTTTATGTACTTGCAATCCATCCCAAAAAGATTCCATTATCTTGAGAAAATATTTTCATGGAAAATATTTTCACATGAAAGAGAAATGAATGGTTGTGTTTAGTAATAAATTTCTCAATATTGTCAATCGAGGAAAGCAATAAATTTCTCAATGTTTTCTTTGATTGACAACATAAGAAGGTCAGAAAAATACAACAACATCAACATTAGTATGTGAGATAGATTGCAAGGGCATAAAAAATATTTTGTTCAAGAGTGAAGAACATTGGAGATTTTTTGTGTCTTGTAATCCATTTTAAAGAATGATGCGTAAGATTTTGGAGTGTGATGCATAAGTTAGGTTTAGGATAAAATCTGATTAACGAGTACTTTTATAGTAAAATATGATAATTTAATCACATGGTTATTAAATATAACCGAAGGAATAGATCATTAATTTAAAAGTTAAAAATAAAATAAAAAGAAAGACACCACTTTTAAAGAAATAAAAATATAAACTGATGATATTGAGATTCGAAGCGTGTCCTGAAATATTTTACCCCTCAGTTTTATATGGCAATCGAGAGAATATGTGGTATTTATTAAATGATAATACAAAACTTGACGTGCCTTGAGTCGTGACCTCGATTTTTGATAGGGTGAGGTAAAAGTTTGGTCATGAAATGTATTATTTGTAGTAGTGGAAGCTCCCTTTATCAATAACGTCTTCAGACTTCATGCCCAATTGAATCCAAGAAGTTATTTTAGTCTTCATCTGACACAGACTCATTTGACTTCATTAGCTCTTCAACAATAACTTTTACCTTTCTTATATATGTATATATATATATATATATATATATATATATATATATATATATATATATATATATATATATATATATATATATATATATATATATATATATATATATATATATATATATATATATATATATATATATATATATATATATATATATATATATATATATATATATATATATATATATATATATATATATATATATATATATATATAAGGACAAGCGTTTTTTGTATCGAAAAATATAAAAATAAATGTTGGCACTGGGAATCAAAGCAAGTAACTTTTCATCTATCACAACGGTTGTTATTAAAGACCGTGATGAAATGTATTTCAATAAAATGATAAAGAATACAAGCAAGCGAAATTGAGATATTACTACGGTTTTTTAAAAGGTCGTTAGTAAGATGGTGTTACCAAAATATTTATTTTGTAGTAGTGGTATATCTTGTGCCTTTATTCAATCTATATGTTGTACTTCAGTCATTAATGCTCCATATATATATATATATATATATATATATATATATATATATATATATATATATATATATATATATATATATATATATATATATATATATATATATATATATATATATATATATATATATATATATATATATATATATATATATATATATATATATATATATATATATATATATATATAATTTAATTGAAATGCATTGATAGTGTTAAGAATTTTTACAATGTCAGTAAATCATAACCGTTAAAATTTTGTAGATGTTTGACTTTTTCTTTAATTATATATAAAATATCACTTGTCAATAATTGTGATGCACATATTGTGTAAAATATTTTATACTGACAAGACATATATATCAATTAAATAATACTTTTAGAAAAATCAGATATAGTTCAATTTCCGTAAATTAAATCTTGCGTATTACTTTTTAATCCATATAACATTGTTGTAATTCTAATTCTATATTTGATTTTTTTATTAAAACAATCTCAATACAATTCATTAATCAAATATTATTCAATACAAGGATGAATCAAGTTAAACATGCTATACCTAGATCAAGAATTGACTGCCTTTGCAAGAGAATAGACAACTGAATTCATTTTACGCTTAATAAATTTCACTTCAAAGTTAGGAGAAACGTGTAACAAAGTCTTAATAGATTTTATTCTGGACTGGACCGGCACATGACCCATAGTTGGGCAAGGCCCAACCCTGTCCAGCTTTAGGCAATGCCCAATGAATGGATTAAGACAACTTAGTTGTTGGACACAATATAGCCGTTGGAGACATCGCCCACGCGCTTGACAGTTCACGCGACCAACTGCCCCTCCAAAATCCACGGGGACAATTGAACCAAGTCAAAGATCATGCGCTAAATCTTCCACCTGCTAGTCTCCCATTGGTTGACCAGATATTTCGACCGCATGAGAGACCTTGGCCCCGTGTTAGGGAAAACTCATAAATACCCTCTCTCTTGGAAGGGTCAGATATTCTAATCATTCTAACTCATACCTAAACACTTGTACTTGCTCTCTCTCTAGCCCAAACTTAATTTGACATCGGAGTACTTTGCAGGTACACCCCTTTCTCTCCTACAACCACTGTTGCTGCCTTATATTGAAGGTCGCGACGATCCATTCTGATCACTTCAGATCAGTGGCGCCGTCTGTGGGAACCCAACTCTCCCGTCTTTTTGAACTAATATCCCCAATATTTTTAAACTAAATACCAAAGCTTTTTTTGTCTCTAAACCCTCATCATCATGGCCTATCAACATAACAATGAAATCCATCAAGACTCTATCATCACCGTCACCTTGGGTAACGGCGAAACCCCCAATCCTGGAGCTGCAATCTGCGAGACCGATCAACGGGATGGAAAGACTGCATCTCCATCCTCTGATAACTTGAAGCCCCGTGTCCAGAGCTCTGGTTACATCTTCGAGCTCATTCTCGTCTCTCAAAATGATGATCCATGTACTGCGGCTCTCGTCTCTGTTCTTAACAAATCCAACCTGATTTTCTAGCAAGGCGAGAAGATCCACATGCTAGAAAACACCCTCGAAGAATGGCCTCCCCCACGAAGATCCCTCGGTTCTTCTCTCCGGCCTTGTTCCCCTCCTTAGAAACGTCGGGGAGACGAGTCTCAAAGCATTTCCTCAGTCAAGGAACGATCAAAGTTGGAGAAACATGGGCATGAGATCACAATAAGACGAAATCGTACCCCTCCCTGGAGGTCTAGGCATTCTCCAACACCCAAGAAGACCAGGCCTTCAGAAAAGCCTCGGGAAGAGCATCGTAGTCGGCATAAGCACTCTCCTCGACCCAACAGGAGTCACATACGTAGTTACTCTATTAGTAGGTTGTCCAACACGAGCGATGAGGACGACGTCCATGGACCTCTACCCTAAGAGATCATGGACACCCACATTCCTCGCGGGTTGGAGAAGCCTCCCCCTCTGGGTCTCTATGATGGTACCACAGATCCTAGCGACCATATAGAGAACATTGAGGCCATGCTGCATTACCACAACATAAATTGAGCGATCAAAGGTAGGTTGTTCCCTATCACCCTTAGAAAGGGGGCGATGGCTTAGCATAAGAATCTTCCCTGGGGCTCGATCACCTCATGGAGGAGCTTGATAGACCAGTTCGCATGACATTTCACTACCTTCAGGCCTCACCCAAAGTTAGAAGCCATGTTCAAAGGAATAATACAAGGAAAAAATAGGCCTCTTCCCGACTACATCTATAGGTTTAACAAAGAAGCAGTTGAGATCCGCACAACTAACCACATGAAGAAGTACCTTCTAGAAAAGGGGCTAAGAGCGACGAGTGATTTCTGCAAAGCAGTAGGGATCAAACTGCCTCGTTCTCTGGCTTAACTCCTCCGCAAGGAACAATCTTACATCCAATACGAGGAAAAAGAAGCCACGTACAAAGCCAGAGATTTGAGGGACCAAGAGAAATCTAGAACGTCGAAGAAAGACGAGGCAGAAGCTCCCCTGTGCGACAGAGAAAGGCGACCAGATGACCGTCCTCATGATCATAAAGGACCTGCTGGTCACTTTACTGAATATACCCTACTGACAACTCCCCGCGAGCAAAACCTTTCTGTGTATCAACATCGAGTTCAAACAAGGAGGGGTACGATTCCCTAAATCGACATCATCAAAGGGCAACACCGACAGAAGCAAGTATTGTCGATTTCATCGCAGTCATGGCCATATGACTGAAGATTGTGTCCATCTGAAGGACGCCATTGAGATCTTCATCAAGGAGGGTCATTTAAAGCAGTACACGAAGAAGGGAGAAGCCCCCTGACGAGAGACATTAGAGTCTAAGAAGACGGAAACAAGAGCTTCACCTTCTAGTCCTTCCCCGCAAGTTTCCATGTCTGTTTCACGACCAGAAGACTTCTTTATCCCCAAATATCTCGAGGAACCTCCATATTTCACTATGCACTGCTCCTGGGAGGCTTTCCTCAATGCGATGGTCATCTTCTGTGGTGGGTATAGTGAGCTCATGCTAGGATCAATCAAGAGGAAATTCGATCAGCTGATCGACTGCAGCCCAGACCAACTGTCAACACTCGAGAAGTTCTAAGGATGATCTTAGCCCATCACCTTCTATCGTGAAGAGCTCCCTGGAGTCTCCTCCAACGTGCACAATCCTCTACTCATAAGAGCCAGATTGACCAACACAGATGTCTTCTGAGTCCTTGTCAACCAGGGGAGTTTGGTAGACATAATGTACACCATCCTGTTCCGTGCCCTTAAACTCGATTAGAAGAACTTACCCCCCTATGTGGGCTCAGACTTGCAGGGATTCAATGGGGGAAACTACTAGGCCCTAGGGGTACGTGGAACTCATGGAATGAGTAGACTCTGTGCCCAACGAGGATACCTCAATCAAGCTCCACCATTTTTGTACCAGCGTGGTAGGACACCCAGCTCGCAATGGGAAACTCCAAGCCCTGTGTGATCAGGGCCTCGACCGAGATCCTAGTCCCACAACGGGCGAAACTACATCCCTCACTCGACAAGTTCCCTAAACTGTCAAGCATCATAACGAGTCGAGCAAACTCTTATATTTAGCTAACACAACTTGCAAACAACTAACACAAGGCAGACGCTTATATAAAAAAAAATATAAAGGCATACAATGTCAAATAAACATATCTATATAAGTCCGACCACCATCCCGTAAAGTGTCTAAATATTACAAAAATACGAGTCAAGCCCGACAGTCAGAAATTACAAAAAAAATGGCACGCAGGACAAAATATACTAAGTTACAAGGAAAAATTAAGCATCTTTAACTGGAACCTCTGGATGGACCACCTTCCCGTCAACAACTTAATGTAAAATGCCCATCCCTTTGGTGACTAGCTAGACATCGGGGTTTAGAGCTTTCATCTACTCCACGACATAAATAAACCCGAACTCGGCTACTCCCAGGGTATCTTGTTCGTGGATGCGGATTTTATCGATCAAGTCTCGCCGGGTCTTCAAGGACTTCTCCTCCTCAGTTTCATCCTGCCCCACCGCCGACGAGCATTCCAGTTCAGCTACCTTCGTCTTCAAGTTGGTATTTTACTCCTTCATTTTCTTCATCTCCTTTGTCATCTCGTTCATATCCTTTAGGGGTTTGTTAGATGCCTAACTTTGCTTATTTGATCTATCAAACGTGGGCATCTTTCAGTCCTTTTTGTATAGAAAGTATTAGAATCACTCTTGCTTTGGTTGATTTGCACCATTATGTGAAAACGTCTTGGCTCCTTTGATTTATGTGTTATTGTGCAAGAATTAGGCATGAAAAATTGAAGAGTAAGACATAAGAAAGAAAACAAGGAAACCAAGACAGAATGCAAACAACAGCAAGTTCGCACAACGAACTTGCTAGCGAAGCTTGCCAGAAAATTTCATAAGGTTCGCACAAAGAAATTTGTAGCGAAGTCCAGGAAACTAAAACAGAAAGAAAAGGGCCCTAAGTTTGTTGTGCAAAGGAGGCAGCGAACAACTCGCTGGAGTAAAGAGGCAGCGAAGCTCTAGCGAACACCCCCAGACTTGAGGCAGTAAGTATTTGGATAAGAATTCGTTGTGCGAAGTTCTCAGCGAAGGATTCACATTGCGAAGAACTCTTCGCACAGCGAACATGTGAAAAGCTATCTGGGGAGTTTTCTCAGGACATAGGCACTTCAGGTGCCATTTTGGTTATTCGCACTGTGAACATGATAGCTCAACAACCCTTCTATAAGTAGTATGGGCTACTTTTTGAGAAAATTATCTTTTATTTTGTACTTTCTTTTGAGAGGATTTTCAGACCTAAAAAGCTTGTGTCTCGATTTCTCATCATCTCTTAGCAATATTTTACAAAAAGAAGGTGGATTCCCATCGAATCTCGATTATTCGACTCAAATGTTGATCAAACTTCTTCTGAAACTTGTTGCTCAAGCTATCATGGAAATGGGTGGCTAAATCCCTCTCTTGCCAAGGTTAAAGTTAGTTAGTTTAGATTTTATGTATTCTTCTTGATCTTTTGTATGTGAACAATGTTGTGATCAATATAGATGAAGTTATTTGCTACTCTTTGTACATTTATGGTTTGGATTGCTTTAGACATGAACTTTCCAAATCTTGACCTAATTTATTCATCTATCAACTATACAAATTCTAGACATAGGTTTGAAAGTTGATATCCGCTTTGTATTAATCTTAATGCTTATTGCTTCGAGTGTTATTTAGAGAGATCACTTAACGGTCGAAACAATAACATTCACGAAATCTCTTTAGAAATGCACGTTTTTGCGAGGATATGCAGTTATGTTGGTTAAAACTTTGTTCACATATTTGATCGGTTGGATACATTTAGGATGGATTAGCGAACCCTAATCTTGACATGTTTTTATCAAACTTAGACCGAATTTTATTCCGTTTTATTTCTTGAAAAATCTTGTTACGAAAATAGAAACCATATTAAAAAACCCCCTTTCTAAATCATTAAACCGTTGAACGACAAGCATCTATATTTTCATCAATCCCTGTGGATACGATAAAACACTACCACAAAATACTTACTAACAAATTGGCACCGTTGTCAGGGATTGTTAGTAGAATATTGCAAGCATTGCAATAGTTTAGTGATTTTAAGATTCTTGTATTGTAAATCTCTTATCTTTGTAATTCTTTATGCTTTTTAATCTGTTTAGTTCGTGTGCAGAATTTGTTTATGCAAGGACAGGTTCGGCCTGAAAACCTTCTTTTTGATCATGCGATTGAGAGAACTGCTCGCCGTACCAATAGCCGCACAAGGCGAAGACGGCAACAAGCTATTGAAAGACAAGAGTGCGGAGAATCTTCTTCATCCACTCCACCTAATTCACCAATTATGGCAGCACCACCACCACCTCCACCTCGAGTTTCAGTTCCATGTACAAACAGTCCAAGACACACCGCTCAGTTTGCGCGTAATCTCCAAAATGGAAGACAAGCCGAGATGAAAATGCAAATCCATGCACTCATTTATCAAAATCCTTTCACGGGGTTAGATCACGAGGATCCGTTTACACATCTTACCAAATTCTATGAGATTGCGGGTGCAACGGGGGCAACAGAAACTGATGAAGAGTCATTGTTCATGAGGCTATTTCCTCATTCTTTAATTGGGAAAGCGATGGAATGGTATCTTGATCAGTCTACAATAGTTATGACAGATTGGAATTTATTGGAAGAGAAGTTTCTTGAATGGTTCTTCCCATATAATCGTTTCATGGAAGCAAAAACTACGATAGCTGTGTTTTCACAAGGAGGAAATGAATCCCTCAACGAAGCTTGGGATAGATTCAAGTCTATGTTGAGGAAATGCAAAGGACACGGTTTTGATGAACTTACTCAAGTTCACATTTTCCGCAATGGTCTCCTCTCGGTTCACAAGACCTTGTTGGATGCTACGGCAGGGGAGTTCTTTGATGTCTAAAAGCGCCGACGATGCAATAGCAATTATTGACAAGATGACACTTAATGATCACCAAGGAAATCATAACCGTGGAGTAGCTCAACAAAAACCAGGCGTGCTAGAGTTAGGTACTAATGATGCTATTCTTGCTCAAAACAAACTTCTTTCAGAACAAGTGGAGCTTTTAACTCAACAAATATAGAAACTTCCACAACAAATCAAAGAAATGCAAGAAGTTTCTACCAAAGCTCAAGTGGTAAGTTGTGAATTATGTAAAGGTGACCATCCTACCGGGTATTGTCCTTCGGTATTGGAAGAAGTCAACTATGCCAAAAATCAAAATCAGGGATACCAACAAAGACCACCTTATCAACAAGCAAATCAAGGTTATCAAATACCAAATCAAGGGTACCAACAACCTTGGAGAGCGCAAGAAGTCGAAACTTCAAATCGTCAACAATATCAAAATTACACTCAACCTTCACAAACTCAAAATGCACCATAAAAGATGGAGGAAACTCTTACTCAATTTATGCAAATGTCAATGTCAAATCAAAAGAGCACCGATGCGGCTATAAAGAATTTGGAGACACAAGTGGGCCAATTATCAAAACAATTGGCTGATCAACAAAAAGGGCCTTTCACGGCTACCGCTCTTCCAAATCCTAAGGAGCATTGCAAGGCGATTCTCACAAGAAGTGGTAGAGAAATTGACATGGGTGTAGGTGAGGAGATAGTGGCGGAAGAAGTTGTAATTGAAAACGAAAATGAAAATGCTGAGAAAGAATTAGAAAAAAATGTTGAGGGAGATTTAGTTGAAAATGAGAGAGTGAAGAAGAGTGAGGAAGAAGAAAAAAATAAGAGAGAAGAAAGAGTAAAAAAGTCTAGGAAAGGAAAAGAGCAAGTGAGCACTATCCCAATTCAAAATTTGCCTTATCCGCATGCTCCGACACGGAAAGATAATGCGAGACACTATGCTCAGTTTATGGACATATTCAAGCAATTGCAAATCAAGATTCCATTTTCTGAAGCATTGGAACAAATGCCCAAGTATGCGAAATTCATGAAGGATATCCTTATGAAGAGGAAGAGGTATACGAATCAAGAAACTATCATGGTGGATGCTAGTTGTAGCGCAACCATTCAACGTACTCTCCCGAGAAAAGAAAATGATTCGGGATGAGTCACTTTGCCCACCACAATTGGAAATACTTACATTGGCAATGGGTTGATCGATTTGAGCTCTAGTATCAATTTGATACCCTTATCTATTGTAAAGCGGTTGGGATACATGGAGTTGAAGTCTACTCAAATGACATTACAACTTGCCGACAAATCTACCACTCACCCTCATGGTGTAGCCGAAGATATGTTGGTAAAGGTTGACAAATTTTTGTTCCCAATTGACTTTTTGGTAATTGATATGGAAGAAGATGAAGAATCTCCCTTGATTCTCGGTCGACCTTTTATAAAGACCGCGCACATGGCGATTGATATGGATGATGGTCTAATGAAGGTTAGAGTTCTAGATGAGGAGATTTATTTCAACCTTTTTGAAGCCATGAAACTTTCAAAGGACAAAACTGCTTGTTTTAGAATTGATGCAACGAAAGTGGCGATCAAAGAAGTCAAGGAGTTATTGCAAGCTCCCACACCATTACAACAAGTTCTTACCAATGCTCTTTCAAAAGTCAATGAAGAAGAAGAAAGAGAGATTGAAAAGTGTTTGCGGGAGCTTAAAGAATTAGAGGAAATTCCACCTTTGAAAGAAAGGGTGGAAATTTTGAAAAAAGAGAACAATGAGGAAGTCAAACTTGAGTTGAAGTTGTTACCATCTCATCTTAAGTATGTTTTCCTTGATGAAAAGAAAAACAAGCCGGTGATCATAAGTTTGGATCTAACCATGGAGGAAAAAAGGAAATTAATTGGTGTTTTTGATGAAAAATCAAGAGGCAATGGGTTGGACTCTTTCCTACTTGAAAGGTATAAGTCCTTCCTATTGTATGCATTGAATATTCCTGAAGGAAGATTTCAAGCTGGTAGCTCAACCGCAAAGAAGATTGAATCCTACTATGAAAGAAATGGTGAGGAAAGAAGTTGTCAAAATGTTGGATGCCGGCATGATTTATCCTATTTCCGATAGTCCGTGGGATAGTCCAGTTCAAGTGGTACCGAAGAAAGGTGGAATGATGGTTGTCTGCAATGAGAAAAATGAGTTGATTCCAACAAAAACTGTAACAGGATGGAGGATGTGTATCGACTACAGTAGGCTCAATCAAGCTACAAGAAAAGAACTTCCCTCTTCGTTTCATGGATCAAATTCTCGAGAGACTTTCCGGTCAAGAATATTATTGCTTTTTGGATGGACACTCAGGGTATAATCAAATCATTGTCAACCTGGAGGATCATGAAAAAATAGCTTTCAGTTGTCCTTTCGGAATCATTGCTTATAGGATGATGCCGTTTGGTTTGTGTAATGCACCGACGACTTTTCAAAGGTGTATGCAAGCTATATTCTCGGACTTGGTTGAGAAGACAATCGAGGTGTTTATGGATGATTTCTCAGTTTTTGGACCATCATTTGATCTTTGTCTGAAAAATCTTGATGTTGTCTTGGAGAGGTATATGGATACTAATTTGGTGCTTCATTGGGAGAAATGCAACTTCATGGTTACGGAAGGCATTGTGCTTGGGCACAAGGTTTCTTCAAAGGGACTGGAAGTTGATAAGGCTAAAGTGGAAGTGATTGAAAAGTTTCCGCCACGTCTGAATGTGAAGGGAATTCAAAGTTTTCTGGGTCATGTAGGATTCTATCGAAGATTCATCAAAGACTTTGTGAAGATAGCGAAACCATTGAGCAACCTGCTCAATAAAGATAAGTCTTTTATTTCTGATGATTCTTGTATGACAGCTTTTGATTCTTTGAAACAAAGCCTAATAACTGCACCCATGATCGTCGCACTGAACTGGAAAAATGATTTTGAACTCATGTGTGATGCGAGCTATTATGCGGTTGGCGCAGTGTTAGGCCAAAGGAAAACCAAAATTTTCCATGCGATACACTATGCGAGCAAGGTTCTTAATGATGCTCAAATTAATTAGGCCACAACTAAAAAGGAATTTCTTGCAATAGTGTACGGATTAGAAAAATTTAGGTCTTATTTGATAGGATCCAAAGTTGTGGTGTACACCGATCATGCAGCGATCAAGTATCTACTTACCAAACTAGATTCCAAGCAACGGTTAAGTCGTTAGATTCTTTTATTACAAGAATTTGATCTTGAAATTCATGATAAAAAAGGATCCTAGAATTTGGTAGCGGATCACTTGTCCCAACTTGTGAATGATGAAGTCACAAAACATGAAAAGGAGGTGAAGGAAGAATTCCCTGATGAAAAGTTGTATATGGTGAAGTTTAGACCTTGGTTCACTGACATGGCTAACCACAAAGCCATTGGTTTAATGCCAGAAGGTCTAACTAGTCACCAGAGAAGAAAAAAAATTTCTTGACGCCAAGTACTTTGTGTGGGATGACCACATCTGTTCAAACTTGGTGTCAAAAATGTTTTAAAGAGACGTGTATCTGAGGAGGAAGCCAAAGACATCCTGTGGCATTGTCACAACTCTCCGCATGAAGGTCATTTTAACAACACAAGAACGGCCGCTGAAGTCTTCCAATCGGGATTTTATTGGCTGTCCTTGTTCAAAGATGCACATGCACACACAAAAAGTTGTGACAAATGTCATAGGATTGGTGGAATATTGCAACAAAATGAAATGCCACTGCAAAGCATGATAGAAGTCGAGGTTTTCAATTGTTGGGGCATTGATTTTGTTGGTCCATTCCCACCGTCGTTTGGAAATGAGTACATTCTTGTTGCGGTTGACTACGTCTCAAAATGGGTGGAAGCCATAGCTAGCGCTAAGGAAAACGGGAAAACCATAATAAAATCTTTGAAAAAAACATATTTTCTCGCTTTGGTACTCCAAGAGTGTTAATAAGTGACGGAGGATCGCACTTTTGCAACACTCAGTTAGCAAAAGCTTTGGAACAGTATGGTGTGCGACACAAAGTTGCAATACTGTACCATCCGCAAGCTAACGGACATGCAGAGGTATCAAATTGAGAAATTAAAAATATTTTGGAAAAAAATATGTCTACCTCGAGGAAGGATTGGTCAAACAAGCTTGATGACGCCTTGTGGGCCTATCGGACAGCTTTCAAGGCTCTGATTGGTCTCACACCTTTCAAAATGGTCTATGGTAAAAATTGTCACCTTCCGGTTGAATTGGAGCACAAATCTTTTTGGGCATTGAAGTTGCTTTATTTTGATTAGAACTTAAGTGGCGACAAAAGAAAAATCCAACTTCATGAGTTGGAAGAAATACGCCTCCAAGCTTATGAATCGAACAAAATCTACAAAGACTGAGTGAAGGGGTATCATGACAAGAAGATTGTGATTAAAAAGTTTGAGGTAGGGCAAATGGTGTTGCTATTCAATTCTAGGTTGAGATTGTTTCCCGGAAAGTTAAAGTCCAAGTGGTCGGATCCGTTTTGGATTCGCAACATTTTGAGTTACGGGGCAATTACTATCGAAGACATAAAAACCAAAGAGAATTGGACAGTCAACAACCAAAGGTTGAAGATTTACCTAGCTGGTGATTTCGAGCGGGAAACCACCTCTGTGCCTTTCTACGAACCGTGATCACACCAGACCGTCGAGCTCCAACGACGTTAAACAAAGCGCTTGTTGGGAGGCACCCCAACATTGTAAGTATTTACTGCTTTTTGTTGTGTAATTGTTGTGCTTGATGTGGTGGAATTTTGCTGAAAAATGATCTAAAATGATAAGTGAAAAAACCAAATCCTGTTATGTTCGCTAGCACCTTCGCTGTGTGAAGCGCTCAGTGAACATGTTCGCTAGGATGTTCACAGTGTAAACAGAGCGAATCAGGTTGTGTTATTTTAAAATTCAGTGGGCCACTCAATTGGGCCCAAACTGTTTTGTTAGTTCTACAGATTTTAGGGTCACTCCACTTCACTCTCACATCACAATTGTGCCTCTCTCTGTTGCAAACCCTAATTTTGTCTCACAGCCCCAAATCAAGCTCCTCAATCAGGTATGTTTCTCTTTCTCAATTCTTCTGTAATAGGGTTGTTTTAGTTTGAAGAAGAACACACTTGATGGGTTGAACTAGGGTAGGACAAAATTGTCAAATTTGTGGTTGCATGTATATTTAGAACTATCCCTAGCATGAACAATGTTGATGTTCATGAATCATTGTTGTTAAAATTAGACTGTCTTGCTTATAGGTTAAAAACAGTGGGGAATTTCAAAAACCCGCAGCCTTCGCTAGCACCTTCGCAGTGCGAACTTGGGGCGAGTACTCGCTAGGTCTTCGCACAACGAAGTTTGCAGCGAACGTGACAACATTTTGTTTTTCTGTTCTGATTGCTTGACTGATCTGTTATATGGATGTTTTTATTCTTCTCCTGTGTTTTGTTTACAGATGACGTCCAGGTCAATAGCGTCTAAGAAGAGAAAGGTCGGTAGTACCTCACGACAACCAATCCAGTATGATACTGAGAGATTTGTGGGTCCTAAGCAAGTCGCTCGATACGTGGCTTTGGAAAAGCGAAAGATTCTTCCATAGAAGAGGTTTCTAATTCATCCAGAAGGATCATACAGAAATTTCGCAGGACTCGTAAACAGCAAGAAATGGGATGTGTTGGTGACGCCAACAAACAGCTATAACATAGAGGTGGTGCGGGAGTTCTATGCCAACACACTTCCAAACGAAGACGAGCCATTCACTTGGACTACAAGGGTATCAGGAAGACCGGTGAGCTTTGACAGAGATTCCATCAATAGGGTACTTGGAAGACCTCTTAGCTTGGGTGAAGATGAAATTGATGATTATCATCGAGATCTGAGACTTCATAGAAATACAGATCTGATTTCCGATGCTATATTGATGGAGGGGAAAACTGTAGAATTGAACCCATCTGGGGTTCCAAGGCGGTACCATAGAGAAGACATGAAGCCTTTACCTCAGTTAATGTTGCTATTGATTTTTCCGAACATAAAGCCAAAATCACACACGTCGATTGTGCCGATCCCAGTGGCATATTTGGTTCACTCTATTCTTACTAATGTGCAGATTGATGTGGCTTAGATCATTGCTGATGAGATGCGAGTCATGGTGGAGAGTGGATTGAAAGCGGGGGCGAGAGTTAATTGTCCCCTCGCTTTTTCGTGTCTCATCATGGCATTGTATGTTCAGTCGAGGGTGATACTACCTTCTCGTCGACAGGTAACAATTCTGACCGCTATTGATGACATATATGTGGATAAATACTGCCGACCCAAAGATTTCTAAGGGAGTTCAGCTACTGCAGATACCAGGGCTACTGATGGCCCTGGTGTTACTTTCTCATAGGGTTTTGATCCATTCCAGCAAGCTGTCTGCAATTATAACTGGGATTGGATGGAAGCTACTCAGCGCGCCATGATTGGTATATATGACTTTATGCAGGTACTTCTGCTACAGTGCCGTGACCCCTCTGTGGAGCGTAGCATGATGACTCGTGAGCAGTTCCTTGAGCACGCGAGCTGGCCTGAGGTCAGGCCTACTTTTGGAGAGGGGGCGGGTGCCTCTGGTCCTGACGGTGGTAGCGCTGAGGTAGGGGATGATGATGATGATGATGATAAGGATGCTAACGGAGAGTCCGATGCAAGTTTTGAGAGTATGGAGGAGACAGAGTCTGAGGAGGACTAATGATTTTGTGTATTTTAATTTTGTGAGCATGATTTCGAGCAACTTCCTTTGGTCTTCAAAGTGAAGTATTTTTGTGCTTGAATCATTTCTTTTGCTAGTTTTATTGTATTGTTGTTTCATATATTGGTTCTTGTACTATTTTGCGGTGTTTTTCACCCATGCACATTTTTATTAAGTTTAATTAATGTTAAGTTTTATGTTTAAAAATTTTATTTCTCTTTTCAAGTGGTTGTTAATATCTTTTGGCTATTGAGTTCTATTAAACTTCTAGATTAGTTGCTCTCTGAAAAGAAGTATCCAATGAAGATGCATCAGAGTCTGGATGGCAATGATAATATTAAGCAAGTGAACAATGTCAAGGTACATGGTTACCTTTGGTTAGAATCTTAGAATGTTTAAGAACTTAAATCTTGTTGAAAACGGATATTGTTCTTTTAGCAACATTGTTGAATGAATGTTTCACTTAGGACTTAGAACCACAAATTGTGAGGAAACCTCCATTGTGCCCTAAATGCTGGATTTCTAATAGTCTTTATGGATTCATTTGATTCATGCTTTATCTTGTATTATTGTGAATTTGTGGAAGCAAGTAGAAATGATCAAGGCACTTGTTTTTTATTGAGCACAACCAATTCCAAATGCAACTTACCCGTGAGCAAAGAGTATTCGTTAATCCCTTGAGCCTAAATAATGTGAATCTCAGTCTAAAATTGTGCGAGATTCCAAATTTTTTTCTTGAACCCTTGAATTTTGTGTTAATTGTCCTCTTTGCCTTAAAAGCTCAAGGGCATTCACTTGAGGGTTGAGTAAAAGTTAAGTTGGGGAGAATGAAAATAAGTATGGTAGGTTGCTACAACTTTTGAAAAAAATCAAGCAAGCATTGAGAAAAATTGTTATGTGAATATGAATGTAAAAAAAAAAGAGAAAAAATGCTTGCTTGGAAAAGAAAAATATTGAAAGAATAAGTTGTGAAATAAGAGTTGGGAAGGTTTTCAATTGAGGAAAAAGTGGAATGAAGTTGGGATGTGTAAATAACTTGCACAGTGAATGTCTCTTTTTGCATCGGCAATTTTGTTTCAATGGCCTTAGAAATGTCCCTTGTTTGTAAACCCGACCAAGCTACAACCGTAAAATACCTTAGTGATCTTCTTGCTTCCATATTTTCATTTATAATTGTTAGATATTGTATGAATTAGATTGATATTGGCATTGTTTGTTGGGTGAGTGAAATTGTCCCCGCGGTTGCAAACGCGTAATTTCTTCAATCCTTATTCGAAGATGAGAGATAGGGTGATTTATTCAAGATGACATAGTTTTTTATTGATATATGTTTTGCATTGCTTTAAGACTTTAGTTCTTGTGCGTTGTATGATTCTCACTATTGGGAACCTGTATCTGGTTGCATTCCTTGTGTTTGAGCCATTTAATCCATTTTCGGAGAAATCGTTTTCTTGAGCAAATCCACTTGTTTCATCAAGAGGCATACTTTGCTTGAGGGCAAGTAAAGATCTAGTTGGGGAGAGTTGTTACATGCCCAACTTTTCTTATTTGATCTATCAAATTTGGGCATCTTTCACTCCTTTTTGTATAAAAAGTATTAGAATCACTCTTGCTTTGGTTGATTTGCATCATTATGTGAAAATATCTTGGCTCCTTTGATTTGTGTGTTATTGTGCAGGAATTAGGCATGAAAAATTGAAGAGTAAGACACAAGAAAGATAACAAAGAAACCAAGACAGCATGCAAACAACAGCAAGTTCGCGCAGGGAACTTGCTAGCAAAGCTTGCCAGAAAATTTATAAAGTTCGCACAACGAACTTCGTAGTGATGGTAAGGAAACCAAAACAGAAAGAAAAAGGCCCTAAGTTTGTTGTACGAAGGAAGCAGCGAACAACTCGCTGGAGCGAAGGGCAGCGAAGCTCTAGCGAACACCCCCAGACTTGAGGCAGTATGTATCTGGATAAGAATTCGCTGTGCAAAGTTCTCAGCGAAGGATTCACATTGCGAAGAACTCTTCGCACAGCGAACATGTGAAAAGCTATCTGGGGAGTTTTCTCAGGACATAGGCACTTCAGGTGCCATTTTGGTTGTTCACTAGGCGAACACTTTGTTCGCACTGCGAACATGACAGCTCAGCAGCCCTTCTATAAGTACTATGGGCTACTTTTTGAGAAAAACATGTTTTATTTTGTACTTTCTTTTGAGAGGATTTTCAGACCTTAAAAGCTTGTCTCTCCATTTCTTATAATCTCTTAGCAATATTTCAAAAAAAAGAAGGTGGATTCCCATCCAATCTCGATTATTCGACTCGGATGTTGATCAACATTCTTCCGAAACTTGTTGCTCAAGCTATCATGGAAATGGGTGGCTATATCCCTCTCTTGTCAAGGTTAGAGGTAGTTAGTTCAGATTTTATGTATTCTTCTTGATCTTTTGTATGAGAACAATGTTGTGATCAATATAGATGAAGTTATTTGCTACTGTTTGTACATTTATGGTTTGGATTTCTTTAGACATGAACTTTACAAGTCTTGACCTAATTTCTTCATCTATTAACTATACAAATTCTAGACATAGGTTTCAAAGTTGATATCCGCTTTGTATTAATCTTAATGCTTATTGTTTCGAGTGTTATTTAGAGAGATCATTTAACGATCAAAACAATAACATTCACGAAATCGCTTTAGAAATGAACATTTTTGCGAGGATACGCGGTTATGTTGGTTAAAACTTCGTTCACATATTCAATTGGTTGGATACGTTTATGACAGATTAGAGAACCCTAATCTTGACATGTTTTTATCAAACTTAGACCGAATTTTATTCCGTTTTATTTCTTGAAAACTTTTGTTACGAAAATAGAAACCATTTTAAAAAACCCCCTTTCTTAAATCATTAAACCGTTGAATGGAAAGCATCTATATTCTCATCAATCCCTGTGGATACGACAAAACACTACCGCAAAATACTTTCTAATAGGGTGTGACCTTAGCCTCGTAAATGCCCTGAAGATTGCCAGTTGGTTGAGCAAATCAGTTGTCTCCAACTCGCGCTCATTCCCACTGGCCTTTACCTTCTTGAACTCCTTGAGCGAAACTGTCTCCGCGTCGCCCAGGGCCAGTTCCGTCTCCAGTACCCTCACCATCGCTGCCGCATCCCGAAAAAAGGAGCATCCACCTCACCTTAGGGTCAGCGGACAATATTGCTGACACTCCAAGGTCGGGGAAAACTACAAACCCTTCCCCGTTGAAGATCTTGTTTGCAGATAGCAAGGCGAAAAAATGAATTTACCCCCAACAAAGCCACTTGAGCCATCAGCCGAGGAAGAACCGAGATCATCCCGTTTCCTTTTCTTCTAATGATCCGAGGTAGGAAGACTAAAGGTGCTTCCCGGAGAAGGTGAAGAACTGCCCACGGACTTCTCCAATGTCGGTTGCTGCCTAATCGTGTCGACTCTTGAGGTCGACACTTCTTTACATTCTTGGCGACGACGGACTTGACAAGACGTTCGTGCAAATTTGTTATTTTCCCTGCAAAAAGGAAAAACAAAAAGGAGGTTAGCACGTTCACCAAAATATCTCCCAAGACAAGCCCTTCTAAGCTCCTCGCGGGCACATCCTCCTTGACAGGGCACAGGATATCCTTTGAGTAAAAGCCTCATTGACATAATATTTAATCTTAAGTGCAAGTTTGGTCGACGTAAAACATCCCTTCCGCGACCACATCCTCGCCTCCCAAGGAAGGCCACGAACAATCAATAGCCGACCATAGTAATCTTAGACAATTGACGAGCACGTCCCCGAAGATTTTCATGCGAACAACAACGACATCAAAAAACCTCCCCGTGACACATTTCCTGCCCATCATTCGACCAGCTAAGCTAACTTAAATCATTACTCCTCACCTAAGAGTAATGACTTGGGGGGCTCCTGTTCTGGACTAGACCGGCATATGGCCCATAGTTGGACAAGCCCTAATCCAGTCCAGCTTTAGGCAAGGCCCAATAAGTGGATTAAGACAACCTAGTTGTTGGGCACAATATATCCGTTGGAGAATATAGTCGTTGGGGACATCCCCCTCACGCACTTGACAATTCATGCAACCAACTTCCCTTTCAAAATCCACGAGGACAGTTGGACCAGGTCAAATATCACGTGCTAGATCTCCCACCTGGCAGTCTCCCATTGGTCAACCAGATATTTTGGCCACATGGGAGACCTTGGCCTTGCACTGGGGGGAATCTCATAAATACCCTATCTCTTGGGAGAGTCAGATATTCTAATCATTCTAACTCATACCTAAATACTTGTACTTGCTGTCTTTCTCGCCCAAACTTACTTTGGCATCAGAGTACCTTGTAGGTCCACCCCCTCCTCTCCTACAACCACTGTTGTTGCCCTACATTGAAGGCCACGACGACCCATTCTGATCATCCTAGATCAAATTTTATAATAAAATCAAAGTCGGACCCACCGTTGTGATTAAAATGGATGGCTTGGACTATTGTTTGGGAGTAACTTTTGAAAGTAACATTTTCCTGGTGCAAGTCAATTGCTTCATGGATTTCCTCTTTAAGGGTCAAGACTTTAGCTTTAATAATAGAGAGAGTACTAGGATCCTAAGTCACACATGCAATAATAAAATTCCTGAGGTTATCACGCCACACCAACCTCTATTAGTAGTACCACAATGTTTGTTAAAAGCCACATCCACGTTACATTTCAACCATCCTACACTTAGTGGATTCCGAGTCATAGAGTAATGTTGGGAATTTTAGGTAACTCGAACTGATAGAATTTAACATAATCGAATAGACACAAATTATAGCATATGATTTAATCAAACAATAATCAAGAAAAATTAGAATAGTGCACCTTGCAAGATTAAAGAGACCTTCGTTGGAGATTGTGAGTATGAGAGAGTTACTATCCTCATTGTCATTTATGTTAGACGATGGCTTGGATCTAAAAGGGGGGGTTGAATAGATCCCAATTAAAAAATCAGTCGGCGCTACCAATTAAAAATTGGTTTTAAAAATATATGTTTTGCGGAAGCGGCCGTGGAAAAATTACCGTCTAAAACGAACTGTTATTAGAAGACCGGATATGCGTCTAGCCTTATGGAAGTGATAATGAGAAAAAAATAGATTCAACACACTAGTCACACTAATCAATTGATTTTACCAATAATAAGTAGGACTAGTTCCAATGCTCCACAATCACCACAAAATATGCAAATAATCCAAGTGAATTTTGGTTTCGGCAATTTATCAAACACTTGGTGTGCGAGACACTCCAAGTGAATTTTGACTTGAGTAAGTAACTCCAAATTCCTTGTACAATCTATTATTGTACTAGAGTTCAAAACAGTGAAAACCACTTACTCAATTCAATGCAAATTTTGTTGGAATTGCTTAAACTAAAATTACTCAAATTCTAAAGCCAAAATGAAAGTGCTGAAAAATAAAGGAGTCAAAGATTTGTTGAGGCAGTTCCCCCGCTGTCCTCGCTTCGGGGTACGTATGCCCTCAATTCTAAATCTATAATTGAGATCAATATAATGGATATCACCTGTAGAGTTGAAGTGTTTATACAAGGATAGATAAACAAAATATACAAATAAGCTCTCTTGATGTTGATGATGCTTTTCTCTCCTCGTTCCTTGATTCGAGTCGAATCAAGTTCTTCGATCGTTGTGAGCAGACCTCCGATTCCAGCCCCTTTGTTGAACAACCTTCTGTTCTTCAAACCCTCGGCCCGACTGATCTCAATCACACAGAAATCGAACCCAGAACTCTCTTGCACACTTCACTGATTCCCGCTACTAGACTGATGAAACCTTCCGCTTCTCAATCACCTTCGCTCAGTTGAATTTGGTAAAGAAGATCCGTAACAAAACCCCCCAAATTCTCTGAATCTTGGAGGGTAAAACCTTAAAGGTTTTATTCAAGAAAAACCTACTACAAACTCAACCAGAACCGGATTCCCAATCAACGGCTTCAGACCTTATCACCTTGAATGAGACACAAACCACAACAAGAATTGTTGTGTGTAATTGTTATGTTGTGAATTGTTGAGGATGAAGATGGAGAGATTTGGTAGCACTTGTTTAACTTTTCTTGTTTCTTGCACAATTGGCTCAAAATCTAAATTGTTATTGTTAAAAATGAATAAACCTTCTATATATAGTAACCAACCAATCAACACACTTAACAACTTTTCAACCAAAGTAGAAAGACTTCACTAACTGCATAAATACGCGAACGGTTGACCATAGCAGGACTATGTGTCGATGCATAGCCTGCAGCTTTAGGCAATTTGAAATGTCTTGACTGCATGCGTCGACCATAGGTCGGCGTGCGCCGACCAGTGAGGAATTGCACTGCTTCATGCGCTGACCCTGTGGTCGACCATAAGTCAGCGTGAGCCGACCAGTGGGATATTGTACTGCTTCATGCGCCGACCTGTGGTTGACTCAAAGCCTACAAATCTGTAAAAATGCATATCTTTGTGATTTTAATACATCTAAACATAACCAATGATCTTCCACATATATTGAATTGAATATGCCAAGTTAGAAGGATATAAGAAGGATATGAGAGGTGAAATATTGCATTTGTCTTGTAAATATAGAGTCGATAAACCTGATTCATCCATGGTTGCGTTTTGTCATCATCGAAACTCAAGACCATATGTTACATGAGGGTTTGTCCTCACATACTCCCCCTTTTTGATGATGACAACCTATGCGAAGCCAATGAGAAAAAACTTGCAATATTTATAACATAGTAACATAAACTCCCCCTTTCTTTTGCAATCCTATACTTAAAAAAAACTGGTGAACTGGTGGTGTGATCTTTTTGGCTTTGATACACTCTCTTTGATACACTCTCTTCTCCCCCTTTGACAACATCAAAAAGAGAAAGAGAAAGGTTAAGAAGAATATGCTCAATTCAATAAAAAAAACCTCAGTAGGTAATAACTAACATTAACCAATATTCACACAAAATATGGATAATGAAAAAGTAACTCAATGGATAATTATATAAAGTATAACGAAAAGCTCATAAAAGACATAACAAGCAAGAACCAAACATTATGCACAAAAAAAACAAGAAACATAAGAACACAAAAGCAACATAGAAATGCACGCATGATCCTAATGTCCTCGGCCTCGTCCTCGTCCCCTGTCATCGAAATGAGGATTGCGGTATGGGTCGGCCATGTCGGTGAACGCCTCTGCAACACTATTCAAATACCGTATGCTGTGAGTGATGGCCGTTTCTTAGACTTCATTAGATGTAGAGAGAGCCTCAAACCTAGCATCCATCCTTGTGGAAAAGTTGTTAAGCCTTTCATTTTGCGTATGGAGCTCTCTTTGTATTTGAATGAACCTCTCGTCTTGAGCTCTCATAAAATTTTGCTGATCCAACTGCATAGATTGTATCATGCCGATAATTTCAGAAGTATTTTGTTGCAGTGGGGATGGAGGTGCTTCTGAACTTCCTTGATACGGCTGATAATACTCTCTCAATGTAAAAGTAATAAGTGTGCGTCGACCGTTGTCCTGTTATGGTCGACTCATACAGGCAAAAAGTGCAGATTTTCAATATTATGCATATATGAGCAGATATTTGATGCATAAATACAATGCCACACAACAATAAGCAACCAAACAGATATAATACATATAAAATGTCATATTGAGAATATTTATCACGCGATACAACTTTTAAACACGAGACATTAGAGAGAGAGAGAGAGAGAAAGAAGAGGAACAACATCACCTCAAAACCACGAATAGCTTGATGACTTATACAATTGTACTTATAACAACTTTGAATTGTTAGATGTACGAGAATATAATCACAAATGAATAAACGATGAACAAGTAATATTATGACACACGATCCAAAATATCGAGAATGCCAAGTTCTCGTCGAATATGAAAGAAAGGTTCAGTTGCTAGCGGCTTTATGAAGATGTCCGCTAGTTGATTTTTAGTATCAACATGTTCAAAAATAACATCCCCTTTCTCTACATGATCGCTAAGAAAATGGTGTCGAATTTCGATATGTTTGGTGCGTGAGAGCAATACCGGATTTTTGGTAAGATTAATGGTACTTGTGTTGCCACAAAAAATAGGAATATGTTTAAGTTTGAGGTTAAAATCCAACAATTGGTACTTAAGCCATAAGACTTGAGCACAACAACTGCCGGCGGAAACATATTCCACTTCAGCGGTTGACAAAGCAACATAAACTTGTTTCTTGCTATGCCAACTTACCAAAGAATTTGAAAATAGGTGACAAGTACCACTAGTACTTTTTATATCCGATTTGCACCCATAAAAATTGGAATCGGAGAAGCCTACCAAAGAGCAATCATTTCCTTTGGAATACCATAGCCCATACTTCGGAGTACCAGAAAGGTAGCGAAGGATGCGCTTAACAACTTTCAAATGGGATTCCTTAGGAGCCGATTGATATCGAGCACACATGCACACGCTAAACATAATGTCGGGTCTAGATGCGGTAAGATAAAGAAGTGAGCCGATTATACCTCGATACCGTTTTACCTCTACATCCTTACCACTTTCATCTTTATTCAAGTTTGCGCATGTAGGCATAGGTGTGTCTATGGCTTTGGAGTTTTCCATGTCAAATCTCTTGAGAAGTTCCAAATAGTAATTAGTTTGACTCACGAACGTTCCATCCTCAAGCTGTTTAATTTGCAATCCAAGAAAGTATGTGAGCTCCCCCATCATACTCATCTCGAATTCACCCTGTATAAGGTTAGAAAACTCTCTCACGAGATTCATCTTAGTTGACCCAAATATAATATCATCAACATAAATTTGTACCAATATCAAATGCTTTCCTTGACACTTAATAAAGAGAGTTATGTCCACTTTGCCTCTCGAATAACCTTGATCAAGCAAGAACTTTATTAGGCGCTCATACCAAGCTCTAGGAGCCTGTTTGAGTCCATACAAGGCTCTTTTTAGTTTATAGTCATGATCGGGATATTCATGCGACTCAAACCCCGAAGGTTGTGCGACATAAACTTCTTCATTGATAAAACCGTTAAGGAATGCACTCTTAACATCCATTTGAAATAGCTTAAACATCTTCGCACAAGCGAAGGCAAGCAAAAGGCGTATAGCCTCGAGTCGGGCAACCGGCGCATAAGTCTCCTCATAGTCGATGCCTTCCTCTTGGTTATAGCCTTGCGTGACTAACCGCACCTTGTTTTGGGTTATTACCCCATTTTTTTCCAACTTGTTCCTAAACATCCATCGGGTGCCAATTACTCGATGTCATAGTGGAGGAAGGACAAGGTCCCAAACCTCATTTCTAGTGAACTGATTAAGTTCCTCTTGCATTGATAAAAACCAGTGTTCATCGAGTGTGGCGTCTTTAGGGTTTTTAGGTTCAGTTTGCGAAACGAAAGCGAAGTGATAACATAAATTAATCATCTGAGAATAGGTTGTAACACCCTTTGATATATCTCTGAGAATGTTGTCAATTGGATGGTCTTTGGAAGACTTCCAAGCTGGAGGGAGATCATCTTTTGAGGGTGGATGAACTTCCTCGGTTTCCTCATGGCGGACATCTTTATCCTCCTCAACTTTGACCTGGTTGGGCTGATCAATTCCCGGCTCGACACCTTTGAGTATGTCTTCTGAAGATGTACCTGTACCATGAACAACACTACCTTTTCCGACATTTCTCGGATAAGACTCATCAAATGTTACATGTACCGATTCTTCAACAATAAGTAATCTTTTATTGTAGATTCTATAGGCTTTACATGACTGAGAGTATCCAAGGAAGATACCTTCATTCAGCCTTAGAGTCAAATTTACCCAAGTTTTCCTTTCCATTGTTCAAAACAAAACATTTGCAACCGAACACATGTAGGTGAGACACGTTTGGCTTGCGCCCTTTTAAAAGCTCATACGGTGTTTTGTTTAGAATGGGGCGGATGAGCATTCTATTCAAAACATAACAAGTCGTACTAATGGCGTCAACCCAAAAATATTTCGGTAATCCACTTTCATTGATCACGGTTCTCCCCAATTCTTCTAAAATGCAATTTTTGCGCTCCACAACCCCATTTTGTTGAGGAGTGCGTGGAGCCGAGAAGTTGTGATCAATTCCATGGTTACCGCAATATTCTTCAAATAAATGGTTTTCAAACTCACCTCCATGGTCACTTCTAATTGATACAATGTTTGTGCTTAATTTATTTTGGGAAAGCTTGGCAAATCTCTCAAAGGCGGCGAACGTATCGCTCTTGCTAGCCAAAAAGATAGTCCAACAAAATCTAGAGAAGTCATCCACTATTACAAAACCGTAATAGTTTCCACCTAGGCTTTTAGTTCTAGATGGCCCAAATAAGTCCATATGGAGAAGCTCGAGAGGTCTCGTAGTTGAAACAATATTTTTAGATTTAAAAGAGATCCTCGTTTGCTTTCCCTTTTGATAAGCATCACAAAGGTGATCCTTGGTAAACTTTATTTTGGGGAGACCTAGGACTAGATCTTTTGAGACTACTTTATTTAGCAAGTCAAAGTTAACATGTGCTAAACGCCTATGCCACAACCATGAGTCTTCACTCATTGTTATGAGACATTTTTCACTTGTTAACGATACTTCATTCAAGTCTAGCATATAGACGTTGTTCACTCTTAGGCCATTAAACATACTCTTCTTGTCATCACTACGCACAATTTTTCAACAATCTTTTGAAAATGATACATCGTATCCTTTGTCGCATAATTGGCTGATGCTAAGTAGATTATGTTTAAGACCCTCGACAAGCAACACATCCGAAATAGTAGTGGAAGAAGGGTTACCTACACTACCTTTACCAAGTATTGCACCACAATTATTGTCACCATAGGTTACATATCCTTTCTTCTTTGCCACGAAGTCGATGAAGAGGGATATGTCTCCTGACATGTGTCTTGAGCATCCACTATCAAAAACACATCTTCTCTCGGTGGTCTCGATACATTGTACCAATGAAAAACAGTCAACAAGAGGAGGTACCCAATGGCTTATTGGGTCCTAAATTGTGAGTAACAAAATAGTCGCATTTGGGCAACCATTGATAAACGCCTTTAGGAACTAGAAATCTCCTAAAATGACACTTAGCAATGGAATGGCCTTTCTTGCAACAATACAGAAAAGAAAAATTAACTTTTGAATTGCCTTTGCTATCTTGATCCCTTATAACATATTTTTATTTTTGATATGGATTCACCATACTTTTTCTAAAATCAGCTTTATCAATAGCAAAGGTCATTTTGGGCTCAAGAGCCTTGTTAAGTTTGGCCTTTAGGGTTCTAACTTCATTTTGCCAAACTTAACATGTATCACACCCATAGTTAATTATTCTACTTATAAGGTCCTCGCAACCTGATTTAGTACTTTCCGCTATGGAAGACTTAAGTGCCTCGAGTTTTCTTTCGGACTCGTGAATCTTTTGTTTTAAGTGAACAAAAAGTTGTTTATTCGAGGAAAGCCTTTTAAAGGCTTCTTTAGCTTCATAATGCAAGGTATTAAATGCAGCTTGTAATTTAAAATGAGACATACTAGAGGAGTTTTCATATTTAGAGTGACGCACATGTTTCTTCTTTTTCTTTTGATGGGCAGAAAGACACAAGTTCACGAATTCTTCTTCATCACTTGAGCTTTCATCTTCGGAGGAGTCACTATCGCTTTCCCAAGCTATATATGCTCTTCAAGGCTTTGAAGGCTTCTTATATGATTTATTAGATTCCTTTTCTTTTCCCTTTTTGTTCAAAGGATAATCTAGTTTATAATGACTGGTCTTTCCACACCTGTAGCACGATCCTCTAGTTTTATTCCCTTTTGTGTCATCATTTCTAGAGTTCCTATATTGCTTTCGGAAGTTGACAAGTTTCTTCTTGGAATGTTGGATGCCATTCTTTCTCATGTAGCAACTGTAGCGCTTTACGAACAGTCCCATATCCTCACTCTTGTCATCTTCTTCATCGTCACTTGATGAATAATCACTTTGCTCCTTCGATTTAGACTTTGAGGAGGAAGTCTTAACAACAATAGATTTATTTTCAACTATATTTGTTTTGTCCTTCTTTTCTTTCTTTTCATGTTGGTCTAGGCTTAGGAGCACTTGTTCATACTCTTTCAGCTTTCCAAATAATGTTTTTAGGTCCAAAATAGTGAGATCATTTGCTTCCTTGATGGTGGTCACCTTCGGCTCCCATTCCCTGTTAAGACATCTCAAAATTTTGTTAGTAGCAACATCATTGGCCACTGGCCTACCTAGTGAATGCAATCTATTGATGAGATGAGTAAATCTCTTTTGCATGTTCGCAATGGTTTCCCCTTGCTCCATGTAAAAGAGATCAAACTCTTGTGTTAGTGTATTGATTCTAGCTAGCTTAACATCATTAGTCCCCTCATGGGCGACTTGTAATGAGTCCTATATAGCTTTTGTCGTAAGACAATGAGAAACCCGATAATATTTATCAACTCCTAATAAGGAGATCAAAATATTCTTGGCTTTCCAATCATAGTTATATTTCTTTTCATCATCATCAGTCCATTGTGCTTCGGGCTTAGGCACAATCTCATTATTTTCATTGGTCATGGTTATTTCCATTGTGTCGCGCCCTAATTTTTGACCTTAAGACTCCACCTCTTTGTGCACTCCCTGTCTTGTTTCTTTCATTTTTACTTTTGTATGTATGTTTGTTATGGCTAACCAACTTGCGCAGAGGCAATAATTCCAAGGGGATCAACATTCTCCCTCAAAGTTTAAAGATCAAGATTCACGTCTGGATGATTAAGGGAGACTACAAGTTCTGAGAGGCCAAGGGAACACTTATTTGAATTAACCTTGAAACTCCGATTTACGGTACCTCTAAGAAGTGGGTCCTCGTTTCTAAAAAGAGAAAGAGCTCGCGTTGATCTCAGAACCCATAATTCAAGTTGTGTTTGTGAATTCAAGTCAAAACTAAGTTCAAGAAATAAAGGAGTTGTGGCACAAGCAAGTTGAAGTCGTTCCATATTTAATCTATTTGACGTCATGGTTTGTTTTAAAGAAGAATGTATCTAGAGCCATGGCATTATGCTTAAAGATTATCATTTATTCCGAAGTCGGTTTCCAACAGAAGAAGGTTGCGAGTTTGTTCATATATTTTTTACAAGAGGACTTATGCTAAGATATTATAAGATTCAAATGATCAATTCCTAAATACCATCTCATACAACTTAACACAACACATTCAATTACATGGAAAATCCAAACAAGTGAATTCAACTGCCTGGCTGTAGAATAACGGAAGCCTTGTTTCCATTGTATGAAGGCATCGTGTTACACCTACTGCATATCACATGCTCTATTACAAGCTCAAAAATTACATTTACTACGCATCACCTACTTTATTACATATAGTCTACAAGGATGCTATCACTTTTCTTCTTAATTGGCTTTTACGCCACGACTTCACAGCAGCCTAACAGCAACTAGCAGGCTTTCTCGCTTCTGGCATAGCAGCAACTCACAGTTACGGCACCGGCAACTGGATTTGTGATTCAGGCTTGCACTGTGGGTTCCTCAATGGTTTGACTCAAGAGTCCGTCAGTCACCCCAATCAAACATGCAACGATCTCTACAATTCAATCTATTCACGCCAACCATCGCAAGAATCAGAAAATCAATGAGAGGTAAACAAGTTAAGTACCATAAATAACTTAGGCCGTTACCACCTTAAGAGCTGGAGGCATTCAACTACCACAAGAACTCATCGCATCTGGGCATAACCAACCTATCAAGAATGCAGCAGAAGGTTAGAATAGTCGACAAATTTCGAAAGAGTTATAGAGCAGTTACAACAAAAGAAGGCCGCTTCATACCCCTGTCAACTTCGTCTGTTTCACCATAGAAGGAGTGTCGTAATCTCAAGTTCAAATGTCTGCAGACCCGTGGAGCAGTCGTGAGGTATTTTGCAGCCCCTGCCAGTCCAATCCACTAGTTCCCTGCACCATGATGATGTATCCTAAACACCAACTGCCATCACCTGCAGTAAACAACATGAACATCAGTAGGCCATTGGGAATAGAAACTCTGCCGTTGCCAATCGAGTTCAATTCAAAAGCCAGGAATATAGCAGTAAATGACAGATTTTACGAGAATATCAATAGCATTATTCACTAAACAACAACCTGCGGAACTGAATGGCAAAGCATCTTCAGAAGATTTCTTTCTTCGTGTTTCCAACCTCCTTTGAATAACATCGAACATGCCTCGAATTTCCTACAAGAAAGATGCTACGATATCAGCTGTAACCGTGATATCGCTTATTATAATGGATATTTCTCAGAGTAAGAAAGAACATAACCAATGAAGGGAGTTCTTACGAGAAACAGATTGGCCTATCTTCAAACCCTTCTCGAAGTTCCTAGAAGCCAGTATCAGGGTGTCTTCATCTCACATGGCTGCTGTAAACAAGAGTGAAACAACAGCAAACTCAGTGCCACCCCTAACTCAAGCCCAAAAGATAGTGTTAGAACACAAATTGTTGTTTCTTATATCTCTATGTTTTGATGATAACTTTTATAGAATTTTGTAGTAAGCAAATATACACTCTAAAATTTGTTCAAAGCATTATTGTTTCAGGTATAAAATTAAATACTCTTAAAGAAGCAAAATACATAAGTAAAAGAAACTATGCAAAGCTCTGAAGCATCAGATGCAAGACTATCAGAAGATTCTGAAGCGCTGCCAGAAGGATCTGAAGCAGAAGCTACAGAATGATCTGAAGCGTTAATGAAAGAAGTGTACAAAAGTTAAAAGATGTGATCTAATCAGACTCTGAAGTTGTTTTCACTGCAAGATCAGAGGCTTTGATAATCAGACTCTTATCATTAATATTCACGCTCTTAGTACATACTGCTGCATACTCTGATGAAGACGCTAATCAAGATTGAGACTCTGATACATTAAGATCTGATCTTCTATCAAGACTCTGAACTTCTCAATCATCTTAAGCTCTGATCATCTTAAAGTATTTCATACTTTTAAGCTTGCTACAAGTTCTGAAGTGCAGATTATGAAGACTTCATTCTGAAGGAAGCTTGCTGAAGAAGCTGTAAACTTGATTGGACGTGGTGCTACTTCCAAAGTAACCAACGACTAATTTTTCCAAAGAAGTGACGTGGTGCAAATTCCAAGGCTTCTACAACCATACCTTTCTGCAGAAAGCATATCTCTGCCCAAACTTTTGGTGATGAAAAGTCATACAATCAAATATTATATTCAGCTGCACATCACTCAAAGCATTTGAAAAAAGCTATAAAAGGAGAACTACTTCAACATTTTGAGGTTGCTAATTCACTACTCACCATTTTCTCATTGCTAGATCACTCAGAAAGAAATACACGCTTGATTCATCAAAGTGAAAATCTCACAAAGATCTTATTCATTTGATCTTTCATAAAACCATATAGTTTTTGTTTTACTTAATCTTAAGTGTAAACATCACAGTTGTGATACTACTTATTAGAAGCATTCAAACACTTGTTAGTTTACATTAATTTGTAAGAAGTTCCTTAAGAAGACCAAGGTGTGGTCAATAGTTCTTGAGAAGACTAAGACAATTGTACTTAGTGCTTTCTATTGTAATCAGTTGATCAATAGTGGATTAAGTCCTTGCAGAGAAAGGCAAATCATCTTTGATAAGGTGGACTGGAGTAGTTGAGTTCAACGAACCAGGATAAAAATCTTGAGTTGTTTTTATTGCCATATTTCTTAAAACTCTTATTCAACCCCCCCTTCTAAGTGTTTTTCTCACTTTCAGTTGGCATCAGAGCTCCGGTTCTGTTTGTGCTATCACTTAACCGTGACCAGAAAAGATCCAGTGGGAAAAAACTCTTGATATTCTTGGTTGATATTATTTATGGCTGCTGAAACTTCAACATGAAACAAGTATGAAGAAAGAGTCAGCACAAAACCTCCCATGTTTGATGGAGAGAAATTTGATTATTGGAAAGATAGACTGGAAAGTTTCTTTCTAGGATTTGATGCTGATCTTTAGGACTTAGTTATTGAAGGATATGTCCATCCCACTGATGGGAATGGCAAGAAAGTTGACAGAAAATCAATGACTGAGGAGCAAAAGAAGGAATTCAGAAATCACCATAAGGCTAGAACTATTTTGCTGAATGCCATATCTCATACTGAGTATGAGAAAATAACCAACAGAGAAACTGCCTTTGATATATTTGAATCCCTGAAGATGACTCATGAAGGGAACTCTCAAGTTAAAGAAACCAAGGCTCTGGCGCTGATCCAGAAGTATGAAGCTTTCAAGATGGAAGAATCTGAATCTATTGAAGCAATGTTTTCCAGATTTCAGATTCTCACTGCTGGCCTAAAGGTTCTGGACAAGGGTTACTCTACAGCAGATCATGTCAAGAAAATAATCAGAAGCTTGCCAACCAGATGGAGACCCATGGTCACTGCTCTGAAGCTGGGAAAGGATTTGAACAAGATTACGCTGGAGGAACTAATCAGTTCTCTAAGGAGTCATGAGATTGAACTAGAGGAAGATGAGCCTATAAAGAAAGGTAAGTCAATTGCTTTAAAATCTAATAAAGTTGTTAAAGCATTGCAGGTATTAGAAGAAAGCTCTGAAGAGTCTGCTTCTGAAGATGAAGAAGAACTATCATTGCTATCCAGAAGAATCAACAAACTCTGGAAGAATAAGCAAAGGAAGTTCAAGAACTTAAGAAAACCATATCAACACAAAGAATCTTCTAGGCACAGAAGATCTGGAGAACACTCTGGATACAGAAGATCTGGAGAATCCTCTGGACACAGACGATCTGGAAAAAGAGAGGTTGTTTGTTATGAATGCAAAGAACCTGGGCACTACAAGAGTGAATGTCCAAAGCTTCAGAAGGAGAACCCAAAAAGAAAGTCAGATCATAAAAAGAAAGTTCTGATGGCTACCTGGGATGACTCAGATGCATCTGATTCATCATCAGAGTCAGAAGAGGAATGTGTAAATGTAGCATTCATGGCTGACATTGAGGACAATGTTGAATCATCTGGATCAGAATCAAAATCTGATTCTGAGGAGGTATTTGCTGAACTTTCTAGACAGGAACTTGTTGAAAGTTTATCTGATATTCTTGAAAACTATAGCAAAGTTAAACTCAAATACAAAACGCTTCTAAAGCATATTGAATTTGAGAATAACAAGTTTGAATCAGAAATAGCTGAACTAAAAACTGAAAATCTTCAATTGAAAAATAATTTAGAATCTGCTCAACTAAACTCTGATTCAAAATCTGAACCATTCTCTAAAAATATTTTACAAGAGTATGCCTATAGTTTCAGGAAGTTTCTAACTAAAAGCCTAGATAGAAGCAAAATGGCTTCAATGATCTATGGTATTAGCAGGAACTATAGAAAAGGTGTTGGATATAAATATTTCTCTTATGAAGATTCAAATCCAAAATCTGTAGATAAACTGGATATCAAGTATCCTCCTTTGTATTCTCAGTTTACATTTGGTCACTTGAATGATATTAAACACACAAGTTCTAATCAGAACAAACCTGTGTTTAATAAATCTAAAGCTAATCAGAACAAGTCTTATGTTGAAAGACAGAAGTTCAGAAAAAGTTTTAAGGCAACTAACCAAAAAGGACCCAAGAAAATCTGGGTACCTAAGGATAAGATAATCTATGTTGCAGACATCCTTAGTAGCAAAGTCAAGACTCCAGTCATGGTACCTGGACTCTGGATGCTCACGACATATGACGGGAAAAAGGTCTATGTTCCAAATTCTGGAGCTTAGATCTGGAGGAGATGTCAAATTTGGAGGAAATCAGTAGGGCAAAATAATTGGCTCTGGAACCATAGGCAATGGTAAACTTCCTTCCATAACTAATGTCTTGCTTGTTGAAGGGTTAGCTCATAATCTATTGTCCATAAGTCAATTAAGTGACAATGGTTATGACATAATCTTTAATCAAAAGTGTTGCAAAGTTGTTAGTCAAAAGGATGACTCAATCCTCTTTAATGGTAAAAGGAAAAACAACACTTATAAAATTAGTATTTCAGAACTTAAGGTTCAGAATGTTAAATGCCTTATGTCTGTTAATGAGTGTTGCACCCTAAAATTTGATCAACCTATTTCACCTGATTTATGTTTTAATTGCATTATCATTTGCATAGATATATCATGTACATAATCTAATCATTTGCATAGCATAACATATCAAGGCATCCAACAAGGGATCAAGTGCCATTCTTATCTAAAGAAGCACATTAAGGGTTTTTATTCAAGCTTAAGACCATCCAAGTCATCAAGAAATGTTTGAAGCTTTGAGAAGTTTGAGGGTCAACCAGTGGACTTCTCTCCTAATTTGAGGTGTATTAAGGGTCATCAATGGGGGTATGAGCTATAAATTGAGGGTATGGAATGTGTACAAAGCTTATGAAATGCCTAGAGGGTCATATTGAAGATGAGACAAGTCAGTGATTCAAGTACAAGAGCCACAGTTGAGGTGTGTACAAGTAGGGTTTCATCTGGGTAACCCTAGGACAAGGAAAGCAAGGAAAGGGCACCAAGACCTAGTTCTAAGTCATGGAAGTCATGGATTGAGATGTTAAAGTATGTGTATGGATGAGTCAAGATCAAGTTCAAGAGAATCAAGAGTGGTTGGAGGGGTTTGAGACAGGGTTCCTAGGGTAAAATCCCCTGTATAGCACTGAACTTCCAAGCCACACAAGTCCAAATACAAGTTTCAAATGGAGTCTTGGCCAACATGAAACTTGTAGAGCTTCTCAATAGATTTAACTTTAGTACTATAAGTCTTCAAGGAGATTTGTGGAACTCAAGTTATGGTTCTTGCAAGTTATGGGTCCCCAGAGGACACTGAAATTTATCTGTGAAAGTCACTTGATTTCCAAGCAACTTTTTCCCATCAAGGAGTTTTCAAATAGATTCTTGGCCAACATAAGAATTGTAGGGCTTGACCTTAGCTTTAATTTGAGTACTAGAAGTCCTCAAGAAGATTTGTGGAACTCAAGTTATGATCTTGGCAATCCAGGGGTATTTTGGGAAAGTTGAATTATAGGTCATTTTCCAACATAGGTCAAAATCTCTATCTTCCACTCCTAAAATGAAAAAATGTTCAACATGAGATGTGCCTAAAATGATGTTTTTGGGCTAGGTAAGAAGTCATGGGTGATTGGAAGGGCTTGTATCACAAAATTGCAAGAATGGCCTAAAATAAGGATGGATTAAATGAACCAAAGAGGAAAATTGAGATTTTTGAGCTATAGGTCCAAACCAGTCCATATGACATACCAAATTGATTGGAAAACACATTTTGGAAACAATGACATTTCAACATTTTTGAGTTGAGGGTTAATTTCATGACTTCCTTTGTAAAGTGGTTACTTACATTATAAGTCACATGTGCAAAACCACTCTTTAGAGCATAACCAAGGCCTTAACCCTTGCCAATCCACTCAATTTGTCATTAGAGGAGAATTGGGATCAAAATCAAGTGTTACAACAAGCTTAGAACTCAGCTGCCATGTATGAACTTCTCATGACATTTTCAAATGCAAGAGATATTGAACTTCTCATTGGATGAATCCAGAAGATTCTAGAGCTTTCATACATGCTCTATATAAGTATTAGAGTTAGTTCAATGCTTTGGTTGGTGGAAATGGAGAGAGATTGGAGAGGTTGATTTCTGAATTTTCAGTTTGCAAATCACAAACGGTTACAACAATTTGATCGATTTCAATCCATTTTCTTGCATTCAGAAGTTTCCTCTTGAGTGTGTGAGTGATTCCAGATAGATTGTTGATCAAGATTGGTGAAGAATCGTGAGATAGCATTTGGAGTTCATAGCTTGCAACTCAGAATCGCATCTGGTGATTCAAGAAGTTTCAATCCATTTCTTTGCATACAGAAGTTCCCTTTGGTGTTAGTGAAGCAATCTGGAGAATCTTGAGGCTTGATTTGGAGATTTTATCACTCTGTTCATCCAAGATTTGCAGGTATGTAAACTTCATTCTATGGCTTGATGTAGGTATAATTGTTAGGTTTTGGATAGTTAGATGTGTTATAGATGATGGCTAGGTGGTTTCTGGTACATAAATTTGAAGTTTAGAGACCAAATTAGGGTGGACCAGACTTCTTGTGAGGATCGTATCTGGCGATTCTTGATGATCTAGGCTTAGTTGTTCGGTTAGAATCACTCAGTGTGAGGTGTAGTTGATGTTAGGCATCTCAATTTTAAGTTTGGTGAGAATTTATGTTTGAGCATTTTCTGAGCTCCCATTCGTGTTTTGAGAAGGAGAAGGTTTCAACACAAATGGATGGTATGGTTAGATTCCTGGGGAGAAAACGAGAAGGATGATGTATTCAGGTTTAGGTTTTGGTGAAGATTAAGGATAATGGTGTTTGGGGACGACGGTGGCGCCACCTCCGGCCACCGTCTGATAACCTTTCCCTCCAACCTTTTGAATTGGGGAAGACAACATGAGGACCCTAGGATCTAGTAAGACTTTTGACCAAATTAACCATCCAATGGCCCAGATCGCATGTCACGTTGTGAAGGAGACTGAGAGGAGCTAAATTCTCCGTTTCATTTAATGTAATTGGATGGGCTTCATGATTTTGTTGCTATTGACACACCCTTTCCCAGGTCCATTTGAAAATACACATGAATTGCTTGCTATTCAGCACACAAGTTTTCCAATTTCCCTTTATTTTCTGATTTGTTTTAACATGTGGTCTGGGCTTAAGGCGCGCTTTCTATTAACACCCCCATATGGGCCCATCTCTGATATTGAACTGACATCAGTTGCTATTTGTCACGCTTATTTCCCATTTTCATTTTATTTTCTCATCATTTTTATGGTTTTGACATAGTTAATAAATAAATTCACAATAAATTGAAAAATAAACATTTTTGGTTGGGAGTTTTTTCCCTATTTTCATTAGGACCTCTAGAAGATAATAAAACAATAAAAACATTAATTCATGCATTTTATATTTTCTGGCATATTTTACAATTTGATTGTTTTTATTTTGCATTTGTTTGATACTTCATTTTTCTGAATTTAGTATGAGAGATTGGTGCATGATTTTTGATTGATTCTTGTGAGGTTGATTAGATTAGGGGAGCATGTACCCTTAGGAATTTTGTAATGATTTTGTGAATAAAATTTAGGGTAGTTTGAGTGGTGAACATAAGGATTGTTAGATTAGGGTTTCACAACAACTAGTTGTAGTTTAGAACATAGTTTTAGGGTTTAATAGTTGATTTAGGTTATGGGATCTATATGGGATATAGGGTCTATAGATAGGTCCCCTTAGAAATTTAATTAGGATTTTATATTGAGTGTTACTATTTTACTTGATTTTTGCAAATTGGGTGATGTTTGTGTGTTTCCCTTTTGGGCTTTTGGTTTGCTTGTGGGGTTTGGGTCATTTCAATTGGGTGTTGGGCTTGGGCTTGGTTTGTTGGAGCTAATGAAGACTTGAAGGATGATTGAAGACAAAGGATGGAGCTTGATGTATGAGATTCTTATCCTTGAAGGTTGCTTTTGAAGACTTAGGAGATAGGAGATATAGGGAGAGCTTTAGATTAGACTGATTTCTTCTTTCAAACATAGAGAGCTTCTTGTGCCTCTATTCTATCCTATGACGCAAGGTCCCCCAAAGAAGTTCCATCTCTCCTTAGGAGGGATGTAGAGCATGCTTTGATTGGGTAGAACCTTGAGGATACCTTTCACTTGCTGTGTTAATATCTTAGTGATTTCCTTGGGTTATCATTAAGTCTCTTAACATTTCAACTTCATCTATTAGTTGATTCTCTTCTGGAGTGTTTGCATTGAAGATGGGGACCTGTTGAGGGTAAGGTTCAGTGGAGATTGGTGAAGACAAAGTCTGTACCTGTCAAAGAGAATCAACTGTAGCTGTCAGAGCTGTTGCTGTTTGAGCTGCTTACTGTAAGAGCTGGTGTTGCTGTCAGAGCTGGTGTTGGGTTTTATTTTCTTTTTTCTGTATTGTTTGTTGGCTTGTTCAGCTTGCCCCTTAGGTTTGAAGTGAAGTTGTTTCACTTTGCCTATTGTTTTCCCAGGTTCGAGGTTGAGTGGGACCCCCTTGCCTCGCTTGTTCTGCTGCATCTCATGCATGTTTACTGTTTACTGTATATCGGTTTCTTTTGCTGTTTATCCCCTAGGATCTCTGATTTCCTCTGTGCAGGAGGGAATTATGACAGACATTAGGTTGTAATCCATGCATGACAACATTAGGTTAATTTTATCCTTTTTTCAACCCTAGGTTTTTTTTCAGAAGTTCTTTCTCTTCTATCTCAAACAACTCAAAAAACACAGTAATAAGGTTAATCGATGTCGTACGTTACGAGCCTTAAGCTATTTGAGAGAGGGTTGCTGAAGGGTCACTCTTCAGTAATCTGACTGCTTAGTGTGTTGCCCTTAGGGTGACATACGACGTAGTCACCCTCAAATCATAGTCTCTAGTGCGTCAGAGATTGCAAAACAAACTAAAAAAGCAGTTCTTGCGTAAAACACTGGAAAACAAACATCAAAGTGTCATTTTTGTCCGCTTGGACTCCTATTAGAAGAAACCTCTTTTCAGAAAGATAAAAAACAGTCAGACAAATCTGTGTCTTCCGTGGCCCGAACTACGTTTGCTCTGATCTTTCATGCTGTATGAAAGTACGTAGGCATAGGATGTCGTGTCCTAGAGAGCAATCTTCCCCCCTTTTCCCGTAGGTAGGCGAACTACGTTGACTCTGATTTCTCGTTCAAGACGGGAATACGTAGGCATAAAGTGCGATACTTTGCCGAGTCATTTTATTTTATTTTAACCCTTGACCCTTTAGAATAGATAGAATAGCAATTCGTACTAGAAAACAAGCGTGGATCCCATCGAGTACGACGGACGTGAGGGGTGCTAATACCTTCCCCTTGCGTAACCGACTCCCGAATCCAGGATTTGGTTGCAATGACCATTCCTTTCCCGTTTTGTGTTAGGTTTACTCTGAGCGTTTCCTTTCCCTCCTTTGGGATAAATAACGCACGGTGGCGACTCTTCTGTCATAGCCGGCGCCGATTTTCACAGTAGCGACAGCTGGCGACTCTGCTGGGGACAGGAATATCCCCTATGCGAGTCAATCCTAGCAGTTGTTTTCCCGTCGTGGGTGTTGTATAGATTTACTTTTCTGTCTTTATTTTCCATATTTTATTATCAGCTTTATATTGTTATTACTGTTATGGGAAGGGGTGATTTGTTGAGAGATAAGCCGGACCTGGGCTTGAGGTTACACCTAGACTTAGAAGTAGAGAGTAATGGTTAGCCTGCTTGCTTAGCTCGCACCAGCTAGCCGCGAAATCTGCGCTCGGACGAGATTCTCTTTGATGCTTCTTGCCTGGCCCTTAGGGCTCGACAAGTTGTCTGACCCGAGGATTGTCGATTCTGGGGACCTATCAATTGGGATTCAACTAAGTGAGGCCGCTTCAAGGGAGGATGATGCCACACCTTCTGGGTATCGTATCATCGCTCTTGAAAGTCTGTGACGTTGAACCCGCATAGGATGTCGTATCTCGTCTGCGAGTTAAGTTCACACCTGTGAGGGGTAGGTAGGTTTGTTTGCAGGAAACCTTTGACCTCAGAATACCTGGTTTATCTCTGTTAGTGAGATGTGGTTACAGGGTTCATTTGAGTGGTTGGTTTGAGGTGAAGATTTGATGATTCTCAGGCTTCAGTACAGAGCAGCACAGTTCACCAACATGTCACTTGATCCCCGCTGCATTATTTTGCATATGCATGTGCATTTTCATGACTGCATATCATTAACATGTATTTATGTTGCAGGTGTGATCATTCCTCTCTGATTCTAGTATATCTTCTAGCCCGACATGGAGTCCCTGAAGAGGACAGTTGCTTACCGGTTGCATTCGCCAGATATCAGTTCCTTGTTGGGTTTAGTTGCTCTAGCAGATGAGAGAGTGAGGGCTGAGTTCAGGGTGTCCTATGGGAGAATGTTTAGTTTGTTATACAGCCCTTCCGCATTTGAGACGACTGGGGTGTATACTTTGATGCAGTTTTATGAGCCGCACCTGAGATGTTTCTTATTTCCCGACTATATTCTGGCACCCACTTTGGAGGAGTATTCTGCGATGTTGGGAGTTCCTGTGTTAGGCCAGATGCCCTTTATACATGTTGATGCTGAGCCTGGGTTTGCTACACTCGCTGAGGTTGTCAGTTTAGACGCTTTTGAGTTCCCCGGAGGTTTGGTCAAGCTGAACGGAGCTTATGGTTTTCACCTATCTGTCCTGGTTGAGAAGGCTACACAATGTGCGAAGAGTGGATGTTGGGTTGCCTTCAGTGCCATTCTAGCTGTTTGCATCTGCGGGGTTTTCTTGTTTCCTAATGTGCCGGATTTCGTCGACTCAGATGCCTTCCTGATCCTTGCCTCGAAGAATCCAGTTCCTACTCTCTTGGGCGATGTTTATCATTCTATTCACTACAAGAATGAGAAACGTCGTGGCAAGAATGTTTCTTGCTGTCTTCCTCTTCTGTACAGGTGGTTCCAGGGGCATCTTCCGAAGACAGGGCCTTTTGTTGATGTTGTTGATACTTTGGATTGGTCTTCCCGGTTGATGGGGTTGTCTGCTGAGAACATCATTTGGTTTGATCGGAGTATGCTTGGCACTGATATTATATATAGTTGCAGTGGCTTTCCGAATGTCCCCTTGATTGGACGGAAAGGCTGTATTAACTATAACCCTTCATTGCTGGTAAGACAGTTCGGTTATGCTTTGAGGGATGCTCCTATTGAGAAGGAGATACAGGAATCTTTGTATCTCACGGGCTTATTAGACGCGGCTGTTTTGATCAGATTGAGACATGCATGGGCTAACATCCATAGGAGAGGGAAAGCTTTGCTCGGTAAGAGCAACAACAGGGCTTATGATCCTTATTTGGCTTGGATCCATGAGAGAGCTAGTACTTCCTTGATGCCTTATCCTGCTGCGAAACCCCTGTATCTTCCAATGATTGAGGTACCTGCTTCGGTAGAGCTTGAAAAGTATAACAAATTGTTGGCTGAAAACGAAGAGTTGAAGAAAGCCAATGATGAGTTAGAGAAAGAGATCTTCCAGTTGCGTCATGAGAAGAATGAAGCTACCTTCACTGTGAGGGAACAAACTGAATTGATTAATAGGTTGGGTTCAGAGCTGACAGAAGAGACCAATAGGAAGGAAAAAGTGGGAATAGCCTTGAACGGTGTTAACAAGGTGCTTACTTCCAAGAAGGAACTTTTAAGCAAAGTTTATTCCCGTCTCAGCAAGTGGGAAGCTTTTTGGAATGCCACGCTTACCAAGCGGAAGGAGCGTGAAGACGAACTGAAGATGCAGATTGACATGCTAGAGGCACAGATTAGAGCCCAAGACGCAAAGATTGCCGAAGAGACATCACTTAGGAGCGCTGTTGAGCTCAGAGTAAGTGACCTTGACGAGAAGCTAAGAGGTTATGAAGTGAAGGCTGGCTCCAAGAGGTACAAACTTGACGAGAGTTCTAGCGAAGGAACCTGCCAGGATGACGCCAAAAAGCTGAGATCCACTGCCGAGCGGCATGCCTTACTGATACAGGAGCTGATCTCCCGACTAGGGCATTCGAAGACGTTGAGGATATTGGAAGATGTCAGAGCACGCCATTTGGCCTGATTTATCTTTGCCTTGCCTTTGTTATTTGTACTTGTATTTTGACCATCGCCAGGCTTGTTGGCCGAGGTCCCTTCAGTTGTATTCAGTTGTACTCTTGTACTCAGCCTCTTGGCATTTGCTTATATATGAGGGTTTTCTGATTCCTTGCTTGCTTGATGGGGACTCCATTGTCGTGATGGCCTTCTCTCCGAAACTAGAAGCGGGGGGGAATATAACATGTAGCATATTTACACAATTGCATCTGCATTCATATTACATGACCGGTATTCTTGAATCTGTATCTTATTTCCTGCATCTTCAGGTTTTTCAGGATTGACGAACAAAGAGTCCACCGCTACTCAACCCGAAACAACTGCAAGAGAATCATGGATTAAGTCCAAGTGGAGATGCAGGAAATCTGCGAAAAGCTGAACCTGTTCATGCAAGCAATGGAGAACATTGCTAAGGGCCAGGAGAGCCTCCAGACTTTGGTACAGCCGCTGCTGACGCGGGCTAATGGGAATGGCAACAATGACCACAATTCTGCACACGTTGAAACTATTCCAGAGGATGGGCCCCCTACGCCTGTGGTTCCACCTGTGGTGACCCCACCTGTTGTGGTTGTAAACGATGGCGCTGGCGTTGGCAATGGCAACACAGGGAATGTAAATGAGACTGTTGTTAACAATGTTGGATTTGGGGACGCCAACCAAGGCGGTGGTAACAACAATGGCGGTAATGGTTTCAACAACAATGTTTTTGGCTACAATGATCAGGGATTTGATTACGTCAATCAGGACGGGAAATTCGGCTTCAACGCTCAGGGTTTCGGTTATGACGGTTTTGGTAATGCTAACCAGGGGTATGGTGGATTTGGTAATATGAATGGTGCTGGGGTGATTCCCGTCAATACTGGGTTTGGACCTGTTAGGGTCAACCAGGGTTTCGGTAACAGGGGACGAGGTCCCATAATTAATCAGCAAGGGTTTGGTCGCAATACTGGTTATGACGGATATGGAAATGAAAATGTGAATTGGGGTGAAGACCGCCAGGAGGACGCCTTTTCTGGAAGAGGTGTGGGATTTGAAGGACCTGTTGATCCTGTGCAGAGGATCAGAATGCTCGAAGAACAGATGAAGGGGGTAGTTGTAACACCCCACTTCCCAAAATCAATTAAATTAATAAACATCGTAAATAAACATCAGAGTATTTCTCCCCAGTGGGATATCACATGAAATCAACATTTCCTTTATAAAAGGTTTTCCTCCAAAATACGGCGGAATATTAAAAATATTAAAATCCAATAAAAGTTTGATACGTTCACAGGAAAATAAAATATAAGTTCTTCAGAAAACAAATAAAAGCACCCGAGTCCCGTGCTACGTATCAGAGCATCCTAGACTCGACTGTCACACCATAATCCAAGCTAGCTAAGTACCTGGATTATCTGTACTTCCGGAGAAGCACAGACACAACAACAGCAAAGGGGTGAGAAATCATGATCAAAAATATAATGGTAATGTAATACATGTAAATAAGGCAGTAAAACACACCAACACATCAATTATTCACCCCAACAACGCCATATAACGGACCTACTGTTCAAATTACAATATAACATATTATAATGCAAAAATGCAACTCAACACCATGCATGCGGTACCGACTCATTGGTTCATTCAATCGAACCTGGATAAATCACTTACGCTCCTCCTGAGACATGATCTATCCCCCACCATTCTCCACAAAGAAGTACGGATGAATCACTTACGCTCCTCCTGAGACATGATTCATCCCACCAAAACACCATGATATGCAAGACACCAATGCATAACTATTATATTCTGGCACACTAAGTGCACACGATCCTCCTGATCATATCATCATACATCAATGCAAATGTATAGATATATTACACCAACACCATATAAATCAATCAGATGGTAAGCAAATTCATACTATAACACTAGATATAACTACATCCCACCACTCGGGGATACTCGATCCTACTGATCACTACACACATATACATCAACTAATTGCTCACCAACAATATTAAGGAAAACGCGTGCCATCACCAAGTACACAAGTTAAATCCCACACTCATCATTTTCACACTGCAACAAGGCTAAAAGGATCATACGAGACCAACGCTCGAATCCAAAACATCACAAAAATTCATTTGGTTCTGCCACGTTCACTGGCATTCGCCAGGCAAACCCTTCTGGCGAACCTTCGCTGGCATTCGCCAGGTGAAGTTCTTGTGTTTTTAGTCTGGGACTTAATTTCTGAATTATTCGCTGCCCCTTCGCCTCAGCTCGCCAGGTGAACTCTCGCCTCCCTTCGCCAACATTCGCCAGGCGAAGCCCAGCGAATGCTGCGATTCATAAGTTTCCTCACAATTCTGCAGTGCTATTCTAGGCCAAATTATGCCTATCATCTCAACTCAGATTCCCAGCCTATTCTAGTACCAATCTTGCTTATTACCGTAAACAATCGGTTTCTAATTCCTATTCCCAAAATCATCACCTAAACATTATCGATACCTCAAAAGCCATACAGAACTTTCCCTAAAAACCGTAAGACACCCTATATGCCAAATCAACCAAAAACAACAATTCATTAACGATTACTATACAATTAACAACAATCATCATCAAATCATAACATATCAATATATATTATCATATATCGATCAGTTTCCTACGGGGTTAAGGAATCCCCAACTACCCTATACATGTATAAACCATTCCCAATCAAGTTTCTTCCCCCTTACCTTATCAATTGGTTGATCGATAGAAATCCTCCTAGAATTGGTCTCTTGGCCTTCCCCTTTTCTCTTCCGTTCTTCGTTCCCTTTTTCCTTCGCTCTTTTTCCTTTTTTTCGTTCTTTTCTCTTCTCTCTTTTCTATCGCCCTTTTTCTCAATTTCTAAAATGTATCGTACCACTCTCCCCACCCCTTCACATTCTATTTTCTTTATTAAATCTAATCCCAATTAATAAAATAACTTAATAAAATAATACAATATTATTATTAATACTAATAATATTATAATACTATTAATAATAATAATAATAATATCATTATTTCACCAAAATAATAATAATATTAATAATATTAGCAAATATAATAAATATAATAATAATAATAACACCCCCACCAATGTTACTATTATTTTTATATTATTATATTTCACACCAAAATACCACCAATAGTCCTCCCACATTAGGGACACCCACCAAACATCGTCAAATACCCTCCCACCAAAGGGCACACCAACGTATAATTTTTAAAATAATAATAAAATGACTAAATAATTAAAATGGGTGTTACAGTAGTGAGTCAGAACTCCACCGGTTTGGATATGACTACAATGGGCTTGGTACCAGGACTGAGGGTGCCGTTGAAATTCAAGGCTCCCACTTTTGACAAGTACAAAGGGGACACCTGCCCTAAAGTCCATGTCCGCTCTTACTACAGAAGGATGTTCGCGTACTCAGATGATGAAAGGATGCTCATGCATTTATTTCAGGATAGCTTGTCAGGACCTTCACTTGAATGGTATATGGAAAACCTGGAAGCAGTTGGCTGATGCTTTCGTGACGCATTACAAATATAACAGCGATCTGGCGCCAAACCGGGTCCAATTGCAGGGTTTGTCACAGAAGAGCGGGGAAAGTTTTAAAGAGTATGCGTAAAGGTGGCGCGATATGGCAGCGAGGGTGCATCCTCCTTTAACTGAAAGGGAGATGAATGACATGTTCATTGGGACATTTACGGGGGTGTTCTACGAAAAATTGTTTAGTGTGTCATTGAGCAGCTTCTCAGATTTGATTCTTATGGGAGAGATGATCGAGAACGGGATTAAAGTGGGAAGGTTCCAAGCAGGTGAGTCTACTTCAACAGGAGGTACCAGAAAAGCATTTGGTGGTAGACGGCAGGGTGATACTAGTGCCGTGTTTGGTGGCAGGGGCAGGGGCAGAGGAAGAAATCAGTATGTTCAGCCGCAACAGATAGCTAGTGTCACTATCCCGCTTCCTCAACAAAGACAGCCACAACAACAACAACCGCAGCAACAACAAGGACAGAACCCGGGTCAGAGAAGGGTACATAATGCAAGACCGAAAAGAGTGTTCGACGCACCTCCTTCCACGTATGCAGAACTCCTCCAGACCCTGCTAGGGTTGAACTTGGTTGAAAAGAGGACTTTGGCACCGCCTACAGGGGCGGTACTCCCGTATGGGTATGATGCCAACAAGCATTGCGAATTCCATTCTGGGGCACCCGGGCATGATATAGAAGCTTGTCAGGCATTTAAACACAAAGTTCAGGATTTATTGGATAGAAAAGCTATCAATTTTGGGCAGGTGGGTCCAAATATCATACAACAGGCTATGCCCAATCACGGGGCAAATGCCATCTTGACAGAAGAGAATCTGAATCTAGTGATGGATGTCAATGAGTTGAAGACACCGTTGGGTGAGATCAAAAGCAGGTTGTTAAAAGGGGGTGTATTCCCAGGGTGTGATGAATTTTGCTTGGATTGTTGGACCCAGCCAGAGGGTTGTAATGAGTTGAAGCAAGGCATTCAGGCTATGATGGATAAAGGTACCTTGCAATTTGACAGAACCGCAGCTGAAAAGCCTATAGAGGCGTCGTGTGATGAGCAGAACGATGTTGCGATGGTGACAATTCCGAGGAAAACAATAACGATAACGGCACCTGCCAGGCGACCAACCATCACGATTACCAAAGCAGGACCAGTTCCTTTTGAGAGTACTAAAGCAGTGTCGTGGACTTACGGGTTTGAGGTATATTGCGATGGTGAGAAAATTGAAGTCAATGGACAACCAGCTGGGGTTGTAGATAATGTTGTCGGAACAGGGGGTATGACCAAAAGCGGAAGAATCTTCATGTCACCCGAGGTAGAGGCAGAAAGATTAGCCAAGGGCAAAGCCAAGGTAACTGAGGGTGGTCCGTCTCAGTCGAATGAAAAGGAAACGTCACTTAAGGATGTGGAGGAGTTTATGAGGCTCATTCGTAAAAGCGATTACAAAATCGTGGAGCACCTCCAGCAAACGCCGTAAAAAATTTCCATCCTATCATTGTTGTTATGTTCCGAGGCCCATCGGAACGCTTTGCTGAAGATTCTAGACACGTCGTTCGTTCCTCAAGAAGTTTCTGTTAATTAGTTAGAAGGGGTGATGGCGCATGTCAATGCGGGGCACAGTTTAGGATTCACAGACTTTGATTTGACTCCGAGAGGGCGAGAGCACAATATGGCATTGCATGTGTCAGTAAAATGCCGGGGCATGGTCACGTCCCATGTTTTAGTAGACACTGGATCTTCCCTGAATGTGCTACCGAAGAAAGCCATGATGAAGTTAGACATCAGGGGGATTATCTGCACGCCCAGTGACTTAGTAGTGAGAGCCTTTGATGGAACGAGGAGGTCGGTTTTCGGATCAATAACATTACCGTTGCAGGTGGGGCCTGAAATATTTGAAACTGAATTCTATATAATGGACATCCAGCCAGCGTATAGTTGTCTCCTTGGGCGCCCATGGATCCATGCTGCCGGGGCAGTCACATCCACGTTACATCAAAAGCTGAAGTATATGGTTAGGGATAGTGTCGTCACTGTTTGTGGAAAGGAAGATATTCTGGTTAGCCATTTATCTTCGTTCAAATATGTCGAGGTCGACGACGAAATACACGAAACACCTTGTCAAGCCTTCGAGGGGTTGCGAATTAAAGACAGAGCTCAGGGTTCCAGCAAAATATCAGTCGTGGTAGTGTCATCCTACAAAGAGGCTCAGGCTCTAGTGCAGGCAGGCAAAACCAAGGGTTGGGGTCAGGTGTTGGAGATTACCATAAAGAATGACAGGTTCGGGCTTGGATATCATCCTTCGTCATTAGCATCCTCTTTAGGAACGCCCAAGTTCAGAGGGCCGATAACCATTACACCAAATGGGGTGAGCTTCGAGACTATCAATGTTGTTTCCGATGCTGAAGACGGATATAAAAACTGTGATATGGACGCGTGGATAAAGCCAAGCGTGTCAGGACAAAGTCTCTGCAATTGGTCTATCCGGGAAACTGTTCCTGTGACAACTAAACAGTAATGATTTGTTTTCTTAATTGTTGAACAATCCTGTGTCCTACCCGGGGCATAGTGATTTTGCTTTGGGCCATTTGGTTATGTACATTACATTGTTTAATCATGAAATAAAGGCGTTTTTCATATACAAATATTGTGATCCCTGTTTTTCGTTTTTGTGTTTTACAATAAAATGGCAATGTGGTTATTTGCTTTGTATGCGTTTTGAAGCATTTAACCATTTCCTTTGCAGGATTACTATTTCAGATGACGTCTATGAACCGCCTATGACTCACTTCGACTTCGAGCACCCGGTATTTTAGGCTGAGGAAGAGATTGTGGAAGATGGCGATGTACCAGAAGAGTTGACCTGGTTATTGAAACAAGAAGAAAGAATCATTCTGCCTCATGAGGAAGTCATTGAGATTATCAATTTAGGGTCGGAAGAGGTTGTGAGAAACATCCGTATAGGGGCTGCGCTGCAGAGCGACATCAAACAAAAGTTGGTTGAGATGCTCAAAGAGTATAGTGATATATTTGCTTGGTCGTACGAGGATATGCCTGGGTTGGATACGAATATGGTTGTTCACCGTCTGCCACTACGAGAGGAATGTTCGCCTGTTAAACAAAAGCTCAGAAGAACCAGACCGGACATGGCTATGAAAATCAAGGAGGAAGTTCAAAAACAGTGGGATGCTGGTTTCCTGGCTGTTACCAAATATCCCTCATGGGTCGCTAATATTGTGCCAGTGCCGAAGAAAGACAGTAAAGTGCGAATGTGTGTAGACTACCGTGATATGAATAGGGCGAGCCCGTAAGATGACTTTCCACTTCCTCACATTGATGTGCTGGTTGATAACACTGCTCAGTTCTCCGTATTCTCTTTCATGGATGGCTTCTCAGGTTACAATCAGATCAAAATGGCTCCAGAAGACATGGAGAAGACTACCTTCATTACTCCCTGGGGAACATTTTGCTACAAAGTGATGCCCTTCAGATTGAAGAATGTTGGGGCAACATATCAACGTGCTATGACGACTCTCTTTCACGATATGATGCATAAAGAGATCGAGGTTTATGTTGATGGTATGATTGCCAAATCCCAGACGGAGGACGAGCATTTGGTTAATCTGCTGAAACTGTTCAAGAGGCTTAGGAAGTTCAGGTTGAGAATGAACCCTAACAAGTGCACCTTCGGGGTGAGATCGGGCAAACTACTGGGGTTTATCGTGAGCGAAAAAGGAATAGAGGTTGATCCTGCGAAAATAAAAGCAATACAAGAAATGCCGACGCCTAAAACAGAAAAAGAGGTACGTGGGTTTTTAGGGAGGTTGAACTACATCGCCCGGTTCATATCTCACCTAACTGCGACATGCGAGCCGTTATTCAAGTTGTTAAAAAAGGACCAGGTTGTGACCTGGAATGAAAATTGTCAAAAGGCGTTCGACAAGATAAAAGAATACTTGCAGGAACCTCCTGTTTTAATACCCCAAGTGGCCGGGAGACCTTTGATTATGTACTTGACGGTTCTTGAGGAAAGTATGGGTTGTGTTCTCGGTCAACACGACGAGACTGGACGTAAAGAGCATGCGATCTACTATTTGAGTAAGAAGTTTACTGACTGTGAGTCCAGATACTCAATGCTCGAGAAGACGTGTTGCGCGCTAGCCTGGGCCGCCAAACATTTGAGGCAATACATGCTAAATCATACAACCCTGCTAATTTCAAAGATGGATCCAATCAAATACGTGTTTGAAAAGCAAGCACTCTCCGGAAGAATTGCCCGATGGCAGATGGTGTTAACCGAATACGACATACAATATGTCTCGCAAAAGGCTATTAAAGGTAGCGTTTTGTCAGAGTACCTTGCGGAGCAGCCTGTTGAGGACTACCAATCAATGAGGTTTGATTTTCCTGACGAGGATATCATGTACCTGAAGATGAAAGATTGTGATGAGCCGTTGCCGGACAAAGGACTAGAGTTGAGTTCCAAATGGCAGTTAATATTTGACGGAGCTGTAAATTCCTATGGTAGCAGAATAGGCGCGATTATCACCACTCCTCAGGGGTCGTACATCCCCTTTACTGCCCGATTGACCTTTCCCGTTACCAATAATGAGGCTGAATATGAGGCTTGCATCATGGGTCTGGAAGAAGCTATTGATTTGCGAATCAAACATCTGGATGTGTACGGAGACTCAGCTCTAGTGGTGAATCAGATTAAAGGAGAATGGGAGACGCGTCAACCCAATTTGATACCATATATGAACTATGCAAGGAGATTGTTGCCTTTCTTTGACAAGGTGGAATTGCATCATGTGCCGCAAGCAGAAAATCAAATGGCCGACGCCTTGGCGACATTGTCTTCAATGTATAAAGTTAACTTCTGGAACGAGGCTCCCCAGATTGTTATCTCTCGGCTTGATAGGCTTGCATTCATATTTGCCATTGATGAGGCTCCCGATGGTCAACCCTGGTACTTTGACATCCAGAATTTCATGAAGAACAAGGAGTATCCGGCTGGGGCATCCAGTCGAGATCAGAAGACTCTCAGGAGATTGGCTGGCAATTTCTATTTGAATCCTGACGGTGTCCTATACAAAAGAAACCACGACTTGGTGTTGCTACGCTGTGTAGATGAGAAAGAAGCAAAGTTTCTCATGGAAGAGATACATGAGGGTATGTTTGGTACACATGCTGGTGGGCATGCTATGACGAGAAAACTACTGCGTGCAGGTTATTACTGGCTAACTATGGAAAAAGATTGTTTCAAGTTTGCAAAGAGGTGTCATAAATGCCAAATTTATGCGGACAAGGTCCATGTACCCCCAAGTCCTCTGAATGTAATGTCATCACCGTGGCCGTTCGCGATGTGGGGAATTGATATGATCGGGAAGATTGAGCGTACGACATCCAACGGACACCGGTTCATCTTGGTGGCAATTGATTACTTCACCAAGTGGGTGGATGCAGCATCATATGCCAATGTCACCAAACAAGTGGTCGCCAGATTTATCAAACGAGATATTATCTGCAGATATGGAATCCATGAGCGGATTATCACCGACAACGGTTCGAATTTGAATAACAAGATGATGAAAGAGCTGTGCCAGAATTTTAAGATTGAACATCACAACTCTTCTCCTTACCGACCCAAGATGAATGGCGCTGTGGAAGCGGCCAATAAGAACATAAAGAAGATTGTTCAGAAGATGGTTGTGACCTACAAGGACTGGCACGAGATGCTACCTTTCGCTTTGCACGGTTATCGTACGACGGTACGCACATCAACCGGGGCAACCCCTTTTTCATTGGTATACGGAATGGAGGCAGTGTTACCGTTGGAGGTTGAGATTCCTTACTTGAGGGTTTTACGAGATGTCCAACTTGACGAGGCAGAATGGGTTAAAGATAGACTAAATCAGCTCAGCTTAATGGATGAGAAGAGGCTAGCTTCTCTCGCATACGGTCGGCTGTATCAGAGCCGGATGAAGAAAGCTTATGATAAGAAGATGTGTCCTCAAAGCTTTCAGACGGGCGACCTTGTGCTAAAGAGGATTCTCCCGCCACAAACAGATCACAGGGGCAAGTGGACCCCTAATTAGGAAGGTCCATACATTGTCAGAAAAGTCTTCTCTGGAGGAGCCTTGCTACTATCTACCATGGATGGTGAAGACTTTACATCGCCTGTGAATTCGGACGCAGTTAAAAAATACTTTGCTTGAAAGTGACCCGCTGGACAGTAAAAAGACAGTCCAGGCAAAAATGGGGCATCCTGGCGAACCGTAAAAAATGAATAAAGGGTTCGGGCAAAAGTTAGGGATAAAATTGAAAAGATGTACACCCGCGAAGTCGAAAACCTGCAAAGGGCGACTTCGGCAAAAAAGGGGTATCCCGGTGAATTGAAAATCTGCAAAGGGCGATTCACGCAAAAGTTAGGGATTGAAAAAGCAAATGACTGCGGTCCAGATCTGATACTACATTGCTTAGTAGTTTGGGAGTACCTGAGGGTTCGTTTATCCAACACAATCTCTTCTGAAAGTCGAATACCGGGAAAGCTCCAGAGTCAGGCGAGTCATAGGAGGATCATCTCATGATGTTTGTCTGCACCACGTTGCCGACATGTATACAAATATTGTTTTGTATTTTTATGCTTTTTGTGCATATATGTGTGTGTGTGTGCGTAACTTCCTCTTTTCAGGAGTTGCATCCGATGTACAAAGCTCCGCCTATTTACAGGCTCAATTAATAAAACATGTTATTCAGTATTTGATGTTTGTGCTTTACTGTTTTGTATGTGGAAAACACCGATGTTTTTGATAAACTTGCATGTGAATAACTTTGCTGGCCCTTGCCAATAATTGCTAAAACGTCGAATTGACTGAAGTGATGTCGCGGATGATAACCCGAATAGATTTGGTTGTATAGATTTGTTTTGTCTCGTTTGTGTTTCGCAGGGTTCTCACCCTTGAAGTGGACAATCAGAAAATGGTGACCCCAGCCATAGGCCCTGGAAGAAGGACGTGACCTTATTTCCCAGCAGGTCGTACCTCGTCCCCAGAGGTTTAGATGTTGTTATCCCTTACCGAAGGAGGGATTATTTTCCCCAGAAGAGTATCCTCATGGAAGTTGTCCACAGGATATCCCCAGCAAGTCGAAATCAGTGTCCCATGCAGAGGTTATACTCCCTAGAGAGTCGAAGATATGCGCACTCAATCCCCAGCTGGGAGGATTTCCACGGCGTATAACCAAGATAGTAAGTTCAGAAGGATTATCCCCACCGAGGATGGTTTTCTTTCTCCCCACAGGTCGTCATGCCTTTGTTAGGATGATTATCCCTAGCGGAGTGGTAGTTCCGAGTTTGTAAACTGTTCCCAGACAGTTGTATCCCGGAAGGGTTGCTTCTCCCCCAGCTGAGTTAATCTTCTCAGCAGGTGTTTTTCTTTCCTCCCCGTGGAAATCGATGTTTAATCTCTCCCCGACAGAGTTGGTTGTATTTCCAGCATTTATTTTGCCGGAATACTTCGCGATATCCGTTCATCCCCAACAGGGTGGTATTTCTCCTCAACAGCCATGTTGAAGCAAGCTTGTCAGAGCCTTCCCCAGCAGCCTGAACCTGCATTTGCATTTGCATACATTATCATGTTTGCATCTACCCACGAACGCGTAGCATTTCCATGCCGTATGGAACATTACGCCATTGCCAAACATACGCATTTTGAAACATAAATCAAGTTGGTTAACCTTTTGCTTTCAGGTGTGTTTCTCAGCAGGAGTATGAAGTTATAATTCAGATTTATTACCAGACGATCGAGGTCTCTCCGTGAGACATATGAAGACACAGTTCTTGTTATCATTCCCCACAGAGTTACTGGTTGAAGTTTCTCTTATCTGACCAGCAGAGTATTTATCTTCAGGTTTGCTGTTGCGGCAACATTTCAGGGTTTCATGAATCAAAATTTCAGAAGAGGTCACTTGTTGTCAAAACGGGTGTCGGGCAGTTATGTTCAGAATATCCCTAGTGGAGTAAGCTACTGCAAAGAATAGGCAAAGAAGCTATATCCAAGTTACTTTCCTGTAAGAATCAGGCAGTTATGTTTTCCCGTAAGAATCAGGCGGATGAACTTTCCTGTATGAACCAGATAGTTATGTTTTCCCGTAAGAATCAGGCGGATGAACTTTCCTATATGAACCAGGCAGATGTGTTATGTTTTCCCGTAAGAATCAAGCGGATGAACTTTCCTGTATGAACCAGGCAGATGTGTTATGTTTTCCCGTAAGAATCAGGTGGATGAACTTTCCTGTATGAACCAGGCAGATGTGTTATGTTTTCCCGTAAGAATCAGGCAGATGAACTTTCCTGTATGAACCAGGCAGATGTGTTATGTTTTCCCGTATGAAATAGGCGGATGAACTTTCCTGTATGAACCAGGAAGATGTGTTATGTTTTCCCGTATGAAATAGGCGGATGAACTTTCCTGTATGAATCAAGCATATGTATTTTCCCGTATGACGCAGGCGGATGAACTTTCCGGTATTCAGATAAAGGATTCTCCCGTGATAGACAGAGTATGTGAGTTGCGTTCCGATATTTGACAAAAGTATTTTCCCCAAGGATGTCGCCGTAATTTCCTCGTGTTACTATCCCCAGTAGAGTTCTCCTCAAAGTCGTTTCTGGGTTGGGACCAACGGAGGTAGCTACTGCAGAGGTAGGTGGCGAAACGGTATCCAAATAATCTTCCTGTATGAAGCAGGCGGATGGATGTTCCTGTAATCAGGCAGATGACTTTTCCCGTATGAAGTAGACGGATGGGGTTTCCTGTGCATAGGCAGATGATTTGCCTGTAGGGATCGGCAGATGAGTCCCTTGTGACGGAAATGTTTCCCCAGCAAAGTCGTCGGGATTTTTCTGTGTTGACAGAATATAGCGCCTAACATGGACAAAGTTCTATCCCCGCGATGATAGAATCTTTTTTCGGGCTGATGAAGATAAATCCCCAGCACGGTCTCTAATTTGTTTTCTCCGTATTAATAGACGACAGAGTTTTAACGTGGAAAAAAAGCAGGGTGTTTTGACAAGAGGGAGTTCAAAGCCTGTGGCGTTACGCAGGCGGTTGACATTGAAATAAGATTTTGACACCAGGGGATTGATCAGTTGGTTGCCGTAACTACCGGATTCAGTTAGGGGATGTTGTTTTCCAAGCAGTTTGTGCAGTTATTTCTGCAGTTGGCAAATTTCCGAGTTCTTGGTATTCAACCGTCTCGTACCTCAATTGTTTGAAGGCCGTTCGCTCTTCACCCAGTCGGGGCCAAGCCGTTTGAATAGGGGCAGCTGTTGCACCCTAAAACTTGCTCAACCTATTTCACCTGATTTATGTTTTAATTGCATTATCATTTGCATAGATACATCATGTACACAATCTAATCATTTGCATAGCATAGCATAGCAAGGCATCCAACAGGGGATCAAGTACCATTCTTATCTAAAGAAGCACATCAAGGGTTTTTATTCAAGCTTAAGACCATCCAAGTCATCAAGAAATGTTTGAAGCTTTGAGAAATTTGAGGGTCAACCAGTGGACTTCTCTCCAAATTTGAGGTTTATTGAGGGTCATCAATGGGGGTATGAGCTATGAATTGAGGGTATGGAATGTGTACAAATCTTATGAAATGCCTATAGGGTCATATTGAAGATGAGACAAGTCAGTGATTCAAGTACAAGAGCCACAGTTGAGGTGTGTACAAGTAGGGTTTCATCTGGGTAACCCTAGGACAAGGAAAGCAAGGAAAGGGCACCAAGACATAGTTCTAAGTCATGGAAGTCATGGATTGAGATGTTAAATTATGTGTATGGATGAGTCAAGATCAAGTTCAAGAGAATCAAGAGTGGTTGGAGGGGTTTGAGACAGGGTTCCTAGGGTAAAATCCCCTGTATATCACTGAACTTCCAAGCCACACAAGTCCAAATACAAGTTTCAAATGGCGTCTTGGCCAACATGAAACTTGTAGAGCTTCTCAATATATTTAATTTTAGTACTATAAGTCTTCAAGGAGATTTGTGGAACTCTAGTTATGGTTCTTGCAAGTTATGGGTCCCCAGAGGACACTGAAATTTATCTGTGAAAGTCACTTGATTTCCAAGCAACTTTTGCCCATCAAGGAGTTTTCAAATGGATTCTTGGCCAACATAAGAATTGTAGGGCTTGAACTTAGATTTAATTTGAGTACTAGAAGTCCTCAAGAAGATTTGTGGAACTCAAGTTATGATCTTGGCAATCCAGGGGTATTTTGGGAAAGTTGAATTATAGGTCATTTTCCAACATAGGTCAAAATCTCTATCTTCCACTCCTCAAATGAAAAAATGTTCAACATGAGATGTGCCTAAAATGATGTTTTTGGGCTAGGTAAGAAGTCATGGGTGATTGGAAGAGCTTGTATCACAAAATTGCAAAAATGGCCTAAAATAAGGATGGATTTTAAATGAACCAAAGAGGAAAATTGAGATTTTTGAGCTATAGGTCCAAACCAGTCCATATGACATACCAAATTGATTGGAAAACACATTTTGGAAATAATGACATTTCCACGTTTTTGAGTTGAGGGTTAATTTCATGACTTCCTTTGTAAAGTGGTTACTTACATTATAAGTCACATGTGCAAAACCACTCTTTAGAGCATAACCAAGGCCTTAACCCTTGCCAATCCACTCAATTTGTCATTAGAGGAGAATTGGGATCAAAATCAAGTGTTACAACAAGCTTAGAACTCAGTTGCCATGTATGAACTTCTCATGACATTTTCAAATGCAAGAGATATTGAACTTCTCATTGGATCAATCCAGAAGATTCTAGAGCTTTCATACATGCTCTATATAAGTATTAGAGTTAGTTCAATGCTTTGGTTGGTGGAAATGGAGAGAGATTGGAGAGGTTGATTTCTGAATTTTCAGTTTGCAAATCACAAACGGTTACAACAATTTGATCGATTTCAATCCATTTTCTTGCATTCAGAAGTTTCCTCTTGAGTGTGTGAGTGATTCCAGATAGATTGTTGATCAAGATTGGTGAAGAATCGTGAGATAGAATTTGGAGTTCATAGCTTGCAACTCAGAATCGCATCTGGTGATTCAAGAAGTTTCAATCCATTTCTTTGCATACAGAAGTTCCCTTTGGTGTTAGTGAAGCAATCTGGAGATTCTTGAGGCTTGATTTGGAGATTTTATCACTCTGTTCATCCAAGATTTGCAGGTATGTAAACTTCATTCTATGGCTTGATGTAGGTATAATTGTTAGGTTTTGGATAGTTAGATGTGTTATAGATGATGGCTAGGTGGTTTCTGGTACATAAATTTGAAGTTTAGAGACCAAATTAGGGTGGACCATGTAATACCCTAATTTTTACCCCTAAGATCCCACATTGCATTTTCGTTTTTGCATACACAAACAAGACCATACTTTTTGGTTCTCTCAGCGCATTTGTGTTTTCTACTTGCTTTATGTTTATTTCTGTTTACTAACCTCTAACCAAAATACCAAAAATATTTTTCAATTTGTTTGTTTCTTCTTCTTCTCTGTGTGTTTAGGGTTTTGCAAGGAGATTGATGGCAAGGACATTCATTCAAGTCTAAATCAAATGGAAGTTTGACCTCATCTTGGTCAAACTATCAAGAGATTGCTTCAAGTGCAAATTGGTTGTGGCAGTGGGTTATTTTTTTTCAGGAATGATGATCATTCAAGGTCAAGTGGTCTTGTGGAGAATCATCAGTTTATCGAGCCGTGTATTATGAGTATTTTGGCTATTAGATGAGGTTCATTGGACATGACGGTACAGCTGCAGATTCCACATTTCTAGAGGTTCTTTACACCATATGGATTCAATATTATAAGGAGATACCGATGATTTTTGAAGTGCATCAGGTTGATTATCATGAATTCTATATACATTGGTCTAGTGTCTGAAGAAAATTCACTGCAGGAGAAAACAAAAGCTCTTAAACTGGTTCAGAAAGAGAGCAACATGTTGCGGTTTCCGTGTCAGTCAAGTTACTGAGTGAAAATTCTCCAAAAGTACTTGTTGTTGCTGATATTAAGAAGAATGCTACAAATGTCTTTATTGTTAAGTGAATTCAGGAAACTTGATTCTCCTTCGTAAATTAATGAATTCGGGAGCCGATATGAATGTGAGATTGTTCCGTGGCTATGCTTCACAGCTTGCATGTGAAGATGTTTTACTTGAATCAAGCTATGTCGGATGGGCTAAATTTGATGAGTTTCTTACGCAGTCCAACATGGTTCGTCCTCGTGTTGCAGTTCACGCACTTGTCTCTGTTTGTTGCAAAGGATTGGTTGAGGATGTGGCTTCCTATTTTCACGTGAAGTGTTTCTTTGATGGAGATGTTTATCCCTCTGCAGAGTTTAGGCTGCTCAAGGGATGCTTCTTTCATGGTTTAGATCCATATAAAGAGTTTGCAACTAGAGAAATAATTGATCGCTCTTCTAGAGGATTATCTGAACCAGGAACACTATTTAAGAATTTGATGGCCATTCTCCGAGATGTGGTCATTTGCTATGATGGAACTGCGAGAAATGTATGCAGTAATTCCATCATCCAGTTTGAATATGGCATTCAGTCTGAAGAGGCAGCCCAACACTTGTTCCCTGCCGGTGAGCCAGTAGGCGTTTTAGCTGCAACTTCAATGTCAAACCCTGCTTATAAAGCAGTCCTTGATGCTAGTCCTAGTAGCAACTCTTCATGGGAGTTTATGAAGGAAATATTTGTTTGCAAGGTGAACTTTAAGAATGAACCAAATGATCGTTGCCTAATTTTATACTTGAATGATTGTGATTGTGGGAGGAGTTATTGTCGTGAAATTGCTGCATATCTGGTTAAAAATCAGTTGAGAAAAGTAAGCCTCAAAGATGCAGCCTTGGATTTCATTGTTGAATACCAGCAACAGCGAAGACGCAGTGAAATTCCTGAAGATGCAGGCCTTGTTGGTCATATTCATCATGATGAGGCACTATGTCTTTGTCCTTCTGATGCTGAAAATGGCAGCCACAGAAGCAAGGGTTCAAGGAGATCTGCACCTTATTGGAGCAACAAATTTCTCATTCTTCTTCCGCCGATAAGTCTCAGATTTGGAGCCAAATTCAAACAATACTCTAATTTCCCCGACTTCAATAAATACCTTGCGTTCATCTTTTCTCAGGCTCAGAAAAATGCGGCAATAGCTGCTTGGTCTGCATTGAGAAAATTGTCAGAGAATCAGTTATCTTCCTCAATTTCATCCTCATTTTCTTCCGAGTCTAAAAACAATGAAGAACAAGAACATGTCATTATTGCCCGTGATACTCGAGTTGGCAAGGATAACCAACCATCAACTTAGTTGCCAGTTTCTGGGGAATTGTCTAGGAAAAGACCAGTTCCTCATGATAATGAACAATTGGCCAATGGTCACGAGGCCATTGCTAAACGGATCTGTTCTGGTCCTGACTCTGACTTTACTTCACCTGCTCAAATAAATGACTCTGGGCGAGATCTTAGCTCCATTAATGGAGTGTCGCCTAATGTCCCTGTTTTGGAAAGTGAACTAACTGCCGTGGAGTAAATGATTGCCGTTATTGGTGCATTGATTGCTGAAGGAGAAAGAGGCGCCAAATCTTTTGAAATACTTATTTCACAGATTCATCCTGATCTGTTGGCTGATATTGTCATAGCTAATATGAAGCACTTGCCTAAGACACCCCCATCACTAGCAAGGTTTGAGAATCTATCAGTAACTCGACCAATAGGTTCCCAAGTCAGTCAATCACAGGTTATAACAACATCTGCTTCAACGAATTCTGTCCAATCCTTGATTGTTTCTGCCGATGCACAATTCCATTACTACTGCCACTACTCGCTAGACTTGTAGCTCAGATTGATAACGATAGTGTGATCACTGTGATGCTGCAAAAACACATTCTGGAAGACCACTGGCGAAAGGGGAATGAACTTGTTCTGCATGTTTTGTATCATCTTCACTCCTCGATGATATTGGATTCAGCTGGAAACTCTTCATCTTTTGCTGTTTTATATGATAACTTTCTCTTAGGAGTGACCAAAAGTCTATTGGATTCTTTTCCAGCTTCAGATAAGTCTTTTAGCAGACTTCTTGGTGAAGTTCCATTTCTGCCTGAATCTTCTTTGAAGATTTTGGAGGATCTATGCTATTCTGATGTTATTGATCATGATGGAAAAATTATCCGTGACATTGAGCGTGTAACTCAAGGCCTTGGTGCTATCTGGAGTTTAGTGAAATTCATCTTCTTAAAGGAGCTGGTTCTTCCATTCTGGAGATATTAACGTTGGATTTGGTTTCTTTTGTATATATCCCTGTACAACCAATTTTACCTGTTAGAGCTGAAATTGAAATCAAGCTAGGAGGTACTCAGTGCAACGTCATGATGAACCAGCTAAAGCCATGGCTTCTCCTTCATTTTTCTAAGAAGAAAAAATGGTTCTTAGAGAAGAAACTTCTGTTGTTGCAAAGCCACAATCAACTGATGGCGAGATCATCATGTGGACATGCAATGTCTCGGCTCCTGAGATGACAATAGTGCTTTTCGACATGGTTGGTTCACCAGTGTATCATGGATGCTCACAATCATCACATCTGTTTGCAAACAACATTTCGAATACGGGGATGATAGTACATGTTGAACTTGGAGAGTTAAATCTCCATATGGCTGACGAATATCAAGAGTTCTTGAAAGAAAGTGTTTTTGGTGTGGAATCGAATTGTGGCTCTATTATGCACATTGCAAAGGTTAGTTTGGATTGGGGGAAAAAGGACATGGAATTGCCTGAAGATAATGGTCCCAGGCTATGTTTATCAATTGATGTGATTGGAATGGGAGTTTATCTAACTTTCAAATGAATAGCGTCACTCATTTCAACAGCCATATCATTTCAAGCTTTATTAAAAACCCTATCGACTTCAAAGAAAAAATTGTCTCACAGCCAAGGGCGTTTATCAAAACCTTCAGGGAAGGGAACTCAGATTTTGAAATTCAATCTTGAGAGGTGTTCTGTATATATTTGGGGTGAGACTGGATTGGATAATGCGACTGTTCCAGACCCGAAGCGTGTTAATTATGGTTCACAAGGTGGTAGAGTTATAATAGATGTCTCAGAAGATGGTACCCCACATAATGCCCACTATTTCCAATGAATTCCAGAAGCTTAAGTACTTTGTCTCTCTTGAAATCTTTCAATTCAATTTGTGCACGAACAAAGAGAAACAGTCCACTCAGATTGAACTTGAAAGAGCCAGATATGTCTATCAGGAATATATGGAGGAAAATCGTCCAGTAACAAAGGTGGCATTGTTTGATATGCAGAATGCTAAATTTGTACGGCGATCTGGTGGCCTAAAACAGATTGCTGTCTGTTCTCTTTTCAGTGCTACTGACATCACTCTTAGGTGGGAGCCTGATGTACGTCTATCACTAATTGAACTTGTATTGCAACTGAAGTTACTTGTACATAACAGCAAGCTTGAACACATGGGAGATGCATCTCGTGGACGAGATGCTAATTGGAAACAAGATGCTACCACTGAATCAGGACATCTTGAAAAGCAGACGCATAAAGAATCAATTTTTGCTGTTGATGTAGAAATGTTAAGTATTTCGGCTGGGCTAGGAGATGGAGTTGATGGTATGGTTAAGGTGCTTATAGAGAAGATTTCCAGGCTGGTTTCAAACCCAGTACTTTGAGAACTTCTCTTCTTTCTATAACTGCACTAGATTTAGATCTAAGCTTGAAAAAAATTGATGGTGGAGACGCTGGGATGATCCAGGTTCTGAAGAAGCTTGATCCTGTTTGTCTTGAAAATGATATACCATTCTCTCGACTGTATGGGACAAATATCCTCCTAAATACGGGCTCTCTTGTGGTTCAGCTTCAGAATTACACATTTCCTCCTTTCTCCGGAAGTTCCGGTAAATGTGAAGTGCCTTGGCTTGCATTGGGCCGTATTTCCAAGAAGGTTGTACCTTCAAGTAACATGTTGAAAATAATCCACGTCAGATATTTAAATCTGAGCTGAAATGAAAAAGCAAGAATCCACGTTACATTCAAATTACAACAAAAGCTGAAAGAGAAAAATCAAAACGACATGAAAAAAAATACAACCACATGTCACGCACAACTTGCATCACAAAACGCAACAAAATTGCAAAACGGCAATTATTTCTCACTCACTCTCATCTATAAATACAACTCACCTTTCATTTGTTTTCTTCAAGCTTGAAAAGCCAGAAAACCTCTGCTGAAAACTCACCAACACTCGTCTTCAAGCTTGAACATCCCCGCATCACTCTGCAAAAATCAAACCGACATTCAATTTCGCATCTCTCAATGTAAATCGTGACAACTCTTCATCAACATCAACAAACAACAACTCGAGCATAATTTGCAAAGAAGAAGAAACAGAGACTGTAAGAATTGATTATTCGAACCTGATTTCTTGTTCATCATCAACTTCGATCCAATTTCGTAGTTGAGTTATTTTACTGGAAACGTTGTTTACAAAAATGAGAGTGAGAGAGGGAGTATTTGTAAACGGTGAAAGATTGATAGAAGAAGATGGAAACGGCAGTGAAATTGGTTTTTCTTGCGAGATCTACCGAGAGATGATGCACAGTGCCGCGAGAAGATATTGTTTTCTGAATTTCTATTTCTCTTTTGTCCTTTTCACTTATTTTTTTCAATTATATTTTTCTTCTTTTTTTTAATTTTTGATTTTTTTTCTTAAAATCTTGGACCGTGTGGCTTGTTACCATAATCATCACCATGTTTTGTTTAATAAACCTTTTTTTTCTTTAATTTTTCATTCAAATTTTCTTTTCCTCTAATATTTTTTTTTATATAAATAATTTCTTAAAATAGATTTAGATCTTGAATTTTGATAAGATCTCATCAATATCAGTGGACTTTGGGTGTCGATTTTATCCACCAAGAGAGGTGATTGATATTGATGATGATTTAATTGATTTAAGATTCAAATTGAGATTTCTTTTCATTTTAATTTTCTTTCTTCTTCTTTTTTTTTTTGATCGATGAAATCTATGGATCATAGATTGTTGATTATCAAGGTTGTTTAATCTTCATTATTTCAAATCTATGGATGAATAATCATTGAGATAATTCTCCATACTTTGGAATGGTGATAGATTACCTTTGATTAATTGATTTAAAATCTTGATTATGATGAGATCACTACCTCTTTTCTTTTTGTGTGGCATGTTTTAGGAGAGTGATTTACATATCACTTCTCTAACATGTATTAACACTAACATTTTATTGACCGGCCTCAGATAGTCGTGGTTTCTACATAAACCCGATTACGATTGCTTAACATAGCGCTAAAGTGTCCCTTAATCGGAAAATGATCATTCGTGGCTCAAACATACGTTTAAAAGTCCAAGTATGTTTAGTTGCTTGTCTTAAGTCCAATACCTATGAAAATCATTGTTAGGAGGCTTTGATTCTATCAATCCTCTAATGAGTTTTCATTAACCTTGGTCTAAGTGCAAGAATTAATCATCATTGATCATATGTTCTAACCACTAACTACTAATTCACTAACATTATCCTTGTTTAATTTTTTTTATATTATCTTCTTACTCCTTATTTCTTACTTTTATGTTTCCATATTACCATTTCATATCATATCTTTGTTTATGTTTATGTCATTTCTCTTTTGTCCATTTGGACCATACTTTGTTCAAAACACTAATAAAGGATAGAAAATCTCTAAAAAACTTGGTGTTGTTAACTTTGTGATTATGCTCTTGGATTACTCTTAGACCTTGGACTTCATGGACCCTTGGACTTAGACTTAGGTCTCTTATTCCTATTCTTGGAGTATTGTGGATCTTAGCCTTTATTTGGCTCGCTCACTAGCTTATGCTTTAAATCGGATGGAATTCTTTTTTGCTTGCTATGGAGTGTGCTACAAGTCGGTTAGATCTTTCTTACCTCTAGCTCTTATTTTGGTTTCTAGGATAGTCACTTCATCTCCTCCCCTTCTTAAATTTTTAAAACTTTCTCCCTCTTTCAAAACCTTCTTGGTTTCAAACTTCAAAACCGCTTTCGCAATAAAACCTTGACTTTTGTCAAGTGATTTTTAAACTTTGGTTTTCTTAATAAAAGTCAATCAATGTTAATCATGCTTTGACCAATTTCAAAAGACATAAAAAATACAAAAACTCATCAACTCTTTTTGTGCCTTTATGCACTTTTTCACTTTAAAACTTTTCATAAAGTTTAGACATGATTCATTTCTATAGTTGAGATGTAAATCTCCTATTCCCCATATTATTAAGACTTTGACATTTTCCACGTTGATGTTGAGTGATAGTCTTGTTGATAATCCAAGCAAATCCTCCATCTTTATGTGACGTAGATGTTGTCTTGATACTCGTGGGTGGATAGTCGCAGTTTTCTCCTTGAAATGACGACTTGTCTTTACATCTAAAATCAATCAAAACCAACAAATTTTTGTCATTTGTACCACGAACTACGGGGTTTTGATCCCATATTGCACTTTGTGGGTACGTAGGCATGAGGCGATAAGTCTCTCCAAACACAAAAATCTAAAAAATAATTCTCTTCTCATCTCCCCAATCTCTTTTCAAACAAACCATTTTCAAACCAAAAAACGTAAATATTTCAAAGGGCTCCTATAGAGTACTATAGACGTTTTGGGTGCTAACACCTTCCCATTGCGTAACCAACCCCCTTACCCCGATCTCTGTCTCGTGTTTTTATTTTAGAACTCTTTTGTTTTGTTTGCTCTTTTTCCTTTCCTTTATTTGGATAAAATTAAAAGTGCGGTGGCGACTCTTGTTTTTTGAGTTAAGTTAATTAATAACTTGCACTCACAATTTTTACCGCTACAGAAAAGTGGCGACTCTGCTGGGGAAATTTAGGTTCCTAGTGGGTTTCGCCTACTTTGATTTATTTATTGTTTTTTTTGTTTGACTTGTTTGTTATTGATTGTTCTGTTTTGGTGCCTGGTAATCTGTGTGGTGAGATAAGTCCTATACCCGGACTTGAGTGCACTTATGATAGGTGGGTCGTATAGTCTTGTTGGCTTACGTGGAGTAGTCCTTACTAAGCTGACTTGAGATCCCCCGCTCGGTGGAGGCCCCTTTGGAATTACTGATGTCTTACGAGTAGTCGTAATTGATATTATTTTTTCCGACTGGGAGCCTGAGAAGATGAGGACCTTAGAACCCTTTAACCCATCTTGGCCTTATTAGGACGTGGTGCGGTGGCTGTTCAGGTGTAGACTTGAATTAGTCGTTACGCGATACCACACTCAGACGAGTTTCTCTTGAGAATATTGTTGGCCGACGAGTAGTCGTTTAAGCCGATAATATCCAAAAGATGGAATTATGACTCTAGGAACTTTTTAGAACCTTATTCTACAAGTGATGATATAACCATAGTACATACCATTGTGGGTTGGTTGGTTCTTACCTTTGGCTCCATGCTCGTGCCGAACCTTTGAACCTGTGTGCTTTGTATGTCTTGTTTGTAGGTGTTGCATCTTGCACTCATGCATTCATGAGCATTGTGTTTCTGTTGGTTTTTAAGGAACTCAGAGATTTCTTTTTGCAAATATCGCAAATTTTTTAGAATCATGGATATTGAAAGAAGTAACACTAAGAGGTACACTTTCACGAGTTCTGACTTACAAGAGTTGAGAAATGCTGTTTAGGAAACTGTTGATTACTCTAAGGACTGATGTTGAAAAAGGGATTCTTAATACCTTGGTCCAGTTCTATGATCTGTTCCATCGTTGATTTACTTTCCCAGATTATCATCTATGTCCAACCTTAGGGGAGTATGCCTATCTTATGGGTGTACAAGTCTTCATTGAGTTTCTTGAGCGACGTGTCATGAAGAGATCAAGGATCCAGAGGATTTATTTTCCTCTAGCATATCATCATTTGTTCATCTTCTTACCTCCGGTTCTTGGAAGGGTATCGTGGATTGACTCGGGAAAGAGAAAGACACCATAAAGATCAGCTATGTAAGATAAATCAAGAGGCTTCGCAAGAAGTATCAGCTCAGAGTTGGGTCGTTTTCAGACATGATTCCTTAGAACTATTTTTCATTCTCTCTTGTGTTGTAAGATTGATGAAACTGTACTTCAAAGCTGTAATTCTTTCAATATTAATGAAATGAGATTTTTGGTATATCCAGTGTGTTATCTTAATGTAATGTTTGCAAACTGCTTTATAGTTCCTTGAAAACTTGCATTTGCATTTGCACATCAAGCATCATTCTGCATTGTATCTTGCCTTTCCCGGGTGTCTTATTTACTTCCCGTTCTTGGTCTTTGTTCAGACAAGTTTTCGCATCACTACAATACTCGAGCTAAAGATGGATCAGTTGCAACAAGAGAATCGCGAGCTTCGCGAGGAATTGGCTACTTTGAGGGATGGTATGGAAAGGATCTCTACTTTGGTTGAAACTCTGGTTGTTGCTCAGAATCAACTTTCTCCTCATGTTTCTCAGACTCCACTACAAAAGACTGTGATTTCTGAAATCATTTCAACACTCATTTTTGTGGCTCCCATTAGCGCTTCCAATCATGTTACCGAGATGTGTCTCAAAGAAGGTGTCCGGAAAGGATGGTTGACCAAAGAAAGTGGTTCTTCTAACAGTTCTAAGAAATATGGAAATGCTTTTTCCAAGAAGAAAGAATATGTTGCTAATGCTATTTTGCAAGGAAAGCGTAGAAGATCTCATAACAAAAGTAAGCAACAACATACACAATAAAAGATTGATCAGCAAAGTTGTGTTCAAAAGCAAATGCAGTTTGATCCGATTCCGATGTCGTATGCAGAATTATTTCCTGTCTTAATACAGAAGAATCTTGTGAAGACCAGGTCTCCCCCTGCTGTTCCAAAAGATATTCCATGGTGGTATAAACCAGAGGCTCGTTGTGCTTTCCATCAAGGTGCACCAGGGCATGGTCTTGAAGATTGTTTTCCTTTGAAACATGAAGTGCAAAGACTAGTGCGAAAAGGAATTTTGTTTCTCAAAGGCACAAATGTCCAAGCTAATCTATTACCTGAACATGGTAATGTCGCTGTAGTTGAGATGCATGCTGCAACTCTGAATCATTTCAAAGAAGCTCAAGTTCATCCGCCACTCTTTGAGAAAGAATTTTCCAAAATCCAAAATGGTTCGAATGGCCAAGCTAGTGAAGAAAATTTTGATTCCCAAGTGGGAGAGAATGTTGAGGTTCATGCAATTCAGAATTCTTCTCAGATTCTGCAAAATCCAGTCCTGAATAAGCCAAAAGGAGAAACTCACCCGTTTGATCCAATCCGAATGACTTACAGTCAATTATGGTCTTATTTTTCCCGAAACTCGGTAGTGACACCCAGAAAAACCAGAGTCATGGAATCTCGTCCTCGTTGGTACAATCCAAATATCAGTTGTGAGTTTCATGATGGGGTAATGTGGCATCCGATTGAGGAGTGCAAGGTTTTCCAAGAAATGGTCCAAGAGATGATTGACGATGAGGTGTTGACTTTCGAAGGAAGAAGCCCATTCTTGAATGGAGCGCCTTTATGTTGATAAAATATAAAACTAGAGGAAATGCATATTGCTGGTGTTAGTGGAGTGACCTGTAGCGGTCGTGCATTTGCTTCTGTTTCTCCAAAGAAAGTTGAGGGTGTTCTTTCAAGCTCGGATTGAGATGGTCTCCTCAGATCATTAGTTCATTTACTGCAATTTTATTTGTAATCTCTCATGTTTGTTAATGCTTTGTTTGCTTGTAGAAACTTGTTTGATTTTGAATATTAACCATAATACAATGAGTATGTTTGTCTTGAAGAAATCCATTCGCATTCGCTCATAAATTGTTTTCCTGCATTTGCAATACCAACTTCTTGTTTGAACTCTTGGAGGGAGGATGATGAGGTGAAAACGCAAAATTTCTGGTTATATGCTTTTGAATAAGACCCTGCTGATGATGTAAGGCATTGTTTGAAATTCCCAAACACCAGAGATATAAGGAAGATAATCCCTTGTTAACCCTTTTGAGCCTCGAAGTAGGAGTTGCCTTTCTAAATGGAAAAAACCTCACATTTTAACCTGGGGCAGGGTAGTCTTCAGTTAAATTGACCAAGTGTTCAAATTTCCAAAAAAGAGTGTGTATTGAAGGACCAACCACGATGGTTATCCTCATTCCAAAGGAAAGAGACGACCACAACCCTTTTAACAAGTCAGATAAGCCAATGTCACGTGATTGTTCAAAAGAAAAATAAAAAGCCCGCTAAGTCGTACAACTTGAAAACAAGTGACTTAGGCAAAAGTAAGGGCATCCCGTTGGACATCAAAAATTCAAAAGAATTGGTCCAGGCAAAAATTAGAAAAAAAAACGCGAAAAGCGAAAAGAAGGGATTACAATGAAAAATCCAGAACAAATCTATGTGACTACAAAAGAAAAAAAAGGGGGGGTGACTGTTATTCCTTGAAAAGTCTTATTGGCTCTTAAACCATCATTTTTATCAGTTCATCAACCATCAAAATCCTTTGAGGGATGAACAGTTGTGTCTAATTAGCTGAATATAGGATTGAAGAACATCACGGAGAATGGGTGGGTGCAGATAAACTTTGAGCCTAAATATCCTTTTTTCTGAAAACCGTGAACTAGACCACATTATAACCCTCGAAAGACCTAATTGAAGCAGGGTTTATTTTGAAAGCATACTTTAACGAGATAGCGTTCCTGACTCCCATGAGTTTTGCTAAAAGACTTTTGTTGGTATTGCATGTGCATTCAAAAATCAATGTCACATCTCGAAAGACCTAATTGAAGCAGGGTTTATTTTGAAAGCATACTTTAACGAGATAGCGTTCCTGACTCCCATGAGTTTTGCTAAAAGACTTTTGTTGGTATTGCATGTGCATTCAAAAATCAATGTCACATCTTAACTAGTGACTCGTTCACAAGTTTTTTGCGACATGTTTTCAGTAAAAAAAAAAACTTCAAGATAAACATATGTAATTGCATTAGAATTATCATTCTCAGAATTAAGCATTTTTCTGCTTACATACATTATTTGACATCATGGAAGCTTACATATGCGTATCAGTGATGAACATAATCTTTTGAAGCCTGAAAATCTGATGAGTAATTGGCAAATCGTTTCAAGGAATGATCATATCCAGGGGCATGTTTCTTGAAGACTTCGTTGAGCTTGAGCAAGTTTGTTTTCCCAGTTGATGCTTTCGCAGGGGCAAAGCTTGAATACTCCATCAGTAAAAGAATATGCCGACTATAGTTAATCTGGGGAAGTTACGTCGAGATTCGACGAATCTCTCAGAGTTTGAAGATATTGGGGCAGATTATTTAAAGGTATTATGGACTCGATATTCTCCCAATTAAAGTTTGTCCTTGTTGATGTTCTCCTCGATACAGTCTGTTGACAATCTCTCAAGCAAAGTTTGGTCTTATTGATGCATTTCTCAGTTGGGCACTAGTTCAAGCATTTTAAACTTGGATTCCCCCTGCAAAGTCTTGATTCAGATTTCTTCAATTTGAGCATGGTTCTCCTTCCCTAACCTGTTTATGATCAAGCATATTTAAGTGTGAATGTGATTGTTGGATCCCATCATATTCTATGGTAAAATTTGATGAGGAATCTCTGGCAGGTTTCTACCTCCTCCGTTATGATTCTTTGCTCTTATGGCCAATTTGAACCATATTTCCTTTCTAAGAAGTATTGATATAGCAATCAACTGTTGGGTTTTCTCTCACCCTGTGTTGAGCTTTAAAATCCCCTGCAGGTTGACTTTTTGCTATGATGTTAACTTCTTAATTATCCCCGCAATTCCAAGTTATTTCTCCCGAGGTTGTTAGTACCCAGAGAGTTATCCTTGTTGATCCCGTGCAGAGGATGTGCATTTATTACAAATGGTTGTGAAAGATAGGATATGACCCTCATCAGGTTCTTATTTTCCTCAACGGAGTTAGTTCTTGCTCCTCTGGTAGAATTTATTGGCAGTTCCCCAGTAGAGTTGTGTTAAGGTTTCTCTAGTAGGGTTTGCTGATATTCCCTTAACAGAGTTTTTGTTCCTATGGATAACCATATGGATATTATTCGGTTTCCCCAGCGAAGTCGTGATTCAAATCTTCTCCAGATGAGTATGTTTCTTTCATCCAGCCAGGTTATGATCAGACAGTTGAGTAGTTTGAGGACCACCTCTCCTTGATGTTAATATCCATGTGGAGATTTGTCTTTGATGATTCCTAGCAGAGATTATGCATATTTACTTTGGATTATTCCACAAGTAGAGAAAAATGTTGCTTACTTCTAAGAAGTGTTGACGTAGCATTCACCTGTCGGGTTTTCTCTCACCTTGTGATTGGGTGTTGATTTAAAATCCTCCACAGTTTGACTTTTTGCTATGATGTTAACTTCTTATTCCCCAGGCAGAGTTGGAAAATTTGTGTTGCTTTGTTTTCTCCAACAGTTTTTTTCCTCGAAGCGGAGTTCATATTGTTGAATTATTGATGGTTGAAGATTGATCTTTGGGGTCTCCTCCCCAAGCGGTATCTCCATTTCTTCAGCGAGGTTTGAGCCTTGTAGTAGGATTTATTTTCCTTTGATGGCTCTTGTGTATCTCTTGCAGATTTTCTGTTGCTGATCCCCAGCATGATCTCCAATGATATCTCTAACTTGCGAAGATTGGCCGAGTATTTCAGTGGTGTTGTGATGTTTTGTTCACCCTCTGTTTGCTTTTTTTAGCATATTCATACTCATATGCATGGCATGCACATTCATTTTGGTTGAGCATAGCATGTTTTTGTTGCATTATGCATCCTGCATTTTTTGTTGGTATTTCCCTTTTCCCGGTGTTGTTATCCCTGCGGAGTGCGTGTGTCCTCTCTCCACTAGAGTGTCGACCCTTAAGCAGAAAATACCTATCCTTTCTAATTCCCCACTGAGTTTATGCCTCGTGGAAGATGTTTGTTTAGCTTTCCGCCCCAGCTTTTATCTGGATGGAATTGTTCCCCAGTTGAGTTATTTCCTCATTGGGTCGAGTCTTGTTTGACCGTTTCTCTCCAGTTTGTTCCTGGATTGAACTTTGGTCTCTTGCAGCGGTTATTTTGGATTTCCCTGGGCTGTGAAACCTGGATGATGAGAAGGTATTTTTGAGGATTTACTTTCCTCGGAAGGAATCTGTTATTGATTCCCATCAGAAGATGAAGATTTGATTTCCCCAACGGTGTTTTGATAACACTCTCTTGGTGATTGCTTGTGCGACTTCATGTGACAGTCTCTTTATTTGAGCAACTTGTATGTCTCCAACAAGATAAACCTCACCCCAACAAATGGTTGTCTCTTTATTTGAGAAGTTTGTTGTGTGATTTGAGCTGCCCATTGACTGGTAGCAGGTATTTCTTGTGAGTTCATTACCTAAATTTTTCTACCTAGTACTGGGTATCCGGTAATGTTTCTTCACCTTTTGAGTATATTACCTCTATTGACTGGTAATATTTCTCACCCCTTTTGGTTGGTTATGCTTTACCCATTTGACCGGTAAAAGATAATCCTTCCTCCCGAGCTTGTTGCCTTTATTTTCTGCCTAGTGATAGGTAGTAGGTAGCATTTGTCTCCTCCTTTTGGTCAGTTATCGACATATATTTCTACCCAGTAATCGGTAGTCGGTAATCTTTCCTTGTGAGTTCATTACCCAAGATTTTCTACCTAGTACTGCGTATCCGGTAATGTTTCTTCACCCTTTTGAGTATTTTGCTCATCCTTTTTGGTCAGTTATCGACATATTTTTCTACCCAGTAATCGGTAGTCGGTAATCTTTCCTTGTGAGTTCATTACCCAAGATTTTCTACCTAGTACTGGGTATCCGGTAATGTTTCTTCACCCTTTTGAGTATTTTGCTCATCCTTTTTGGTCAGTTATCGACATATTTTTCTACCCAGTAATCGGTAGTCGGTAATCTTTCCTTGTGAGTTCGTTACCCAAATTTTTATACCTAGTACTGGGTATCCGGTAATGTTTCTTCACCCTTTTGAGTATATTGCCTTTATTGTGCTATCTATTGATTGGTAGTCGGTAATATTCTCACCCCCTTTGGTTTATTACGCTTATTTTCTACTCAGTAACCAGTAGAAGCATTTTACCTGTTCTCTTTGGATCGACTATATTCGCCCAGTAACTGGCAATTGGTATCTCTTTTCCCGTTGAGTCGTTTCCTTTCCTTTATCGGAATAGGATCTTGCTCTTTTGTTTTCCCTTGTGGAGTCTCTTTTCTTCTTTTGCTCCCGAACTTTTGTCTGTCTCCTGTGGCATTTTCTCCCCACAGAGGTCTTGTGTTTGCATACCATTAGCATAACCATATTATTTTGTGGTCTCTTAGGGCCAAAAATTGGGTTTATTGTTATATTTAAGTCTCTTCTATCTAGTCGAGACAAAGATGTCAATCTTCATATCTCCGGATAGAAGAATCTTAAATAGGGGAAGCTGTAATACCCTAATTTTTACCCCTAAGATCCCACATTGCATTTTCATTTTTGCATACACAAACAAGACCATACTTTTTGGTTCTCTCAGCGCATTTGTGTTTTCTACTTGCTTTATGTTTATTTCTGTTTACTAACCTCTAACCAAAATACCAAAAATATTTTTCAATTTGTTTGTTTCTTCTTCTTCTCTGTGTGTTTAGGGTTTTGCAAGGAGATTGATGGCAAGGACATTCATTCAAGTCTAAATCAAATGGAAGTTTGACCTCATCTTGGTCAAACTATCAAGAGATTGCTTCAAGTGCAAATTGGTTGTGGCAGTGGGTTATTTTTTTCCAGGAATGATGATCATTCAAGGTCAAGTGGTCTTGTGGAGAATCATCAGTTTATCGAGCCGTGTATTATGAGTATTTTGGCTATTAGATGAGGTTCATTGGACATGACGGTACAACTGCAGATTCCACATTTCTAGAGGTTCTTTACACCATATGGATTCAATATTATAAGGAGATACCAATGATTGTTGAAGTGCATCAGGTTGATTATCATGAATTCTATATACATTGGTCTAGTGTCTGAAGAAAATTCACTGCAGGAGAAAACAAAAGCTCTTAAACTAGTTCAGAAAGAGAGCAACATGTTGCGGTTTCCGTGTCAGTCAAGTTACTGAGTGAAAATTCTCCAAAAGTACTTGTTGTTGCTGATATTAAGAAGAATTCTACAAATGTCTTTATTGTTAAGTGAATTCAGAATAATCAGTTCACTATTGGATTAAGAGTCTCATATTATGTTTTTGTTAGTAATGTGCTGGAACTTTCTGGAAAATATCAAAAGCACTTTGGCCACTAGCTATTATTTTGGCACCTGCTGCAAAAAAATATATGTTGATGTATACAGCTTTTTGATACAAGTGAAGCCATATCATCTTCATTCTGATTACTTGAAAAAACATTTTCACCATGATTCTTTTTCATTACTCCTTGCTATGCCACATACACATGACTTGAATTTAAAAGCTCTTGTACTAGTCAACAAATTTATCTGGCCATTTTATCAGAATGTTGTTGTGTCTAGCTTTGAAGTTACTCCTTCGTTTTTGGTTGCACATTCGGGAAACTTGATTCTCCTTCGTAAATTAATGAATTCGGGAGCCGATATGAATGTGAGATTGTTCCGTGGCTATGCTTCACAGCTTGCATGTGAAGATGTTTTACTTGAATCAAGCTATGTCGGATGGGCTAAATTTGATGAGTTTCTTACGCAGTCCAACATGGTTCGTCCTCGTGTTGCAGTTCACGCACTTGTCTCTGTTTGTTGCAAAGGATTGGTTGAGGATGTGGCTTCCTATTTTCACGTGAAGTGTTTCTTTGATGGAGATGTTTATCCCTCTGCAGAGTTTGGGCTGCTCAAGGGATGCTTCTTTCATGGTTTAGATCCATATAAAGAGTTTGCAACTAGAGAAATAATTGATCGCTCTTCTAGAGGATTATCTGAACCAGGAACACTATTTAAGAATTTGATGGCCATTCTCCGAGATGTGGTCATTTGCTATGATGGAACTGCGAGAAATGTATGCAGTAATTCCATCATCCAGTTTGAATATGGCATTCAGTCTGAAGAGGCAGCCCAGCACTTGTTCCCTGCTGGTGAGCCAGTAGGCGTTTTAGCTGCAACTTCAATGTCAAACCCTGCTTATAAAGCAGTCCTTGATGCTAGTCCTAGTAGCAACTCTTCATGGGAGTTTATGAAGGAAATATTTGTTTGCAAGGTGAACTTTAAGAATGAACCAAATGATCGTTGCCTAATTTTATACTTGAATGATTGTGATTGTGGGAGGAGTTATTATCGTGAAATTGCTGCATATCTGGTTAAAAATCAGTTGAGAAAAGTAAGCCTCAAAGATGCAGCCTTGGATTTCATTGTTGAATACCAGCAACAGCGAAGACGCAGTGAAATTCCTGAAGATGCAGGCCTTGTTGGTCATATTCATCATGATGAGGTACTATGTCTTTGTTCTTTTGATGCTGAAAATGGCAGCCACAGGAGCAAGGGTTCAAGGAGATCTGCACCTTATTGGAGCAACAGATTTCTCATTCTTCTTCCGCCGATAAGTCTCAGATTTGGAGCCAAATTCAAACAATACTCTAATTTCCCCGACTTCAATAAATACCTTGCGTTCATCTTTTCTCAGGCTCAGAAAAATGCGGCAATAACTGCTTGGTCTGCATTGAGAAAATTGTCAGAGAATCAGTTATCTTCCTCAACTTCATCCTCAATTTCTTCCGAGTCTAAAAACAATGAAGAACAAGAACATGTCATTATTGCCCGTGATACTCGAGTTGACAAGGATAACCAACCATCAACTCAGTTGCCAGTTTCTGGGGAATTGTCTAGGAAAAGACCAGTTCCTCATGATAATGAACAATTGGCCAATGGTCACGAGGCCATTGCTAAGCGGATCCGTTCTGGTCCTGACTCTGACTTTACTTCACCTGCTCAAATAAATGATTCTGTGCGAGATCTTAGCTCCATTAATGGTGTGTCGCCTAATGTCCCTATTTTGGAAAGTGAACTAACTGTCGTGGAGCAAATGGTTGTCGTTATTGGTGCATTGATTGCTGAAGGAGAAAGAGGCGCCAAATCTCTTGAAATACTTATTTCACAGATTCATCCTGATCTGTTGGCTGATATTGTCATAGATAATATGAAGCACTTGCCTAAGACACCCCCATCACTAGCAAGGTTTGAGAATCCATCAGTAACTCGACCAGTAGGTTCCCAAGTCAGTCAATCACAGGTTATAACAGCATCTGCTTCAACGAATTCTGTCCAATCCTTGACTGTTTCTGCCGAAGCACAATTCCATTACTACTGCCACTACTCGCTAGACTTGTAGCTCAGATTGATAACGATAGTGTGATCACTGTGATGCTGCAAAAACACATTATGGAAGACCACTGGCGAAAGGGGAATGAACTTGTTCTGCATGTTTTGTATCATCTTCACTCCTCGATGATATTGGATTCAGCTGGAAACTCTTCATCTTTTGTTGTTTTATATGATAACTTTCTCTTAGGAGTGACCAAAAGTCTATTGGATTCTTTTCCAGCTTCAGATAAGTCTTTTAGCAGACTTCTTGGTGAAGTTCCATTTCTGCCTGAATCTGCTTTGAAGATTTTGGAGGATCTATGCTATTCTGATGTTATTGATCATGATGGAAAAATTATCCGTGACATTGAGCGTGTAACTCAAGGCCTTGGTGCTATCTGGAGTTTAGTGAAATTCATCTTCTCAGAGGAGCTGGTTCTTCCATTCTGGAGATATTAAAGTTGGATTTGGTTTCTTTTGTATATATCCCTGTACAGCCAATTTTACCTGTTAGAGCTGAAATTGAAATCAATCTAGGAGGTACTCAGTGCAACGTCATGATGAACCAGCTAAAGCCATGGCTTCTCCTTCATTTTTCTAAGAAGAAAAAATGGTTCTTAGAGAAGAAACTTCTATTGTTGCAAAGCCACAATCAACTGATGGCGAGATCATCATGTGGACATGCAATGTCTCGGCTCCTGAGATGACAATAGTGCTTTTCGACATGGTTGGTTCACTAGTGTATCATGGATGCTCACAATCATCACATCTGTTTGCAAACAACATTTCGAATACAGGGATGACAGTACATGTTGAACTTGGAGAGTTAAATCTCCATATGGCTGACGAATATCAAGAGTTCTTGAAAGAAAGTGTTTTTGGTGTGGAATCGAATTGTGGCTCTATTATGCACATTGCAAAGGTTAGTTTGGATTGGGGGAAAAAGGACATGGAATTGCCTGAAGATAATGGTCTCAAGCTATGTTTATCAATTGATGTGACTGGAATGGGAGTTTATCTAACTTTCAAACGAATAGCGTCACTCATTTCAACAACCATATCATTTCAAGCTTTATTAAAAACCCTATCGACTTCAAAGAAAAAATTGTCTCACAGCCAAGGGCGTTTATCAAAACCTTCAGGGAAGGGAACTCAGATTTTGAAATTCAATCTTGAGAATTGTTCTGTATATATTTGGGGTGAGACTGGATTGGATAATGCGACTGTTCCAGACCCGAAGCGTGTTAATTATGGTTCACAAGGTGGTAGAGTTATAATAGATGTCTCAGAAGATGGTACCCCACATAATGCCCACTATTTCCAATGAATTCCAGAAGCTTAAGTACTTTGTCTCTCTTGAAATCTTTCAATTCAATTTGTGCACGAACAAAGAGAAACAGTCCACTCAGATTGAACTTGAAAGAGCCAGATATGTCTATCAGGAATATATGGAGGAAAATCGGCCAGTAACAAAGGTGGCATTGTTTGATATGCAGAATGCTAAATTTGTACGGCGATCTGGTGGCCTAAAACAGATTGCTGTCTGTTCTCTTTTCAGTGCTACTGACATCACTCTTAGGTGGGAGCCTGATGTACGTCTATCACTAATTGAACTTGTATTGCAACTGAAGTTACTTGTACATAACAGCAAGCTTGAACACATGGGAGATGCATCTCGTGGACGAGATGCTAATTGGAAACAAGATGCTACCACTGAATCAGGACATCTTGAAAAGCAGACGCATAAAGAATCAATTTTTGCTGTTGATGTAGAAATGTTAAGTATTTCGGCTGGGCTAGGAGATGGAGTTGATGGTATGGTTCAGGTGCTTATAGAGAAGATTTCCAGGCTGGTTTCAAACCCAGTACTTTGAGGACTTCTCTTCTTTCTATAACTGCACTAGATTTAGATCTAAGCTTGAAAAAAATTGATGGTGGAGACGCTGGGATGATCCAGGTTCTGAAGAAGCTTGATCCTGTTTGTCTTGAAAATGATATACCATTCTCTCGACTGTATGGGACAAATATCCTCCTAAATACGGGCTCTCTTGTGGTTCAGCTTCGGAATTACACATTTCCTCCTTTCTCCGGAAGTTCCGGTAAATGTGAAGTGCCTTAGCTTGCATTGGGCCGTATTTCCAAGACGGTTGTACCTTCAAGTAACATGTTGAAAATAATCCACGTCAGATATTTAAATCTGAGCTGAAATGAAAAAGCAAGAATCCACGTCACATTCAAATTACAACAAAAGCTGAAAGAGAAAAATCAAAACGACATGAAAAAAAATACAACCACAAGTCACGCACAACTTGCATCACAAAACGCAGCAAAATTGCAAAACGGCAATTATTTCTCACTCACTCTCATCTATAAATACAACTCACCTTTCATTTGTTTTCTTCAAGCTTGAAAAGCCAGAAAACCTCTGCTGAAAACTCACTAACACTCGTCTTCAAGCTTGAACATCCCCTCATCACTCTGCAAAAATCAAACCGACATTCAATTTCGCATCTCTCAATGTAAATCGTGACAACTCTTCATCAACATCAACAAACAACAACTTGAGCATAATTTGCAAAGAAGAAGAAACAGAGAGTGTAAGAATTGATTATTCGAACCTGATTTCTTGTTCATCATCAACTTCGATCCAATTTCGTAGTTGAGTTATTTTACTGGAAACGTTGTTTACAAAAATGAGAGTGAGAGAGGGAGTATTTGTAAATGGTGAAAGATTGATAGAAGAAGATGGAAACGGCAGTGAAATTGGTTTTTCTTGCGAGATCTACCGAGAGATGATGCACAGTGCCGCGAGAAGATATTGTTTTCTGAATTTCTATTTCTCTTTTGTCCTTTTCACTTATTTTTTTCAATTATATTTTTCTTCTTTTTTTTAATTTTTGATTTTTTTCTTAAAATCTTGGACCGTGTGGCTTGTTACCATAATCATCACCATGTTTTGTTTAATAAACCTGTTTTTTCTTTAATTTTCCATTCATATTTTCTTTTCCTCTAATATTTTTTTTATATAAATAATTTCTTAAAATAGATTTAGATCTTGAATTTTGATAAGATCTCATCAATATCAGTGGACTTTGGGTGTCAATTTTATCCACCAAGAGAGGTGATTGATATTGATGATGATTTAATCGATTTAAGATTCAAATTGAGATTTCTTTTCATTTTAATTTTCTTTCTTCTTCTTTTTTTTTTTGATCGATGAAATCTATGGATCATAGATTGTTGATTATCAAGGTTGTTTAATCTTCATTATTTCAAATCTATGGATGAATAACCATTGAGATAATTCTCCATACTTTGGAATAGTGATAGATTACCTTTGATTAATTGATTTAAAATCTTGATTATGATGAGATCACTACCTCTTTTCTTTTTGTGTGGCATGTTTTAGGAGAGTGATTTACATATCACTTCTCTAACATGTATTAACACTAACATTTTATTGACCGGCCTCAGATAGTCGTGGTTTCTACATAAACCCAATTAAAATTGCTTAATATAGCGCTAAAGTGTCCCTTAATCGGAAAATGATCATTCGTGGCTCAAACATACGTTTAAAAGTCCAAGTATGTTTAGTTGCTTGTCTTAAGTCCAATACCTATGAAAATCATTGTTAGGAGGCTTTGATTCTATCAATCCTCTAATGAGTTTTCATTAACCTTGGTCTAAGTGCAAGAATTAATCATCATTGATCATATGTTCTAACCACTAACTACTAATTCACTAACATTATCCTTGTTTAATTTTGTTTATATTCTCTTCTTACTCCTTATTTCTTACTTTTATGTTTCCATATTACCATTTCATATCATATCTTTGTTTATGTTTATGTCATTTCTCTTTTGTCCATTTGGACCATACTTTGTTCAAAACACTAATAAAGGATAAAAAATCTATAAAAAACTTGGTGTTGTTAACTTTGTGATTATGCTCTTGGATTACTCTTAGACCTTGGACTTCATGGACCCTTGGACTTAGAATTAGGACTCTTATTCCTATGCTTGGAGTATTGTGGATCTTAGCCTTTATTTGGCTCGCTCATTAGCTTATGCTTTAAATCGGATGGAATTCTTTTTTGCTTGCTATGGAGTGTGCTACAAGTCGGTTAGATCTTTCTTACCTCTAGCTCTTATTTTGGTTTCTAGGATAGTCACTTCATCTCCTCCCCTTCTTAAATTTTCAAAACTTTCTCCCTCTTTCAAAACCTTCTTGGTTTCAAACTTCAAAACCGCTTTCGCAATAAAACCTTGACTTTCGTCAAGTGATTTTTAAACTTTGTTTTTCTTAATAAAAGTCAATCAATGTTAATCATGCTTTGACCAATTTCAAAAGACATAAAAAATACAAAAACTCATCAACTCTTTTTGTGCCTTTATGCATTTTTTCACTTTAAAACTTTTCATAAAGTTTAGACATGATTCATTTCTATAGTTGAGATGTAAATCTCCTATTCCCCATATTATTAAGACTTTGACATTTTCCACGTTGATGTTGAGTGATAGTCTTGTTGATAATCCAAGAAAATCCTCCATCTTTATGTGACGCAAATGTTGTCTTGATACTCGTGGGTGGATAGTCGCAGTTTTCTCCTTGAAATGACGACTTGTCTTTACATCTAAAATCAATCAAAACCAACAAATTTTTGTCATTTGTACCACGAACTACGGGGTTTTGATCCCATATTGCACTTTGTGGGTACGTAGGCATGAGGCGATAAGTCTCTCCAAACACAAAAATCTAAAAAATAATTCTCTTCTCATCTCCCCAATCTCTTTTCAAACAAACCATTTTCAAACCAAAAAACATAAATATTTCAAAGGGCTCCTATAGAGTACTATAGACGTTTTGGGTGCTAACACCTTCCCATTGCGTAACCAACCCCCTTACCCCGATCTCTGTCTCGTGTTCTTATTTTAGAACTCTTTGGTTTTGTTTGCTCTTTTTCCTTTCCTTTATTTGGATAAAATTAAAAGTGCGGTGGCGACTCTTGTTTTTTGAGTTAAGTTAATTAATAACTTGCACTCACGATTTTTACCGCTACAGACCAGACTTCTTGTGAGGATCGTATCTGGCGATTCTTGATGATCTAGGCTTAGTTGTTCGGTTAGAATCACTCAGTGTGAGGTGTAGTTGATGTTAGGCATCTCAATTTTAAGTTTGGTGAGAATTTATGTTTGAGCATTTTCTGAGCTCCCATTCGTGTTTTGAGAAGGAGAAGGTTTCAACACAAATGGATGGTATGGTTAGATTCCTGGGGAGAAAACGAGAAGGATGATGTATTCAGGTTTAGGTTTTGGTGAGGATTAAGGATAATGGTGTTTGGGGACGACGGTGGCGCCACCTCCGGCCACCGTCTGATAACCTTTCCCTCCATCCTTTTGAATTGGGGAAGACAACATGAGGACCCTAGGATCTAGTAAGACTTTTGACCAAACTAACCATCCAATGGCCCAGATCGCATGTCATGTTGTGAAGGAGTCTGAGAGGAGCTAAATGCTCCGTTTCATTTAATGTACTTGGATGGGCTTCATGATTTTGTTGCTATTGACACACCCTTTCCCAGGCCCATTTGAAAATACACATGAATTGCTTGCTATTCAGCACACAAGTTTTCCAATTTCCCTTTATTTTCTCATTTGTTTTAACATGTGGTCTGGGCTTAAGGCGCGCTTGCTATTAACACCCCCATATGGGCCCATCTCTGATATTGAACTGACATCAGTTGCTATTTGTCACGCTTATATCCCATTTTCATTTTATTTTCTCATCATTTTTATGGTTTTGACATAGTTAATAAATAAATTCACAATAAATTGAAAAATAAACATTTTTGGTTGGGAGTTTTTACCCTATTTTCATTAGGACCTCTAGAAGATAATAAAACAATAAAAACATTAATTCATGCATTTTATATTTTCTGGCATATTTTATAATTTGATTGTTTTTATTTTGCATTTGTTTGATACTTCATTTTTCTGAATTTAGTATGAGAGATTGGTGCATGATTTTTGATTGATTCTTGTGAGGTTGATTAGATTAGGGGATCATGTACCCTTAGGAATTTTGTCATGATTTTGTGAATAAAATTTAGGGTAGTTTGAGTGGTGAACATAAGGATTATTAGATTAGGGTTTCACAACAACTAGTTGTAGCTTAGAACATAGTTTTGGGGTTTAATAGTTGATTTAGGTTATGGGATCAATATGGGATATAGGGTTATAGCTAGGTTCCCTTAGAAATTTAATTAGGATTTTATAATGAGTGTTACTATTTTACTTGATTTTTGCAAATTGGGTGATGTTTGTGTGTTTCCCTTTTGGGCTTTTGGTTTGCTTGTGGGGTTTGGGTCATTTCAATTGGGTGTTGGGCTTGGGCTTGGTTTGTTGGAGCTAACAAAGACTTGGAGGATGATTGAAGACAAAGGATGGAGCTTGATGCATAAGATTCTTATCCTTGAAGGTTGCTTTTGAAGACTTAGGAGATAGGAGATATAGGGAGAGCTTTAGATTAGACTGATTTCTTCTTTCAAACATAGAGAGCTTCTTGTGCCTCTATTCTATCCTATGACACAAGGTTCCCCAAAAAAGTTCCATCTCTCCTTAGGAGGGATGTAGAGCATGCTTTGATTGGGTAGAACCTTGAGGATACCTTTCACTTGTTGTGTTAATATCTTAGTGATTTCCTTGGGTTATCATTAAGCCTCTTAACATTTCAACTTCATCTATTAGTTGATTCTCTTCTGGAGTTTTGCATTGAAGATGGGGACCTATTGAGGGTAAGGTTCAGTGGAGATTGGTGAAGACAAAGCCTGTACCTGTCAAAGAGAATCAACTGTAGCTGTCAGAGCTGTTGTTGTTTGAGCTGCTTACTGTAAGAGCTGGTGTTGCTGTCAGAGCTGGTGTTGGGTTTTATTTTCTTTTTTCTGTATTGTTTGTTGGCTTGTTCAGCTTGCCCCTTAGGTTTGAAGTGAAGCTGTTTCACTTTGCCTATTGTTTTCCCAGGTTCGAGGTTGAGTGGGACCCCCTTGCCTCGCTTGTTCTGCTGCATCTCATGCATGTTTACTGTTTACTGTATATCAGTTTCTTTTGATGTTTATCCCCTAGGATCTCTGATTTCCTCTGTGCAGGAGGGAATTATGACAGACATTAGGTTGTAATCCATGCATGACAACATTAGGTTAGTTTTATCCTTTTTTCAACCCTAGGTTTTTTTCCAAAAGTTCTTTCTCTTCTATCTCAAACAACTCAAAAAACACAGTAATAAGGTTAATCGATGTCGTACGTTACGAGCCTTAAGCTATTTGAGAGAGGGTTGTTGGAGGGTCACTCTTCAGTAATCTGACTGCTTAGTGTGTTTCCCTTAGGGTGACATACGACGTAGTCACCCTCAAATCATAGTCTCTAGTGCGTCAGAGATTGAAAAACAAACTAAAAAAACAGTTCTTGCGTAAAACACTAGAAAACAAACATCAAAGTGTCATTTTTGTCCGCTTGGACTCCTATCAGAAGAAACCTCTTTTCAAAAAGATAAAAAACAGTCAGACAAATCTGTGTCTTCCGTGGCCCGAACTACGTTTGCTCTGATCTTTCATGCTGTATGAAAGTACGTAGGCATAGGATGCCATGTCCTAGCGAGCAATCTTCCCCCCTTTTCCCGTAGGTAGGCAAACTACATTGACTCTGATTTCTCGTTCCAGACGGGAATACGTAGGCATAAAGTGCGATACTTTGCCGAGTCATTTTATTTTCTTTTAACCCTTGACCCTTTAGAATAGATAGAATAGCAATCCGTACTAGAAAACAAGCGTGGATCCCGTCGAGTACGACGGACGTGAGGGGTGCTAATACCTTCCCCTTGCGTAACCGACTCCCGAATCCAGGATTTGGTTGCGATGACCATTCCTTTCCCGTTTTGCGTTAGGTTTACTCTGAGCGTTTCCTTTCCCTCCTTTGGGATAAATAACACACGGTGGTGACTCTTCTGTCATAGCCGGCGCCGATTTTCGCAGTAGCGACAATGAGGAGCAATGGGTCTGACACAGAAGATTGGGTCATATTAATATGAGACGTATATCTCAGATTAATAAGCTTAATCTGGTCAGAGGACTTCCTAATCTGAAGTTCAACTCAGATGCTCTTTGTGAAGCATGTCAGAAAGGAAAATTTTCAAAATCATCTTTCAAATCCAAAAATGCTGTTTCAACTTCAAAACCATTAGAGTTACTTCACATTGATCTGTTTGGACCAGTGAAAATTGCATCCATCAGAGGCAAGAAGTATGGATTAGTCATTGTTGATGACTACAGCAAATGGACATGGGTAAAATTCCTAAAACACAAGGATGAGTCACATTCTGTGTTCTTTGACTTCTGCAAACAAGTCCAAACTGAAAAAATTTTCAAAATTATCAAAGTCAGAAGTGATCATGGTGGTGAATTTAAAAACAAACATTTTGAAAAATATTTTAATGAAAATGGCATTGCTCATGATTTCTCCTGTCCTAGAACTCCACAACAGAATGGAGTTGTAGAGAGGAAAAATAGAACTTTGCAAGAGATGGCTAGAACCATAATCAATGAGACTAACATGGCAAAACATTTTTGGGCAGAGGCAATTAACACAACATGTTACATTCAGAACAGAGTGTCAATTAGACCTCTTCTAGAAAAGACTCCTTATGAATTGTGGAGGAATAGAAAGTCAAACATTTCTTATTTTCATCCTTTTGGATGTATTTGTTTTATGCTGAACACTAAAGAGAATCTTAACAAGTTTGATTCTAAAGCACAAAAGTGTTTCATGCTTGGATATTCTGAACACTCTAAAGGCTACAGAGTATACAATACTGAGACACAGATTGTGGAGGAATCTATACATGTTAGATTTGATGATAAGCTTGGTAATCAAAAGCCAAAGCAGTTTAAAAAGTCTGCAGATGGAGAACTTATTCTCATAGAATCTGAGAAACCAGAGGTAGAGAAAGCTCAAGAAGATGTTACACCAGATGCAACTCCATTGGCTGCTCAGATGAATAACATGAATATTTCTGAAGAACCAACAGTTAAAGGATCATCCAGAATTAAAGCTTCCAATCCAGAAAAAATGATTATTGGGAAGAAAGATGACCCTATAAGAACAAGGTCATTTATCAGATCATCTGGAACATCACTTCTTGGGTTGGTGTCTATTATTGAACCAACATCTGTGGATGAGGCTCTGAGTGACAATGACTGGATACTTGCAATGCAAGATGAGCTGAATCAATTTACAAGAAATGATGTGTGGGATCTGGTTCCTAGACCAAAAGGTTTCAACATTATTGGAACAAAGTGGGTATTCAGAAATAAACTAAATGAGCAAGGAGAAGTTGTTAGGAACAAGGCAAGACTTGTAGCTCAAGGTTATAGTCAACAAGAAGGAATTGATTACACTAAAACTTATGCTCCAGTGGCAAGGTTAAAATCTATACGTCTTCTTATTTCATTTGCTACACAACATAACATCACTCTATATCAGATGGATGTTAAGAGTGCCTTCTTAAATGGCATTATAAAAGAAGAAGTTTATGTCCATCAACCTCCTAGTTTTGAAAGTGATAAATTTCCAGATCATGTTTTCAAACTCAAAAAATCTCTTTATGGTTTGAAACAAGCTCCCAGAGTTTGGTATGAAAGATTAAGTAATTTTCTTCTGGAAAAGAACTTTATCAGAGGCAAAGTGGACACAACTCTTTTCTGTAAAACATTTAAGAAAGATTTACTAGTTTGTCAAATTTATGTGGATGATATTATTTTTGGATCTACCAATATTATGTTGGGAAAGGAGTTTGTTGTGTCTATGCAGGCTGAATTTGAAATGAGCATGATGGAAGAACTTAGATTCTTTCTGGGAATCCAAGTAAATCAGACTCTATAATGCACATATATTCATCAGACTAAATATGTCAAAGAGCTTCTGAAGAAATTTAATCTGAATGAAAGCAAATTGGCAAAGACTCCAATGCATCCTACAAGCACACTTGGTAAGGAAGAGGTAAGTAAGAAAGTTGATCAAAAACTTTACAGAGGTATGATTGGATCTCTCTTATATTTGACTGCTTCAAGACCTGATATTTTATTCAGTGTGTGTCTGTGTGCTAGATTCCAATAAGATCCTAGAGAATCTCACTTAACAGCTGTTAAGAGGATTCTAAGGTATCTGAAAGGTACTACTAGTGTGGGTCTGTGTTACAGAAGATCTGATGAGTATAAATTAGTTGGATTCTGTGATGCTGACTATGCTGGAGACAGAGTAGAATGTAAAAGCACTTCTGGAAGCTGTCAATTTCTTGGAAGTCATCTGATCTCTTAGTTCAGCAAGAAGCAACCCACAATTGCACTTTCAACAACAGTGGCAGAATATATTGTTGTTGCTAGTTGTAGCACCCAGATGCTCTGGATGAAAAGTCAACTGGAAGATTATCAGATTTTTGAGAGTAACATTTCTATCTTCTGTGATAATACTTCTGCTATATGCTTATCTAAAAACCCCATTTTACACTCTAAAGCTAAGCATATAGAGATTAAACATCATTTCATCAGAGAATATGTTCAGAAGGGAATTATCAATTGAAACTTTGTGGATACAAATCATCAGTGGGCTGATATCTTTACAAAACCCCTTGCTGAAGATAGATTTAAATTTATTCTGAAAAATATAAGTATGGACTTCTGTCCATAATAAAATATTCATCAGATGAATTTTTTCCTCAGATGATAAATGTCTAAACTCTGAAGTATTTCTTCTTTTTATTTCTGTGTTTATTTATTTGTGTGTAAATCTGAACTAACAAGGCTCAGAGGATCTGAACGTTGCCTAACGTTTCATTTCTCAAAGAGTTTCAGAGGCACATGCAAGCAAACACGTGTAGCTCAGAATCTGGAAAGGTAGAGTGCACCATACTGAAGTGACGTTTTAGGTATTGCTTTGAAAATCCAAAATCTCTTGATTTTCCCCCCGTCTGTCAGAATCTTAAATGCTTGATATGATTTTATTCCTTGCATTAATTGCTTGATATGATTATGTTTCACTTCATTCAATGCTTGTGTGTATGCGTGTGATCTTATGTCCTTTTGCATGCCCAAAATTGTTCTATAAATTCTCACAACACTTCACAAATCACACTTTACACTCTTTTCACTTCTCATATGCATTTCTGTCTTCTCTATTGCTTCCATCTTATTCCAAAACCCAAAACCTCTCGTAAACCCAGACGCATCTCAAGAACATCAATGGCTTCACCATCTTCAACACCTGCTCAGATGCAAACCACAACTGTTGCTGCATCATCTCCAAATGCTGCTGGTTCATCCCAAACTGTTGTTGTATACAAGGCACCTGTGAGAACTCTTCTCACTCCAATCAAAGATCTTGAAGTTCTGTGTGAGAACTTTGTGGATTTTGAATCCATCAAAGAAAATGGTTTTGATCTCTATTCAACCATCAAAACTCAGAACTGGGAAAAGTATTTTGACAGGATGGTGGGTCCTGTTTATCCAACATTGGTAAAGGAATTCTGGAAACACGCTCAAGTTTTCCCTAAGTTCATTCATTCATCTGTTCTTGGGAAGGAAATTGTCATCACTGAAAAATTAATCAGACAACTACTTGAGTATAAGGAAACTGATGGAATCACAAGTATGGCTACTGATCGTGTGGATTTGGCTGACATTTTTCAAGAAGTTTGTGTTTCTGGGGAACCATCCAACAAGGTCAGAGATCTGAAGCCTGTTTACAGAATCTGGGCCAAGATTTTCATGAGTTTTATCTTTCACAGAAAATCTTCTAACTCACCAGATTATGTGAACTCAGAACAAATGTACTTCATGTTCTGTATGAGTAAGGGCAAGAAGGTGGATTTACCTTATCTTCTGTTCAATCATCTTCTGAACCATATCAAAGAAACAAGAGAAGAAGTAAGGATTAAAGCTGGAAAAATCAGAACTTGGATCCCTGTTGGAAGACTGATATCAGATATTCTAACAGAGAATGGTCTTGTGAAACATCTGTTTGATGCTGGAGTGACAGATGATCTGTCTTATGTTATAGGCTCTGTCATCAATGGGAACACTCTAAAGAGAATGAAGGTCATTTCAGAGCTTGCTGGAAAACCCAAGAAATTTAACTCTGAAGAAGTTTGCAGAAGGAGAATTCCTTTGGCAGATTTTCCTATGTTTAGTGTTGATGAACCTAGGAACATCATTCTGACATTCATTGCTGATTGTCTGAAGAATGGTATCCCTCTGCCTGCTAACATAGTTCTTAAGGAAGGAGAAGTACTGCCAAATCTTCTGAGATAAATGCGCAAGAAGAGGAAAGCTAAGGAAGGATCTGTTGCACAGCCCAAGAGGAAAGCCTCTGATGCTGGTGACAAACCTGAGAAGGACAGGAAGCAGAAGGAAAATCCTCCAGAAGCTACTGTGGAAGAAATTAGAGAAACAATTCACCAGGTATTAACATCTGATCCCAAACCATCTGTACCTTCACCCTCACCTTCACATCCACCATCTCCTCCTCAACCATTTGAACCTCATTCATCTGAACCCATTTCATCTCCTCCCAAACATTCTCAACCATCTTCTGTTCAACTACCATCTGAACCCCCTCAACAAACACAATATGAACCACAACAACAACCATCATCTGAATCACAAAAACAACAATCCTCTGAACAACAAACACAATCAGAACAATAAAAACAATCTGAACCACTCTCTTCTACTCAACCACCAGAAGAACCAACCATCCAAAATCCTGAACCATCTGTCCAACAACCATCTGAAGACATTCTTGATGTGTCACCACTTGCAACCATGTATGTCCTCTCTTCAACTTCATGTCATTCAACTGAATCATCTGATTCTGATGACTCTGAAGTCCCCTCACCAACTAGCTTACATATTTCTGATCCTTAGAAACCATTACCATCTGACCTACCTGCATCTGACAACCCTCTTCGCTTCAAATTCAACTTCACAGATTTTATACCACCCTCATCTGATGTTGTTACATCAACACCATTTGATGGTGATACCTCCATTCCTCAACTCACCATACCACAAACATCCATACCACAACCATATGAACCACAACCATCCATAACCCAACCATCTGAACAACCACCATCTGAACAACCGTCATTTGATTACCCACCTCCTGAACCTTCACAAAATGTCACCATAGATGACATTCTGAACCCCAAACCCAGATCAGATGTTTCTACTCTGTTCAAGAATTTCAAGAAGGAAATACGTATGGGAATTTCTTCTGTGGAGAAAGAGTGCATGGCTAGTATGGATCCTGCTGAATCTGATGATGCAAAGGCTAAGTTTGTTGAAATGGTCAGACAGACTCTGCTGAGCATTATCACAACTCCAGTGCTTCTTCTGGAAGATGCTCCTGCTGAAGATTCTGCAATGATAGAAGATACTCCTGCATCTGACATGGAGATTGATCATCCAATGGCAACTGCATCTTCTTCTGAACCTTCTGCATTTGAGATGAAGACTGAGATTCCAGATGTTATCCAAGAAGTCAAGGAAATCAGAACATGGATGATAAAATAGGAACATACTACTGAAGAGATCAAGACTTGGATGGCCAAGCAAGAAGAGTCCACTGCTAAGATTACTGATCTTCTGACCTTGATTGCTTCTCGCCAGCCATAGTTTTCTTTTTCATGTCTTTGCATTCTTGTTTTGCACTTATTTTTCTGTTGCTCTATTTTTCTATCATCTGCTGTATGAACATCTTATCTGCTTGTTCTATTTTGATCTTTATGAATCTGGCTGATATGTTTTTCATTTATGTGTTGCGTTTTCTCTTCTTCTGTTATCTTTTCTGTCTTTAAAATTTCTTTTTGATTATGAAAATAAGGGGGAGAAAGAGAATTTGATTTTTCAATCCATAAGCAATACTAAAATGAAATTCAGACATTGTATTAATCTAACATTGAATCTTAAGACTTTCAGATCTTATTATGTCATCTGACAAAAATGATCTGAAGTTACCTTGAGAAATTTCCAGACTCTGATCATTGAAGAAAATTTGACTCTGATTCTGGAAGATACACCAGACTCTTCATTTTGAAAGAAATCATCAGACTCTGATTCTAGAAAGCATAAGAAGGATTTCTACCAGGTTCTGAAATATACTCAATCAAAAAGGGAGGTGTTCTCTTCTATTAGAGTATTCATTTCAGGGGGAGATTCTTAATCTCAGGGGGAGTTATTTATTTTATTTCTCTTTATTGAACAAAATTCCCTATGTTTTGTCATCATCAAGAAGGGGGAGATTGTTAGAACACAGATTGGTGTTTCTTATATCTCTATGTTTTGATGATAACTTTTATGGAATTTTGTAGAAAGAAAATATACACTCTAAAATTTGTTCAAAGTATTATTGTTTCAGGTATATAATTAAATACTCTTAAAGAAGCAAAATACATAAGTACAAGAAACTATGCAAAGCTCTGAAGCATCAGATGCAAGACTATCAGAAGATTCTGAAGCGCTGCCAGAAGGATCTGAAGCAGAAGCTACAAAATGATCTGAAGCGTTAATGAAAGAAGTGTACAAATGTTAAAAGATGTGATCTAATCAGACTCTGAAGTTCTTTTCACTGCAAGATTAGAGGCTTTGATAATCAGACTCTTATCATTAATTTTCACGCTCTTAGCACATACTGTTGCATACTCTGATGAAGACGCTAATCAAGATTGAGACTCTGATACATTAAGATCTGATCTTCTATCAAGACTCTGAACTTCTCAATCATCTTAAGCTCCGATCATCTTAAAGTATTTCCTACTTTTAAGCTTGCTACAAGTTCTGAAGTGCAGATTATGAAGACTTCATTCTGAAGGAAGCTTGTTGAAGAAGCTGTAAACTTGATTGGACGTGGTGCTACTTCCAAAGTAACCAACGGCTAATTTGTCCAAAGAAGTGACGTGGTGCAAATCCCAAGGCTTCTACAACCATACCTTTCTGCATAAAGCATATCTCTGCCCATACTTTTGGTGATTAAAAGTCATACAATCAAATATTATATTCAGCTGCACATCACTCAAAGCATTTGAAAAAAGCTATAAAAGGAGAACTACTTCAACATTTTGAGGTTGCTAATTCACTACTCACCATTTGGTCATTGCTAGATCACTCAGAAAGAAATACACGCTTGATTCATCAAAGTGAAAATCTCACAAAGATCTTATTCATTTGATCTTTCACAAAACCATATAGTTTTTGTTGTACTTAATCTTAAGTGTAAACATCACAGTTGTGATACAACTTATTAGAAGCATTCAAACACTTGTTAGTTTACATTAATTTGTAAGAAGTTCCTTAAGAAGACCAAGGTGTGGTCAGTAGTTCTTGAGAAGACTAAGACAATTGTACTTAGTGCTTTCTATCGTAATCAGTTGATCAATAGTGGATTAAGTCCTTGCAGAGAAAGGCAAATCATCTTTGATAAGGTGGACTGGAGTAGTTGAGTTCAACGAACCAGGATAAAAATCTTGAGTTGTTTTTATTGCCATATTTCTTAAAACTTTTATTCAACCCCCCCTTCTAAGTGTTTTTCTCACTTTCAGATAAAATTACCGCCGGACATAGCAGCCAACCCATGCACAAACAGGGCTTATTACAAGGGACTCAAATTCACCATAGCAGCCCAGAAACTTTTGTTAACAGGCACGCCGCGAGAACATTGAAATTGTTGGCCGAAACTTGTCCCTCAACATTCTTCACAAACCTGGCAAATCAAAGAAGAACATACTCAATAAATCAGTTCAAAACAGAAGCCACAGGGGCATTGTCAAACCTATCCAATTTCCCCCACCCTTATTTTCCTTACCAAGACATTAGGACGGAATGTCGTTGTTGTAACTGCAGCGTATTGAAACTACGCACCAGCACACTCATAAGACAAATCAAAGAAGTCACTTGCCTACTCCATGATGATGATACCTGCCAAAGGCTGATAAAATCAATTACGAAAAGCATGAGAAATCATATTTGGGGTGTCCTAGCTCAAATACTCAGAGGTTTCAGCAGGGTTCATTTTATTACCAGACAAAAGGTGTTGCAGTTTACTTCCTGATTGAATCTTCAAGTCCACAGCTTCAGAACGTCGAAGTAGGCCTCAACCTCACGTTCGAACAAATTGCAGCAACTTCTGTTGCCCAGCTACCCAAGCACCCTCATCACCAAGTACCTGGAAAGAACATTGTTAGAGACATACCAATTCAACTTGAAAACGAGAATAGGGGATTGAAACGAAAAGAAAAAACCCTTGCAGCTGCCAACAAGACGCCATTACTCAGTTCTCTCGCCCGCAAGATAGAATTTGGGGATAACACAAATCCTCTCCAACATTCACATAAGCTTCCATCAAAGAGCATCAAAAATAGCTGAAGCTCGTGCAAAACGTCGATTGGTTAAAGAGGCGAGTTGATTTTGCCCTGGGCTGTTAATCTCCCCTTGCCCAAAATCATTTGCTATTCACACCTGCCAAATCACAATTCTGGATTAGTAAATAGATTGAAGAATATACCCTATTTTGAAAAAAAAGATCCTATTCAGATCATATCAGATCCCTCAGCATCAATTATAGATTCCTCAAATCAAATCACCCAAAATGATTTTCATCAACAACATTAAACTCAATCGACACAAAAAAGAAAGCTTTTGAATATTTTCCAACACAGGAATGGAAGGTTTTAATTCAAGGAAATCAGAAATCCAATCAGAGTTTAAAGCTCCTAAACCCCAACTCGTCTATAAAAGAGGGGTTTCGAATCGAAGAAAAGGGACGATTTTGGAGAACTCGTGAACCCAGTGGAAATCACCGTAAAAAACCCTAAAAAACTCGAATCGAAGAAAGAAGAGAACTCATCTGTTTTCGCCGAAGCTCTCAAAGATCAACGCCTCCGAGGATAGCCGCTATCGCCGGAATCGCGCTTCATACGCCGGTTCATCGTCGGTAAAACTCCATACCTCTTTCATGAATGATTGACGCTTTAATCCTTGTTTCAGGTACCACCTTAATGGACGATCGAGAGAGGGATTAAACGATGGGAGAAACCGAACAAACGAGTGGCTCCGCTAGGGTTTCTTTTTCCACCGTTCGCGTTTGATTTCCATATGCTTCTGTTTGTTTCCATTGTGTTGTATTGGTAACGATATGCCTGCACGACCACGGTAGTACCGTGGTCCCTCACTACTATCACCACATGATTCACTTATTTTCTGATCACATGGACTACATTGCAATCCCATGGTAAACCAGTGCACTGCGTAACACCAGATTTGCGCCTTAATTTTAATTAACAGTTAATTAATCTTTTTTTAAAACCATAATCTGTTTTTTAAACCTTTAATACTCAATTAACTTAGTTTTTTATTTAAAATAATAACTAATAATATCTTTTTATAATAAACCAACTTTTGGTATTTTATTAATCATAATCTTTCTTAATTTAATTGTTAATTCACTTTTAATGAGTTATTTGTTTAATATTTCAATTTAATCAACCCTTTTAATTTTTATCCTAATAACTAGAAGACTACTTTTTTTTCTTAATAAAATTAATCCATGTTAATTCTTTCTAATCAACTTAATAGAACTTTATTTAAATAATATGTTTACTCACTAAAAAAAACATTTATAAATTACTTACACTTAATTGCAATTTATCTAATTAATAATAATAAAACCCAATCTAGTTTTTTAGAATAATGAAAACAACCTTTTTATATAATCAATAATTAACTTTTAAAAATAACCATGGCTTTTATAAATAATCCTTTTTTGGATAAAAATTAAAATCATATAGTATATTAATTTTTATCTAATGTATAATAATATCTCAAAATCAATCACTTATTAAAATCAGCTTCGACTAAAAATGAACCAACATCGTAAAACTCGATCAATCGTGCACGCTTGCGCCTCGCTCTGATCCATTCACACACTCACATTCACTCCCACACACCTTAGCGCTTTCATGCGTGTGTATGACTTTATTTTTTCGCAATTTAGCTTCCGCAATTTAACATTACAACATTTACTTTTATCGCATTGCATTCCGTCCAAAGGAAGAACCTACACATGGTATAACACTCGTGTGTAGTGCATCTCATTTGCATCATCCCCCTCATGATCCTTGATTCCATTCAAGTCGATCTCTTAAGATTAGATCCTACCCCATAGGAAGGACCTCTATCTTTTACAACTTAGAATAAACAATTCAACTCAAATCAAACTTTTCAAACACCTTAGAGAATAAGATGTTAATCATCTTAAGTGGGATAAAACTTCTACCCCATAACAATATAATCAAATTTCGTACAACGTTGTGGCGGTTAAATCAAAGTAATCTCCCTTAAAATGACAACTCATCTTTTTTCCTAAAATCAATCAATAAACTACCCTAAACCCGTAGGAACTTTGACCACAGTCAAAGAACTCCTCAAACCCTTTAGGGGAACTACAGATACTCTGATTCCATTCCCGTAAGGATATGTAGGCATAAGATGCAATATCTTATCGAGTATACTTATAAATAAACCTCTAGGGTCCTTCAATCTTTAAGCAGATAACCTTAGTAAATAAACAAACATAACACAAAAGGTTCCTGTAGAGTACTACAGAAACTTAGGATGCTAGCACCTTCCCTAAGTTTAACCAACCCCCGAACCTATAACTCTCTAGCTTGCATTTGCATTGCATTGTGGGAATTTTGATCTTTATCCTTTCCTTTGGACAAATCAAAGTTCGGTTGCAAATGAATAAGATTCAAACTAATCAATAGTTTGGTATCCAAATTTTTCCGCGACAGAAATGACGACTTCACTGGGGATGTCTCAGTGGGTTTCCCTATCTTGTTTTTTTTAATATATTTTCTTATATTTGCTTAATTGTTTACTTGTGTACTTGTTTGTTTATTACCTTTGGGTTGATACCTTTGAGTGGTGAGACAAAGTCCTACACCCGGACTTGAGTGAACTTAAGATAGGATAGTGATATGTTCGACGAGACTTATAGGGAGTTGAATCCCGACCAAGTTGACTTGAAAATCACGCTCAGTTGAGACCCTTTCGAAAATAGTTCGATTGAATGAGTAATTATGGAGACTTTTACTATTTTCGATTGGAGTCTATGATACTGAGGACCATAGTTACCTTAACCCCACTTTGGCCTTTATTAGGATGTAGTGCGGGACTATGAGGGAGTACACCCGAAATAGTGCTACGCAATGCTACACTCAAAAGAAGTTCTCTTGAGAATATTATTAATCACCGAGTAATTGGGAAGTTGATAATATTCGAAAGATGGACTAATGACTTTGGGCACCCCTTAGAACCTTGTTCTACAGGTATAACTCACCCCTAGTCCTTGTCCTTTGGGAAATGGGTAGACCCTTTACTCCATGCTCGTTGCAAACCTAGGGCCTTTTTGTTTATGTGTCCTTATGTGCTTACTTGTGTTTGTTGCATTCATATAGCATCATTCTGCATTTGACTTCATGGGATTCCCTTTTGTTTATGGACATTGCAGGTCGTCATGACTTCTAATGAAAGACACACTTTGAAATACACTTTTAAGAGTCCTAAATTGGGTGACCTAAGGAAGTTGGTGACCTTGATTGAGGACCAGGGCAAGTTCAAGAGCAAATGTGGGAAGCTAATATCTTTATTGAGTCGCCAAGTAGACGAAGGACTTCTTTCCACTTTATTGCAATTTTATGATCCACTATATCACTGTTTTACGTTCTCAGACTTCCAACTATTACCTACATTGGAAGAGTATTCCTTTTTGGTTGGTCTACCTATTCTAGAAGAATCTCCCTTCCCTTTCTTGGAGAAGGACCCTGAGGAAAGAGATATTGCTAAGGCTCTTTATCTAAAAGTATCTGACGTCAAAAGAAACTTAATTAGTAAGGGTGGTATTTTAGGCTTAACTACAGATTTCTTAATCAGTAAGGCTATGTTTTATGCCGATTATATGAACAAGACCCCATTTGAAGCAATCTTCGCTTTACTCGTTTATGGAGTGTTTCTATTCCCAAGCTTTGAAGGGTTTGTCGACCTTAATGCTATCAAGATTTTTCTGAAGAATAACCCAGTGCCAACTCTATTGGGTAATACTTATCATTCTGTACATCTCCGAAACTTCTATGGTGGAGGGATGATCACCTGCTGTGTGCCCTTACTTTATAAGTGGTTTATTTCGCACTTGCCTAAGTCTAGTTCTTTTCTGAGTCTCGATAAAGGGCTTTGGTCTCCGAGAGTTATGGCATTGACCCACTCAGACATTGATTGGTACAACCGAGCGTATGATGGAACTTTAATTATTAATGGTTGTGGTGATTTTGCTAATATGCCGTTACTTAGTTTTATTGGAGGGATCAGTTACAATCCAGTCTTAGCTCGTCGACAGTTTGGATTTCCGTTGAAGGAACCACCTAAGAGTGTTCAAGTGGAAAACATTTTCTTTAGGGATGACAAGGAACTCCGAGACAAGATTTTGGCTGCATGGGATCATTTGCATAAGAAAGGGAAGAAACGCCTTGAGAAACTTAATTGTGTGTCCTTGGAGCCATACCTTCAGTGGGTCAGAGAAAGAGCAATCAAACTGAAGATGCCCTATTCCCGTCAAGATCCTATATCTCCGAGAAGAGAGCCCACTTATGTCTTTATGTCTGAAGCTGAGAAGTTAGAGGTTGCCTTGAGGAAGTCGCAACGTGATTTAGAGTCATGGAAGAACAAGTATCAAGTAGTGGTTGCAGAGAACGATGAACTTCAGAAACAGAAGGATGAACTTCAGAAGCAGCTACAGTCGAAGGATGAAAAGTTACTTCCCCACAAGAAGAGGAAAGTTCTAGAGGATTTATTTTCCTCTGATCCACAATGTACTATTTGGAAGCTGATTATGGACAACCTTATCCGTGAGAAGACCCAGTTGGAGGAGGAGCTTAAGCGGCGGAATTCAGAACTTCCTTAGGGCTTTCATTAGCTTTTATTTAGCTATTTATTTGGGACTTTTAAAAGCAATTATTTGTAATCCGTTTCAAAATTAATAAAACATTTTCTTTTACCGCAATGTTTATAAATAGTTGGGATCCCATGAAGTCCTACTCGTCTTGCATTTCATTCTTTATTCACTTCAAGAAACTCAATTTTATTTCACAGGTAATGTAACCATGGACTTCAAGAGAGAAGCATTGGAGTACACTTTTCAGAGTCCTAACATTGAAAGCTTAAGAGAGCTAGCAGATCTCATTGAGAACCGTCACGCTTTTGCAACAGAATATGGAGAAATATTACGTTTCCTCGAGCTCAAGATGAAAGAAGGGTTATTGGAGACCCTTGTTCAGTTTTATGATCCGTTGTACCATTGTTTCAATTTTCCGGATTACCAGCTGATGCCGACCCTAGAAGAGTATTCTGATTTCTTGAAGATACCTGTGACTGCCCGACCTATATTCACCGGCCAGGATGATATACCCAGCCACCAAGAAATTGCAAACGCTACTCATCTCAACCTAGCAGATGTTCAAGTGCACTTAACCACCAAGGAAGGAGTCCCTGGATTCCTAGCTGATTTCTTGATCGAAAAAGTCTGTTACCATGCTGAAAGAAAAGAGGTCCTTATCTTGGAGGCTACCTTTGCTTTATTGGTCTATGGGATTTTCTGGTTCACAAAGATAGATGATTTTGTCAATATGGATGCGATCAAACTGTTCATACTCAAGAATCCAGTCCCCACCTTGCTAGCTGATACGTACCATTCAATCCACTTGAAGAATGCCGAAGGGGGAGGACATATCGTTCGTTGTACCGCTCTGTTGTATTCATGGTTTATTGCTCGCCTAGTTCGATATCTGTCTATTTGGGACGGGGTAGAAACACCTCGTTGGTCCGAGATAGTTATGGCCCTTACTCACTCAGATATTGTATGGTATGACCCTACTTATAGAGGTATATGTATGATTCTCAACATCAGAGGATTCACCAACATACTACTTATTGGGAGAGAAGGATGCATAAGTTACAACCCCGCTTTGGCCCGCAGACAATTTGGGCATCCCATGATCGAAGTACCTGACCAAGCTCTGTTGGAAGGGATCTTTCTTAAGGAAGGAGAAGATCCAGACCTGAAGACCGTCATAATTTACGCATGGAGATATGTCAATAAGAAAGGGATGACTGCTTTAGGGTTCCCTAATGACGACGCCTCTGAAGACTATCTACAGTGGGTGCGAGAAAGGTCTCTCGACCTCAAGATGCCTTTCCCTTTTCATGAACCTATGGTGTTGACCTTTCACGATCCTGATTGGTTTAATGTGAGTGAAGTAGATCAATTGAAAACCGCCTTGGATGAGGCTTGGAAACTGAAGGCCGCTTGGAGGAACAAGTTTTTCACCCTCAAAGTAGAGAAAGAGAAGTCCCAGAAACTGCCAGAGATAGAGTTTGCAAAGAAGAGGAAGGCGCGAGAGGATTTATTTTCTTCTCACACCTCTTCCGGAACTAACACCAGAGATGATCTTTTCCTGGCTGCTATGGCTTGGAAAGAATGTGTCGATCGACTTATCGGTGAGAAGGCTGAATTGCAAGAACGCATCCGCCAGTTAGAAGAAGAACTTCGCGCACAGAAGGAGCATAGGGAGTAGATCTCCGAGTTTCTCTTTTGCTTTTGGTTCAATGTAATAAGCTCTTAAAAGATTACTTTGCTTTGTAATGCTCCTCGAATATCAAAATAAAATAAGTTTTTTTTCCAACGTTACAATACCGAAAAATAATTTGAGTTTCTTGAAGTTTCATACTCATTTGCATTTTTGCATAAGCATAGCATTGTTTGCATTCCAGGGTCTCACTCTTGCTTCATCTCCACAGACAAGCTAAATCACCGATACGGTACTCGCGCCAATCAACGCCAAAAGATGGACCAGCTTGAACAAGAGAATAAGGTGCTCCGTGATGAAGTTGCAATTTTGAGAGAAAGTTTAGAGAGGTTGAATGGTCTAGTGGAAGCCTTGTCCAATCAAGCTACACTCAACAACCAAGATGTTCAAAGAACTGTGATCTCTGAGGTGACACCAACACTGATCCCAGTGGTGTCTTCTGTTGCTGAAGTGACCTATAGCATACCTCAAGGTTTCCCGTGGGGGTTGTCTCCTAATTTCTTTTCGGCCGGCTACCGTCCGTCTTTGCCTGAGATCCCTCTTGTGACCACTGTCCAAGCTATTCCTGCAGTTACTGCTGTGATGACTACTGCACCTCCATATGTGAATGTTGTTCCGTATATTCTGGATGAGCCAATTTTACAAGGGTCGCCGACCGAAACTGTGGGTTTGGAAGAAAGGATGGATGGTTTTCAAGACCAATTTTTTGAGATGCAAAAAGAATTGAAAGCCCTTCGCGGGAAGGATATGTTTGGGAAGAGTGTGTCTGAATTGTGCTTAGTTCCGAATGTCAAGGTTCCGCCAAAGTTCAAGGTCCCTGATTTTGAGAAATACAAAGGGAACACTTGCCCTCAAAGTCATCTCATCATGTATGCCAAAAAGATGTCTGCGCAAACTGACAATGATCAATTACTCATTCATTACTTCCAGGATAGTCTGACAGGCGCCGCGCTCAAATGGTATATGGGGTTGGACAACGCAAAGAACGGGTCTTTCAATGATCTAGGTGGGGCTTTCGTCAAACAATACAAGTATAATGTAGACATGGATCCTGACAGAGATCAGTTGAGGGCCATGATGCAGAAAGACAAAGAGAATTTCAAGGAATATGCTCAACGTTGGCGCGAGTTGGCCGCGCAGGTTACGCCACCATTGGAGGAAAGGGAAATGACCAAGATTTTTCTAAAGACCCTTGGTCCTTTCTTTTACGAAAAAATGGTCGCGAGTGCACCCAGTGACTTCACCGAGATGGTGAATATGGGAATGCAATTGGAAGAGGGAGTCTGAGAAGGACGATTGGTCAAAGAAGAGAACGCTCCTAGCAGTGCTAAGAAGTATGGAAGTGGTTTTATGAAGAAAAAGGAAAAGGGAGTGAACGTTGTACAAGAAGGAAGACTCAGAAAGAGGTATTCACCAACGTATCAGGTTGCAGCAGTATCGCTAGTTTTCAATGCTCCAACTTATCAACCTCAACCATAACAAAGCCCACAATCTCCTCAACAGAATCGGCCGTTCAACAATCAGGGTCTTGTGTACAGAAAGATAAACTTTGATCCCATCCCTATGAAGTATGCCGATTTGTTTCCAGCTTTGATCCAGAAGGTTCACATCCAGACAAAAGCTCCACCCGAGGTTCCCAAGAATCCTCCTCCTTACGATAAAGCTGATAGATTTTGTCTTTACCATCAGGGAGCTCTAGGTCATGACATTGAGAGTTGTTTTGGTATGAAGCAGACATCCAGAGGCTCATTAAGTGCGAAATCTTATCCTTCAAGGATTCCAATCCTAATGTGCAAGATAATCCATTGCCGCCACATGGTTCACCCTCCGTAAACATGATTCAGGGTTACCTAGAGGGAAGTGATCAGGAAGTTTCAGTTAAGAAGAATGAAGAAGTCTATGTTATAGTGTCTCACTTCAAGGAGTTAGAGCATATTGAGATTACATACGACACTAGAAAGTCAGTCGTTACTCCCTTGGTAATCAATGTGCCAGGACCGGTCCCTTACACATCTAGTAACACTATCCCGTACTGTTACAACGCTATAATGTTGGAAGATGGGAAGGAGGTACCGTTACCAACTTTGCCTTCGGTTGTTAATATTGCAGATGTCAGCAGAGTAACTAGAAGCGGCCGAGTTTACCCTCCAGTGACTTCGAAAGACAAAGAGATTTTAGTAGAGCAACCAAGTGCGAAGGATCCTATTGTGAATCAATCTGGTGAATCCAATCTGTCCAAGACGGACAAAGTGCTGAAAGTAATCAAGAGAAGTGAATACAGAGTTGCAGATCAGCTTCTGCAAACCCCGTCTAAGATCTTTGTTCTGCAGTTGCTAATGAGTTCTGAGGCACATAGGGAAGCACTCCAAAAGATATAGGAGCAAGCATATGTAGAGCAGGATGTCACAATGGAGCAATTTGATAATATCATCAGTAATATTACTGCATGCGACAATCTGGGTTTCAATGAGGAGGATCTCCTAGAGGAAGGGAGGAAGCATAATATGGCTTTACATATTTCTGTGATTTGTGGGAATGATTCTTTGTCCAGTGTGTTGGTTGATACCGGGTCCTCTCTGAATGTGATGCCTACAACCAATTTATCCAAGTTGTCTTATCAGGGACCGTCGATGAGACCCAGTCATGTCATAGTCAAAGCTTTTGATGGATCTAGAAAAGCGGTAATTGGTGAAGTAGAGTTGCCGATGACTATCGGTTTGTAGACTTTCATGATCACGTTCCAAATCATGGACATTCGTGCCGCCTATAGCTGTTTGCTAGGGAGGCCGTGGATACATGAAGCGGGGGCAGTTACCTCCACCCTACATCAGAAATTGAAGTATGCGTTTGATGGCAAAACAGTTACAGTTTGTGGAGAAAGAGCTTTGGTGGTGAGCCACTTGTCATCGTTTTCTTATGTTGAAGCTGAAGAAGAGGTTGGTACGCAGTTCCAAGCTTTATCTATCGTAGGAGACAGTGTTTAAAAACCCAGAGTACCTATGTCCTCGTTCAAGGATGCGCAGCAGGTTGTGAGCAGTGGTCCTCAAACAGGTTGGGGCAAAATGTTGTTTTTACCAGAGAATAAGAACATGAAAGGTATTGGTTTTTCTAGTGGGTCTGCTCAGCAAGTCAGCAGAAATCAAGAGGTCCCACCGATCAATGAGGTGTTCTGCAGTGGAGGGGTCATCCATCCTCCTTATATTAATGCAGTGTCAGAAGACGAGTCTGAAGGTTACATCTCAGATGGTTCAGCAAGTCTCTCCATTCCATATGAAGATTATGAGCCCTATATGGAAGATCCAGGTTATGTCTCAGATGATTTTGATTACAGTTTTGGGGTCTATGCTGTTACAGAAGAGGAGTCTGGCGAAGATGTGCCAGAGTTCGTGACTCCAGGGGTACTGGTCAAGAATTGGAGTGTGATTGAATCCCCTGTTGTGATTCATATATCAAAGTAAACATTTTGTTTTTAAAGTTTTCGCTCTGCCCAAGGCGAAAATATTGTTGTGTGGGCTTGCTTTCAATAATCCCCTTTGCTCTGCCCAAGGCAAAGGTGACCCTGTGGGGCATTTCTTTGTTCGGATTTTTGCTATCATCAATAAATATTTGTCTTTTTTTATGTGTTGTTCTTTTGTTCTTTTTTTTATTGCAATGTTGGAAAACAATAATGAGTAGCATCTCGCGTACACACACTTTCCACTTTATAAAACTGAATAAAATAATATCACATGCGCAGGTTGCTACACCCACTACATCGCGGGAATAATGACCCTCTTCCTTCACCGAACTTTGAATTCCCTGTGTTTGAGGCTGAAGACGAAGAAAATGATATTCCAGAAGAGATATCTAGGTTGCTCGAGAAGGAGGAGAAGGCTATCCAACCTCATCAAGAGCCTGCGGAAGTGATTAATTTGGGAACAGAAGAAACCCGTAGGGAAGTAAAAATAGGAGCTCTTCTCAAGCCCGATGTGAAGGAACAGTTGATCGAGTTGCTCAGAGAATTTGTTGATGTGTTCGCGTGGTCCTATCAAGACATGCCAGGATTGGACACTGCCATAGTTGAACATCGCCGGCCGCTGAAACCAGATTGCCCACCGGTTAAACAGAAACTCAGAAGAACCCAGCCTGATATGGCTTTGAAGATCAAAGAGGAGGTACAAGAACAAATTGATGCAGGTTTTCTTGTCACTGCTGAATATCCGCTTTGGTTAGCTAACATTGTACCGGTTCCGAAGAAATATGGGAAGGTCCGTATGTGTGTGGATTACAGGGATCTGAACAAGGCCAGTCTGAAAGATGATTTCCCATTGCCTCACATTGACATTTTGGTAGACAGCACTGCAAGATATGAAATCTTCTCTTTTATGGATGGGTTTTCAGGATACAATCAGATCAGAATGGCTCCCGAAGACAGAGAGGAGACGTCGTTCATTACTCCCTGGGGCACCTTTTTCCATAGACTTATGCCATTTGGATTGAAGAATGTCGGGGCAACATATCAAAGGGCTATGACTATTTTGTTCCATGATATGATGCACAAAGAAATTGAAGTTTATGTGGACGATATGATAACTAAGTCGAAGACTGAAGATGATTATGTCAAACATTTGTTGAAGCTATTCAGTCGATTGAGAGAATACAAGCTTCGTTTGAATCCTAACAAGTTCACGTTTGGGGTACGATCAGGAAAATTATTGGGTTTCATTGTCACCCAGAGAGGTATTGAAGTAGATCCTGATAAAGTGAAGGCTATTCAGGAAATTCCAGCTCCATCTACAGAGAAACAAATTAGAGAATTTTTGGGACGCTTGAATTACATCTCCTGGTTTATATCTAATATGACTGCTGAGTGTAAACCCATTTTCAAGATGTTGAGGAAAGAATAAGGGTATGTTTGGACCGATGATTGTTAAAAGGCTTTCGATAGTATCAAAGAGTATTTTCTTGAACCACCTATTCTGATACCACCAGTAGAAGGGAGACCTTTGATCATGTATTTGACTGTGTTGGAAGATTCAATGGGTTGTGTGCTTGGTCAGCGAGATGAGACCGGGAAACAGGATCACGTCACTTATTATTTGAGTAAGAAGTTTACCGATTGCGAGTCCAGATACACTATGCTCGAGAAAACCTGTTGTGCTTTGGCGTGGGCCGCTAAGCGTCTACGACAATACATGTTGAGTCATACTACTTGGTTAGTTTCGAAAATGGATCCTATTAAGTATATCTTTGAGAAACCCGCACTGACTGGGAGGATTGCCAGATGGCAGATGCTGTTATCAGAATATGACATCGAATATAGTACTCAGAAGGCTATTAGAGGAAGTATTTTGGCTGACCATTTGGCACATCAGCCTATTTTGGATCATCAACCCTTGAACGATGATTTTCCGGACGAAGAAGTTATGTATTTGAAAATGAAGGATTGTGAAGAACCTCTACCAAGTGAAGGACCTGAGCCCGGTTCTCAATGGAGTTTGATCTTTAATGGAGTCGTCAACGCTCATGGGAGAGGAATAGGCACGATCATTGTGACTCCTCATGGGTCTCATATCCCGTTTACCTCCAGGCTAGCATTCTAGTGTACCAATAATGAAGCCGAATATGAAGCATGTATTATGGGCCTCGAGGAGGCAGTGGACTTAAAGATTAAGAATTTGGATGTATTCAGTGATTCTGCCGTAGTCATTTATCAAATCACAGGAGAGTGGGTAACTCGACAAGATAATTTGGTTCCGTGTAGAGATTATGCAAGAAGACTGCTACCTTTCTTCGACAGGGTCGATTTTCATCATATCCCTCGTAATGAGAAGAGGATGACAGATGCGTTGGCAACTTTGGCCTCCATAATTGTGGTGAATTCTTGGAATGCGTGCCCTCGAATTGAAGTAAGGTGCCTTGACACACCCACCTTCATCTTCGCCATTGAAGATGTAGGAGATGACAAACCCTGGTATTATGATATTGAAATGTTTCTCAGGACGCAAGAGTATCCTTTGGGAGCTTCCAACAAGGATAAGAAGACACTGAGAAGGTTGGCCGGTAATTTTCTCCTGAGTAATAATGTATTATACAAGCGGAACTTTGACATGGTCTTGCTAAGATGTGTCGACAAGAGGGAAACAGACGTGTTAATGACAGAAATTCACGAAGGGTCCTTTGGTACTCATACAAATGGACATGCTATGGCTAAGAAACTCTTAAGGGCTGGTTATTATTGGATTACGATGGAATCTGACTGCTATAAGTTTGCTAGGAAATGTCACAAGTGCTAGATCTATGCTGACAAGATTCATGTGCCTCCAACTTTGTTGAATGTCATCCCGTCTCCTTGGCCGTTCTCCATGTGGGGAATTGATATGATTGGAATGATAGAACTAAAAGCATCTAATGGACACCGATTCATCTTGGTAGCCATTAACTATTTCACTAAGTGGGTCGAAGCTGCGTCTTATGCTAATGTAACTCGGCATGTGGTTGTCAAATTTATCAAGAATCAGCTTATCTGCAGATACGGGATGCCGAGCAAGATTATTACAGATAATGGTTCCAATTTGAACAACAGAATGATGAAAGAATTGTGCAAAGAATTCAAGATTGAACATCATAATTCTTCTCCATACAGACCAAAAATGAATGGGGCTGTTGAAGCCGCCAACAAAAATATAAAGAAGATAATTTAGAAGATGGTAGTCACATACAAAGATTGGCATGAAATGCTCCCGTTCGCTCTACACGGATATCGTACTTCTGTACGTACATCGACTGGGGAAACTCCTTTTTCACTTGTCTACGGTATGGAAGTTGTACTCCCGATAGAAGTTGAGATCCCCTCCATGAGGATATTGATGGAGACAAAGTTATCAGAAGCCAAATGGTGCCAAAACAGATACGATCAGTTGAATCTAATTGAAGAGAAGAGGATGATGGCCCTGTGCTATGGGCAGTTGTACCACCAAAGGATGAAGAAAGCGTTTGACAAGAAGGTTCGCCCCCGCGAATTCAAAAAAGGTGACCTTGTGCTCAAGAAGATCCAGTCATTCCTCACTGATGCCAGAGGAAAATGGGCTCCAAACTATGATGGGCCATATGTGGTAAAGAAGGTCTTCTCAGGAGGTGCCCTAATGTTAGCCACAATGGACGGAGAAGAAATCACCCGCCCCGTGAACGTAGATGCTGTCAAGAAGTACTTTGCTTAGAACTTGAGAAGTTCCGGTTGGTTTAAGAGAAAAGTCATTATTCCATCGATGTAATCACTATTATTATTTTCCAACATTGTAATATTGGAGTCGCGCTGTTCTGCCGACCACCTTTTTAATAAACGAAGTTTTTCAATTATGGCACGTTAAATATTTTATTATGATGTCAAAATATCGAATAATCTATTAAAAATAATACCTTGTGTTTATTTGATATATGAATGGCAAGAGGATATCCATGGATGTTTATTTCATTCTCGGAGACAGATCTTTGTCGTACCCCGTACAAGACAAAGGAAGACTTCCCTCAGGAAGCGACCAGCTTGTAGAGGTTTGGTACGAGTGAAGACTTTGGTTCCCGGCTCATTGGTTTTGGTTGCATACGCACAGCATATAGATAGGTAGCATAGCATTTGCATCTCTGCATCTTTGTGTTTGTTCGTTCCGTTACTTCGATTGTGGCTGTCGCCAAGTGATTGGGTGAGTCTTATCCCTCCAAAATAGAGTTGTCAGCCTTAGGCAGAGAAAAAAACACAATGTCGCTACTGCGAAAATAAGGTGTCGACAAACCAGAAGAGTCGCCACCTTTCGTTATTTATCCCACAGAATGGGAAAGGAAACGATCGGAAAAACCTGACGAAAAGGTATAAGACAAGGTCATCGCAACCAATGTCTGGATTCGGGAGTCGGTTACACAAGGGGAAGGTATTAGCACCCCTCACGTCCATCGTACTTGATGGGATCCACGCTTGTTGTGTTTATCTGACGAGTTGATTACATCTATCTACGCTAAAAGGTCTGGTGTGAAAAGAAAAGAAAATGACTCGGCAGAAAACAGCAGTTCTATGCCTACGTATTCCCGTCTGGAACGAGAAATCAGAGTCAACGTAGTTCGCCTAACTACGGGTTACGGGGGAAGGTTGCTCACCGAGATATCGCATCTCGTGCCTGCGTACTTTCACACAGCGTGAAAGATCAGAGCAAACGTAGTTCGGGATAACTACGGGTAACCGGGGTGTTCTCGATCACACAGGGGTGAGAGAAAGGATTGATGATACTAGGGTATGCATTCTAGCAGTTAGGTGTATGTTGCTCGCTCGTCGGAGACTTAGGCGTTACCGTTTTGTGGTAGAACGGGCGTAGCATGTCGAGTTTAAAGGTACGGAGAACCTACGGGACTTAGAATTACGGCCTGGTCTCAATTGCGCGAGGGCAAGAGAAAGGGAAACATTAGCCGTCAGCGGGAAAGTCTCGATCGCACTGCAGCGAGAGGACAAAGAAGTTAGTTGTTAGTGTGCTTGCTAGGATATTACATCCTATGCCTACATATTCTCATCTGGAACGAGAAATCAGAGCAGCTGTAGTTCAGCCAACTACAGCAAAAGGGGAGAAAAGGAAAGGGAGCTTGCTAGGATCATCGCAATCTTATGCCTACGTACACTCGTCTGGTACGAGAGATCAGAGCAAACATAGTTCGACGAACGCGGAAAATAAGTCTCGATTGCATAGGGGCAAGAGAAGGGATCTCAATTGCCTGAATGCGAGAGAAAAGGGTTTCGATCGCACGAGGGCGAGAACAAAGAGGAAGCAGGCTTAACACGCCTAAATGGGAAGGAACTCGGGACACACACGCAAGAACCTAAGGCGTAGGAGCGAATGCGTCGTATGTCACCTAAGGGGTACCATACTAAACACTCTAGAAGATTGAGAGGAAACCCCTCAACCACCATTTCCTACGTATCTAACGTTGTAGCTCACAACACTCGACGGTTGCACGAAGGCTTGAATAAGAAAGATGTTATCGAACGAAGCGGCTCCGGTTGGCTCTCGACATGTGCGCAAGCTCCATTCCAATCTTCTCCTCTCTGGATCCTTGATGATGACGTTCAAATCAGAACCAATGTAACGCTTAGACCGTTATGATTTGACTTATACAATAAATCAAACTCTCAGAGGTAGCGTATTGATATTCGTGTCAAAGACAAGATAGAGAAATGATATCGAAAATCATTTTCAAATTGAATCATGTCACACGGCCAGCCCGAAATAAAATCAAAGTAAAAGTAGAGAAGAATTGAGAAATGAGGAGAGAAATACAATACAAATGGAAATAATATGCTACTCCTAAAATTGGCAATAAATCCCTAATAGAAAATACTCCAAAGAAATTCTAAGGAAATTGCACATAAGAAAATAACCTGAAAAATTCTATATAAAACCTATAACATTCCATAATTTCCTAGAAAGAAAATAGAAATGAAAATTCTATACTATGCATAATATCCTATAATTTTCTACACAAAAAATAGAATGAAAATTCTATACTATGCCATATTAAAAGAAATAATATCTAAGGAAAAATAGTAAATTCTATATAAAACTATATAATATCCTAAAAGAAAAATAGAATATAAATTCTAAAATATAAAATCTATATTAAAAATAGGCTAAGAATAATATCTAAACTATAATTCCTAAGAAGAAAAAATAGAAAATAAACTAAAACTATTACAACCAAACATCCAATACAAAGCAAAAATTAAAGTAAAGGGGATGAGGTACATCATCCAGAACAGGGGTGTAAGCCTGAAAAAAACACTTGGGCCCAGCCCACAATGCAATAGTAAAAAAAAACAAAAAATAAGGGACTGGGGGGTGCACAAGGCAATGGGAGTGTGCAGTCAGTAAAATGCTCGTTGGGCCCATTGGTTTGTAGGCCCACAATCTGAAAAACCAGAGACAGGGGGGTGCGAAAGGAAAGGGGAGTGTAAGCCTCAACCAAACATTGGGCCAAAGGCCCATTGGCTCAATCTAGGGGTCCACGAGAGCCTTTCCTCTCCTTCGTCCATTCTCTCAACAAAACCCTAACTCCTTCTCCTCTCACCCTCAGCCGCCGCCGTCTGAAACTTCAATCTTCTCCCTCAAACCTCTCAACTCCCTCGGTCTCAAATTTTTCTCTTGAATCAGACAAACAAACCTAACTCGCAAAACCTAACATCAAACAAACAAGATCCGTGAAGCTTTTGCTGATGTTATTGCGACAGAGCTTGAAGTTGTTGATGGATTGCTCATGGTGGATGATGAAGATGTTGTTGACGATCCTTGAGAAGACGCGTTGAGGATGAGAAGTTCAAGGAAGAAACGTTAATGATGGACATTACGAAGGGGATGAATATCTTCTGAAAAACTGTTGACGATCAAGAATGGAGTCGAATCCATGGTGAAGTTGCATGTTGAAGATGCGTTGCTTGATGGTAGATCCGTGAGTGATGAGTTGAGAATCATAAGGCTAGGGTTTCTCGAAGAAAGTCTGATGAATGATTGGAGGTGATGAAGATCGGAAGGATATGTATGAGTATTCGAAGGTTCTTCTGGAAGTTTACAGGCGAGGAACATTGATGAAGTTGGAAGAAACTTGAGGTTGACGAAGATCTTGAATAGATCTTGAAAACGGTTATGAAGATGAAGATCTTGCATGAACACGACGCGATCTTGAAGATGGATGGAAGATTCTGGAGCTGATGTTGATGATTATAGAGAAATCGGTTATGAAGATGAAGATCTTGCATGAACACGGTGGAGATCTGGAAATTTCTGATGAACGGATGAAGATCTGGAAACGGTTGAGGTTGAATTCGGTTGAAGGTTCCTGGAAAATCCTTGGCGATCTGGAAAAATCATGATTTCCGGCGATGATCTTAGCCATGGGGAGCGCCGAGAGATTTCTCCGGCGTGCCTCAGACGGTTTGCATGCCCGGAGAGAGAGGGGACAAGGTGAGCTACGTGGCGCGTTGTGCAGGCGGGTGAGATGGTGAGTGGGACACGTGTGGTGAGGTGGAAGTGTGTGATGTGTGAGGTGTCCACCATGCAGGGTGTGATGGAGTGATGTGTCAGAGAGAGAGAGACGTGGGGAGTTTATATACCGCCAAGTGGCGCAGCAGAATGGGCCCCCAAAGCTGACACTTGGCCCACAAAAAACTGATTAAACTCTGATTAAACTTAATTGACTCAATTAATGCACTAATGACGATTAAGGATGATTAAATACTCAATTAAAACTCAATTAACTGCAAAACGAAAATTATGCTAAACATGATTAAAACCCCATTACCCAAACTAATCACAGCCACTTAATATTCTAATTAAAAAAAGATTAATATCCTAATAAAAGAAAATCTAATAAACTCTATTAACATTCTAAAAATATAAAATGACCCTAAACATTTAATATTCTAATATTCTAAAAGAAAAGAATTTAAAACCTATTAAATTCTAAAAAGAGTTATATTAATCTAAAAATCAAAATCTATTAATTTCTAACACAAATTAAATCTAAAAAAGAAATTAAACCTATTAATTTTCTAAAACAAATCAATTAATATCTACAAAGAATTACATCTATTAATTTTCTAAAACAAAATCAATTATCTAGATTAAAATCTAAAAAGAGTTTAAAATCTATTAAATTCTAAAAAGAATTAAACTACTCTAAAAAATAAAATAAAATCTATTAACAAAACCTATCAATTCTTAACAATTCCATTAATATCTAAAAAGAGTTAAATCTATTAAAAACCTATTATATCTAAAAATTATTCTAGAAAACAATTAACCTATTTAAAATCTAGAAAAACAATTCAATTAATATCTAGAAATTTATAAAAAAACTGAAATAATTTCTAAGCTAACCAATTAACAAAAAAACTAGGAAAATGCTAATAATTCCATAAGGAACAAAATCAATTAAATCGGCAAGCCAAACCGCGAGAACGCAACGAGATAACCAGTAAAAATACGGACACCGAAATATCCTCAAAAACAACAGCAAAAGCTGAAAACACCGGGAAGAGCACAGATTCCACCACAAAACCTGCTTATTCGAACTGGTACGAAATGCCTGAAACGCGATAAGAAGGATGTAATCCCGATAACGCCAATCTGACTGAAAAATGCAACGTATGCGGTATGCATATGCAAATGCAAAAGGAATCGAAACATAAGCCAAATTGCGAGAAATGGTTGGTCAAATTTTGGGGTGCAACAGCTGCCCTTATTTAAACGGCTTGGACCTGAAGGGTTGAGAAGTGAACGACTTTCAAACATTCAAAGGTAGAAAACGGTTGAATACAAAAGAAACCCAGAAATTTGCCAACCTGCAGAAATAAACTGCAAAAACTGCTTGGGGAAAAATATCCAGAAAACTGAATCCAGTTGTCACAACAACGAACTGATCAATCATCTGATAAAGAAACTGATTTCAACATCAACCACCTGCGTGACGCCACAGGCATTGAATCCACACACTAGATCAACAACAATCAATCTTCAAATATACGCTACAATAAGCGGGCACCGAGCCACATGACCATATCAAAATATCATCCTTGACCTTCCATTTCCGGAGAAACGAGCATACACTATGTAAAGTGCGTCATCCATGTACTATCCTGGATCTTCCATTTCCGAAGAAACGAGCATCGCACTAAATAAAAGTGTGGTATGTCAATATACTATCCTTGACCTTCCATTTCCGAAGAAACGAGCATACACTACGTAAAGTGCGTCATCCATGTACTATCCTGGATCTTCCATTTCCGAAGAAACGAGCATCGCACTAAATAAAAGCGCGGTATGTCAATATACTATCCTTGACCTTCCATTTCCGTAGAAACGAGCATACGCTGCGTAAAGCGCGTCATCCATGTACTATCCTGGATCTTCCATTTCCGAAGAAACGAGCATCGCACTAAATAAAAGCGCGGATTGTCAATATACTATCCTTCCATTTCTATAGAAACAGGCATACACTAAATAAAAGTGTGAACTGGGCATCCGAAGACTTGAACAAGCAACTCTGCGGGGAAACATTCTGACACTATGGATATTTGAGGACTTGAACGAACAACTCCACGGGACCAACTCCGTCAACACGGGTAACAACTCTGTCAATACAGGTAAGAACTCCATCAACACGGGTAACAACTCTGTCAACACGGGTAACATCTTCGTCAACACGGGTAACATCTCCGTCAACACGGGTAACAAATCTCCGTCAACACGGGTAACATCTCTGTCAACACGGGTAACATCTCCGTCAACACAGGTAACTTCTCCTTCAACACGGGTAACATCTCCCAAAGGTTTAATCCATGAGATCTTCTAACGCTGACGTAACAGCAATCCGAGGAAAACTCTACTGGGGAAATTCTGACGTCAACTGCCAGACATTTACTTTGACAACCAGTAGCGGCTTCAAAGGTCTAATTCCTGAAATCTTTTAACGCTGACGTAACAGCAGTTTGAGGAAAACTTTGCTGGGGAAGAAGAGAAACTTAACTAAGTAACTCTGATAAAAACACACATGATAGGACGAACGTCCTCATCACATATCTCATGCCAAAAATTTGAATATCCGAAAACCATCCTGAACAAGAATTCCAATCTCCTGTAGGGAAAAACACATCGTCAATTGGAACTGACGGGAAGAAAACCTGCTCGGAGGTACACGTCATCAATAGGAATTGACGGAAAGAAGAGTCTGTCGTCAACGGATGATTGATGGACAAAGCATAATCGTCGTATCATCTAAAAATCAAATAACCCAAAGAGCTGATAGAAAAAATGCCCCTGAACTGATTGCAGAGTGATTCACCTTGCCACAAAAGGCTGATAGAAAAAATGGCTTATGCTTCGCATGCATATGCGTATGTTTGAATTTTTCTATGGCGTAATGCTCCATATAAGATGGAATGCTACGCATTTGACGATGAAATGCAAATATGATGCAAATATGATGATATATGCAAGATGCAAATGTAGGCTCGGGCTGCCGGAGAAAAGCTGGATACAGAACCGCTTCAGCAAAATAAATGCTGAAGACAAAGCCAACTCCGCTGGGGATAACCGGGTATCACAGAATTATTCCAGCAAAATAAATGCTGGAAAGGTGAACCAACTCCGCTGGGGATAACCAAATGTGTTGAGTATGATTGGACTTCCCTGGGGATTGCTTACACGTGTCAATGAAAATTGGACTTCCGCTGGGGAAAACAGACGGAGTCTTCCTGCGTATTAATGAAAACTGGATTTTGAGACTGATGGGCCGACACGGATTGGGTCCAGTACAACTGACACTGGAAAACATCCTATCTGAATTCACGGTTTCTGGTTGAAGGGTCAAGGGATAATAACACGACTTCCCGACATTCGTTTCACACTTGAAGATTGGCTGGACCTGCTCGAGTAGCTCCGAGTAGCTCTGATGACACGGAGAAGAACAATTCCTTCGCTTCTGATATGCCCCAGTCTGTGGGATCTCTGTGGAGATATTCCTCGAATGGAAATCTGAAAATTGGTACCCTAATGGTCTGACATGAACTGCCCTAGCACTCTGAACCTCAGAGAGATACTTTGGATCAAATGCCCCTCGGGCAAGAAACGATTTTTGCGTTTTTCTTAGAGCGGCCTGCCCTTGTCTGCAATGACTTTGCCCCTGATTGGCTGATCTGCGGGGCAATACACTGGTTGTCCTCGAGAGATTCATCAAATCTTGACCTGACTGCTTCAGAATAACTGACTTTGGATGGCTGACACCACTAGGGATTACTTGATATAGCTTGCCCCGGTTCACGGAGTATTCAGGCGTTCTGCATTCTATCCTGATCAGCCTTCCCACTGTAGGAAACTTTCCTGCTGTCAAGCGCTTACTTGCAAGTAAAACAAGTTATTATGCATAAAAGATATATTAATGAGATGCATATGACAGTTTTGACATCCAATCTGTTCACTGTAAAAGGAAAAAAACAGTTCATGGCATATAATGGACAAATCATTTATCAAAATATCAACATCAGCACCAACATGGTAAGAAGAACCCTTTTAGGAGTCAGTTTTGACGCGATCTTTACCGATGTATCCCTTTGAAACAAACCTGCTTCAATTAGGACTTTTTTCGGTTGTAACGTGGTCAGGTTCACGGTTTTGAAAAAAAGGATAAAGGCTCAAAATTTATTTTAACCCACCCATTCACCTTGATGTTCTCCAATCCTACGTTTAGCTAATTCGACCTTAGCGCTCTCTTCTCAGAGGTTGAAAGATAGGAGTGATAGTTCGAGAAACAATGAGTTTTTGGAGTGACAACCACTCACTTTTCGTCTTTGCCACTTGGGGTCACACGCCTTGCATTTCGTTTGAGGATTCCTCTTTTGTAATCCTTTTCCTTTTTGTCAGTTTTTCGCCTTCCCTAATTTTTTCCTGGACTGACCCTTTTGAGCTTCTTTTAATTATTAGGTCCAGCGGGATGCCCTCATTTTTGCCTAAGTCATTTGTTTTCAAGCTTTGACTTAGCGGGCTTTTGATTCTTTTTGCTTTTTTTTTGAACAAGTCGTGTGACACTGGTTGTCTGACTCTTTGGGAAATAATGTGACTGTTTCACTCCTGACGCTTAACCACTGTGGTTTTTTTTAGGCATGACCTCTAGAGGTGTGATTGATCCTCGAACGGACACTCCTTTCTGCAATTTGGACGCTCGGTCAAATTAGCTAACAGCTACCCTACCCCGGGTTAAGATTGAGGGTTTTTCATTTTCCGAAAGAAACTCCTACTACTAGGCTCAAAGGGGTTGACAAGGGATTATCTTCCTTATAACTCCGGTGTTTAGGGATTTGAAACAATGCTTGTACATCATCAGCAGGTTTTATTTTCAAAAGTATACAATCGAAAGCTTGTGCATCTTTTAAACTTCGTCATCCTCCCCGGATTCCGCTTAACCAAGCGTTGGATATCTGTAAAAACATTGAGTGAATACGAATGGATTAAATCAAAACATGCATATTCATTTCATTATCAGTATCAATTGAAAACAATACCAGTTTTACAAATGCAATTTGCGCTTTAACAAAAAAGAAACTACAAATGCAAAGAAATGACATGATAAAACAAAGATTGCCAGCTTCTGGGAACCGGGATTTTCGAACTTGATTTGCTGCTGAGCCAGCCATCTTCAGAATTGATCGTCGAAGTCATCTTGATACTCCTCTGAACATCTCCTCTCAGTGAACTCTCCCTGAACTGATACACCCACTTGGCTGGATGAAGGAAGGTCGTTAATCTGAACAAAACCCTGAGGCGTGATAGATATCCTGTTAGAGTCTAGCAAGGTCTGAACTTGGCTTCGAAGCACCTTATAGTCATCTGTTGAATGCCCCTGTGCCCCAACATGGCACTCACAGCAGGCGTTGGCATTAAAACCTAGAGGGTAAGGCGAGATCATTGGATTAGTCTCTTTCGGCACTATCAGCCCACCTTTGACCAAATCCAGCAACAACCGACTGTATGGCACCGGTAGCTGAGTAAACTGCCATTCAGGTTTCCTTGGCCTTCGTCGGGCGGCCTGACTGTAACACCCCGTTTCCCAAAATAAAATAAAAGGATTTAAACAAACGCGTATCAGAGTGTCTCCCACAATGGGATGTCACAATTTCCACCAAGTTCTCATAAAATGATTCACAATCAAAATATGCAGCAGAGAAAATATACTCTTTTCATTCATATAAACATATCACGTGCATATCATGTCATATACAACGTTTAAAGCCATCTGCCCAAAATATATAGCTGTCATACATCAACACATATCCTACAAAACCAGATACGCCACAGGGGCACACATAATCAACAATAAACAATAACTCCCCAAAAATCCCTGGTGTTACATATTAGAGCAATCCTACGACGACGCCACAATCCAAGCTAGCTAAACACCTGGATTGTCTGTACTTCCGAAGAAGCACAGACCACAACAACAACAGAGGGGTGAGAATCACGATCAAATAATAACGGTATAAACATACATGAAATAAAAGGGAGAAAACAATAAATCATTTATTTCATATTTCACACCCCCGGACCTACTGTCCCATCATCAACAATCACAACACACACCCAAAACACCATGCAACACATGCACTTGACTCAACAATATGCGGTACTGACTCAACTCAGGATAGATCGCATACACTCCCTCTGAGCAACGATCTATCCCTACCACGCTCCCCCCTGAGCCCATATAATCAAATCATCAACGTCCCCCACTTGAGACACGGGTGGTCGCATACACTCCATCCGAGCAACGATCCAAATCCCGTCCACGCTCCCCACTGGAGCACACCAGTGAATCACACACTGCGTCCACGCTCCCCACTTGGAGCACGTGAGTACATCAAAACGTCACGTCCACACGCTCCCCATTTGGAGCACGTGAGCCACACAGGTCTCACGTCCACATGCTATGCAAGACACTATGCATAAACACACAGCACACACAGTGCATACGACCCCACTGGTCCATCGCATCATAATATGCATACATACACAAGCACACAAAGTGCATCGATCCTACCGATCAACTCACCACACAACATATCACACATCATGCACCTAAGGCATATCGGTCCTACTGACCCACCCATCACAACAACACATAAACACGACGCATATAAAGCGTATCGATCCTACGGATCCACATCCATCTCACAATATATCACCACAATGCACTCAAGGCGTGTCGATCCCACTGATCCACTCACCACACAACTTATCACATACAATGCACACAAGGCACGTCGGTCCTTCTGACCCAAATATATCACATAGCCGCATATAAGTGCAACGCATAATAAGCGTATCGATCCTCACGGATCCACTCACCTCAACACACCAACCATAAAACACTCAAGGCGTAACGATCATACTGATCCTCATATCTCGCACACAACATATTAATACCACGCGCACAAGGCGTAACGATCCTACTGATCCAGTCCTCCTACTACAGTATGTAAACGCAACGCACATAAAGCGTATCGATCCTACAGATCCACATCCATCTCACAACATACAAACACAATGCATAGCAAGCGTATCGATCCTACGGATCCACTCATCACACAACAACATATAATCACAATGCATATAAAGCGTATCGGTCCTACAGATCACAATTTATCATATATCAAAGATATCTCACTCATCAACACAGCACTCACGGTGCACACGATCCTACTGATCCACGATCACACAACTTATAGCACACACATATAATTATACCACATAATCCACCGATCACGCCGAATGCGTTAAACGCCGGCCACATAGACCTCTAATACCCAACCTACACCCAACACCCATAAATCATCACGGTACTTCAGACTGGCCACGCTCAGCAATCACAGCTGCACATAGTTCCAGGGAAAACAAATTTCTGCTATGCTCGCTACCTATCACCTGAATCTCATACAACCACATCTCAAGAGTTTCTTAAAATGTCATATACACTCATAACGTATATCAGGTCACTTATTCGATTATACAATTACCACGAGAATCACACTCCCGTATCACACGTATTCATTCCTAATCGAAGGATACATAGCCACTTTAGGCATCACAACGTACTTCGGTTCAATCATTCATATCAATGAATATTCAAGCACACGCTCCCTACATCACCTTCATGCTCTCAACTGATCCACGATAACCACGTACTCGCTCACGACCAACAAGGGTCTAACCACGCGAGAAACGGAACAGCACAGCATAAAAACCATAAAATGTTGTCATGCTCGCTGCCATTCGCCTGGCGAAGCCCCGCAGTGAACACTCGCTGGGACTCGCTCGGCGAAACCCTTAGCGAAGCCAAACAGAAGCAACATGCAGCATTCACTGCCCAGTTCGCCTGGCGAAACCTGGGGAAGTCTCGCCCCCATTCGCCCAGCGAATGCACGCGAATTCTGCAAAAAAACTGATGTTCTGAAACAGCCCCACACTTCGATTTCGTCCCATTAAATCCCACGAAATACTACACTATACCAGTACAGTACTATCCCACAAGACTACACCGATTATCCTAGTTCATACTCGATAAATCCTCAATTCTACTCAATTCTCCAACTTCCGGCATTAACTCCGAATTTACCGGAAACCCAAAATCATCAAACAACCATTCCATAGCACATGTAATGAACTCAAACACAATAATCACAATTACAACATAAATCAACAACATGCAACAACATAATTTCATCATTCATCTATGGGGTTTAGGGAATTCCCCGTTCTACCAATTTTCATGCAATACTGAATTTAACCAATCAATTCCCCCCCCCCCCTTACCTCGAAGTAACTCTGATGATGATAAACCTTTACAAATCCACACGAATTGATAGTCTTGATGATCCCCTTGCTCAAGTTTCAACTTCTGATCTCCCTCTTCCTGGATGAACCGTGTTCCTCCTCTTCACGTGTTCTTTCCTTCTCTATTTTCTTTCAATTGCCAACTATGCCCTCAATACCCCCAAATTCTCTTTTATTTCTCATCCAAATAAACAACTCTCATTTATTTTAATTCCAAATAATAATATTACTCCTCATTTCTTAATTCCAAAATTAACCCCAATAATATTTTTAAATATAATAATAACAACAATAATATTAATAATAGTAGTATCAACACTATTAATCATCATATTATTATTATTAATCATATTTTTCTAATATTATGGGATTTAATTCCTCAAACAATTTCCCCACATAATGCACCGAAGTCAAATAACACGGGAAAACCAAATAATTAAAAAGGGGCGTTACACTTACGCGGCTGACGACGATACGACTGTTGACTCTGGCGGGGAACAAATATCTGACATACAATCCCAATAGGTTGCTGGCTTTGAACACTCGAAGTGTCTGAACACTTAATCTGAGGTGCTAGAGATTCTGAGACAACCTCACTTCCTCCAACGGATTCATTCTTATCAACTGGTATATAAGGAGTGTCTCGCGTCTTTCCATTCTTGAGCCCTCTCTCAACAAGCTCTCCTATTCTTATCAATTTCGCAAAGCTTGCACAACTGAACATTATGTCATAATAATGGCCCTTCAGAGTACCCAAGAAGAGGTCAACCATTTCTCTCTCCAGAAGCGGTGGTTGAACACGAGCAGCCAATTCTCTCTATCTCTGCACATACCCCCTAAAGGATTCATTCTCCGCATGAGATAATTCTTGCAAATGCCCGCGACTAGGAGCTATATCAAGATTGTAGTCCTACTGCTTCACGAAGGCATTGGCTAAATCCGACCATGATTTGATGCTATCACTCTCCAACTGTATGTACCAATCCAAAGATGCTCCGATCAAACTATCTTGGAAACAGTGAATCATAAGCTTGTCATTGGTGACATGTGAAATCATTCTTCTGCAGAACATAACCAAATGTAGCTTCGGACAACTATCCCCTTTGTATTTCTCAAAATTCGGCATTTTGAATTTCGAAGGCATCACAAGACCTGGCACCAGACACATGCTCGCAGCATTCAGATCAAGGGTATTCTTACTCATCAGGGTAGCCACCTGATCTTCCAACAGCTGGAATCTTCTCATATACTCAACAGTTCGTGGGTTCTCAGCATTAACCTTCGGAACAACCCTCTGATGATCTGGCACAGGAAAGGTGAAACGCTGATAATTTGTGTCATGGAGAGAATATGCCTCTTTATCTCTGACAGGAATCTGCACAGGCTGAGCTCGAGCAACATTATTCACCGGAGTCCTCTGAACATTGTCCTCTCCTCTAGTCATAGCTGTTATGGCTTCCATGAACTGACTCAACTGGTTCTTCAACAGTTCGAACTCTGCCCTGGTAACAACCTGATTCTGCTCTTCTGAATTCATGATCCTGTCCAGAAGATAACTCAAGTCCAATGCGAATGCCGGAAAATCAACTGCGAGTCGGACAAAAGACGGGTAAGCTTTCTGTTCCGGCTAAGGTTGAACATGCAAGCATGAAATGCACATGACATGCAATGCAAAATGCTAATGCAGCAAACACGGGATCACAGCCCCCACAAAGCTCTGAATACTGCTGCACTGCTGACGGGATAAGTTCGCTCTGACGAGAGAAAACCAAAATACCGGGTAGGCTGGAAGTCAAGTTTCCTGCAAAAACCCTCCCACTCACGGGTATGAACCTAAACTGACACAGGTTCGGCATCCTATGCGGTCATCAGCGTCACAGACCTTCAAGAATGATGATACGATACCCAGAAGGTGTGGCATCATTATCTCTTGAAGCGGCCTCACTTAGCTGAATCCCAAATTATCGGTCCCCAGAGTCGACAATCCTCCAAACCAACAACCCCTCAAGCCCAAAGGGCTGGAAAAGAAGTCAACCAGGAGAACCTCGTCTGAGCGTGGATTTTGTGAGACACTAGTACATGCAAAGCATGCACGCGCCCACTACTTTCCATAACTAATGCTAGGTACACTCAAGCTTGGGTCTGTCTTCCCACTCATCAGAGCCCCTCCCCACAACAGCACAATAATGATATCATACTGAAAATAAAATGCGGAAAGTAAAATGCAATAAATAAACACAACCCAACAGGTAAACACACAAGCGCTAGGATTGACTCGCATAGGGGATGGGAAACGGTCCCATCCTAGGAGATGGGAAAAGTCCCAGCAGCTTTTTGTTCCCCAACAGAGTCGCCAGTTGTCGCTACTGCGAAAATAAGGTGCCGGCAAAACAGAAGAGTCGCCAGCTTTCGTTAATTATCCCACATAACGGGAAAGGAAACGATCGAAAAAACCTGACGAAAAGGTATAAGACAAGGTCATCACAACCAATATCTGGATTCGGGAGTCGGTTACGCAAGGGGAAGGTATTAGCACCCCTCACGTCCATCGTACTCGATGGGATCCACGCTTGTTGTGTTTATCTGATGGATTGATTACATCTATCTACGGTAAAAGGTATGGTCTGAAAAGAAAAGAAAATGACTCGGCAAAACACAGCAGTTCTATGCCTACGTATTCCCGTCTGGAACGAGAAATCAGAGTCAACGTAGTTCGCATAACTACGGGTTACGGGGAAGGTTGCTCGCCGAGATATTGCATCTCGTGCCTACGTACTTTCACACGGCGTGAAAGATCAGAGCAAACGTAGTTCAGGATAACTACGGGTAACCGAGGTGTTCTCGATCACACAGGGGTGAGAGAAAGGATTGACGATACTAGTGTACGCATTCTAGCAGTTAGGTGTATGTTGCTCGCTCGTCGGAGACTTAGGCGTTACCTGTTTGCAGTAGAACGTACATAGTATGTCGGGTTTAAAGGTACGGAGAACCTACGGGACTTAGAACCCTGGTCTCAATTGCGCGAGTGCAAGAGAAAGGGAAACATTAGTCGTCAGCGGGAAAGTCTCGATCGCACGGCAGCGAGAGGACAAAGAAGTTAGTTGTTGGTGTGCTCGCTAGGATATCGCATCCTATGCCTACACATTCTCGTCTGGAACGAGAAATCAGAGCAGCTGTAGTTCAGCCAACGACATCAAAAGGGGAAAAAGGGAAAGGGAGCTCGCTAGGATCATCGCAATCCTATGCCTACGTACTCTCGTCTGGTACGAGAGGTCAGAGCAAACGCAGTTCGACGAACGCAGAAAACAAGTCTCAGTTGCACGGGGGCAAGAGAAGGGATCTCAATTTCCTGAATGCGAGAGAAAAGGGTTTCGATCTCACGGGGGCGAGAACAAAGAGGAAGCAGGCTTAACACGCCTAAACGGGAAGGAACTCGGGACACACACGCAAGAACCTAAGGCGTAGGAGCGAATGCGCCGTATGTCACCCAATGGGTACCATACTAAACACTCTAGACGATTGAGAGGAAACCCCTCAACCACCATTTCCTACGTATCTAACGCTGCAGCTCACAACACTCGACGGTTGCACGAAGGCTTGAATAAGAAAGATGTTATCGAACGAAGCGGCTCCGGTTGGCTCTCGACATGTGCGCAAGCTCCATTCCAATCTTCTCCTCTCTGGATCCTTGATGATGATGTTCGAATCAGAACCAATGTAACGCTTAGACCATCATGATTTGACTTATACGATAAATCAAACTCTCAGAGGTAGCGTATTGATATTCGTGTCAAAGACAAGATAGGGAAATGATATCGAAAATAATTCTCCAATTGAATCATGTCACACGGCCAGCCCGGAATAAAATCAGAGTAAAAGCAGAGAAGAAATGAGAAATGAGGAGAGAAATCCAATACAAATGGAAATAATATGCTACTCCTAAAATTGGCAATAAATCCCTAATAGAAAATACTCCAAACAAATGAGGGGATTGTAAGCCTCAACCAAACATTGGGCCAAAGGCCCATTAGCTCAATCTGGGGGTCCACGAGAGCCTTTCCCCTCCTTCGTCCATTCTCTCAACGAAACCCTAACTCCTTCTCCTCTCACCCTCAGCCGCCGCCGTCTGAAACATCAATCTTCTCCCTCAAACCTCTCAACTCCCTCGGTCTCAACTTTTTCTCTTGAATCAAACAAACAAACCTAACTTGCAAAACCTAACATCAAACAAACAAGATCCGTGAAGCTTTTGCTGATGTTATTGCGACGGAGCTTGAAGTTGTTGATGGATTGCTCATGGTGGATGATGAAGATGTTGTTGACGATCCTTGAGAAGACGCGTTGAGGATGAGAAGATCAAGGAAGAAACGTTAATGACAGACATTATGAAGGGGATGAAGATATTCTGAAAAATTGTTGACGATCAAGAATGGAGTCGAATCCGTGGTGAAGTTGCATGTTGAAGATGCGTTGCTTGATGGTAGATCCGTGAGTGATGAGTTGAGAATCATAAGGATAGGGTTTCTCGAAGAAAGTATGATGAATGATTGGAGGTGATGAAGATCGGAAGGATATGTATAAGTATTCGAAGGTTCTTCTGGAAGTTTACAGGCAAGGAACATTGATGAAGTTGGAAGAAACTCGAGGTTGACGAAGATCTTGAATAGATCTTGAAAAAAGTTATGAAAATGAAGATCTTGCATGAACACGACGCGATATTGAAGATGGATGGAAGATTCTGGAGCTGATGTTGATGATTATGGAGAAATCAGTTATAAAGATGAAGATCTTGCATGAACACGGTGGAGATCTGGAAATTTCTGATGAACGGATGAAGATCTGGAAATGGTTGAGGTTGAATTCGGTTGACGGTTCCTGGAAAATCCTTGGCGATCTGGAAAAATCATGATGATAGCGATGAACATTCGAGCATTTTGCAGTTTCCGGCGAGATCTTGCCGTGAGATTTCTCTGGCATGCCTCAGGCGGTTTGCATGCCCGGATAGAGAGGGGACGAGGTGAGCTACGTGGTGCGTTGTGCAAGCGGGTGAGATGGTGAGTGGGACACGTGTGGTGAGGTGGAAGTGTGTGATGTGTGAGGTGTCCACCACGTAGGGTGTGATGGAGTGTTGTGGCATCATGATGTGTCAGAGAGAGAGACGTTGGGAGTTTATATACCGCCAAGTGGCGCAGCAGAATGGGCCCCCAAAGCTGACACTTGGCCCACAAAAAACTGATTAAACTCTGATTAAACTTAATTGACTCAATTAATGCACTAATGACGGTTAAGGATGATTAAAGACTCAATTAAAACTCAATTAACTGTAAAACAAAAATTATGCTAAACATGATTAAAACCCCATTACCCAAACTAATCACAGCCACTTAATATTCTAATTAAAAAAAAGATTAATATCCTAATAAAAGAAAATCTAATAAACTCTATTAATATTCTAAAAATATAAAATGACCCTAAACATTTAATATTCTAATATTCTAAAAGAAAAGAATTTAAAACCTATTAAATTCTAAAAAGAGTTATATTAATCTAAAAATCAAAATCTATTAATTTCTAACACAAATTAAATCTAAAAAAGAAATTAAACCTATTAATTTTCTAAAACAAATCAATTAATATCTACAAAGAATTACATCTATTAATTTTCTAAAACAAAATCAATTATCTAGATTAAAATCTGAAAAGAGTTTAAAATCTATTAAATTCTAAAAAGAATTAAACTACTCTAAAAAAGAAAAGAAAATCTATTAATAAAACCTATCAATTCTTAACAATTCCATTAATATCTAAAAAGAGTTAAATCTATTAAAAACCTATTATATCTAAAAATTATTCTAGAAAACAATTAACCTATTTAAAATCTAGAAAAACAATTCAATTAATATCTAGAAATTTATAAAAAAAACTGAAATAATTTCTAAGCTAACCAATTAACAAAAAAAACCCTAGGAAAATGCTAATAATTCCACAAGGAACAAAAACATCAATTAAATCGGCGAGCCAAACCGCGAGAACACAACGAGATAACCAGTAAAAATACGGACACCGAAATATCCTAAAAAAAAACAGCAAAAGCTGAAAACACCGGGAAGAGCACAGATTCCACCACAAAACCTGCTTATTCAAACTGGTATGAAATGCCTGAAACGCGATAAGAGGGCTGTAATCCCGATAACGTCAATCTGACTGAAAAAATGCAACGTATGCGGTATGCAGATGCAAATGCAAAATGAATCGAAACATAAGTCAAATTGCGAGAAATGGTTGGTCAAATTTCGGGGTGCAACACACAATATTTCTATTTCCCCACAGAATTTGACCGTCGTGGAAGACGGTTGCTTCAGTACATTCCCACCTGAGTTCATACCTCAACGATCGAGTCTTGTTTGACAGTTTCCCTTCAGATATTTCCTGAATTGAACTTCGGTCTCCGACAATCACATCGTGGACACCTCCAACTTCTGAATAAGGATTAAGTGCGCATTTATTTTGGCACTTGGCTCCCCAAGAGATTTTTTTTATGAAGGTAACTATTGAAGACAGTTCCTCAACAATTTACATCTGGACTGCAAGCATCCTCTTTATTTGAGCAACTCGTTTTGATCAAAATTTCATTCAAAACGACATACGGCAATCTCTTCAGGACAATTTGCCCATCCCCAATGGGTTTATCAAGATTATCAACTCGTAAAGAGGCACCTCTTCGGAAATCCGTTAGAGAAGGTTGTCGAAGACATTACAGATATTTCTCTTTAGCCGAGAATTCACACTACAATGACATATACTTTTATAGTTACAACAAGGGTACTCCTCAGGAATGTATTCCCCAAGTGAGTTCATCACACAAGTTTATTTCCATCAAATGGCATCTCTCCCGAGAAGTTTGGTGAAGTCTATTACGTTTGATCTCTCTTTATCTGAGAAGACATACTTTGCAACTCAACCGGCTTACATCTCTTTTGAAGATCCCCGGTGAAGTTCCACAATCTTCAATTCCTTATGGCTCACAGCCCAGAATTTTATAATTTACGAAGTTCTACAATGACATCTACAATCTACAAAATTTTACATCCCCTGTGAAGATGCTCTCACGAGTCTTCATCCTTTCAGGTAGAACTGAGACCCGTTCATGGCAAACACACCATGAAGCGTGGGGAAGTTATTCCAAGAACTGAGACCCGTTCATGGCAAACACATCGTGAAGCGTGGGGAAGTTATTCCAAGAACTGAGACCCGTTCATGGCAAACACATCGTGAAACGTGGGAAAGTTATTCCAAGAACTGAGACCCCTTCATGGCAAACACACCATGAAGCGTGGGGAGGTTATTTCAAGAACTGAGACCCGTTCATGGAAAACACACCATGAAGCGTGGGGAAGTTATTTCAGGAACTGAGACCCGTTCATGGAAAACACACCATGAAGCGTGGGGAGGTTATTTCATAAACTGAGACCCGTTCATGGCAAACACACCATGAAGCGTGGGGAGGTTATTTCAAGAACTGAGACCCGTTCATGGCAAACACACCATGAAGCTTGGGGAAGTTATTTCAAGAAGCTGAGACCTGTTCATGGCAAACACACCATGAAGCGTGGGGAAGTTATTTCAAGAAGCTGAGACCTGTTCATGGCAAACACACCATGAAGCGCTATTATCAACACCACATTCAAGTAGGAAAAAAATTCTTTTTCAATCAAGAAGGTTCGTTTGGTTATTACCATTGTTTGGGCTACCACCCATTGGTAACAGGTTATCCTTTGATTTCAAGGTTCTCGCCCGTTATCTAGGTCACCATATCTCTTGGGGGTATGTGTTATTTCTGTTGGAGATTCACCGTTGACGTTTGTAGTCTCTCTCCTCGAGGAGTCTCGCTTTCTCGAGCATGTTCTTCGTATGTCGCGTCCAGCTTATCCCCTGTGGCATCATGTCCCCACAGGATCCTTGTCTGGCATTTCATATCATGCCATACCACTTCATATGATATTGCATTCGGTGACCTCTTAGGGCCAAACATTTGTGCAATGTTTGTATTTAAGTCCCTCATATCTCGTCGAGACGAAGATTTCAATCTCCATATCTCTGGATAGAAGTAACTTAAATAGGGGCATCTGTCGCGCCCTAATTTTTGACCTTAAGACTCCACCTCTTTGTGCACTCCTTGTCTTGTTTCTTTCATTTTTACTTTTGTATGTATGTTTGTTATGGCTAACCAACTTGCGCAGAGGCAATAATTCCAAGGGGATCAACATTCTCCCTCAAAGTTTAAAGATTAAGATTCATGTCTGGATGATTAAGGGAGACTACAAGTTCTGAGAGGCCAAGGGAACACTTATTTGAATTAACCTTGAAACTCCGATTTACGGTACCTCTAAGAAGTGGGTCCTCGTTTCTAAAAAGAGAAAGAGCTCGTGTTGATCTCAGAACCCATAATTCAAGTTGTGTTTGCGAATTCAAGTCAAAACTAAGTTCAAGAAATAAAGGAGTTGTGGCACAAGCAAGTTGAAGTCGTTCCATATTTGATCTATTTGACGTCATGGTTTGTTTTAAAGAAGAATGTATCTAGAGCCATGGCATTATGCTTAAATATTATCATTTATTCCGAAGTTGGTTTCCAACAGAGGAAGGTTGCGAGTTACTTCATATATTTTTTAAAAGAGGACTTATGCTAAGACATTATAAGATTCAAATGATCAATTCCCAAATACCATCTCATACAACTTAACACAGCACATTCAATTACATGGAAAATCCAAACAAGTGAATTCAACTGCCTGGCTGTAGAATAACAGAAGCCTTGTTTCCATTGTATGAAGGCATCGTGTTACACCTACTGCATATCACATGCTCTATTACAAGCTCAAAAATTACATTTACTATGCATCACCTACTTTATTACATATAGTCTACAAGGATGCTATCACTTGTCTTCTCAATTGGCTTTTACACCACGACTTCACAGCAGCCTAACAGCAACTAGCAGGCTTTCTTGCTTCTGGCGTAGCAGCATTTCACAGTTACGGCACCGACATGGGTTCCTCAACGGTTTGACTCAAGAGTCTGTCAGTCACCCTAATCGAACAGGCAACGATCTCTGCAATTCAATCTGTTCACGCCAACCATCGCAAGCATAAGAAAATCGATGAGAGGTAAACAATTTAAGTACCGTAAATAACTTAGGCCGTTACTGATGGGCTAAAGACGTGTCTACTTATGTGTCTAGCGGTATCTTACTGCAAGTGCACAGCCTATCGAAGTAATATTTAAGATTATCGATCCACAGGGATTCTATGGTTACTTAGTGCTAGATGAACTTCTAGTTTAGCTAAGGCGAATGGTTGTCACGATTGTTGTTGGTTTTTAAGAGTATTAAAGGCGGAATTAAATTTAAGTTTTTAATAAAGTAATACTAAGGCGGTCGGTAGGTAATTATACTAACTTAGGTGGGTTAATCTAACCTAGGCTTATAGAGATGTTCACTTAATCTATTCGGTAGAGATTACCAGTTTAAATACCCTCAACTCACACTCTCGTGGTCTTATATCAGATCTTATCCCTAAAGCCCTATGCCTGCTCTCGCTAGCCCATAAGTGTTTAGAGGTAATTTTTGGAAACTAAATAATTCTAATTTATCTTAAAGCGCTCTCGCTGTGTTTAATTTAAATGCCTAACTTTAGCTATCTGGTTAAAATCTCACACTCTCGTGGTCTTGACCCAACCTAATACCCTTTTCTTACTCTCGTAACGAAAAGGTCTATTTCAATTAAAAAGTATCAGCCAGAATGTTAAGTGATTAATTATTTTCAGCCTATGGTTATATTTTACCGGTTAAGTTTGTTATAACTACATACCGCCCTAAGGTGTTTAGCTACTCATCGATGTTGGACCAGGCAGAGACAGAGAATTTAATAATAACGTACTCATGGCAGAAAAATAAATAGGCATTATAACTAAATTAAATTGCAATATAATGAAAAACCTGATTAACAGATATTCGAGCAGACTCCTTCTTCCACAGACCGGAAAGCTTGGAGTTGGCGGAGATTTAAAATAAACGAATGCTGAAGGTTTAGAAACAAATAAATGTATAACAATTTCCTGATGTTGGAAATTGTTATATGGTTGGTTTGGATACAAATAAAAACGAAACAGAAGCTAAAAATAATGCTGGAATGGAAAGGCAGGATCGCAATACAGTTCGGCAGAGCTTCCGCAGAAATTTGAATAAAGAATTCTGTCTCCCTGTGTTCACAGAGCTTGTGCTATTTATAGAGTCCTTAATGGGCTGGATTCTTGGTCCTTTGTTGCATGGGCCTTGCTGAAGTTGTTGAAGGAATGCTGGAACGTGGCAACAAAATGGGAGAAGTGGTCTTCACGTAATGCCTTGAGGAGAAATAAGAGGAGAAGTGGTCTTCACGTAGTGCCTTGACGTAGTCTGAGTCAAAACCAAGTTTTATCCTTGTCACGGGCGTGACAAGGTCTTCACGTTCGTAATTTGAGGTTTTTAAGTGTCACGGTCGTGACCACTCTCTTACGGTCGTGATGGCCCAAATTGGGGTGTCACGGTCGTGACACCCTTGTAACGATCGTGGCTGCAACAAATTATGCAGCCTTTTTGTAGGCTTCTACATTTCTTCATCTCCTTGTGGTCTCTTTTGTTCCTTTTTCTCTTAATTCATGATTTAGCTCCATATAATGATGTACCTGCAAAATAGTAAGAAAAACTCGAGAAATCGAGTGTTAAAACGGTGAATATGCGATAAAACGTCAATGAAATCTAGCGATATAATCGATGCGTTTTCTCGTTATCAAACTTCCCCAAACTTAAACCTTTGCTTGTCCTCAAGCAAATAGTCGGTTGAAAATCGGCGGACAAGAATTTATTCACGCATACTCATAACAAACCGTACGGTGGATCGTTTTGTCGGATAATCCGGTACTTTGATAGAACACTACCGATACACTAATGACACAAGCAACAAGCTATGTCGTCGACTTCCCGTTAAACGAAACAATCGGCAATTACATTACGATTTTACCTGGAGTTCTTCGATCTTGTTTCGCCCGGTTTCATTCCAGCGCAGTCACATTAAGCCCTTTGCCTTAGCACGCACGTAGCGGAGTAGCCGGTTAGCGATTTTGATCCTTTTTGAGCACGGGGTCTGGTACACGAGTGTGGTAACCCTTCATGTTTTATCCGATTTGGAGGTTGTGGGGGATCGAGCCGTAGCACGCCCTACCGAGTTCAGAACCAGTACCTCTGAACCAACTCGCAACGGATTCCTTCTCATATTTCTCGTTTCTTATATGCGACCGTGTACTTTGGTGCAATTTCTTTTCATTTTGCATCGAGATATGAAGGATCATTATTGATTAGGCATCAAACGCTTATATTCATCGGCTCCCCACGTGGTTTGTGTTCAGACGGTGCTGACTGCTAGTATAAACTACTAGGGGTTACTTTTGAACTGAAACTAAAAGTGTACTCGTAATGGTAATCGGGATGGAATTGCTTAAGTAGGGAGTCAAAGATGTCAAGATTGTATTGATCTTGTTTAATCGTTCTCGGCTTCCTAGTTACGATTCCGTAGGTAAGTCGGGTAATGCGAATAATTAGAGATTTTTTTGTTTTTTTTTTCTGGTACAGCTAAATAATCGGGGAAAGTTCGAGATTAAAGAAAATAGCACAAAGATTTGCTCATTTCATTAACGTGCGAAAAGAAATACAACGGAATTGAAAGTACAACGAAATGGAAAAGTGCGGAAATGAAAGGTACCACTCCCACACTATATCAGACATTGTCCTCAATGTTGTGATATAAATGTGGTACAGATACAGTACAACGACAAAAACGAAAAACAAACATAAACAACTAAACTATGGCTGCTGAGGACCGCGGGCTCGGCCTCTGGTGCGGGAGCGGCGTCTGGAAGGAGTCGCTTCAGGATCAGAACCGGTGCCGGAGGCAGCAATGATGCTAATGCGTAGGGCTTCTAGCTCGCCGAAGATTTCTCCAAACCGCTCATTAGTGGCTTCCTGGTTTGCTGCAATAGTGCTGAGTAAAGCATCATACTGCGCCTTTTGCCTTCGCTCCAGTGCGGCGTTCATCTGGTTCTGCTGATGAATCGCAAGGAGGACTTCCTCAAGTGTAACTGCGGGAGCAGGGGGCTGTCGGGTAGATGTCTCTGGTATATCCTGGACAGGCTCAGCTGCATCCATAGCGTCCTGCATCTCGTCCGCTGGAGGGTCTGCCTGATCATCATGAACAGGGACGTGATCGGCAGCAGCAGGTAAGACAAAGAGCCAGTTGGCTCGGTTGGATGGGTCGATGCGGTTGCGGGACGGCAAAATGATATGATGGAAAATGGTGCCATTGACAACAGGGCTATACCTGCCATCCTCTCGCTGCGCGATCAGGTGCGCGGACCTGCAATAGCTCTTGGTGAGGAATTCGGCGGCTAGGTGAGGCTGATTAACGAGCGCGTCACCAAGCCCCAACTGAATGGCGAGGGCGGTGACAATGCCGCCTATGAAGAACGGGGAGGAGCCTCTGTGTGCAATGGCCTGGATATGATGAAGCATGAAAGGGGCAGCGTTGATCGGCTCGTCATTGAGAGCGCAGTGTAAGAACAGAAGCTCCTTGGAGTTGAGCTTATGGTTGCTTTCTCTAGCGAAGATGGTGTTGCATATGACCCGGTGAAAATAGCGGATTGCCGGGTTGTGGATGTGTGTGGCGTTGAGGCTTTGGAAGGTGGATGCACGGGTGTTGGTTAAGTCGTGCCATAGAGTGAAAGCTTGTTCACTAAAATTATCGGGCACGCGACGGTGGGCTTCAGTTCCGTGATCGAAGCCTAACAACTCGGCTATCCTGGTTTGCGAAAGATTGAACTCTTGGCCATGCAATCGGAATGTTGCGATACCGGTGAGCTGACTCTGAGAACCGGGAGGGGTGATGTAACTGAAAGAGCTTAAGAACTCCAGTGTCAGAAGTTCGAATGTGGGCTGAGGTTGACTGCAGAGATCCCACAGACCGACCTTTTGCAGCAGGCTTTGAATGCTGGCAAGCATTCCGAGTTCCCTCAAACAGTCAGTGGCAATGTAGCGGGTAGGTTGCACACCGCGGTTTTGGAATCGGATGAAACGTTCTCTTTGGGTTACTCCAGCATCACCTTCTCTAAAAGTGATGGAATCCATAGCATGCAAGAGTGAAGAGTGAGGGAAGAAGGTTTTGTGAGGTTTTGTGAAAAAATTAGTAGAATGAAGGAAATAGAGGTTCGGGTTAAATAAGGGAGAGTGTTAATGAGATGGGTTATGATAATGGGGGGTTAATGAGGGTAATGGGGAGGTTCCGGAGGTTATGGAGGAAATGGGTAGTTTTTGGGGAAGTTATGGATGAAGAAGAAGAAGAGGCACGATGAGAAACAGTTCTGTTTCTCACGATTCCTGTAATAGGGGTAGTCACGGTCGTGACAGGGGCGTGACGGTCGTGACACGCTAATTAAGCACGTCACGATCGTAAGATGGGTGTGACGATCGTGAGGGCATGCTTTGCTGAAAAATTTCCAGAAAAAAAACATTTTCTCACGTGATTCATAAATTAATAATTTATTTTCTTCACTAACACTCATATTAAATAAACACCATATTGTATATAATTTGCAACACAGTTTTATACGAACTTGCATGAGAGATTGTATATATGAAATAATGCAGGCATAACAGTATATAGAAAAAATATATAAGTTGCTAAAAATGGAGAAATATTTGGAATTAAAGGTGCATTGCATAAAGTAATTAAAAATGAAGTTACAAAAACGGAAATTATGGTATGAAATTGTTGCGAAAGATAAATCTAACTAGAAACGAAAACAATGAGAAAAAAAAAATAAACTAAATCACTTATAGCATTTTCAAAAGCGTTTCTTCAGGTCTTCGATGGCGGAGTCCAAGTGATAGAATTGTTCGCAGGCCATGTCAGTCAATCCTATAATGTCCAATCGCATGCTCTTAATGTCTTCTTTAAATAGATTAATGTCAGTTTGGTAAGCATTGAGAGTGTTCATGATGTTTTGTAAGTTGTTAGCATAATCTCCTTGATTCACTTCAGGGGTTTCATGTACTTCGTCAGTTGGGTCAATGTCATGGTAACCAGGAGGTGTCTCAGGGTCAGTTTCAACAACGGTCATTATATCATCTTTTATCCTGTGAGACTGAGGTGTTTCAGGAGTAGCTAGATAATCAGGTGGGTTTAACTCATAAAGCCAGTTATCCTTATTGTGAACACTTACTCTAGCATGATTAGGCAATGTGAACAGGGTTACTACTTCGTTCTGGATTAGGTACTCAAAAGGCGGGCGTCCTAAATTCCTTATGATATGTCTATTGAAGCAGAATTTAAGATTCATAGGGCGGATTGTTCCTAGACGGTTGCACCTGTCCAGTTGGTACCTAAGTCCTATGGCATCAGCAATCATGGTTACAAGACCTCCTACTAATATAGGTAATTCGGGTTCTTCTTGGATGCGGGTGAAGGTTTGCATCATGAAAGGTACACCATTAACGGACTGTCCATTAGTGAAACATGACATAATAAATACTTCATCTTTAGAAACTCCGGTAATGTTTTCTTCTTTTCCAAAGAAGGTGTGGGCAAGGAATTTATGGAAGTAACGGAGAGCAGGATTATGGATCTCATCATTATTCATGTTATTTGGTTCAGGGTGGTAGTTTCCGGTTAGAGTTCCCCAAAAGAAATCTAGCTCCACATCCATCAATTCTACCTGTGTGGTAGTAAAAGCAAATGGTCCACTAGGGAATCCTAACAAGTCAGCTAGTTCTTTATGGTTAAAGTCATATTCTATTCCAAATAGGCGGAAACTAATAAATCCTTTCCTAAATCCAAAACCGCGCTCAGGTAGGTAAAGTAAGGAGCTAAGGAACTCAAGGGTGAGCTCGCGGTAAGTCGCAAACTTATGTTGGATCAATGCATTCTCCCATCCGAGTCGGTTGAACAAGTACATGACACTATCATGTATGCCTAGGGTTTCCATAGTCTTATCATCTGGGTACAGGGTCAAATCCATTTGCCTCTGTGATAACTCTTCAAACTTCGTTCTTTGGTTCCTACCTCTAAATTTGGTTTCCATATAGTTAATTGGTTGGTTAGCCATAGTCAGTGCAAATATGGGGGAAACAAATCAGTGGAAAAGACTTTAGAAAATCTGTAAAAAGTGATTTTAAGATAAAAATAAGAAAATGAAATGCATAATGTAATGGCGATAATAGTAATGTAAAATAAAATTGACAAAACAATTTAAACAAATAGTAAAAACGATAAATAACAATGTGCTAAAAGAAAAGAATAGTTAAAATAAGTAAATAAGTAAATGGGTTGCCTCCCACTAAGCGCTGTTTTTATTGTCAAAAGCCTGACGTAATGCTTAGGTTTAGATTAATCAGGGGAATTAGTGGACAATTCTAAAAGCTTTAGATTATTCGCATAATCTCTATTGTCAACTTTATTATAATGTTTTAGGCGTTGTCCGTTTACTATGAATGGTTCACTATTCCTTCCCTTAATTTCTATTGCTCCACTCGGGAATACTTTAGTTATTTCAAAGGGTCCTGACCATCTAGATTTTAATTTTCCAGGGAAAAGCCTAAGTCTTGAATTAAAGAGGAGTACAACGTCTCCCACACTAAATTCTTTCCTAGATAGGCGTTTATCATGCCATCGCTTAGTTCTTTCTTTATATATCTTAGCATTTTCATATGCATCTAACCTTAATTCTTCTAATTCGTTAATGTCTAGGATTCGCTTTTCTCCTGCAGCATTATAGTTTATATTGAGAGTTCTGATCGCCCAATAAGCTTTGTGTTCTAGTTCTACTGGGAGGTGACAAGATTTTCCATAAACTAGTTTGAAAGGTGTAGTACCGATGGGTGTCTTGTAAGCGGTCCTATAAGCCCATAGAGCTTCATTAAGTTTAGATGACCAATCTTTCTGAGATATGGCGACAGTCTTTTCTAAGATTTGTTTAATCTCTCTGTTTGAGACTTCGACTTGTCCACTTGTTTGTGGGTGATATGGTGTAGCCACACGGTGTCTTACTCCATATTTAGATAGTAATTTGTCAAAGATTTTTGAAATAAAGTGCGAGCCACCGTCACTTATGACGAGTCTAGGCACACCAAATCTGGGAAAGATTATATTTTTGAAAAGCTTTATTACTACTCGTGTATCGTTTGTAGGAGAAGCTATGGCTTCAATCCATTTCGAAACATAATCAACAGCTACGAGTATGTAATTATTACCGAAAGATGATGGGAATGGTCCCATGAAATCTATTCCCCAGACGTCAAAGATCTCTATTGCCAGTGCGTTGACACCGATCGCAATTTATAACAGCGATGTGGACATCCTTCCATAGATTAGGCCAGAATAAGCCGGCTTGCAAGATTTTTGCACAAGTCTTGGAAGTGCTTGCATGTCCACCATAAGGAGATGAATGGCATTGAGCAATGACATCTTCTATTTCTTCTTCGGGAATACATCGGCGAAAGATTCCATCTGGTCCTCTTTTGAACAATAATGGTTCATCCCAATAGTAATGTTTCAGATTATGAAAGAATTTCTTTTTCTGCTGATAGGTTAGATCGGGTGGAAGAGCTCCTGCGGTTAGGTAGTTGACAATGTCAGCGTACCATGGCAGTCCCACACTTGTCTGGATTGTTTCCACGGATTCTGGTTCATTTATATCTAACTGAGCTAGGTCGCTTCCTATTTGTGCTATCAGCTGTTCATACGGAAAATCATCGTTAATCAGCACTTGTTCGGGTTTAATACCTTCTATTCTAGATAAATGGTCCGCTACGACGTTCTCAGTACCTTTTTTATCTTTTATTTCTAGATCAAACTCTTGTAAGAGTAAAATCCATCTTAAGAGTCTTGGTTTAGCATCTTTCTTAGTTAATAGATATCGGATAGCAGCATGGTCTGTGTAAATGATGATTTTCGCTCCAACTAGGTAACAATTTGTCAAGCGCAAAGACAACTGCTAACAATTCTTTTTTTGTAGTAGCGTAGTTCATCTGGGCATAATCTAAGGTTCTACTGGCGTAGTAAATCGCATGAAGTTTCTTTTCCTTTCTCTGTCCCAGGACTGCGCCTACAGCATAGTCACTCGCATCGCACATGATTTCAAAAGGTAATCTCCAGTCAGGGGGTTGCATGATTGGTGCGGTGATGAGGGCTGTTTTTAGAGTTTCGAATGCTTTAAGACAATCTTCATTGAATATGAACTCAGCGTCTTTCATTAATAAACCAGTAAGAGGTTTAGTGATTTTCGAGAAATCTTTGATGAATCGTCGGTAAAAACCGGCGTGTCCTAAAAAGCTTCGTATTTCTCGAACGGTTTTAGGGGGTTGAAGATCTTTTATTACTTCAATCTTAGCTTTATCAACTTCAATTCCCTTGTCGGATATTACATGACCTAATACTATTCCTTCGTTGACCATAAAATGACATTTCTCCCAGTTAAGCACGAGATTTACTTTTACACATCTTTCTAACACCATTTCTAAGTTTGATAAGCATCCTTCAAAACTTTGCCCGCATACAGAGAAGTCGTCCATGAACACTTCCATGATGTTGTCTATAAAATCTGCGAAGATTGACATCATACATCTTTGAAAGGTTGCAGGAGCGTTGCACAATCCAAAGGGCATTCGCCTATAAGCGAACGTTCCATAAGGACATGTGAATGTAGTCTTCTCTTGATCATCAGGATGGATAGGGATTTGGAAAAATCCTGAGTACCCGTCAAGATAACAGAAGTAAGAATGCTTGGCTAATCGTTCTAACATTTGATCTATGAAAGGTAGTGGGAAATGATCTTTTCGAGTGGCTTTGTTTAGTTTACGATAATCTATGCACACTCTATATCCCGTCACTACTCTTTGCGATATCGATTCGCCTTGAGCGTTTTTCACAACAGTTATACCTCCTTTCTTTGGCACTACATGTATTGGGCTAACCCATTCACTATCAGAGATTGGATATATTATCCCGGCATCTAATAATTTCTTAACTTCTTCTTTTACTACAGTGCTAAGGGTTGGGTTAATTCTTCTTTGAGATTCTCTGGAGGTTCTGCAATCTTCTTCTAGCAGAATACGATGCATACAAACTGAAGGACATATTCCCTTGAGATCAGATATGTTATATCCTAATGCAGTTGGATATTTCTTCAAGACATCTAAAAGTTTCTTTGTTTCTATAGTTCCTAAACTGGAATTTACTATAACTGGTCTTTTACATTCAACGTCTAAGAATTCGTACCTTAGGTTATGAGGTAAAGTTTTTAATCCTAATGTAGGTTTATCTTTACTTGGCATGGGATCCGGTGTAAGTGCTAAACTTTCGCTTAGACTATCATCCTGATACGGTTTTCGCCAATTATCATCTTCGAAAATCGGAGGGATTTGAATTTTCATTATTTCAGAATAAGTGGTCTCTTTCAGTTCCATTTCTCTTACACATTCGTCAATTACGTCCATTAGATAGCATGTATCCTCTATAGCTGGTGATTGTAAGAATTGTGTTAAAACAAATTCAACTTTCTCTTCACCTACTTCAAAGGTTAGCTTTCCTCTTTTTACGTCTATTATAGCTCTGACGGTAGCTAAGAATGGTCTTCCTAGTATGATAGGTGTAGTGGAGTCTTCAGAGATGTCCATGATTATAAAATCAGTAGGGATGTAGAATTGTCCTATACGTACTGGGACGTTTTCTAGTATGCCTACAGGATATTTAACAGAGCGATCGGCTAGTTGGACAGACATTTTAGTTGGTCTTAGGTCTCCCATGTCTAGCCTTTTGCAAATCGTTAAGGGTATAACACTGATACTGGCTCCTAAATCGCATAGAGCTTTGTCAATGACGAATTTTCCTATTACACAGGGTATAGAGAAACTTCCTGGATCTTTTAGCTTAGGAGGCATGTTATTTTGAATTATGGCGCTACACTCGGCAGTAAGTGTAACTGTTCCGTTATCCTCTATCTTTTTCTTATTGGATAAGATTTCTTTTAAAAACTTAGCATACGAGGGTATTTGGGTAATTGCTTCTGTAAACGGAATGGTAATATTCAACTGTTTCAGAAGTTCGACAAATTTCTTAAATTGACCCGTCGTCCTGGAATTTATTAATCTTTGAGGGTACGGAATTGGTGGTTTATAGGGTGGTGGAGGCACATAAGGTTGTTCTTTCTCCACTACCTCTCGATTTTCATCTTCCTTTTCTTCTGGATCTTTCGCCACTTCAGTCGGTTTATCCGGTTTTTGGTACATGGCTGGATTGTCAAGTCTTGGATCGGTAGGTCCGTCAAGTTCCTTGCCACTTCTTAATATTACAGCGTTAGCATGTCCTTTCGGGTTAGGTTGAGGTTGTCCGGGGAATACTCCAGCTGGTGCAGCAGTAGGTGCTTGTTGTTGAGCTACTTGTGAAATCTGAGTTTCAAGCATTTTGTTATGTGTAGCTAATGCATCTACTTTGCTCACTAATTGTGTAATCTGCTCACTAGTGTGAATGTTTTGGTTTAAGAAGTCCTTGTTTGTCTGAGATTGGTTAGCTATAAAGTTCTCCATCATCACTTCATGGTTCGATTTTCTAGGGATATTAGGAGCAGTCTTTTGATATCCTGGTGATGTAGCTGGTGCTTGACCTGGTGCGTAATAAGCATTGTTATTCTTATAGGAGAAGTTCGGATGATTCTTCCAACCTGGGTTGTATGTGTTTGAGTAAGGGTTTCCTTGAGCATAATTCACTTGATCAGTGGGAGTTCCTGCCAATAGTTGACAATCAGAAACTTCGTGTCCTGGGACTCCACATAACTCACAGTTAGGTGTTACTGCAGCCACGGTGGCTGCAGGTGTTATGGCCAAGTTATCGATCTTTTGGCTTAGTTGGTCAAACTTCGCATTGACTTGGTCCATACTACTTACTTCGTACATACCTCCCTTTGTTGGTTTCTCAGTTGCGACTCTCTCGCTTCCCCAAAGGTAATGATTTTGAGCCATACTTTCGATAAGTGCATAGGCATCACGATATTCTTTGTCCATCAATGCACCACCCGCGGCAGCGTCAATTGTCATTCTTGTATTGTACAAGAGTCCATTATAGAAGGTATGGATGACCATCCAGTCTATTAATCCATGATGTGGACAAAGTCTAAGTAGATCCTTATAGCGTTCCCAAGCTTCGAATAATGATTCACTTTCTCTTTGCTTAAATCCGTTAATCTGAGCTCTCAGCATAGCTGTCTTGCTAGGTGGAAAATACCTATTCAAGAAAACTTTCTTAAGTTCTGCCCACGTAGTTACTGAGTTCGAAGGCAGAGATTGAAGCCAAGCTCTTGCTCTGTCTCGAAGCGAAAAAGGAAATAAACGTAGTCTAATGGCTTCTTGGGTAACTCCATTGGCTTTTACGGTATCTGCATATTGCACAAAGATCGAAAGATGAAGATTCGGGTCCTCGGTAGGATTTCCGGCGAATTGATTTTGTTGCACGGCTGATATCAACGAAGGTTTTAGTTCGAAATCATTTCGGTTGATAGCCGGCACTGCAATGCTTGAATGCGGTTCACCTTGCGAAGGATTAGCGTAATACTTGAGTGGATGAGTTTGTTCTTCAGCCATCTCTGCGTCCTCTGATTTTATGACTGGTTTAGGCGGATCTAATTGAAGATCTGGAATATTGGAATTATTTTTGAAATCGAATATACGTCTTCTTACGTGTAAGAAGCGTTCCGATTCAGGGATTAGAGGTTGCAAGTCTTCGCTTTTAGAGCGAGTACTTGGCATACACTCGGAGATTAGATTAAATTAAATAGTTGATACCTTAGTCTAGACAATGCTACCTAAATGCACTAGTAACTAAATTAAGGAATCCCCGGCAACGGCGCCAAAAACTTGATGGGCTAAAGACGTGTCTACTTATGCGTCTAGCGGTATCTTACTGCAAGTGCACAGCCTATCGAAGTAATATTTAAGATTATCGATCCACAGGGATTCTATGGTTACTTAGTGCTAGATGAACTTCTAGTTTAGCTAAGGCGAATGGTTGTCACGATTGTTGTTGGTTTTTAAGACTATTAAAGGCGGAATTAAATTTAAGTTTTTAATAAAGTAATACTAAGGCGGTCGGTAGGTAATTATACTAACTTAGGTGGGTCAATCTAACCTAGGCATATAGAGATGTTCACTTAATCTATTCGGTAGAGATTACCAGTTTAAATACCCTCAACTCACACTCTCGTGGTCTTATATCAGATCTTATCCCTAAAGCCCTATGCCTGCTCTCGCTAGCCCATAAGTGTTTAGAGGTAATTTTTGGAAACTAAATAATTCTAATTTATCTTAAAGCGCTCTCGCTGTGTTTAATTTAAATGCCTAACTTTAGCTATCTGGTTAAAATCTCACACTCTCGTGGTCTTGACCCAACCTAATACCCTTTTCTTACTCTCGTAACGAAAAGGTCTATTTCAATTAAAAAGTATCAGCCAGAATGTTAAGTGATTAATTATTTTCAGCCTATGGTTATATTTTACCGGTTAAGTTTGTTATAACTACATACCGCCCTAAGGTGTTTAGCTACTCATCGATGTTGGACCAGGCAGAGACAGAGAATTTAATAATAACGTACTCATGGCAGAAAAATAAATAGGCATTATAACTAAATTAAATTGCAATATAATGAAAAACCTGATTAACAGATATTCGAGCAGACTCCTTCTTCCACAGACCGGAAAGCTTGGAGTTGGCGGAGATTTAAAATAAACGAATGCTAAAGGTTTAGAAACAAATAAATGTATAACAATTTCCTGATGTTGGAAATTGTTATATGGTTGGTTTGGATACAAATAAAAACGAAACAGAAGCTAAAAATAATGCTGGAATGGAAAGGCAGGATCGCAATACAGTTCGGCAGAGCTTCCGCAGAAATTTGAATAAAGAATTCTGTCTCCCTGTGTTCACAGAGCTTGTGCTATTTATAGAGTCCTTAATGGGCTGGATTCTTGGTTCTTTGTTGCATGGGCCTTGCTGAAGTTGTTGAAGGAATGCTGGAACGTGGCAACAAAATGGGAGAAGTGGTCTTCACGTAATGCCTTGAGGAGAAATAAGAGGAGAAGTGGTCTTCACGTAGTGCCTTGACGTAGTCTGAGTCAAAACCAAGTTTTATCCTTGTCACGGGCGTGACAAGGTCTTCACGTTCGTAATTTGAGGTTTTTAAGTGTCACGGTCGTGACCACTCTCTTACGGTCGTGATGGCCCAAATTGGGGTGTCACGGTCGTGACACCCTTGTAACGATCGTGGCTGCAACAAATTATGCAGTCTTTTTGTAGGCTTCTACATTTCTTCATCTCCTTGTGGTCTCTTTTGTTCCTTTTTCTCTTAATTCATGATTTAGCTCCATATAATGATGTACCTGCAAAATAGTAAGAAAAACTCGAGAAATCGAGTGTTAAAACGGTGAATATGCGATAAAACGTCAATGAAATCTAGCGATATAATCGATGCGTTTTCTCGTTATCAGTTACCACCTTAAGAGCTGGAGGCATTCAACTACCGCAAGAACTCATCGCATTTGGGCATAACCAACCTGTCAAGAATGCAGCAGAAGGTTAGAACAGTCGACAAATTTCGAAAGAGTTATAGAGCAGTTACAACAAAAGAAGGCCCCTTCATACCCCTGTCAACTTCGTCTGTTTCTCCGTAGAAGGAGTGTCGTAATCTCAAGTTCAAATGTTTGCAGACCCGTGGAGTAGTCGTGAGGTATTTTGCAGCCCTTGCCAGTCCAATCCACTAGTTCCCTGCACCATGATGATGGATCCTAAACACCAACTGCCATCACCTGCAGTAAACAACATGAACATCAGCAGGCCATTGGGAATAGAAACTCTGTCGTTACCAATCGAGTTCAATTCAAAAGCCTGGAATATAGTAGTAAATGACAGATTTTACGAGAATATCGATAGCATTATTCACTAAACAACAACATGCGGAACTGAATAGCAAAGCATCTTCAGGAGATTTCTTTCTTCGTGTTTCCAATCTCCTTTGAATAACATCGAACATGCCTCGAATTTCCTACAAGAAAGATGCTACGATATCAGCTGTAACCGTGATAGCGCTTGTTATAATGGATATTTCTCAGAGTAAGTAAGAATAGAACCAATGAAGGGAGTTCTTACGAGAAACAGATTGGCCTATCTTCAAACCCTTCTTGAAGTTCCTAGCAGCCAGTATCAGGGTGTCTTCATCTCACATGGCTGCTGCAAACAAGAGTGAAACAACAACAAACTCAGTGCCACCCCTAACTCAAGCCCAAGAGATAGAATTACCGCCGGACATAGCAGCCAACCCATGCCAAAATAGGGCTTATTGCAAGGGACTCAAATTCACCATAGCATCCCAGGAACTTTTGTTAACAGCCATGCCGCGAGAACATTGAAATTGTTGGCCGAAACTTGTCCCTCAACATTCTTCACAAACCTGGCAAATCAAAGAAGAACATACTCAACAAATCAGTTCAAAACAGAAGCCACAGGGGCATTGTCAAACTTATCCAATTTCCCCCACCCTTATTTTCCTTACCATGAGATTAGGACGGAATGCCGTTGTTGTAACTGCAGTGTATTGAAACTATGCACCAAACACTCACAAGACAAATCAAAGAAGTCACTTGCCTACTCCATGATGATGATACATGCGAAAGGCTGATAAAATCAATTAGGAAAAGCATGAGAAAGCATATTTGGGGTGTCCTAGCTCAAATACTCAGAGGTTTCAGCAGAGTTCATTTTATTACCAGACTGAAGGTGTTGCTGTTTTGCTTCCTGATTGAAACTTCAAGTCCACAGCTTCAAAACGTCGAAGCAGGCCTCAACCTCACGTTCGAACAACTTGCAGCAACTTCTATTGCCCAACTACCCAAGCACCCTCATCACCAAGTACCTGGAAAGAACATTGTTAGAGACATACCAATTCAACTTGAAAACGCGAATAGGGGATTGAAACGAAAAGAAAAAAACCTTGTAGCTGCCAACAAGACGCTATTACTCAGTTCTCTCGCCCACAAGATAGAATTTAGGGATAACACAAATCCTCTCCAACATTCACATAAGCTTCCATCAAAGAGCATCAAAAATAGCTGAAGCTCGTGCAAAACGTCGATTGGTTAAAGAGGCGAGTTGATTTTGCCCTGGGCTGTTAATCTCCCCTGGCCCAAAATCATTTGCTATTCACACCTGCCAAATCACAATTCTGGATTAGTAAATAGATTTAAGAATATACCCTATTTTGAAAAAAAGATCCTATTCAAATCCTATCAGATCCCTCAGCATCAATTATAGATTCCTCAAATCAAATCACCCAAAATGATTTTCATCAACAACATTAAACTCAATCGACACAAAAAGGAAAGCTTTTGAATATTTTCCAACACAGGAATGGAAGGTTTTAATTCAAGGAAATCAGAAATCTAATCAGAGTTTAAAGCTCCTAAACCCCAACTCGTCTATAAAAGAGGGGTTTCGAATCGAAGAAAAGGGACGATTTTGGAGAACTCGTGAACCCAGTGGAAATCACCGTAAAAAACCCTAAAAAACTCGAATCGAAGAAAGAAGAGAACTCATCTGTTTTCGCCGAAGCTCTCAAAGATCAACGCCTCCGAGGATAGCCGCTATCGCCGGAATCGCGCTTCATACGCCGATTCATCGTCGGTAAAACTCCATACCTCTTTCATGAATGATTGACGCTTTAATCCTTGTTTCAGGTACCACCTTAACGGACGATCGAGAGATGGATTAAACGATGGGAAAGACCGAACGAACGAGTGGCTCCGCTAGGGTTTCTTTTTCCGCCGTTCGCGTTTGATTTCCATATGCTTCTGTTTGTTTCCATTGTGTTGTATTGGTAACGATATGCCTGCACGACCACGGTAGTACCGTGGTCCCTCACTACTATCACCACACGATTCACTTATTTCCTGATCACATGGACTATATTGCACGCCCATGGTAAACCAGTGCACTGCGTAACACCAGATCTGCGCCTTAATTTTAATTAACAGTTAATTAATCTTTTTTTTAAAACCATAGTCTGTTTTTTAAACCTTTAATACTCAATTAACTTAGTTTTTTATTTAAAATAATAACTAATAATATCTTTTTATAATAAACCAACTTTTTTTATTTTATTAATCTTAATCTTTCTTAATTTAATTGTTAATTCACTTTTAATGAGTTATTTGTTTAATATTTCAATTTAATCAACCCTTTTAATTTTTATCCTAATAACTAGAAGACTACTTTTTTTTTTCTTAATAAAATTAATCCATGTTAATTCTTTCTAATAAACTTAAAAGAACTTTATTTAAATAATATACTTACTCACTAAAAAAACTTTTATAAATTACTTACGCTTAATTGCAATTTATCTAATTAATAATAAAACCCAATCTAGTTTTTTAGAATAATAAAAACAACCTTTTTATATAATCAATAATTAACTTTTAAAAATAACCATGGCTTTTATATATAATCCTTTTTTGGATAAAAATTAAAATCATTTAGTATATTAACTTTTATCTAATGTATAATAATATCTCAAAATCAATCACTTATTAAAATCAGCTTCGACTAAAAATGAACCAACATCGTAAAACTCGATCAATCGTGCACGCTTGCGCCTCGCTCCGGTCCGTTCAATCACTCACATTCACTCCCACACACCTTAGCGCTTTCATGCGTGTGTATGGCTTTATTTTTTTGCAATTTATCTTCCGCAATTTAACATTACAACATTTACTTTTATCGCATTGCATTCCGTCCAAAGGAAGAACCTACACATGGTTCAATACTCGTGTGTAGTGCATCTCATTTGCATCATCCCCCTCATGATCCTTGATCCCATTCAAGTCGACCTCTTAAGATTAGATCCTACCCCACAGGAAGGACCTCTATCTTTTACAACTTAGAATAAACAATTCAACTCAAATCAAACACCTTAGAGAATAAGATGTTAATCATCTTAAGTGGGATAAAACTTCTACCCCATAACAACGTAATCAAATTTCCTACAACATTGTGGCGGTTAAATCAAAGTAATCTCCCTTAAAATGACAACTCATATTTTCTCCTAAAATTAATCAATCAACTACCCTAAACCCGTAGGAACTTTGACCACAGTCAAAGAACTCCTCAAACCCTTTAGGGAAACTACAGATTCTCTGATTCCATTCCCGTAAGGATATGTAGGCATAAGATGTGATATCTTATCGAGTATACTTAGAAATAAACCCCTAGGGTCCTTCAATCTTTAAGCAGATAACCTTGGCAAATAAACAAACATAAAACAAAAGGTTCCTGTAGAATACTACAGAAACTTAGGATGCTAGCACCTTCCCTAAGTTTAACCAACCCCCGAACCTATAACTCTCTAGCTTGCATTTGCATTGCATTGTGGGAATTTCAATCTTTATCCTTTCCTTTGGACAAATCAAAGTTCGGTTGCAAATGAATAAGATTCAAACTAATCAATAGTTTGGTATCCAAATTTCACCGCGACACATTGGACCATTGATAATAACATTCAATACTTTTTCTATCTATGGAATTTATGTGCACCCGCTTACAGTCCTTCCAATAACTGTAATTTTCTCCATTAAAAACGGGAGCTCTATTATAAGCCCCTTTAGGTTCGTTTGCCATTTTCTATCAAAGTTATACTTAAAGCACGGAGTGAACCGGTGCTCCTGATACCACTTGTTAGACGATGGCTTGGATCTAAAAGGGGGGGTTGAATAGATCCCAATTAAAAAATTAGTCGGTGCTACCAATTAAAAATTGGTTTTAAAAATATTTTTTTTGCGGAAGCGGTCGTGGAAAAATTACCGTCTAAAACAAACTGTTACTAGAAGACCGGATATGCGTCTGGCCTTATGGAAGTGATAATGAGCAAAAAATAGATTTAACACATTAGTCACACTAATCAATTGATTTTACCACTAATAAGTAGGACTAGTTCCAATGCTCCACAATCACCACAAAATATGCAAATAATCCAAGTGAATTTTGGTTTAGGCAATTTATCAAACACTTGGTGTGCGAGACACTCCAAGTGAATTTTGACTTGAGTAAGTAACTCCAAATTCCTTGTACAATCTATTATTGTACAAGAGTTCAAAACAGTGAAAACCACTTACTCAATGCAATGCAAATTTTGATGGAATTGCTTAAACTAAAATTACTCAAATTCTAAAGCCAAAATGAAAGTGCTGAAAAATAAAGGAGACAAAGATTTGTTGAGGCAGTTCCCCTACCGTCCTCGCTTCGGGGTACGTCTGCCCTCAATTCTAAATATAGAATTGAGATTTATATAATAGATATCACCTGTAGAGTTGAAGTGTTTATACAAGGATAGATAAGAAAAATATACAAACAAGCTTTCTTGATGTTGATGATGCTTTTCTCTCCTTGTTCCTTGATTCGAGTCGAATCAAGTTCTTCGATCGTTGTGAGTAGACCTCCGATTCCAGCCCCTTTATTGAACAACCTTCCGTTCTTCAAACCCTCGACCCGGCTGATCTCAATCACACACAAATCGAACCCGGAACTCCCTTGCACACTTCACTCATTCCCGCTACTAGACTGATGAAACCTTCCGCTTCTCAATCACCTTCGCTCAGCTGAAGTTGGTAAAGATGATCCGTACCAAAAACCCCCAAATTCTCCGAATTTTGGAGGGTAAAACCTTAATGGTTTTATTCAAGAAAAACCTGCTACAAACTCAACCCAAACCGGATTCCCAATCAACGGCTTCGGACCTTATCACCTTGAACGAGACACAAACCACAACAAGAATTGTTGTGTGTAATTGTTATGTTGTGAATTATTGAGGATGAAGATGAAGAGATTTGGTAGCACCTGTTTTACTTTTCTTGTTTCTTGCACAATTGACTCAAAATCTCAATAGTTGTTGTTAAAAATGAACAAACCTTCTATATATAGTAACCAACCAACCAACACACTTAACAGCTTTTCAACCAAAGTAGAAAGGCTTCACTAACTGCACAAATATGCGAACGGTCGACAATAGCAGGACTATGCATCGACGCATAGCCTACAGTTTTAGGCAATTTGAAAGGTCTTGACTGCATGCGTCGACCATAGGTCGGCGTGCACCGACCAGTGAGGAATTGCGCTGCTTCATGCGCTGACCCTGTGGTCAACCATAGGTCAGCGTGCGCCGACGAGTGAGAGATTGTACTGCTTCATGCGCCGACCTGTGGTTGACTCAAAGCCTGCAAATATGTAAAAAATGCATATCTTTGTGATTTTAATACATCTAAACATAACCAATGATCTTCCACATATATTGAATTGAATATGCCAAGTTAGAAGGATATAAGAAGGATATGAGAGGTGAAATATTGCATTTGTCTTGTAGATGTAGAGTCGAAAAACCTGATTCATCCATGGTTGCGTTTTGTCATCATCGAAACTCAAAACCATATGTTACATGAGGGTTTGTCCTCACAATTTAGGGTTTTCAGAGTATGTTAATTGTATAATGGGGCGACACTTAAATAACTAAACTGCTGAGGGTAGGGACCTCTCATTGGGCTTAACATAATGGTCAAACCCATCATGGTCTATTCAGGCACAAAATCCAATCAAATTATTCATCAATAATTAGTGTTTAATAATAATAGGCCATAATATAATTAATTAATAATTAATTATGTCAATCCATATTTGATTAATTAAATAATTAATCTAACAATCTTCCATTCAGATGACAATAATTAATTATTAAAAATATTGATTTTAATATTATAATATCAATAATGGTCAAAACACTATTCAATAAAAAAGAAGTAAATTTCAATGCTGTATAAATTGTATCCGATATGGAAGACAAATCATACGTGTTAAAACTCACAACTTTATATAAATAATGATGAATTTAGAGTAACATATTTAAGTTAAAAGTAATATGTTATAAAGAATGACCCAATCATATGAATATGCTAATGATAAACTCCTACTACCTAAAATATCATAAGACTTACTCATGTGTATAAGTCTATGGTTAGTGATTATACTAATAAGTTTTAAGTTATAGGTCATAAAATATCCACATAGGTGTAACAAGTAATTACATATGGGCATGTCCTATTAAAAGAGTAATTACAATTAATCATAAGTACCTTCATAACATAATATCATACTTGATAGGAGTATTGATATTTATTTATACTTTCATGTTATGACCTGACAAATGTGGACTATTGAAGATAGAATAACACAATATTATTACGTACTGAAGAACTATTGTGTCTTTTCAATATCGACCTAAACATCAAATTATGATATTTCCTGAGATTAAGAGAATAATATATATATATATATATATATATATATATATATATATATATATATATATATATATATATATATATATATATATATATATATATATATATATATATATATATATATATATATATATATATATATATATATATATATATATATATATATATATATATATATATATATATATATATATATATATATATATATATATATATATATATATATATATATATATATATATATATATATATATATATCAGTATAATAGAATAAGACTTAGAATTATTTTATATTTTGAAGTCTTTTTAGAATATGTCATATTTACAATGTGCTCAAGAATATATGACAATATGAGAGTAATAATCTGAAATATTTTAGATTATATTATTGTGTGCACATACACTCCCATTGATTTAATAGAATAAAGATTTATCAGAGTTCACTAGTATTAAATTATGTGATATACAATGGGATACTAATTTTATTTTTAATGCAAAACTATATAGAGAAGTGGTTGCATAATATATCATCATTGGAGTTTTACAAAATCAACCACATATTTTGCACGTAAGTAGAATACATCACTATTTTGATAATTTCACATGAAAGAATTGTTAAATAAGTAATTCATTATTTTAGAAAGATTGGATTTGATTTAGAAAGATCAGATTTGATTTAGAAATATTATATTAGATAATTTTTGGACTTTTATAGTTTGAGTTTTATATTTAGATGCAAGTTAACAAAAATCTATAAATAGGGAGGAACCCTTTTTATTGTAATCATCAAGTTTGATAATCATGACTTTGCAGTTGTAAAGTGATAATAAAATCTCATAGTTGTGGGCAGAGATCTACTCTGCAGTTCATACTCATCTTTAAATGTGTTCTTGTTTTTTTAATTGTCATTACATAACAATCTTGAGATCAAGATATAGAAGAATTCACCATAGATCGTGGTTGAATTCAAACATCTGATATCTAGAGCTCCGATTTTGATTCAAGAGAAGAACAACTGTGATGGCGATGAATCACCTGAACAATCACTTTCCAACAAATCTTCTAATTCTTAAGAAATATAATTATGAGAATTGGTGCAAGCAAATTAAGATGGTGTTCTGTTACCAAGATCTTTGGGATCTTGTGAGGGAGGGATTATCACCGCTTGCTAAAACTACAAAAGATTAGGAGAAAGCAGCATATAAACAATTGAAGAAGAAAGTCTATAAAGCTTTCTTTATAATCCATTAATGTTTTGATCCAGATGACTTTGAAAAGGTTAGTGATGTAGAATCAACAAAAGAAGCTTGGGAGATTCTTGAAAAATCATTTGGAGGTGCAGAGAGTGTGAAAGAGGTGAGGTTACAAACTCACAGAAGGACTTATGAATTGCTTCAGGTGGAAGACAATGAAGTATAACATATTTCTTCACCAAAGTTACAAAGCTGGTGAATCAAATCAAGGTATGTGGAGAAGTGTTGACATCAAGATCAGTCGTGTCAAATATTTTAAGGTCATTGGCTCCAAAATTCAACCACATGGTATTAGCCAGACTTGTCATTATTGATGAAAGAAGAGCTTCAAGGGACGCTTGAGTCTCATGAACAAAGGATGACTGAAAGAGCTGCAGGAAATTCGAAGAGTGATATGGCTTTGCAGGCGCAGTCAGAAAAAGAAAGGAAAGGCAAAGGAAGCTGTAATGGAAACAAAGGTAGATGAGGCTACACCAATACGGCTGGCCGAAATTAGCATGAAGGAAACTGGTGGAATCACAAAAACCCAGGAAATAAGGCAACCAAAGAGGTGGTGTTGCAGGTAGAGGAAGATGTGGTGGTCAAACGCCTGAAAAAAGCCACATTTAGTGTTTCAATTGTTAGAAGTATGGTCACTATTTTAGTGATTGTCTAAAAAAGAAGAAGAATCAAGAAACTGATGCAAAACTGGAAAAACAGGAAGAGGAAGAGATGTTGCTGATGGTCACAACAAGAGACGAAGAGAGATTCTAGATCAGTGGTACTTAGACTCAAGATGCTCATCACACACGATTAGAAGGAAAGATTGGTTTGTCAACATGAAGCCCTCGACGAAGAACATGGTGAAATTTGAAAATGACAATACTCTAGCAGTTGAAGGTATTGGTGATGTTCTGATTATGAGGAAATATGGCAAGAGGTCAACAATTTCCAATGTGTTGTATATACTAGGCATGGAGATTAATTTGCTCAGTATAGAACAACTAGTCGAAAAGAACTACAAGGTGTCAATCAAAGATAAGATGATGAGAATTCTCGACACAGGTGGTAGGTTAATCTTGAAGGCTCCAATGTTTCAGAATAGAAACTTCATGATTTAACTCGATGTGATGGAGCACAAGTGTCTAGCAACTGCAGCCAGTAGAGATAAGTGGTTATGGCATTTTCAACTAGGCCATCTCAACTTTAATGACACCAGAGAGCTAAAGAGAAGAAATATGGCTTCAGGGTTACCTGAAACCGACATTCCAAGTGAAGTCCTTAAAAAGTGCGTTTAGTCGAAACAATAGAAGAGTAGCTTCAGCAAGGATGTAGAAAGGAAGTCGAAGGCAATTCTGGAAGTCATATACTCTTATGTATGTGGTCCAGTCTAGGTGGATTCGATTGTAGGCATCAAATACTTTGTGATGTTCATAGATGATTACAGTCGAAAGTTATGGACTTGCCTCATCAAGAAGAAAAGTGATGTGATCAAGGTATTTTCTAGATTCAAATCTATGGTCAAAAGACAAAGTGGTCTAAAGCTGAAAATTATGAAGACTGATGGTGGCGGAGAGTATGTGTCAAAAGTGTTTGATGCATTATGTGAAAAAGAATGGATTGTGCATGAGGTGGTGCCACCCTACACTCCACAACAAAATGGAATTGCAGAAAGAAAGAATAGAACTATCATGAACATGGTGAGAAGTATGTTGAATGGAAATCATATATCCAAAGAATTACAGGGAGAAGCGGTTTCGATAGCAACATACATATTAAACAGATGTCCAACGAAAAGCTTGAAGGAATCACACAAGAAGAATTTTGGTCTGGTGTCAAGCCTAGCCTCAGTCACTTGAAGGTGTTCGGATCTATAGCACGTAGTGTCACACCCTAATTTTTGACCTTAAGATCCCACCTCTGTTTTTCTCCTGCTTTCCTTATTCTTTATGCTTGTGTGTGCATGTTTGTCCTAACTCACCTGTGCAGATATTTTAAAGTCAAATAAAGCTCTTCAAAATTGAAAATTTAAATCCAAGATGGAGAGGATTTATTCGCGTGGAAACTTAATTCAAAGCCAAAGAGGCAACAACGTCAGAGGCACCCTTTAGATGCAACTCCTCAGAAACAACGTCAGAGGCAAGCCTTCAGAAGAAGTTCATCAGCAGTCTGGACGGAAACGATGGTAATTGGAGTTCTGGGAATCCGTTTGAGGCGTTCTAAAAATCGCCGGAAAGCTAAGAGAGAGAGCTATGACTTACGTGTTGGAGTCGAAGTTAGATTCGGAGCACATGTTTCCAAAATTTAGTTTGAAGCTGCAGAATAAAAAAGGGAAATCACAGCAAATCCAGCTTTAGCAGTCTGCACGGAAACAATCGTAACTGGAGTTTCGGGGATCCATTTGAGACGTTCTAAAAATCTCCGGAAAGCTAAGAGAGAGAGAGCTACGACTTTCGTGTTGGATTTGAAGTCATATCCGGAGCACATTTTTCCAGAATTTCGTTTGAAGATGCAGCATAAAAAAGGGAAAGATTAGAACTTCCCAAATTAAAGGCAATTCTCCAGAAGCAACGCTCCAGAGGCAACGCTCCAGAGGCAACGCGCCAGAAGCAACGCTCCAGAAGCAACGCTCCAGAGTCCAGAGGCAACACTCTAGAAGAAACGTTCCAGAGGCAACGCTCCAGAAGCAACGCTCCAGAGGCAATGCTCCAGAAGCAATTCTTCAGAAGCAATTCATCAGAGGCAAGTCGTAAGAGGCAAGTCATAACAGCAAATCCAGCTTCAGTAGTCTGCACGGAAACGATCGTAACTGGAGTTCTAGGAATCCGTTTGAGGCGTTCTAAAAATTGCCGGAAAGCTAAGAGAGATAGCTACGACTTTTGTGTTGGAGTCGAAGTCAGATTCGGAGCACATTTTTTCAGAATTTCGTTTGAAACTGCAGCATAAAAAAGGGAAAGATTGGAACTTCCCAAATTATAGCCAACATTCTCTCAACAGAATCAAACGGAATTAGAAGGAAACTAAATGGTTGTCTCCCCAAATCATCCATCAATCAGACAAGAATCACTCAAAAATGAAGGTTTTTAAGAGCCATATTCATCGGAGGCCCATCCATTCCCCTATAAAAGCATGAAGAATTTCCCAACTACAGAGACAAAAAAAACACAAGAAGGACACCAACACCAACAATCACACACGAAAGTTCTCACCAAGAGGAAATTCTGCCATATTCTCCTCAGAAAAGCTGCCACCATAAGGAGAAAATTGAAGCATACCGTCGCCGTTTTCAAAGCCACCACCAGCTCTAATCTTTGGGTAACGATTTTTTTTTCCAAATCATTTATATATATTTAATTGCTTTATGTTTTTGCAGAAAAAACCATAAGAGGACAAAGGAGAAGAAGTGGTAGAAGAAGGAGAAGGGAAAGGGAGAATGGGAGTCTTATCCCATGCTGTTGTTTATTTTCTTCTTTTACTTTTGTTTTGGTTCTTGCTGTAGCGTTATAATATAATGTATATCTCACACCACACCCACACATGTTATGCGCCTCATTCTAATCACGCGTAGATCTCCAACGGATCTGATAGTTCACCCTGTTTCGTTAATTAATTAAATAACTTTTCGTAGTAAACTATTAATTCCACCTTTTATAATAATTAAAATCAACCTTTTATAATTAAATCAATCTCTTTTATTTTGATAAAATAAATCACCCTTTTTCTACAAGATAAAATAATAAAACCATTTTATTTAAAATTAACTAATCAAATCTTTTTGCTAATAAATTAAATTAACTTTTCTTAAAATCAATTCATAATCACAACCTTTCTTATTTAAATAATTAAAACCAATTTAATTCAACCTTTTCTTAAATCAAATAATATAACTTTTTCTTAAAATCAACCTTTCTTAAAATTAATCAATTGCGCCTAAAATTAACATCGCGCGCTTGCACTCACTTTCACGCACTTAGCGCTTTCATGCGTGTGTATGTCTTTTATTTCCCGCAATTTATTTTCTCGTCCTTTACATTCTCGTATCGCATAAGCGTCCAAAGGAAGAACATGCGCGTAACGTAAAACTTGCGCATATGCATATCATTTGCATCATATTCCCATTGATCCTTGATCCCATTCAAGTCGATCTTCCAAGTTTAGATCCTACCCCATAAGGAGGACCTTCTATCTTTACAACTTAGACAAACACATTCAACAACTCAATATCTACTTATTCAAACGCATTAGAGGATAAGATGTTAATCATCTTAAGTGAGATAAAACTTCTACCCCATAACGATTCAATCAATATCTAAGGACTTTGCCTTAGGAGAGATAGAGGCGTACTTGTTGACAATCCGAGTACTTGAGCCCTTCTCTTAAGACGATGCAAAGACTATTTTCCTACAAAGTTGTGGCGCTTAAATCAAGTAATCTCCCTTAAAATGACAAGTCATCTTTTCTCCTAAAATCAATCAATCAACTACCTTTATCCCGTAGGAACTTTGACCACAGTCAAAGAACTCCTCAAACCCTTTAGGGGAACTACAGATACTCTGATTCCACTCCCGTCAGGATATGTAGGCATAAGATGCGATATCTTATCGAGTACACTTAGATATAAACCACTAGGTCCTTCAACCATTAAGTAGATAATCCTTAGCAATAAACAAACATAAAACAAGAGGTTCCTGTAGAGTACTACATAAACTTAGGATGCTAGTACCTTCCCTAAGTTTAACCAACCCCCGAACCTAAAATTCTCTAGCTTTTGCATTTGCATTGCATTGTGGGTAATTCGATCTTTTCCCCTTCCTTTGGACAAATTAAAGTTCGGTTGCAAATGAATTAAGATTCAAGCTCATCAATAGCTTGGCATCCAAATTTCACCGCGACAGAAATGGCAACTTCACTGGGGAATCTCAATGGGTTTCCCTAACTTGTTTTGTTTTATATATATTTGCTTATATCTGCTTATTTGTATATTTGCTCTTGTTTGCTTTTGGGATGATATCTTTGAGTGGTGAGAGAAAGTCCTACACTCGGACTTGAGTGAACTTAAGATAGGATAGTGATATGTTCGAAGAGACTTATAGGGGGTTGAATCCCGACCAAGTTGACTTAAAAATCACGCTCAATTGAGGCCCTCTCGAAAGTTGTACTGTTGAACGAGTTTTAATCGTGAAAACATACACTATTTTCGATGTCAGAGCCTATGATATTGAGGACCGTAGTTACCTTAACCCCACTTTGGCCTTTATTAGGATGTAATGCGAGGACTATGAGGGAGTACTCTCAAAATAGTTGTGTTGCACCCTAAAATTTGCTCAACCTATTTCATCTGGTTTATGTTTCAATTGCATTGTCATTTGCATAATAAGTCATGTACATAGTCTAATCATTTGCATAGCATAGCATAACAAGTCATATAACAAGGGATCAAGTGCCATTCTTATCAAAAAGAGGCACATCAAGGGGTTTTTATTCAAGCTCAAGACCATCCAAGTAATCAAGAAATGAGTTGAAGCTTTGAAAAGTTTAAGGGTCAACCAGTGGATTTCTCTCCTAATTTGAGGTATATTGTGTATCATCAATGGAGTATGAACTATGAATTGAGGGTATGGAATGTGCACAAAAATCATGGAAGACCTATAGGGTCATTTTGAAGATGAGACAAGTCATTGATACAAGTATAAGAGCTAGAATTGAAGTACAGTCAACTAGGGTTTCATCTGGGTCAACCCTAGGTCAACCCTAGGTCAACTGAGTGATTGAAGAGCATCAAGGCTTAGTTTAAGGATGTGGGATTCATGAATTGATATGAGGATACATGTGTGGTGTTGTGCCAAGGATGAATCAAAGAGAATCAAGAGTAGGAGGAGTTACCAAATTAGGGTTTCAGTGTAAAATCCCCTAATTTAGGCCTCATTTCCAAGCCAGATAAGTCAAAATGCAAGTTTCAAATGGATTCTTGGTCAACATGAAACTTGTGGATCTTCTCAATAGATTTAATTTTAGTATTAGAAGTCTTCAAGAAGATTTGTAGAACTCAAGTTATGGTTCTTGCAAGTTATGGGTCCCCAGAGGACACTGAAATTTATCTGTGAAAGTCATTTGACTTCCAAGCAACTTTTTCACATCAAGGAGTTTTCAAATGGTTTCTTGGACAACATAAGAGTTGTATATCTTGGTCTTAGCTTTAATTTGAGTACTAGAAGTACTCAAGAGGATTTGTGGAACTCAAGTTATGGTCTTGGCAACCCAAGGGTATTTTGGGAAAGTTGAATTACATGTCATTTTTCAACATAGGTCAAAATCTCCATCTTCCACTCATCAAATGGAAAAATGTTCAACATGAGATGTGTTCAAAATGATGTTTTTAGGCTATATAAGAGGTTATGAGAACTTGGAATGGCTTGCTTCACAAAGTCACAAAAATGGCCTAAAATAAGGGTGAATTTTAAATAAACCAAGAATGGAAATTGGGGTTTTTGATCTACAAATCCAAACCAAGCCATATGACATACCAATTTGATTTTAAAATAAATTTTGAGAACATTGACATTGCCACATTTTTGAGTTGAGGGATATTTTTATGACTTGCTTTGTAAATGGGTTACTTACATCATAAGACACATATGCAAAATCACTTTGTAAGGCATAACCAAGGCTTTAGTGAATCCTAATACATCCAAAATCTCATTAGAGGACAAATTGGATCAGAATTGAGTAGAAATACAAGCTGCAAGGGGACTGTCATGAGTGCAAGCATGAGATGAGATTTCCATGGCATGAGATATTGAATTTCTCCTTAGATCAATCCAGAAGATTCTAGAGTCTTCATTCACATTCTATATAAGGTTTAGAACTGATCCAATGCACAGGTTGGTGAGAATTGAGGGAGAAAAGAGAGATTGAGTTTTGAAATTTCCATTGGCAAATCAAAATCGGTTACAGCATTTCACTCCATTTCCATCCATTTTCTTGATTGCAATAGCTTGCTCTAGTGTTAGTGATTGATCTCAGATTGAATCCAAGGCAAGATCATGGAAGAATTTAGAGTTAGCATTTGGAATTTTTCATCAGCAACTCAAGATCGAATTCAAGAATCCAAGCCATTTCAATCTCTTTCTTTGCATACAGAAGCATCCTTTGGTGTTGGTGAAGGTATCTGGAACTTATTGAAGCTTATCTTGAAGCTTTGATCACTCTGTTCATCTCAAAATCACAGGTATGTAAACTTCACTCCATGGCTTGATTTAGGTAGTTTCAATAGGTTTTGAATAGCTAGATTCAATGTAGATAGATGTAGGGAGCTTTCTGGTAGCATTAGGGTTGATTTAGAGACAATAAGTTGAATAACACAATTTCTGTTCATACTGATATCTTGGTGTTCTTGATGATATAACCTTAGTTTGATAGCTAGAAATACTCAGTGAAACATGGTGATGAGATTAGACTATCTGTTGCACCCCAAAATTTGACCAACATTAATTTACCCATCAAGTGTTTGAAGGTTGATACCTTCATCAAAAAGTTCAAGAGATCCTCAGAGAAATTGGTTGAAACCAAGGTTGTGTGTCTCATAACTTGAGAGTTGTGGGAGCTCCTCAGGTGATTCTGAGACTGTGACGATAGACTTGAAGCTTTGAGAAAGCCTATGAGATGTCTTGAAAGCCATCATGAAGCCCAGAGAGGTCATTATGCAAGAATTCAGAAGATTCAGCCATGAATGGTAGAATTAGGGTTTTTGACTGGGTCAACCCTAGGTCAACTGAAGATTTGGAGAAGGTTGAGACCTAATCCAAGGGCCATGTGATCATGGAATGATATATTGAGATACTATAATGATGATTCCTATACCAACTCATCATGATTGAGGAGTTTGAGAAGTTTTAAGCTAGGGTTTCTAAGGATTGACAGTGTAAAATACCTTAGTTTGATCCCTATCTTCCAGGCAGTTTTAGATCAAGATGTGTTTGTCATCTCATCTTCCCCATAACATGAATGTTGTAGAGCTTGTTCTTAGCTTTAATTTGAGTGGTAGAAGTCCTTGATAGGGTTTGCAGAGCTCAAGTTATGGTTTTGACAAATTACAGGTCATCTGAGGTATGTGAATCTGGGTCCTTGAAAGTCACCCAACTTGCAGACAACTTTTTCCCTAGTATGATGATTCCTATGGTCTCTTGGTCAACATGAATGTTAAAGAGCATCTTCTTAGCTTTCAAGAGAGTACTAGAAGTCCTTGATAGGATTTGTAGAACTCAAGTTATGGCTTTGACAAGCCAAGGGCATTTTGGTCATTTGGAAGTTATATGTCATTTCAAGCATATGGCCATATCTCCTACTTCCAAGCTTCAAATGGAAAAACCTTCAACATAAAAGTTTCTTAGAATGATTTTTTAAGGCTTGAAGGGTGGTCATGAGATGTTGAAAAGGCTCATAGCAAAAAGTGATAAAAATGGCCTAAAAATGAGGCATAAGTTAATTCAAGTGAAATGGAAAATCATAAAATCCAAGCTATAAACCCTAACCATGTCATATGATAGGTCATTTTGACTCCAAAGGACATTTTAAGAACAATGGTTCAGCCACAATTGTGATTTGAGGCTTAAAATTTGGGGTTGCTTTGTAATTTGGTTGCTTGCATAATGGGGTACCAAGTCAAAACAAGGAAAAGCTTAATGAATAAGGGAAATATGCATTGTATATTGTCCTAAATCTCATGTAAGGAGATATTCAAGTTGGTTGCAAGCATTATAGGGGTTTTTGTCATGGTATATCATGTGATGAGAAGTGAAATGCAAAATATCATGGCATGGAAAATTCAAGTTCTTACTAGATTGATCTAGGAAGTTCTAGACCTTTCTAAATCAGTCTATATATTGAATACAATCTCCATTGGTGAAAGGTTGGTGATTGTTGATGTTAATGGTGGTAGAGAATAGAGATTGAACCAAAAATTCTTCATTTGCAAATTGTATTGAAGCTTCATTTTTCTCTTCATTACCCTTCCATTTTTCTACACAAATCATCACCACAAACATCCCTGAGTATGTTCATGCTAGCTTGAGGTTCCATTGTTGAAGAATTGGAGGAGTTCCAAGTGAAGTTGCAAGGGAGCAAAAGGCATTGGATCTTGAGATACAAGCCATTTCCATCAAATCTTGTGCAAGCAGAGGATTGTTCATCACCTAAAGACTACTCTTGAGGATCTACAAGGCTTGATTCGAAGCTTTTCAACACCTACCATTGCAAGAATCAAGGTAAGAAAAATCACTTCCACACTCTGATTTAGGCATGGCTAGGGTTAGTTCTTGTTGTAAAACCATTAGAGACCATTAGGTGATTCATTTGGATGAGTTTAAGACCAATTGGTGAGGTTTCATTCATGGTGGTTGATTCTTGATGGAGCTGGAATGAGTGATTTAGTGGGTTATAATGCACGATTTTTGGCTAGTTTTAATAAGCATAACATAAGGATCAATTCTATATAAAGATTGCTGAGTTTGGTGAAGGTCAAAAACTGAAGAAAGTTTGAGTTCATGATGTTATGCCGTTCGGTTTGGAGGATTTATGGTGTTTTAATGCAAACCAATGCTACAGTTGGATTCTACGTGAAAAATAGAGCAGGTTTGGTTCTTGTAACGTGTTAAATGGTGGAGGGACGAGGGAGAACGAAGGTGAGGAAGTTCCATGCACGAAGCTCATGTTTTCATGGTTGCAGAAACCCTAGTCATCTTAATGAAGAAGACGATACCATCACCGTCAGATCGCGTGCGAAATATTGACCAAAAAAGCCATCCAAGGGCTCACGTTCAAAAGCAAAATAGGGAGGGAAAGTCAGAGCAGCAAAACGCTGCGCTTCATTAAAGCTAGTTTTGGGCTTTAATGAATCCTGCTAACCACACCCCCCTAAGCGAGGCCCAATTGGAAATGAACTGTGATTCTCTGCTATTCGCACCACCAGCTTTTCGTTTTCTTTATTTGTTTTTTTATGAACATTAATGGGCCTAACGCGAATACTAATCACACCTCCAGGTACAAGCCCATGCGCATTGTGTACATCATCTCACTGCTATTCACACCACCTGGCATTTCCCTTTTATTTTCTTTTTTCTCATTTTAATTGAATCTTTAAAAATTCATAATAAAATGAAAAATGAGTATTTTTTAATGAGACTTTTTTTCCCATTTTCCATTTTCTGTCTAGAAAAATATAAAACCATAAAATAGCCATTTTATTTCATTTTTATATTTTTTGCATTTATACTTTTAATTACTTTTGTAATTCTTTTAGTTGATGCATGATTTTGTAGATTTTAATTAGGGTAGTTCCCTTAGGATTTTGAGTTCAATCTTTTTAGGATAGTTAGATGAATGTCTTAGGTTCCCCCTGAATTAATGCCATATTTTTGTGATAATTTTTAGGGTAGTTTTAATTAGGTAGTTCTAGGTAGTGTAGAATTAGATTAAAACTTCAATATAGGTCAGTAACAATTTTAGATTTAGGGTTTGTAGGGCAATTTAGTCTATGGGGAATATATGGGACTTAAGGGTAGTTATGTAGGGTCCCCTAGCATTTATATTAGGATTTAATAGAACAATATACTATTTTTGGTTGATTTTTGAATTGAATGATTGTTTGTGTGGCCTTTAGGGCAAGTTTTGTTTAGTTTGCTTTGCTTTGTAGTATCCCTTTGATTTGAGGAGCTTGGTGTCTCTGTGTGGAGCATGGTGGAGCATACTAGAAGATTGGAAGAGGCATTGGAAGAGCTTTAGGAGCTTGTTCTTTTCTTCTTGTTGTTTTAGGGTTAGGATTAGGAAGAGCTTAGATGTAGATAATTTCTTTCTCAAACATGGATAGTATTCTTCACATCCATTCCTCCCTATGATTCAAAGTCCTTCCAGGGTATACACCTCTCTTCTTTGGAGGGATTAGTGCTATACCCAGGGGGTAGAACTTTCGAGGGAACCCTTCACTTGATATTGAACCCTTATAGGTCACCTTTGGTGATCAAATAAGCAGTTCAATATCCCCCAGCTTATCCAGTAGGTGATTTTTCTCTGGTTTGATTGTCTTGAGAGATGCAGAGCCTGAGCATGAAGATGAAGACTTCATTGGAGATTGTTGAAGAGGATGAATCCTTGAAGACTGCCAGTCCAGCTGAAGCTTGAAGAGCATGAAGCTCAAGTTGATACTTGAAGATCCCTGAAGATTAGGTGAAGCCTGAAGGTGGAGCTGATCAAGGAGCTGAAGCTTAAGGGAGAAGATGAGTTGAAACTCATGTTGTAGGGTTGATACCTGGAAAGCAATTGATGATTGAAGTCTGAAGACTGAGGTGCTGCTGGAGGAGCTGAGGCTTTCTTCTGCTTTTCTTTTCTGTATTGTGTGTTTTGCTTGATTTGTCTGTTGCTTTTCTTTTCTGTATTGTGTGTTTTGCTTGATTTGTATTGTTACTGCATGGCTTTGCTTGCGGGTATTCGGTAGAGCCCGGCTCCCTTGCCCATGTGGTTTGTTTGCCTGATGGCATTTCATTTCATTTTATCTGTATGATTACAGTTTACTGTTTATTGCTTGATAGCATGTTGTTTATTTTTCAGTACGATTACTGTTATTTCATGGCTGGCTTGAGGTTGAGACGAGCTTGTGGAGGCTGAAGCCCCACACACATTTCCTCCCTCACTTGCATTGCATGCATTTTACTATTAAGCTGATGCTTTGTCTGTTTTGGTGTATCATTGACATGATCCCTTAGGACTCTCATTTCCTTTGATAAGGATTTGATGATAGAATCTTAGGTTGAAACCTATGCATGACAACATCTAGGAGTTCCCTGTTCAAACCTCAACCATAGGATGAATCCATGGCATGACAACAGTAGGACTTGATATAGTCTCCCTCCTAGCTGGGCCTGTTCTCTTCTCATCTCAAAACAGTTTAAGATACAGTAATCATGAATGATTTCTTTCGTACGTTACGAGCCTTAAGCTATCTGAGAAAGGATTATGGGAGAGTTTATTTTCCACAGTCTGGATGTTTAGTATGGTACCCTTTGGGTGACATGCGACGCATTCACTCTCAGGTCATAGTCTCTAGTGCGATTGAAATCGCAAACACAATAAAAAACACTTCTTTCGTAAAGGACAGGAAATAAACCGTAGTTCCCCGAACTACGTGAGCTCTGATCTCTCATGCCTGTTGAGAGTACGTAGGCACAAGATGGCGAAGTCTTGGCGAGCTACCTTCCCCCATAACCCTTAGTAGGCCGAACTACGTTGACTCTGATTTCTCATTCTCTGATGAGAATACGTAGGCATAAAGTGCGATGCTTTGCCGAGTCATTTTTCTTTTCTTTTTCAACCAGCCTTGATAGGTAGATAGAATAAAACCAACCCGTCCAAGTAAACACAACAAGCGAGGATCCCGTCGAGTACGACGGACGTGAGGGGTGCTAATACCTTCCCCTTGCGTAACTGACTCCCGAACCCAGACAATGGTTGCGATGACCTTGTCTTACTCTTTTTTCGTCAGGTTTCTCCGACCGTTTCCTTTCCCGCTTTGAGGGATAAATAACGAAAGGTGGCGACTCTTCTGTCATGCCGGCACCCTATTTTTGCGCAAGCGACAACTGGCGACTCTGCTGGGGAGAGAACGGTTCCCTGCGAGAGTCAATCCTAACGCTTGTATGTTTACCTGCTGGGTTGCGTTTATTTATCGCAATTTACTTCTCGCACTTTATTTCCCGCATTTTATTTTCAGTATAATATGATTATTTGTGTTGTTGTGGGATGGGAGTTCTGATGAGTGAGAAGCCAGACCCAGGCTTGAGTGCACTATAGACTTAGAGTGGAAATTAGTGGGCGCGTGCTTGCTTTGCAGGCACTAGTGTCTCATGAAATCCACACTCAGACGAGGTTCATCCGGTTGGCTTCACTTTCAACCCTTTGGGTTGAGACGGTTGCTGGTTTGGTGGATTGTCGACTCTGGGGACCGATCATTTGTGATTCAGCTAAGTGAGGCCTCTTCATGAGCTGGTGATGCCACACCTTCTGGGTATCGTATCACCCCTTTTGAAAGTCTGTGACGCTGATGAACGCATAGGATGCCGTACCTTGAGTCAGTTTAGGTCCATACCTGTGAGTGGGATTGGGTTTTTGCAGGAAACTTTGACCTTCGGACTACCTGGTTTTCTTGACAGTGAATCAGTTATATTGGTACCAGGGTTTCTCAGTTGCAGATTTGTCTGTTTTTGACAGAGCAGGTTTTGATCAGAGGATCTTATCATCAGGTGTTTGTCTGTTCTTGATAGAGCATGTTTTGATCAGAGGATCTTATCATCAGGTGTTTGTCTGTTCTTGATAGAGCATGTTTTGATCAGAGGATCTTATCATCAGGTGTATGTCTGTTCTTGATAGAGCAGGTCTGATCAGAGTCAGCATCAGTGGTTTGTTCCGGATAGAGCAGATTTTGAGTGGGGTCTGAAGATCTCATCAGAAGCTGTATGTTTGTTCTTGATAGGGCAGATCTTTGATTTGGGGTCTGAAGACTTCATCAGCAGATATTTCTTGATCATACATCCGAGATCCTTATTATCAGACATTCGTTCTCGACAGAGCATAATTTTGATCCTATGAATATGGTCCTATCAGATGGTTGTTCTTAGCAGATCAGATCTGTGGTCCTACACCGGGGTTTTCATCTCATCAGTGATTGTTGATACAGAACCTCCACAGCAGTTACCTGGATATATTATTGCATAACTGCATTTTTGCATTAGTTTGATTGACATTTGCATTTCATTAACGTGTGTCTGTGTTGCAGGTACCGTTTCCCCAATCCAGGATTTCTCGCCTCCTATTGTATTGTTATGGCCTCTCTCAGGAAGACCGTTGCGTACAAGTTCCTGACCCCTGATGTGTCGAAGTTGACTGGTTTGATAGCTCTAGCAGGTGATTCTGTGAAGGATGGGTTCAGGAAGTCTTATGGCAGGTTGCTCAGTCTGGTTTGCAAGCCTTCTGTGTTCGAGTTGAATGGGTTGCATGCTCTGTTGCAGTTCTATGACCCTCCGCTGAGGTGTTTCACTTTTCAGGACTTCATTCTTGCGCCGACGCTGGAAGAATATGCTGATTTGCTGGGTGTACCTATCAAAAGGCAGATGCCTTTTGCCCATATGGATGTTGAACCTGATCTGGCTGGTTTAGCTTCTTCACTTCATTTGGACGCCTCTGAGTTAGTAGTGACGAGTTGGAACAAGGTTCCTGGGTTCTCCTTGCAGTTTCTGGTAGCTAAGGCTCAGCAGTGTGCTAAGGACAAATGTTGGGACGCATTCAATGCCATCCTCGCTTTATGCATACATGGCATTATCCTGTTCCCCAACATGCCGGATTTCGTAGACTTTGATGCATTTCACATCTTCGCTTCAGGGAATCCAGTCCCTACTTTGATCGGAGATGTCTATCACTCAGTTCACTACAAGAATGAGAACCGGAGAGGGAAGAATGTCTCATGCTATGTACCGTTGCTGTACAAATGGTTTGATAGCCATCTGCCCAAGAGGGGTTCCTTTGTCTTATCTGCAGCCACATCTGAGTGGCCTGAGCGTCTGATGGGTTTATCTGCAGAAGATATTGATTGGTTCGACAGAGACAGGTTAGGTACTGAGGTGATCTTCAGTTGTAGTGGGTTTCCTAATGTACCTCTGATAGGTAGGAAGGGTTGCATCAACTACAATCCGTCGTTGCTAGTTCGTCAGTTGGCATATGCTTTGAGGACTCCGCCGAAGGAGGAAGAGGTACAGGAATCTTTGTACCTCACGGGTGCTTTAAAGGGGGATTTGTTGTCCAAGCTTCAGCGTGCGTGGAACAGTATCAGTAAGAGAGGAAAGCCTTTGTTGGGAAAGAGCAACAGTCAAGCCTACCCTCCATATTCAGCATGGATCAGAGTTAGAGCCGATGCTATAGGGATGCCCTTCCCTCATACCAAGCCAGAAAGTTCTCTAGTAGTCGAAGAGCCTACTACTGTGCTCATTCATCAGCATAACCAGGTATTAGCTGAGCGGGATGAATTGAAGCGGGCGAACGCAGAACTGGAGAAGGAGTTAGCTCAGCTTCGAAGTGAAAGGAATGAAGCCGTGCATGCTTTCAAAAAGCAAACAGAGTTGGTGAACCAACTGGGTACAGACCTGGCAAAGCAGATAGCTGATCGTGAACGCTTGGGTCAAGACTTCAGGGCTGTTAATGACGTACTAGCTACGAAGAAGCAACATTTGGACGAGGCATATCGGAGGATATCTAAGTTCGACCAACACTGGAAGGCTTCCCTGGCCACCAGGAAGGAGCGAGAGGATAAACTGATGCTGCAGATCTCTAAGCTGGAAGCCGAGGTGAAGGACAGTGAGCGGAGGTTTGATGAAGAAACCGCCCGCAGGTACGTCGCCGAAGGCCAACTCAACAAAGCCCTTGCCAACCTGAAGGAGCATAAGCTGATGTTCGAGTCTAAGAAGCGGAAACTGGAAGATTGCTTTGGCGAAGGAGCATGGGAAAGTTCAGTTCAGGGACTTCATTATACTATTGTGCAGAGGGAACTACTCGTCAAAGGGTTGCTCACTTTGCCAGATCATCCAGAGACGAAGGAGTTATTAGCAGAGTATCGCGCCCGTGGCCGTACTTGACTAGCTTGTATTCCTTTTGTTTTGATCTTTGTTGTATGCTGACCATCACCAGACTTGTTGGCTGAGGTCACATTGTGGATTTGTTTTGTACTCGCTGATGCTATGTACTGCCTTGATAGACCTTTCCATATATATATATATATATATATATGAGATTGATGTTTCCATGATTGGGCTCAGACTTCTTCTTATTATTATTATTATCAGTACTGGCACTAAGGCACTAGGATCGGGGGAAGTCTCCCAAGCACACAGACACACGCATGCATCTGCATGAAGCATTCGCATGGCGTACATTTTGTTGTTTTTTCTAACCTTTAGTGTTTGAAGGTTTTTTCAGGTTCACAGGTTCCAAACTGTTTCCGGTCTCTAGGATTGATCAGAGACTCATTCACCGTTATTCAACTCGAGCGAATCAGACAAGGATCATGGATCAAGTGCAGTCAGATGTCCAAGAGCTCCGTGAACGGATGGATCGTTTTATGGAACTGATGCAGGTAGTCGCTAATGGTCAGGACCAGCTCCGGACTTTGGTTCAACCTTTGATCTCCAGGGTTGATAGTAACGGCATACTTCATGGCGGAGTCGTGCCTACTCCTCCTCCAGTCGATACTCCGCAGAATGTTGTTCCTGTTGCCGGGGGCAACGGCAGTGCTAATGGCAACGTGATGGCCAATATCGGACTCAATGCGACGGGCGTCGGCAATGGTGGTCTGGGAGCTAATGTCAACATCGGGCCGATCAACGGCATTGCTGGCGTCGGGAACCTATTGGTGCCTCAACTGTGGCTTGAGGATCATCAGGATGATGTGTTTTCTCAAAGGGGTGCGGAAGCAGAGTTGAATGCTGAAGCGCGGCTCAGGTTCAAAGCACTGGAAGACAAAATGAGAGACATTGAGAATCAGAATACATTGGGCGTTGATATGTCCAAGCTGGGGTTAATTGCTGATTTCAAGGTACCTCCTAAGTTCAAGGTGCCTGTCTTTGAGAAGTATAAGGGTACTACTTGCCCTCGTGTCCACCTTCGATCTTATTATAGAAAGATGTCTACCTATTCCGATGATGAGAAGTTGCTGATGCACTTCTTCCAAGATAGTCTTTCTGGTCCATCCCTCGAGTGGTACATGGGCTTGGAGCCCACTACTGTGCGCACCTGGAAAGATCTCGCTGAAGCGTTTGTCCTCCACTATCAGTACAATAGCGACTTGGCCCCCAACCGAGTCCAACTCCAGAACCTTTCATAGCGGAATAATGAAGGCTTTAAGGAGTACGCCCAGCGGTGGCGTGAGTTGGCTGCTCGAGTTCAACCGCCGATGGTTGAGCGCGAGCTCGTGCAGATGTTTGTTGCTACCCTTCCTGGGATCTACTATGAAAAGCTAGTCAGCGGTATGTCGGGGACGTTCTCAGCTCTCATCACTATGGGCGAGCACGTCGAGAATGGTATAAAGATCGGAAAAATTCAAGGTGAATCATCCTCAGCTGGAGGAGGTGGAAAGAAACCTTATGCTGGTAAGCAAAGAGAAGGAGATGCGAGCGCGGTAACCAACGCTCGGAGAAAGGGCAAGGGCCCTCAGCAGCAGATAGCCAGTATAAATATCCCAGCAGCTCCACAGCCGCAGCAGCAACAACAACAGCAACCGAATCAGCAGGGATATAGAAAGTACCAGAATCGGGCTCCTTTGGCAAACCGTCACTTCGAGGCACCGCCCATGTCGTATGCGCAACTTTTGCAGACTTTGCTTCAGCTTCAGTTGGTTCAGAAGAGGACGATGGCTCCCTTGACAGGGGCACCACCACCCGGGTATGATGCAAATGCTACTTGCGATTTCCATACAGGGGCACCAGGCCATACGATTGAGAACTGCAAAGCCTTTAAGCACAAGGTGCAGGACCTGGTAGATGCCAAGATTATTAATTTTTCCGATAATGTGCCCAATGTCACCAAAAACCCTATGCCTAATAATAGGGGAGGCAGAGTGAACGCCATTATCGCGGAGGAGAGTGCAGATCTGCCGACTGATGTTAAAGACTTAAAGACGCCGCTTAGTTTCGTCAAAGCTAAGTTGCTGAAGAAAGGGTTCTTTCTAGGATGCAGAAAGTTATGCATGGGCTGTGCTACACATTCTGATGGGTGTGAGCAGTTGGTAGAAGGTATCCAAAGTCTGATGTCTGAGGGTATTTTGCAGTTCAGCCGGAGGGCTGGAAGTGTGTCAGGGGAGGTAGTGTTGAAGCAGGCAGATGAAGTCGCCACCATCACCATTCCTCGTCAACCTATTACTATTTCTGCGCACCGACCGCCTACAATCACTATTACCAGAGCTGGGCCGATCCCATTCGAGAGCACTAACGCCGTTCCATGGCATTATGGCACCGAGGTCTATTGCAATGGTCAGAAGTTAGAGCTGGAGCTGTATGGGTCGATTGTGCAGAATCTCGCAGGAGTCAGTGGTATTACTCGAAGCGGAAGAGTGTTCGCACCGACAGAGGTTGTGGCAGAGAAAGTGGTCAGAGCTGACGCTGCTGATAAGGGTAAAGGCAAAGCCGTCGAAGAGGTCCCGTGTGGGGTAGAGAAGGATTTGCTGGTCAAAGATGCCGAGGAGTTTATGCGGTTAATCAAAAAGAGCGACTACAAGATTGTAGACCATCTTCATCAGACACCTTCGAAGATTTCTATTCTCAATTTGTTGCTGTGTTCTGAAGCGCACCGCAGCGCGTTACTGAAGGTATTGAACGCTGCCTACGTACCGCAAGAGATATCCGTGAATCAGCTAGAAGAGGTGGTAGCCCATGTTAATGCTGGCAATGGGCTAGGTTTCACAGATTTAGAGCTGACTCCTAAAGGGAGGGATCACAACAGCGCCTTGCACATCTCGATCGAGTGCAGAGGCACGATCATGTCGCATGTCCTGGTGGACACGGGTTCGTCGCTTAATGTGCTTCCGAAGAAGGCACTAATGAAGTTGGACACTCGTGGATTGCTTTGCACGCCCAGTGATTTGGTGGTGAAAGCATTTGACGGAACTAAGCGCCACGTTTTCGGAGAGTTGACCCTGCCGATTCAAGTTGGTCCGGAAACGTTCGATACGGTTTTTTATATCATGGATATCATGCCCGCCTACAATTGCCTCTTAGGTCGGCCATGGATCCATGCTGCTGGTGCTGTGACGTCCACGTTGCATCAAAAACTCAAATATGCTGTCGGGGGAAGCATAGTAACTGTGTGTGGTGAGGAGGACATAATGGTCAGCCATTTGTCATCCTTTAGTATGTTGAAATGGATGGCGAAATCCATGAAACTCTTTGCCAAGCATTTGAAGCCGTCAAGGTGAAAGCGGTAGCTCCTGTCGTCACAGAGAAGCAAGAGATGAATCTCTCCTCATTCAAAGAAGCTCGGGCCGTCGTCGAAGCCGGTTCCACCCCAGGCTGGGGGCATGTTTTGGAAATACCGATCAAGCAGGATAAGTTTGGACTGGGGTATTCTCCTGAAGTTGAAGCTTCATCTTCTTCGTCTAGCAGTTCGTCTCGGGGGAAGGGGCCGATCCTATTTACCCGTGGCAGAGTGATCTTCGAAAGCATCAACGCGGCGTCGAAGGACAGCGGGGATAGCGATTGTGATCTTGACGCTTGGATTCAGCCAAGCAAGTCGGGCGAGCGCCTCAACAATTGGACCATCAAGGAAATTATCCAGCTGACAAGTGAAGAGTAATGATTTACTTTTTATAATCATTGTACAACCCTATGTCCTACCCGGGGCGTAGTGGTTCTATTGTCAGGGCCTTGTTGGATTATGTACATGCATTTTGTTAATAAATCAAAGGCGTTTTCTTCGTACTCAAATATTGTGTTCTCTGTTATCCCTGTTTAATGTTTATTTTGAAAAGCAGTAAAATGGCAACGGGGTTTGTGCTAACCTGCATATTCTTGTTTTAAACTTAACCCTTGTTATTGCAGGATCCACATAACAGATGGCATCGACTCTGGACCTTCTACGGCTCACTACGACTTCGATTGCCCGATCTATCACGCCGAGGATGAGATTGATGAAGACGAAGACCTTCCGGAAGAGTTGGCCCGCTTGTTGAGACAAGAGGAAAAGGTTATTCTGCCTCACGAGGAGGAGATTGAGATCGTAAACCTGGGTTCTGAAGAGCTCGTCAGAAATGTCAGAGTAGGGGCTGCGCTGCAGAGTGATGTCAAGCATAGACTGGTCGAGATGCTTCGAGAGTATAGTGACGTCTTTGCTTGGTCATACGAAGATATGCCCGGACTTGACACGGATATCGTGGTTCATCGCTTGCCGTTGCGAGAAGATTGCCCTCCAGTCAAGCAGAAGCTTAGGAGGACAAGACCAGACATGGCTGTAAAAATCAAAGAAGAAGTCCATAAGCAGTTGGACGCAGGATTTTTAGCCATCACCACTTACCCTCCGTGGGTCGCCAATATAGTGCCTGTACCGAAGAAGGACGGTAAGGTACGCATGTGCGTCGATTATCGGGATTTGAATAGGGCGAGCCCTAAAGATGATTTCCCGTTGCCTCATATCGATGTGTTGGTCGACAACACAACCCAGTTCTCCGTGTTTTCATTCATGGATGGCTTCTCCAGCTACAATCAGATCAAGATGGCACCGGAGGACATGGAGAAAACGACGTTTATCACCCCCTGGGGAACATTTTGCTATAAGGTAATGCCCTTCGGTCTGAAGAACGCAGGGGCCACTTACCAGCGAGCAATGGTAACTTTGTTTCATGATATGATTCATCATGAGATTGAGGTCTATGTTGATGACATGATTGCAAAGTACCAAACGGAGGAAGAGCATCTGGTCAACTTATTGATGCTTTTTCAGAGGCTTAGGAAATTCAGGCTGAGGCTGAATCCTAACAAGTGCACTTTCGGAGTGCGGTCCGGAAAGTTGCTGGGGTTTATCGTTAGTGAACGAGGTATCAAGGTTGATCCTGCAAAAATAAAAGCCATTCAAGAAATGCCAGCGCCGAAAACAGAAAAAGAAGTTCGTGGTTTCTTGGGCCGAATAAACTACATTGCAAGGTTTATCTCTCAGCTCACGGCCACCTGTGAACCGATGTTCAAGCTTTTAAAGAAAGATCAGGCAATTACTTGGAATGAGGATTGCCAGAAGGCATTTAATAAGATAAAGCAGTATCTTCAAGAACCTCCAATCTTGATACCCCCAGTGGCTGGACGGCCATTAATCATGTACCTGACGGTTCTGGAGAATAGTATGGGGTGTGTTCTCGGTCAGCACGACGAGACGGGCAGAAAAGAGCATGCCATTTACTACTTGAGTAAAAAGTTCACTGAGTGTGAATCTCGATACTCGATGCTGGAGAAGACGTGTTGTGCATTAGCTTGGGCTGCCAAACGTTTACGACAGTATATGCTCAATCACACCACTATGCTCATTTTGAAGATGGATCCGATCAAGTACGTCTTCGATAAGCAGGCTCTTTCGGGCAGGATTGCCAGGTGGCAGATGGTGTTAACAGAATATGATATTCAGTACGTCTCCCAGAAGGCCATTAAGGGAAGCGTATTGTATGATTACCTTGCCAAACAGCCGATCGAGGACTACCAGCCGATGAAGTTTGATTTCCCTGACGAGGATATTGTGTTTCTCAAAGCAAAGGATTGCGATGAGCCGTTGCCCGGCGAGGGGCCAGATAGGAAATCTCAGTGGAAGTTGATATTCGATGGAGCGGTTAATTCCTATGGAAGTGGTATCAGGGCTATCATCACGACTCCCCACGGAGCCCACATCCCGTTTACTGCGAGACTGACGTTTCCAGTTACCAACAATGAGGCGGAGTACGAAGCATGCATTATGAGTCTAGAAGAAGCAATTGATTTGAGAATCAAGAATCTAGATGTGTATGGTGACTCAGCGCTTGTGATCAACCAAATTAAAGGGGAGTGGGAAACTCGTCAAGCGAATTTGGTGCCATATATGAATTATTCCAGGAGGCTACTTCCGTTCTTCGATCGAGTGGAACTTCATCATGTACCCAGGGCTGAAAATCAGATGGCTGATGCCTTAGCCACGTTGGCTTCAATGTATAAGGTCAATTTTTGGAATGAGGCTCCAAGAATTGTTCTTTCGCGTCTTGATAGACCGGCATTTGTCTTTGCAATCGAGGAGGCCGCCGACGGCAAGCCATGGTTCCACGACATCCAGACTTTCCTTATGACTAAAGAGTATCCTGCGGGTGCGTCAACCCAGGATAAGAAGACTTTGAGGAGGCTGTCTGGCAACTTTTACCTCAATCCTGATGGAGTGTTGTATAAGAGAAACCATGACCTCGTGCTACTCAGATGTGTAGATGAGAAAGAGGCGAGTATGCTCATGGAAGAAGTCCATGAAGGCACATTTGGTACGCACGCCGGCAGGCATGCTATGACGAGAAAGATCCTGAGAGCAGGATACTACTGGCTGACTATGGAGTCAGATTGCTTCAGATTCGCGAAGAGATGTCATAAATGCCAGATTTATGCTGATAAAGTTCATGTGCCGCCGTGTCCGTTGAATGTCATGTCCTCCCCTTGGACGTTCTCCATGTGGGGCATCGACATGATAGGCAAGATCGAGCCCACTGCATCCAATGGTCATCGCTTCATTTTGGTAGCTATCGACTACTTCACCAAGTGGGTGGAGGCAGCCTCGTACGCTAATGTGACCAATCAGGTGGTAGCTAAATTCATAAAGAGGGACATCATCTGTCGTTACGGAGTTCCTGAGCGGATCATTACTGATAATGGTTCGAATTTGAATAACAAGATGATGAAGGAGCTGTGTCAGAGCTTCAAGATCGAACACCACAACTCATCTCCTTACCGGCCGAAGATGAATGACGCCGTCGAAGCCGCCAACAAGAACATAAAGAAGATTGTTCAGAAGATGGTTGTGACGTACAAAGATTGGCACGAGATGCTGCCATTTGCATTGCACGGTTATCGTACGACGGTACGTACGTCGACCAGGGCAACTCCTTTCTCCTTGGTGTACGGTATGGAGGTTGTCCTACCGTTAGAAGTGGAGATCCCTTCTTTGCGAGTTTTGGTTGATGTGAAACTCGACGAGGCAGAATGAATTATGAATCGTTTGAACCAGCTCAGCCTGATGGACGAGAAGAGGTTAGCATCGATTGCATTTGGTCGTCTGTACCAAAGTCGAATGAAGAAAGCTTATGATAAGAAGGTGCGTCCTAGAAGCTTTCAGACGGGTGATCTCGTCCTGAAGAAGATTCTTCCGCCACACTCCGATCACCGGGGCAAGTGGACTCTGAATTACGAAGGTCCGTATGTCGTCAGCAAGGTCTTCTTGGGAGGAGCTTTGTTGTTATCCACGATGGATGGTGAAGATTTTGCATCCCCGGTGAACGCGGACGCAGTTAAAAAATACTTTGCTTGAAAGTGACCCGCTGGACAAAAAAAGAAAGAGTCCAGGCAAAAAAGGGGCATCCCGGCGAACCAAAAACAGAATAAAAGGTTCGGGCAAAAATTAGGGATATATTGAAAAAATGTACACCCGCGAAGTCGAAAACCTACACTGGCCGGCTTCGGCAAAAAAGGGTATCCCGGTGAACTGAAAACCCGTAAAGGGCGGTTCACGCAAAAGTTAGGGATTTGAATAAGCAAATGATTGCGTTCCGCGTATGGACTTTCATTGTTTAGTGGTTTGGAGGACCTGAGGGCCGTTTATCTGAATCAATCTCTTCCAAAGCTGAAGTGTCGGAGAAGTATCGAAGTCGAGTGGGTCTTAGAGGGATCAACTCATGGTGTTCGTCTACGCCTCGTTGCCGACATTTGTATATACTGATGTATATTTATGTTTTATTTTCGCGTGGCTTCCTCATTCCAGGAGCTTGCCTCTGTTGTAAAACATTTTTACCCATTCAAGGGTTCATCATCAATAAAATGCATATTATTCAGCAATTCTGTTTGCCTGTTTAGCATTTATCTGTTTTGTTTGCGGACGAGAACGCCGATGTTTTTGATAAAATGCGCATACATAAACTTACTGGCCTAGGCCATTGATTGTTGAAATAATTAATTACCGGAATATTGTCACGAGATAATAACCTTGATAGGTCCCTTTGAGAAGGGTATCTTGTCTCTTTGTTTGTGTTGTTACAGGTGCAGCATATCCCAGGCAGTGCGCCGTGCGCATCCCTGAAGCAGGACGAGTCCTCCTTCTCCAGCAGAGTTCAGTAGTCTCTCCTCCGCAGAGTCTGAACGCAAGATCGTGAGCACTGATATGTTTCCCCAGGCAGAGGTGATTCTCTTCCCCAAGCAGACGTGTCCCGAAGGAACGTCACCTCCTCAGCTGAGTCAAGCACCGAAGCAGGTGTCTCCCCCGCACCGGGTCACAAGTGCAGGTTTCATAGAGAAGTTCGGGTGCCGAAGCTCGTGTTTTCCCCAGTAAAGTCGCCGAAGAAGGTGTCACCCCCAGCACCGGGTCACAAGTGCAGGTTTCGTAGGAAGAAGTATGCAGTAACTGATGGTGCAAGACTGAAGTCTCCAGCGGAATTGAGATCCCCCACCAGAGTCGTACTCTCTCCAGCGAAGAAGAATGATTTCTCCTTCCCCAGCCGAGTTTGCAGATTCCCAAGAGAGACGAATCCTTGGAAGTTGATCAGACCATGTTTAGTTGTTTCCCCAGTGGAGTGTTGAGCAGCTGAAGTTGTTTCCCCACAGAGTGGTTATCCCCAGAAGAGTAGCCGAGATGGCCGCGCAGTTTATTCTCGCGATTGACATCGCTCTCCTTCAGCAGGTCCAAGTTCTTGTGAAGCTTCGTCCCCTGCAGTAATCAACTGAAGTTGTTTCCCCTGCAGTAGTCGACTGAAGATCATTTCCCCAGACGGAGTCCAATTGACATTGGCGGGTTCACGTTCTCCTCAGCAGGATGATTCCTCTATCTGAGTAGTTCTTCCCCCTTTGACATAAGGATTTCCCCCTCGGCATTTATTTTGCTGACGGGATCGCATCATTGTGCATGATTGCATAGCATTTGTCATAAACGCATAGCATTTCCACCGTGTGGAGCATGGCGCCGAAGCATATGCATAATCTAGGTTATTACCGTTCTTGTTTTACAGGTATTCCGCTGAAGGATCAGTTGCTCAGGATGATTCCTGACATTCTCCCCCAGAGTCGCTTGCTCAAGATGATTTTTGAGATCCCCAGCGAAGTCTTCAGTTTAAGATGATTCTTGAAATCCTCAGCAGGGCCGTTTGCTTAAGATGATTCTCAAGACCCCAGTGCAGTCTCCAGAGTTGGTTGCTCAAATTGATACTTGGAGTCTCCAGCTAAGATCGCCCAGGATGGTTCCTGAAGCCCCAAGAGAGCCGAGTCCTTGGAAGCTGCTCAAGCCGTGATTGGTTTGTCCCCGACAAGAGTTGTCCAGGATAATTCCTGGAATCCCCAACAAAGTGTTTGCTCAGAACGGTTATCAGTTCAAGATGATTCTTAAAGGTCCCCGGCAGAGTTATTTGTTCAAGATGATTCTTGAAGGTCCCCGGCAGAGTTATTTGTTCAAGACAATTCTTGAAGTCCTCAGCAGAGTTAATTCATCCAGAATGATTTCTGGACCCCCGGAGCGGATTTGCTTGATAGTTCTCCAGATTCCTCAGCGGTGAAGCGTCCTCCCCAGCAGGTTTCCGACGGCGAAGTTGAAATCTCCCTTGAAGACTCCATGATTGAAGTCTGCCCGTGTTAATGAAGCGGTTTTCTCAGTTTCTCTGAATGCCTAATGGTATGATCGACTATGTATTACCGGTTACCGTGTAACCAATTCCCCAATGAAGTTTCTTCATCCTGACGGCGATGTCAGCTCCTTTGTAGTTCTTCAGCAGCAATGTTGGAGGTTTGTTTGTTTTGACGGCGAGGTTGGATGTTTGTTTGACGGAGATGTCAGACTCTTTAACTCCCCAGCAGAGTTTATGTTGAGTACTCGACGGCGATGTCGGGTGTTTCCCAGATTATGCTAGTTCTCCAGCGGCGATGTTGGATGTATGTTCGACGACGATGTCGAATGTCTCTCAGAGTTATGTTTGTTTATGGCAGCGATGGCAGCAGATTTAGTTCTCCAGCGGCGATGTTGGGTATGTTTGTTTATGACGGCGATGTCAGATTTAGTTCTTCAACGGCGATATTGGATATTTTAGTTGATCGACGGCGATGTCAGATTTAGTTCTCCAGCGGCGATGTTGGGTATTTTGGTTGATCGACGGAGATGTCATATTTAGTTCTCCGGCGGCGATGTTGGATGTTTGTTTCCCCGAGTTATGGTTGTTCTTGACGGCGATGTCAGGTGATTTGGTGTTCCAGCAGCGATGTTGGGTGTTCCTCAGAATTTTGTCTGCTTCTGATGGTGATGTCAGGTGGTTTAGTATTCCAGCGGCGATGTTGGGTGTTTGGTTGTCAGATGACAATATCAGAAGAATTTAATGTGGATAACTGACGGCGATGTCAGATCAGTATTTCTCCAGCTAGTTGCCGTGCAGCTACTATTCCAGTGTTCGAAGATTTGTCCCTGCAGAGTATCGTGTGCTCGTGCAGTTGGCAAATTTCCGGGTTTACCAGTATTCAACCGTCTCGCACCTTGATTGGCTGAGAGCCGTTCGCTCCTCACCCAGTCAGGTTCAAGCCGTTTGAATAGGGGAACCTGTTGCACCCCAAAATTTGACCAACATTAATTTACCCATCAAGTGTTTGAAGGTTGATACCTTCATCAGAAAGTTCAAGAGATCCTTAGAGAAATTGGTTGAAACCAAGGTTGTGTGTCTCATAACTTGAGATTTGTGGGAGCTCCTCAGGTGATTCTGAGACTGTGAGGATAGACTTGATCTTGGATTTAATTGTGATTTTCTGAAATCCATCATGAAGCCCAGAGAGGTCATTATGCAAAAAATATTAATCCAAAAAATATTTTAAAAATATCTCCATGATCTTGGATTTAATTGTGATTTTCTGAAATCCATCATGAAGCCCAGAGAGGTCATTATGCAAGAATTCAGAAGATTCAGCCATGAATGGTAGAATTAGGGTTTTTGACTGGGTCAACCCTAGGTCAACTGAAGATTTGGAGAAGGTTGAGACCTAATCCAAGGGCCATGTGATCATGGAATGATGTATTGAGATACTATAAGGATTATTCCTAGACCAACTCATCATGATTGAGGAGTTTGAGAAGTTTTAAGCTAGGGTTTCTAAGGATTGACAGTGTAAAATCCCCTAGTTTGATCCCTATCTTCCAGGCAGTTTTAGCTCAATATGTGATTGTCATATCATCTTCCCCACAACATGAATGTTGTAGAGCTTGTTCTTAGCTTTAATTTGAGTGGTAGAAGTCCTTGATAGGGTTTGCAGAGCTCAAGTTATGGTTTTGACAAATTATAGGTCATCTGAGGTATGTGAATCTGGGTCCTTGAAAGTCACCCAACTTGCAGACAACTTTTGCCCTAGTAGGATGATTCCTATGGTCTCTTGGTCAACATGAATGTTGAAGATAATCTTCTTAGCTTTCTATATAGTACTATAAGTCCTTGATAGGATTTGTAGAACTCAAGTTAAGTCTTTGACAAGCCAATGGCATTTTGGTCGTTTGGAAGTTATAGGTCATTTCAAGCATATGGCCATATCTCCTACTTCCAAGCTTCAAATGGAAAAACCTTCAACATAAAAGTTGCTTATAATGATGTTTTAAGGCTAGTAGGGTGGTCATTAGATTTTGAAAAGGCCATAGCAAAAAGTGATAAAAATGGCCTAAAAATGAGGCATAAGTTAATTCCAATGAAATGGAAAATCATAAAATCCAAGCTATAAACCCTAACCATGTCATATGATAGGTTATTTTGACTCCAAAGGACATTTTAAGAACAATGGTTCAGCCACAATTTTGATTTGAGGCTTACATTTTGGGGTTGCTTTGTAATTTGGTTGCTTGCATAATGGGGTACCAAGTCAAAACAAGGAAAAGCTTAATGAATAAGGGAAATATGCATTGTATATTGTCCTAAATCTCATGTAAGGAGATATTCAAGTTGGTTGCAAGCATTATAGGGGTTTTTGTCATGGTATATCATGTGATGAAAAGTGAAATGCAAAATATCATGGCATGGAAAATTCAAGTTCTTACTAGATTGATCTAGGAAGTTCTAGACCTTTCTAAATCAGTCTATATATTGAATACAATCTCCATTGGTGAAAGGTTTGTGATTGTTGATGTTAATGGTGGTAGAGAATAGAGATTGAACCAAAAATTCTCCATTTGCAAATTGTATTGAAGCTTCATTTTTCTCTTCATTACCCTTCCATTTTTCTACACAAATCATCACCACAAACATCCCTGAGTATGTTCATGCTAGCTTGAGGTTCCATTGTTGAAGAATTGGAGGAGTTCCAAGTGAAGTTGCAAGGGAGCAAAAGGCATTGGATCTTGAGATACAAGCCATTTCCATCAAATCTTGTGCAAGCAGAGGATTGTTCATCACCTAAAGACTACTCTTGAGGATCTACAAGGCTTGATTCGAAGCTTTTCAACACCTACCATTGCAAGAATCAAGGTAAGCAAAATCACTTCCACACTCTGATTTAGGCATGGCTAGGGTTAGTTCTTGTTGTAAAACCATTAGAGACCATTAGGTGATTCATTTGGATGAGTTTAAAACCAATTGGTGAGGTTTCATTCATGGTGGTTGATTCTTGATGGAGCTGGAATGAGTGATTTAGTGGGTTATAATGCACGATTTTTGGCTAGTTTTAATCAGCATAACATAAAGATCAATTCTATATAAAGATTGTTGAGTTTGGTGAAGGTCAAAAACTGAAGAAAGTTTGAGTTCATGATGTTATGTCGTTCGGTTTGGAGGATTTATGGTGTTTTAATGCAAACCAATGCTACAGTTGGATTCTACGTGAAAAATAGAGCAGGTTTGGTTCTTGTAACGTGTTAAATGGTGGAGGGACGAGGGAGAACGAAGGTGAGGCAGTTCCATGCACGAAGCTCATGTTTTCATGGTTGCAGAAACCCTAGTCATCTTAATGAAGAAGACGATACCATCACCATCAGATCGCGTGCGGAATATTGACCAAAAAAGCCATCCAAGGGCTCATGTTCAAAAGAGAAATAGGGAGGGAAAGTCAGAGCAGCAAAACGCTGCGCTTCATTAAAGCTAGTTCTGGGCTTTAATGAATCCTGCTAACCACACCCCCCTAAGCGAGGCCCAATTGGAAATGAACTGTGATTCTCTGCTATTCGCACCACCAGCTTTTCGTTTTCTTTATTTGTTTTTTTCTGAACATTAATGGGCCTAACGCGAATACTAATCACACCTCCAGGTACAAGCCCATGCGCATTGTGTACATCATCTCACTGCTATTCACACCACCTGGCATTTCCCTTTTATTTTCTTTTTTCTCATTTTAATTGAATCTTTAAAAATTCATAATAAAATGAAAAATGAGTATTTTTTAATGATACTTTTTTTCCCATTTTCCATTTTCTGTCTAGAAAAATATAAAACCATAAAATAGCCATTTTATTTCATTTTTATATTTTTTGCATTTATACTTTTAATTGCTTTTGTAATTCTTTTAGTTGATGCATGATTTTGTAGATTTTAATTAGGGTAGTTCCCTTAGGATTTTGAGTTCAATCTTTTTAGGATAGTTAGATGAATGTCTTAGGTTCCCCCTAAATTAATGCCATATTTTTGTGATAATTTTTAGGGTAGTTTTAATTAGGTAGTTCTTGGTAGTGTAGAATTAGATTAAAACTTCAATATAGGTCAGTAACAATTTTAGATTTAGGGTTTGTAGGGCAATTTAGTCTATGGGGAATATATGGGACTTAAGGGTAGTTATGTAGGGTCCCCTAGCATTTATATTAGGATTTAATAGAACAATATACTATTTTTGGTTGATTTTTGAATTGAATGATTGTTTGTGTGGCCTTTAGGGCAAGTTTTGTTTAGTTTGCTTTGCTTTGTAGTATCCCTTTGATTTGAGGAGCTTGGTGTCTCTGTGTGGAGCATGGTGGAGCATACTAGAAGATTGGAAGAGGCATTGGAAGAGCTTGAGGAGCTTGTTCTTTTCTTCTTGTTGTTTTAGGGTTAGGATTAGGAAGAGCTTAGATGTAGATAATTTCTTTCTCAAACATGGATAGTATACTTCACATCCATTCCTCCCTATGATTCAAAGTCCTTCCAGGGTATACACCTCTCTCCTTTGGAGGGATTAGTGCTATACCCAGGGGGTAGAACTTTCGAGGGAACCCTTCACTTGATATTGAACCCTTATAGGTCACCTTTGGTGATCAAATAAGCAGTTCAATATACCCCAGCTTATCCAGTAGGTGATTTTTCTCTGGTTTGATTGTCTTGAGAGATGCAGAGCCTGAGCATGAAGATGAAAACTTCATTGGAGATTGTTGAAGAGGATGAATCCTTGAAGACTGCCAGTCCAGCTGAAGCTTGAAGAGCATGAAGCTCAAGTTGATACTTAAAGATCCCTGAAGATTAGGTGAAGCCTGAAGGTGGAGCTGATCAAGGAGCTGAAGCTTAAGGGAGAAGATGAGTTGAAACTCATGTTGTAGGGTTGATACCTGGAAAGCAATTGATGAATGAAGTCTGAAGACTGAGGTGCTGCTGGAGGAGTTGAGGCTTTCTTCTGCATTTCTTTTCTGTATTGTGTGTTTTGCTTGATTTGTTTGTTGCATTAGAATAAGTCCATCTAGAATAAGTAGAGTCTAGGAGCATGATTGCATTAGGGGTTGAGTTGCTCCCTCTGCTTGTATTGTTACTGCGTGGCTTTGCTTGCGGGTATTCGGTAGAGCCCGGCTCCCTTGCCCATGTGGTTTGTTTGCCTGATGGCATTTCATTTCATTTTATCTGTATGATTACAGTTTACTGTTTATTGCTTGATAGCATGTTGTTTATTTTTCAGTACGATTACTGTTATTTCATGGCTGGCTTGAGGTTGAGACGAGCTTGTGGAGGCTGAAGCCCCACACACATTTCCTCCCTCACTTGCATTGCATGCATTTTACTGTTAAGCTGATGCTTTGTCTGTTTTGGTGTATCATTGACATGATCCCTTAGGACTCTCATTTCCTTTGATAAGGATTTGATGATAGAATCTTAGGTTGAAACCTATGCATGACAACATCTAGGAGTTCCCTGTTCAAACCTCAACCATAGGATGAATCCATGGCATGACAACAGTAGGACTTGATAGTCTCCCTCCTAGCTGGGCCTGTTCTCTTCTCATCTCAAAACAGTTTAAGATACAGTAATCATGAATGATTTCTTTCGTACGTTACGAGCCTTAAGCTATCTGAGAAAGGATTGTGGGAGAGTTTCTTTTCCACAGTCTGGATGTTTAGTATGGTACCCTTTGGGTGACATGCGACGCATTCACTCTCAGGTCATAGTCTCTAGTGCGATTGAAATCGCAAACACAATAAAAAACACTTCTTTCGTAAAGGACAGGAAATAAACCGTAGTTCCCCGAACTACGTGAGCTCTGATCTCTCATGCCTGTTGAGAGTACGTAGGCACAAGATGGCGAAGTCTTGGCGAGCTACCTTCCCCCATAACCCTTAGTAGGCCGAACTACGTTGACTCTGATTTCTCATTCTCTGATGAGAATACGTAGGCATAAAGTGCGACACTTTGCCGAGTCATTTTTGTTTTCTTTTTCAACCAGCCTTGATAGGTAGATAGAATAAAACCAACCCGTCCAAGTAAACACAACAAGCGAGGATCCCGTTGAGTACGACGGACGTGAGGGGTGCTAATACCTTCCCCTTGCGTAACCGACTCCCGAACCCAGACAATGGTTGCGATGACCTTGTCTTACCCTTTTTTCGTCAGGTTTCTCCGACCGTTTCCTTTCCCGCTCTGAGGGATAAATAACGAAAGGTGGCGACTCTTCTGTCATGCCGACACCCTATTTTCGCGCAAGCGACACTATCCAATTTTAGGTTTGGTGAGATTTAATTCTTTAGTGATTTCTGAGAATTCCATCGTGAATTGAGTTAGGATGAGTTTCACTGATCATGATTAGCATAGTTAGATTCAGGGTGAAATTTCAAGTGAGTTAGGGTTTTTAATTTTGATTTTTGATGAAGAATTGATGGAACATGATTGGGAGAAGATGAGGTTCAAATTCTGTTATCCATGGATTCTTCCCTTCAAGCCTGGTTCAAAGGTTGAAGACGAGTTAATCACCATTAGATTGGATTAGGACTTTGACTGAAAACGGGATCTAATGGTTGTGGTTGAGTTTAAGTTTGTGAAAGAGATTCTGAGGAGATAAAACGGAGCGTTTCATTTAATAGAATGGCATGGGCTTAGTGATTTACATGTTATCCACACCCTACCCAGCAAGCCCAATAGGTTATACACGCGTTTTGCTTGCTATTGGTACCGCGTGTTTTCCATTTTCCTGGCAATTTTCATTTAATTTCTGATGGTATTTTGGGCTTAGGCGCGCATTGCTAAACACACCCCACTCTGGGCCCAGTTGGCTTTTTACATTGTTTTTAATTGCTATTCATCACACGCATTTGTCATTTTCTCATATTTTCTTTAATTTTTCATTTCATACCTAGTTCTTTGAAAATTCATAATAAATTCAAAAATTAACATTTTTGCATGGGATTTTTTCCCTCATTTTCATAAAGATCTCAAGAAAATTATAGAAAAATAAAATTGACATTTCATGCATATTTCTATTTCTGGTGCATTTTTACTTTTAATTGCTTTTTATTTCATTCCATTTTGTACATATTGTTTCTGAATTTTGTATAGTCATTTTACTTCATATTTTGATGCCATTCTTTTTGCCATAGTTAGTATAGTCTATTAGGTTACCCCTGGAATTTTATCACATTTTTGTGATTTAATTTAGGTTAGGTTTGAACATTAAACTTTAGGGTGATTAGGATTAGGGTTTATGTTGACATAGGTGCATTTCAACACATAGTTTTGGGGTTTTAAGATTGATTTAGTCCTTGAGGCTTATATGGGGTATAGGGTACCTAGTTAGGATCCCTTAGAAATTAATCTAGGATTTTATGATGAGTATTTCCATTTTATTTGTTTTTTGCAAGTTGGTTGATATTGGTGTATTTCCCTCTTGGGAAGTTGCTTTGTTTGTTGGGTTTGGGCATTTCAATTGGGCTTGGGGTTTGAGCTTTGCTTGATGGAGCTAATAAAGACTTGGAGATGATTGAAGACAAATAATGATGCTTGGAGCTTGAAGTTTCTTGTGCCTGAAGATGCTTGATGAAGACTTAGAAGATAGGAGATATAGGGAGAGCTTTAGAGTAGACTGATTTCTTCTTTCAAACATAGAGAGCTTCCTGCGCCTCTATTCTATCCTATGACACAAGGTCCCCAAAATAAGTTCCATCTTTCCTTAGGAGGGATGTAGAGCATGCTTTGATTGGGTAGAACCTTGAGGGTACCTTTCACTTGCTATGATAAGATCTTAATGATTTCCCTGGGTTATCATAAAGCCTCTTAACATTCCAACTTCATCTATTTAGTTGATCCTCTCCTGTGAGTGTTTGCCTTGAAGATATAAGCCAATTGAAGATAAGAAGTGCATTGAAGATTGGAGAAGATGAAGCTTGTGCCTGTCAAAGCTGGGTATCTGTTGAGAGCTAGGGTTTTGCTGCTGTTTGAAGCTGTTTACTTATTGGGGTTCAGTGCTTGCTAAAGCTGGAGATTATTGGAGATAAGAGCTTACCTGAAGCTTGAATATCATTGGAAAGTGAAGATGGGATCTTGCTTGAAGTTGTTACTGTCAACCTTGTGCTGTTAATCAATTGTAGCTGTCGTAGCTGGTGCTGTTTGAACTGCTTACTGTAGGAGTTGGTGTTGCTGTCAGAGCTGGTGTTGGATTTTAGTTCTTTTTCTGTATTGTTTATTGGCTTGTCCAGCCTACCCCTTAGGTTTGAAGTGAAGCTGTTTCACTTTGCCTATTTTTTTCTCAGGTTCGAGGTTGAGTGGGACTCCCTTGCCTCGCTGGTATTGCTGCATCTCATGCATACTTATTGTTTACTGTATATCTTCTGTTTCTTTTGCTGTTTATCCCCTTGGATCTCTGTTTCTCTCTGTGCAAGAGAGAAATATGACAGACGTTAGGTTGTAATCCATGCATGACAACATTAGGGTAGTTTTGATTCCCCTTTCAAACCCTAGGTTTTTTAGATTTCTTTCTCTTCTTTCTCAAAACAATTCAAAACACATTAATAAGGATAATCGATGTCGTACGCTACGAGTCTTAAGCTATTCGAGAGAAGGTTACTGAAGGGTCACTCTTCAGTAATCTGATTGCTTAGTGTGTTACCCTTAGGGTGACATACAACGTAGTCACTCTCAAATCATAGTCTCTAGTGCGTCAGAGATTGCAAATATAAAAAAAAAAAACAGTTCTTGCGTAAAAAACTGAAAACCAGTCAAAACGTCATTTTTGTCCGCTTGGACTCTTAATCAGGAAAAACCCTTTCATAAGGAGATAAAAACATTCAGACAAGCTTGTGTCTTCCGTAGCCCGAACTACGTTTGCTCTGATCTTTCATGCTGTATGAAAGTACGTAGGCATAGGATGCGATATCCTAGCGAGCAACCTTCCCCTCCTTTCTCGTAGGTAGGCGAACTACGTCGACTCTGATTTCTCGTTTCAGACGGGAATACGTAGGCATAAAGTGCGATACTTTGCCGAGTCACATTATTTTCTTTTAACCCCAGACCTGTAAAATAGATAGAATAATAATCCGTACTAGAAAACAAGTGTGGATCCCGTCGAGTACGACAGACGTGAGGGGTGCTAATACCTTCCCCTTGCTTAACCGACTCCCGAATCCAGGATTTGGTTGCGATGACCATTCATTTCCCGTCTTTGCGGTAGGTTTACTTCGAGCGTTTCCTTTCCCCCCTTTGGGATAAATAACGCACGGTGGCGACTCTTCAGTCATAGCCGGCGCCGATTTTCGCAGTAGCGACAGCTGGCGACTCTACTGGGGACAGGAATATCCCCTATGCGAGTCAATCCTAGCGCTTGTTTTCCCGCCGGGGTGTTGTATAGATTTACTTTTCTGTCTTTACTTTCCGCATTTTATTATCAGCTTATATTATCATTGCTGTTGTGGGAAGGGATGATCTGTTGAGAGATAAGTCGGACCTGGGCTTGAGGTTACACATAGACTTGGAAGTAGAGAGTAGTGGTTAGCCTGCTTGCTTAGCTCGCACCAGCTAGCCACGAAATTTACGCTCGGACGAGATTCTCTTTGATGCTTCTTGCCTGGCCCTTAGGGCTCGACAAGTTGTCTGACCCGAGGATTGTCGACTCTGGGGACCTATAAATTGGGATTCAACTAAGTGAGGCCGCTTTAAGGGATGATGATGCCACACCTTCTGGGTATCGTATCATCGCTCTTGAAAGTCTGTGACGTTGAACCCGCATAGGATGCCGTACCTCGTCTGCGAGTTAAGTACACACCTGTGAGGGGTATGGGGGTCTGTTTGCAGGAAACCTTTGACCTCAAAATACTTGGTTCATCTCTGTCAGTGAGATGTGGTTACAAGGCTCATTTGAGTGGTTGGTTTGGTTTGAGATGAAGATTGGATGGTTCTCAGGCTTCAGTACAGAGCAGCCCAGTCTATCAGCATTGCACTTGGTCCCTTGTTTGCATATGCATGTGCATTTTCATGATTGCATTTCATTAACATGTATTTATGTTGCAGGTGATCATTCCCCTCTGAAGAGGACAGTTGCTTACCGGTTGCATTCACCAGATATCAGTTCCTTGCTGGGATTAGTTGTTCTAGCAAATGAGAAAGTGAGGGCTGAGTTCAGGATATCTTATGGGAGATTGCTTAGCTTGTTGTACAGACCTTCAGCATTTGAGACGACTGGGGTGTATACTTTGATGCAGTTTTATGAGCCGCAGCTGAGATGTTTCTTATTTCCTGACTATATTCTAGCACCCACTTTGGAGGAGTATTCTGCGATGTTGGGAGTTCCTGTGTTAGACCAGATGCCTTTCATACATGTTGATGCTGAGCCTGAGTTAGCTACACTCACTGAGATTGTCAGCTTAGACGCTTCTGAGTTTCCTGGAGGTTGGGTTAAGCTGAACGGAGCTTATGGTTTTCACCTGTCTGTCCTGGTTGAGAAGGCTACAAAGTGCGCGAAGAGTGGATGTTGGGTTGCCTTCAGTGCCATTCTAGCTGTCTGCATCTACGGGATTGTCTTGTTTCCTAATGTACCAGATTTTGTCGACTCAGACGCCTTCTTGATTCTTGCCTCGAAGAATCCAGTTCCTACTCTCTTGGGCGATGTTTATCATTCCATTCACTACAAGAATGAGAAACGTCGTGGCAAGAATGTTTCCTGCTGTCTTCCTCTCCTGTACAGGTGGTTCCAGGGGCACCTTCTGAAGACAGGACCTTTTGGTGATGTTGTTGATACTTTGGATTGGTCTTCCCGGTTGATGGGGCTGTCTACTGAGAACGTCATTTGGTTTGATCGGAGTATGCTGGGCACTGACATTATATATAGTTGCAGTGGCTTTCCGAATGTCCCCCTGATTGGACGGAAAGGCTATATTAACTATAACCCTTCACTGCTGGTAAGACAGTTCGGTTATGCTTTGAGGGACGCTCCTGTTGAGGTGGAGATACAGGAATCTCTGTATTTCACGGGCTTATTAGACACGACTGTTTTGATCAGATTGAGACATGCATGGGCTAACATCCATAGGAGGGGGAAAGCTTTGCTCGGTAAGAGCAACAACAAAGCTTATGATCCTTATTTGGCGTGGATCTGCGAGAGAGCTAGTACTTCCTTGATGCCTTATCCTGCTGTGGAATCCCTGTATCTTCCGTTGACTGAGGTACCTACTTCAGAAGAAAGTGAGAAGTATAACAAATTGTTGGCTGAAAACGAAGAATTGAAGAAAGCCAATGATGAGTTAGAGAAGGAGATCTTCCAATTACGTCGTGAGAAGAATGAAGCCACCTTCACTATGAAGGAACAGACTGAATTGATTAACAGGTTGGGATCGGAGCTGACGGAAGAGACCAATAAGAAAGAAAAAGTGGGAATAGCCTTGAACGATGTTAGCAAGGTGCTTACTTCCAAGAAGGAACTTCTAAGCAAAGCTCATGCTCGTCTCAGCAAGTGGGAAGCTTTGTGGAATGCCACGCTTACCAAACGGAAGGAGCGCGAAGACGAACTGAAGCTGCAGATTGCCACACTAGAGGCACAGATTAGAGCCTAAGACGCAAAGATTGCTGAAGAGACATCACTTAGGAGCGCTGCTGAGCTCAGAGTAAATAACATTGACGAGAAGCCGAGAGGTTATGAAGAGAAGGCCGGTTCCAAGAGGTACAGATTTGACGAGAGTTATGGCAAAGGAACCTACCAGGATGATGTCAAAAAGCTGAGATCCACTACTGAGCGGCATGCCTTACTGATACAGGAGCTGATCTCCCGACTAGGGCATTCAGAGACGCTGAGGATATTTGAAGACGTCAGAGCAGGCCATCTGGCCTGATTTATCTTTGCATCGTTGTTCTTTGTACTTGTATTTTGACCATCGCCAAGCTTGTTGGTCGAGGTCTCTTCAGTTGTATTCAGTTGTACTCATGTACTCAGCCTCTTGGCATGCGTTTATATATGAGGATTTTCTGAGTCCTTGCTTGCTTGATAGGGACTCCATCGTCGTGATGGCCTTCTCTCCGAAACTAGAATCGGGGGGAGATGTAATCTGTAGCATATTTACACATTTGCATATGCATTCATAGTGCATAACCGATATTCTTGAATCTGTATCTCATTTCCTACGTCTACAGGTTTTCAGGATTGACGAACAAAGAGTCCACCGTTACTCAACCAGAAACAACTGCAAGAGAATCATGGATCAAGTCCAAGTGGAGATGCAGGAAATTCGCGAGAAGTTGAATCTGTTCATGCAAGCAATGGAGAACATTGCTAAGGGCCAGGAGAACCTCCAGACTTTGGTACAGCCACTGCTGACACGGGCTAATGGGAATGGCAACAATGACCACAACTCTGCGCATGTTGAGACTATTCCGGAGGATGGGCCCCCTACGCCCATGGTCCCACCTGTGGTGACCCCACCTGTTGTGGTTGTAAACAATGACGCTGGCGCTGGCAATGGTAACACAGGGAATGGAAATGAGACTGTTGTTAACAATGTTGGATTTGGAGATGCCAATCTGGGCGGTGGTAACAACAATGGCGGTAATGGTTTTGGCAACAATGGTTTCGGCTATAATGATCAGGGATTTGATTACGGCAATCAGGGCGGAAAGTTCGGCTTCAACACTCAGGGTTTCGGCTACGACGATTTTGGTAACGCTAACCAGGGTTATGGTGGAAATGGTGCTGGATTGATTCCTGTCAACACTGGTTTCGGGCATGTTGGGGTCAATCAAGGTTATGGTAATGGGGGACGAGGTCCCATGACTAATCAGCAAGGGTTTGGTCGCAACACTGGTTATAACAAGTACGGAAATGAAAATGTGAACTGGGGCGAAGACTGTCAAGAGGACGCCTTTTTGGGAAGAAGCATGGGATTTGAGGGACCCGTTGACAATACTCAGAGGATTAAAATGCTTGAAGAACAGGTGAAGGGTATGGCTAATTAGAATTCTACCAGATTAGACATGACTACTATGGGCTTGGTGCCTGGGCTGAGGGTACCGCTGAAATTCAAAGCTCCCACTTTCGACAAATATAAGGGGGAAACTTCCCTAAGGTGCATGTCCGCGCTTATTACAGAACGATGTCCGCGTATTCAGATGACGAAAGGATGCTTATGCATTTCTTTCAAGACAGCCTGTCAGGACCGTCACTCGAGTGGTACATGGGGTTGGAGCCCGCTCAAATCAAAACCTGGAAGCAATTGGCGGATGCTTTCGTCCTGCATTATAAATATAACAGTGATCTGGCACCGAATCGAGTTCAATTGCAAGGTTTGTCGCAGAAGAACGGGGAAAGCTTTAAAGAGTATGCGCAGAGATGGCGCGATATGGCCGTAAGAGTACATCCTCTGTTAGCTGAAAGAGAAATGAATAGTATGTTCATTGGGACATTTACGGGGATATATTATGAAAAATTGTTTAATGTTTCATTGAGCAGTTTTTCAGATTTGATTCTTATGGGTGAGATGGTCGAAGACGGTATTAAGGTTGGAAGATTCCACGCAGGTGAGTCTACCCCCGCAGGAGGTACCAGAAAAGAATTCGGTGGTAGACGACAAGGTGATTCTAGTGCTGTGTTTGGTGGCAGGGGTCGGGGCAGAGGACGAAGTCAGTATGCTCAGTCTCAACAGATAGCTAGCGTTACCATCCCTTTTCCACAACAACAGCAACAACAGCCGCAGCAGCCGCAACAACAAAGGCAACACCCCGCCCAACGCAAAATCCTAGAGGGCAAGCCAATGAGAGTATTTGAAACGCCTCCTTCAACATACGCCGAACTGCTTCAAACACTGCTAGGGTTGAAGTTGGTCGAGAAAAGGACCATGGCGCCGTTAACGGGCGCTCCTCCGTTTGGCTTTGATGCTGGTAAACACTGTGAGTTCCACTCCGGGGCGCCCGGACATGATGTTGAAGGCTGTCATGCGTTTAAACATAAAGTCCAAGACTTATTGGACAGCAAAGCTAGCAACTTTGGACAGACGGGTCCAAATATAGTACAACAGCCTATGCCCAATCACGGGGCAAACGCCATCCTGACCGAGGAAAATTTGAATCTAGTGACGGATGTCAATGAGCTGAAGACACCGTTGGGGGAGATCAAAAGCAGGTTGTTAAAAGGGGGTGTATTCTCGGGGTGTGATGAATTTTGCTTGGATTGTTGGATACAACCAGAGGGTTGTAATGAGTTGAAACAGGGCCTTCAGGCTATGATGAATGAAGGAACATTGCAGTTTGATAGAACCGCGGTTGAAAAGCCTGTAGAGGCATTGTGTGATGAGCGGAATGATGTCGCGATGGTGACGATTCCAAGGAAAACAATAACAATAACGGCGCCCGCCAGGCGGCCGACGATCACAATTACCAAAGCAGGACCGGTTCCTTTCGAGAGTACTAAAGCAGTGCCATGGACTTACGGGTTGGAGGTATATTGTGATGGTAAGAAAGTTGAAGTCAATAAACAGCCAGCTGGGGTTGTAGATAATGTTGTCGGAACAGGGGGTATGACCAGAAGTGGGAGAATCTTCACGTCACCCGAGGTAGAGGCGGAAAGATTAGCCAAGGGTAAAGCTAATGCAACTGAGAGTCCTTCTCAGTCGAATGAAAAGGAAACATCGCTTAAGGATGTGGAAGAGTTTATGAGGCTCATTCGTAAAAGTGATTACAAAATTGTTGAGCACCTCCAGCAAACGCCATCAAAGATCTCGATCTTGTCACTGCTATTATGTTCCGAGGCCCATCGGAACGCTTTGCTGAAGATCCTAGACACGTCATTCGTTCCTCAAGACGTTTCGGTTAATTAGTTAGAAGGTGTGATGGCGCATGTTAATGCAGGGCACAGTTTGGGCTTTACAGACTTTGATTTAACTCAGAGAGGGCGAGAGCACAATATGGCATTGCATGTATCAGTAGAATGTCGGGGCACGGTCATGTCCCATGTTTTAGTAGACACTGGATCTTCCCTGAATGTGCTACCGAAGAAAGCCATGATGAAGTTGGATATCAGAGGGATTATCTGCACGCCCAGTAACTTAGTGGTAAGAGCGTTCGATGGAACGAGGAGGTCAGTTTTCGGATCAATAACATTACCGTTGCAAGTGGGGCCGGAAATTTTTGAAACTGAATTCTATATCATGGACATCCAGCCAGCGTATAGTTGCCTTCTTGGACGCCCATGGATTCATGCTGCTGGGGCAGTCACATCCACGTTACACCAAAAGCTGAAGTATATGGTGGGGGATAGTGTCGTCACTGTTTGTGGAGAAGAAGATATTCTGGTTAGCCATCTGTCTTCATTCAGATATGTGGAGCTCGACGGTGAAATACACGAGACACCCTGTCAAGCATTTGAAGGGCTAAAGATTAAAGACAAAGCTCCAGTACCCAAGATATCAGATGTGGCAGTGTCATCTTATAAGGAAGCTCAAGCTCTGGTGCAAACAGGAAAAACCAAGGGGTGGTTATTTGCTTTGTATGCGTTTTGAAGCATTTAACCACTTCCTTTCCAGGATTACTATTTCAGATGACATCTATGAACCGCCTATGACTCATTTCGACTTCGAGCACCCGGTATTCCAGGTTGAGGAAGAGATTGTTGAAGATGGCGACGTACCAGAAGAGTTGACCTGGTTATTGAAACAAGAAGAAAGAATCATTCTGCCTCATGAGGAAGTCATTGAGATTATCAATTTGGGGTCGGAAGGGGTTGAAAGGAACATCCGTATAGGGGCTGCGCTGCAAAGCGACGGCAATCAAAGGTTGATTGAGATGCTCAGGGAGTATAGTGATGTATTTGCTTGGTCGTACAAAGATATGCCTGGGCTGGACACAGATATGGTTGTTCACCGTCTGCCATTAAAAGAAGAATGTCAGCCTGTTAAGCAGAAACTCTGAAGAACTAGACCGGACATGGCTGTGAAGATTAAGGAGGAAGTTCAAAAACAGTGGGATGCTGGTATCCTAGCTGTTACCAAATATCCCTCATGGGTCGCCAATATTGTGCCAGTGCCAAAGAAAGACGGTAAAGTGAGAATGTGTGTAGACTACCGTGATTTGAACAGGGCGAGCCCGAAAGATGATTTTCCACTTCCTCACATCGATGTGCTGGTTGATAACACTGCTCAATTCTCCGTATTCTCCTTCATGGATGGCTTCTCAGGCTATAATCAGATCAAAATGGCGCCAGAAGACATGGAGAAGACTACTTTCATTACTCCCTTGGGAACATTTTGCTACAAAGTGATGCCCTTCGGGTTAAAGAATGCTGGGGCAACATATCAACGTGCTATGACGACTCTCTTTCATGACATGATGCATAAAGAGATCGAGGTTTATGTTGATGATATGATTGCCAAATCCCAGACGGAGGAGGAGCATTTGGTGAATCTGCTGAAACTGTTCAAGAGGCTTAGGAAGTTCAGGTTGAGACTGAACCCTAACAAGTGCACCTTCGGGGTGAGATCGGGTAAACTACTGGGGTTTATTGTGAGTGAAAAAGGAATAGAGGTTGATCCTGTGAAAATAAAAGCAATACAAGAAATGCCGACGCCTAAAACAGAAAAAGAAGTACGTAGATTTTTAGGGAGGTTGAACTACATCGCTCGGTTCATATCTCACTTAACTGCGACATGCGAGCCGTTATTCAAGTTGTTGAAAAAGGACCAGGTTGTGACCTGGAATGAAAATTGTCAAAAGGCGTTCGACAAGATAAAAGACTACTTGCAGGAACCTCCTGTGTTGATACCCCCAGTGGCTGGGAGACCCTTGATTATGTATTTGACGGTTCTTGAGGAAAGTATGGGTTGTGTTCTCGGTCAACACGACGAGATTGGACGTAAAGAGCATGCAATCTACTATTTGAGTAAGAATTTCACAGACTGTGAGTCCAGATACTCAATGCTCGAGAAAACGTGTTGTGCGCTAGCCTGGGCCGCCAAACGTTTAAGGAAATACATGCTGAACCATACAACCCTACTCATTTCAAAGATGGATCCAATCAAATACGTGTTTGAGAAGCAAGCACTCTCCGGAAGAATTGCCCGATGGCAGATGGTGTTAACCGAATATGATATTCAATATGTCTCGCAAAAGGCTATTAAAGGTAGTGTCCTGTCAGAGTACCTTGCGGAGCAGCCTGTTGAGGACTATGAATCGATGAGGTTTGATTTTCCTGACGAGGATATCATGTACCTGAAAATGAAAGATTGTGGAGAACCGTTGCCGGACGAAGGACCAGAGTTGGGTTCCAAATGGCAGTTAATATTTGACGGAGCTGTAAATTCCTATGGTAGCGGAATAGGGGCAATTATCACTACTCCTCAGGGGTCGCACATCCCCTTTACTGCCCGATTGACCTTTCCCGTTACCAATAATGAGGCTGAATATGAGGCCTGCATCATGGGTTTGGAAGAAGCTATTGATTTGCGAATCAAACATCTGGATGTGTACAGAGACTCAGCTCTAGTGGTGAATCAGATTAAAGGAGAATGGGAGACACGTCAGCCCAATTTGATACCATATATGAACTATGCACGGAGATTGTTGCCTTTCTTTGACAAGGTGGAATTGCATCATGTGCCGCGAGCAGAAAATCAAATGGCTGACGCCCTGGCGACATTGTCTTCCATGTATAAAGTTAACTTCTGGAATGAGGCTCCCCGGATTGTTATCTCTCGGCTTGATAGGCCTGCGTTCATATTTGCTATTGACGAAGCATTTGATGATAAACCCTGGTACTTTGACATCCAGAATTTCCTGAAGAACAAGGAGTATCCGGCTGGGGCATCCAGTCATGATCAGAAGACTCTCAGGAGATTGGCTTGCAATTTCTATTTGAATCCTGACGGTGTCCTATACAAAAGAAACCACGACTTGGTGTTGCTACGCTGTGTAGATGAGAAAGAGGCGAAGTTGCTCATGGAAGAGATACATGAAGGTACGTTTGGTACGCATGCTGGTGGGCATGCTATGACGAGGAAACTGCTGCGGGCAGGTTATTACTGGCTAACTATGGAAACAGACTGTTTCAAATTTGCAAAGAGGTGTCATAAATGCCAAATTTATGCGGACAAGGTCCATGTACCCCCAAGTCCGTTGAATGTGATGTCATCACCATGGTCGTTCTCGATGTGGGGAATTGATATGATTGGCAGGATCGAGCCTACGACATCAAATGGACACCAGTTCATCTTGGTGGCAATTGATTACTTCACCAAATGGGTGGAAGCAGCATCCTATGCCAATGTCACCAAGCAAGTGGTCGCCAGATTTATCAAGCGAGATATTATCTGCAGATATGGAATCCCAGAGCGGATTATCATCGACAACGGTTCAAATTTGAATAACAAGATGATGAAAGAGCTGTGCCAGAATTTTAAGATTGAACATCACAACTCTTCTCCTTACCGACCCAAGATGAATGGCGCTGTTGAAGCGGCCAACAAGAACATAAAGAAGATTGTTCAGAAGATGGTTGTGACGTATAAGGACTGGCATGAGATGCTGCCTTTCGCTTTGCACGGTTATCGTATGACGGTACGCACATCAACCGGGGAAACCCCTTTTTCTTTGATATACAGAATGGAGGCAGTGTTACCGTTGGAAGTGGAGATTCCTTCCTTGAGGGTTTTACGAGATGTCCAATTTGACGAGGAAAAATGGGTTAAAGATAGACTGTATCAGCTCAACTTAATGGATGAGAAGAGGCTAGCTTCTCTAGCATACGGTCAATTGTACCAAAGCCGGATGAAGAAAGCATACGATAAGAAGATATGTCCGCGAAGCTTTCAGATGGGTGACCTTGTGCTGAAAAGGATTCTCCCGCCACAAACAGATCACAGGGGCAAGTGGACCCCTAATTACGAAGGGCCCTACGTTGTCAGAAAAGTCTTCTCTGGAGGAGCTTTGTTACTATCTACCATGGATGGTGAAGACTTTACATCGCCTGTGAATTCAGACGCAGTTAAAAAATACTTTGCTTGAAAGTGACCCGCTGGACAGTAAAAAGAGAGTCCAGGCAAAAATGGGGCATCCCGGCGAACCATAAAAAATGAATAAAAGGTTTGGGCAAAAGTTAGGGATAAAATTGAAAAGATGTACACCCGCGAAGTCGAAAACCTGCATTGGGCGACTTCGGCAAAAAAGGGTATCCCGATGAATTGAAAACCCGCAAAGGGCGATTCACGCAAAAGTTAGGGATTGAAAAAGCAAACGACTGTGGTCCGGGTCTGATACTGCATTGCTTAGTGGTTTGGGAGCACCTGAGGGTTCGTTTATCCAACACAATTTCTTCCGAAAATTGAATACCGGGAAAGCGCCAGAGTTAGGCGAGTCATAGGAGGATCAGCTCACGATGTTTGTCTGCACCATGTTGCCGACATGTGTACAAATTCGAGTTGTATTGGTATTTTTATGCTTTTTGTGCATATATGTATGTGTGTGTGCGTAACTTCCTCTTTTCAGGAGTTGCATCCGATGTACAAAGCTCTGCCTATTCAAAGGCCTGTTATTAATAAAACATGTTATTCAGTATTTGATGATTGTGCTTTACTGTTTTGTATATGGAAAACGCCAATGTTTCGATGAACTTGCATGTGCATAACTTTGCTGGCCCTTGCCAATGATTGATAAAACTTCAAATTGACTGAAGTAATGTCACGGACACTAACCCGAATAGATTTGGTTGTACAGATTTGTGTTGTCTCGTTTATGTTTTGCAGGGTTCTCGCCTTTAAAGCGGACAATCATAAATTGTGGCCCCAGCCGGAGGTTCGTGGTGAAAGACTTGACTTTGTGCGATGCTAATCCCCTCGCAGGTCGCACCTCATCCCCAGAGGTTGAGATGATGTTATCCCTTACCGAGGGAAGGATTATTTTCCCCAGAAGAGTATTCGTATGGAAGTTGTCCAAGAGATATCCCCAGCCAATCAAAATCAGTATCCCCTGCAGAGGTTGCACTCCCCAGAGAGTTGAGTATGTGAATGATCAATCCCCAGCTAGGAGAATTCCCGCAGTGTTTAACCAAGTCATAGTTGGTTCAGAAGGATTATCCTCAGCGGAGTGGTAGCTCCGAGTTTGTAAGTTGTGCCCAGACAGCGCGTTTCCCCGGAAGGTTTATCTTTCCCCGGCCGAGTCGCTTCTTCCCCAGCTGGGTTACTCTCCCCGGCCGAGGATGTTCGTTCCTCCCAGTGGAAATCAGAGTTTAATCTCTCCCCGGTGGAGTTGGTTGTATGTCCGGCATTTATTTTGTCGGAGAACTTTATGATACCCGTTAATCCCCGACATGGTGGTATTTGCTCTCAACAGTCGTGTTGAAGCAAGCTTGTCAGAGTTTCCCCAGCAGCTTGAGCCTGCATTCGCATTTGCATATAGTGTCATATTTGCATCTACCCAAAAAACGCGTAGCATATCCGTGCTGTACGGAGCATTACGCCATTCTCAAACATGCGCATTTTGAAACATAAACCCGGTTGGTTAACCTTTTGTTTTCAAGTGTTGTTTCCCTTGCAGGTGGAGGAAGCTCTTGCTCAGATCAATTACCAAATATTAAAAGTCTCAGCATGAGACATGTGATGATAATGTTCGTCTTGTCATTATTCCCCACAGAGTTGCTTGTTTAAGTTTCTCTTACCCCTCTAGCGGAGTATTTCTTTAAGATTGTTGTTATGTCAGTATCAAAAGATTTCGTGAATCAATTTTTTGAAGTTGCCACCTATGTCGAAGTAGGTGTCTGGCAGTTTGGGTACAGAAAATCCCCAGTAGAGTCCTACTCAGATTTGCTTCCATGTCCGCGCTAAAAGTTTGAAGATTGGACCAGTATTTTCTTACCCATTTGATTGATGGAGTTAGCTACTGCAAAGGTAGGCAGAGAAGCTGTAATCAGAGTTATTTCCCGTAGCGATGGCGGTGTTATTTTCCTGTAGTGATGACAGAGTATTACCCGTAGCGATGGCGGTGTTATTTTCCTGTAGTGATGACAGAGTATTACCCGTAGCGATGGCGGTGTTATTTTCTTGTAGTGGTGACAGAGTGTTACCCGTAGCGATGGCGGTGTTATTTTCCTGTAGTGGTGACAGAGTATTACCCGTAGCGATGGCGGTGTTATTTTCCTGTAGTGATGACAGAGTGTTACCTGTAGCGATGGTGGTGTTATTTTCCTGTAGTGGTGACAAAGTATTACCCGTAGCAATGGCGGTGTTATTTTCCTATAGTGATGACAGAGTATTACCCGTAGTGATGGCGGTGTTATTTTCCTGTAGTGATGACAGAGTATTACCCGTAGCGATGGCGGTGTTATTTTTCGGCAGTAATGACAGAGTATTACCCGTAGCGATGGCGGTGTTATTTACCCGTAGTGGTAGCAGAGTTATTTTCCTATATCATGGGCAGAGTCGTGTTTTGTTGGCAGAGTTATTTCCCCGACAAAAGCGTCAGAAAGATTGTATGATGTTATTAGAGTTAATCATACCCATTTGGTTGATGGAGTTACATGAAGAAAAAAAACTACGATCAATTGCGTTTGCATAGAAGGATAAGATACTGTAAATGGACAGAGACGCTACACGGCTTGAGTCGCTAGAGTCAAGTACTGCTACGATCGGCAGAGAGGTGGTGTTGTCTGTATGGATAGATTTAGTCCATGGCAAGATGGAATATTTTGGTGGGTTTTTGTTCCCCAAACAGTGGTGCAGTTTATCTCTGCGGTTGGCAAATTTCCGGATTCTTGGTATTCAACTGTCTCGTACCTCGAATGTTTAAAGGCCGTTCGCTCTTCACCCAGTCGGGTCCGAGTCGCTTGAATAGGGGCAGCTGTTGCACCCTAAAATTTGCTCAACCTATTTCACCTGGTTTGTGTTTCAATTGCATTGTCATTTGCATAATAAGTCATTTACATAGTCTAATCATTTGCATAGCATAGCATAACAAGTCATCTAACAAGGGATCAAGTGCCATTCTTATCAAAAAGAGGCACATCAAGGGGTTTTTATTCAAGCTCAAGACCATCCAAGTAATCAAGAAATGAGTTGAAGCTTTGAAAAGTTTAAGGGTCAACCAGTGGATTTCTCTCCTAATTTGAGGTATATTGAGTATCATCAATGGAGTATGAACTATGAATTGAGGGTATGGAATGTGCACAAAGATCATGGAAGACCTAGAGGGTCATTTTGAATATGAGACAAGTCATTGATACAAGTATAAGAGCCAGAGTTGAAGTACAGTCAACTAGGGTTTCATCTGGGTCGACCCTAGGTCAACCCTAGGTCAACTGAGTGATTGAAGAGCATCAAGGCTTAGTTTAAGGATGTGGGATTCATGAATTGATATGAGGATACGTGTGTGGTGTTGTGCCAAGGATGAATCAAAGAGAATCAAGAGTAGGAGGAGTTACCAAATTAGGGTTTCAGTGTAAAATCCCCTAATTTAGGCCTCATTTCCAAGCCAGATAAGTCAAAATGCAAGTTTCAAATGGATTCTTGGTCAACATGAAACTTGTGGATCTTCTCAATAGCTTTAATTTGAGTATTAGAAGTCTTCAAGAAGATTTGTAGAACTCAAGTTATGGTTCTTGCAAGTTATGGGTCCCCAGAGGACACTGAAATTTATCTATGAAAGTCATTTGACTTCCAAGCAACTTTTTCACATCAAGGAGTTTTCAAATGGTTTCTTGGCCAACATAAGAGTTGTAGATCTTGGTCTTAGCTTTAATTTGAGTACTAGAAGTACTCAAAATGATGTTTTTAGGCTAGATAAGAGGTCATGAGAACTTGGAATGGCTTGCTTCACAAAGTCACAAAAATGGCCTAAAATAAGGGTGAATTTTAAATAAACCAAGAATGGAAATTGGGGTTTTTGATCTACAAATCCAAACCAAGCCATATGACATACCAATTTGATTGTAAAATACATTTTGAGAACATTGACATTGCCACATTTTTGAGTTGAGGGATATTTTTATGACTTGCTTTGTAAATAGGTTACTTACATCATAAGGCACATATGCAAAATCACTTTGTAAGGCATAACCAAGGCTTTAGTGAATCCTAATACATCCAAAATCTCATTAGAGGACAAATTAGATCAGAATTGAGTAGAAATACAAGCTGCAAGGGGACTGTCATGAGTGCAAGCATGAGATGAGATTTCCATGGCATGAGATATTAAATTTCTCCTTAGATCAATCCAGAAGATTCTAGAGTCTTCATTCACATTCTATATAAGGTTTAGAACTGATCCAATGCACAGGTTGGTGAGAATTGAGGGAGAAAAGAGAGATTGAGTTTTGAAATTTCCATTGGCAAATCAAAATCGGTTACAGCATTTCACTCCATTTCCATCCATTTTCTTGATTGCAATAGCTTGCTCTAGTGTTAGTGATTGATCTCAGATTGAATCCAAGGCAATATCATGGAAGAATTGGGAGTTAGCATTTCGAATTTTTCATCTGCAACTCAAGATCGAATTCAAGGATCCAAGCCATTTCAATCTCTTTCTTTGCATACAGAAGCATCCTTTGGTGTTGGTGAAGGTATCTGGAACTTATTAAAGCTTATCTTGAAGCTTTGATCACTCTGTTCATCTCAAAATCACAGGTATGTAAACTTCACTCCATGGCTTGATTTAAGTAGTTTCAATAGGTTTTGAATAGCTAGATTCAATGTAGATAGATGTAGGGAGCTTTCTGGTAGCATTAGGGTTGATTTAGAGACAATAAGTTGAATGACACAATTTCTGTTCATGCTGATATCTTGGTGTTCTTGATGATATAACCTTAGTTTGATAGCTAGAAATACTCAGTGAAACATGGTGATGAGATTAGACTATCCAATTTTAGGTTTGGTGAGATTTAATTCTTGAGTGATTTCTGAGAATTCCATCGTGAATTGAGTTAGGATGAGTTTCACTGATCATGATTAGCATAGTTAGATTCAGGGTGAAATTTCAAGTGAGTTAGGGTTTTTAATTTTGATTTTTTAAGGAAGAATTGATGGAACATGATTGGGAGAAGATGAGGTTCAAATTATGTTATCCATGGATTCTTCCCTTCAAGCCTGGTTCAAAGGTTGAAGACGAGTTAATCACCATTAGATTGGATTAGGACTTTGACTGAAAACAGGATCTAATGGTTGTGGTTGAGTTTAAGTTTGTGAAAGAGATTCTGAGGAGATAAAACGGAGCGTTTCATTTAATAGAATGGCATGGGCTTAGTGATTTACATGTTATCCACACCCTACCCAGCAAGCCCAATAGGTTATACACGCGTTTTGCTTGCTATTGGTACCACGTGTTTTCCATTTTCCTGGCAATTTTCATTTAATTTCTGATGGTATTTTGGGCTTAGGCGCGCATTGCTAAACACACCCCACTCTGGGCCCAGTTGGCTTTTTACATTGTTTTTAATTGCTATTCATCACACGCATTTGTCATTTTCTCATATTTTCTTTAATTTTTCATTTCATACCTAGTTCTTTGAAAATTCATAATAAATTCAAAAATTAACATTTTTGCATGGGATTTTTTCCCTCATTTTCATAAAGATCTCAAGAAAATTATAGAAAAATAAAATTGACATTTCATGCATATTTCTATTTCTGGTGCATTTTTACTTTTAATTGCTTTTTATTTCATTCCATTTTGTACATATTGTTTCTGAATTTTGTATAGTCATTTTACTTCATATTTTGATGCCATTCTTTTTGCCATAGTTAGTATAGTCTATTAGGTTCCCCCTGGAATTTTATCACATTTTTGTGATTTAATTTAGGTTAGGTTTGAACATTAAACTTTAGGGTGATTAGGATTAGGGTTTACCTTGACATAGGTGCATTTCAACCCATAGTTTTGGGGTTTTAAGATTGATTTAGGCCTTGAGGCTTATATGGGGTATAGGGTACCTAGTTAGGATCCCTTAGAAATTAATCTAGGATTTTATGATGAGTATTTCCATTTTATTTGTTTTTTGCAAGTTGGTTGATATTGGTGTGTTTCCCTCTTGGGAAGTTCCTTTGTTTATTGGGTTTGGGCATTTCAATTGGGCTTGGGGCTTGAGCTTTGCTTGATGGAGCTAATGAAGACTTGGATATGATTGAAGACAAATAATTATGCTTGGAGCTTGAAGTTGCTTGTGCCTGAAGATGCTTGATGAAGACTTAGAAGATAGGAAATATAGGGAGAGCTTTAGAGTAGACTGATTTCTTCTTTCAAACATAGAGAGTTTCCTGCGCATCTATTCTATCCTATGACACAAGGTCCCCCAAAGAAGTTCCATCTTTCCTTAGGAGGGATTTAGAGCATGCTTTGATTAGGTAGAACCTTGAGGGTACCTTTCACTTGCTATGATAAGATCTTAATGATTTCCCTGGGTTATCATTAAGCCTCTTAACATTCCAACTTCATCTATTTAGTTGATCCTCTTCTGTGAGCGTTTGCCTTGAAGATATAAGCCAATTGAAGATAAGAAGTGCATTGAAGATTGGAGAAGATGAAGCTTGTGCCTGTCAAAGCTGGGTATCTGTTGAGAGCTAGGGTTTTGTTGTTGTTTGAAGTTGTTTACTTATTGGGGTTCAGTGCTTGCTAAAGCTGGAGATTATTGGAGATAAGAGCTTACCTGAAGCTTGAATATCATTGGAAAGTGAAGATGGGATCTTGCTTGAAGTTGTTACTGTCAACCTTGTGCTGTTAATCAACTGTAGCTGTCGTAGCTGGTGCTGTTTGAACTGCTTACTGTAGGAGCTGGTGTTTGATTTTAGTTCTATTTCTGTATTGTTTGTTGGCTTGTCCAGTCTGCCCCTTAGGTTTGAAGTGAAGCTGTTTCACTTTGCCTACTGTTTTCTCAGGTTCGAGGTTGAGTGGGACTCCCTTGCCTCGCTGGTATTGCTGCATCTCATGCATACTTATTATTTACTGTATATCTTCTGTTTCTTTTGTTGTTTATCCCCTAGGATCTCTGTTTCTCTCTGTGCAAGAGAGAAATATGACAGACGTTAGGTTGTAATCCATGCATGACAACATTAGGGTAGTTTTGATTCCCCTTTCAAACCCTAGGTTTTTTAGATTTCTTTCTCTTCTTTCTCAAAACAATTCAAAACACATTAATAAGGATAATCGATGTCGTACGCTACGAGTCTTAAGCTATTCGAGAGAAGGTTACTGGAGGGTCACTCTTTAGTAATTTGATTGCTTAGTGTGTTACCCTTAGGGTGACATACGATGTAGTCACTCTCAAATCATAGTCTCTAGTGCATCAGAGATTGCAAACATCATAAAAAACAGTTCTTGCGTAAAAAACTGAAAACCAGTCAAAACGTCATTTTTGTCCGCTTGGACTCTTAATCAGGAAAAACCCTTTCATAAGGAGATAAAAACATTCAGACAAGCTTGTGTCTTCCGTAGCCCGAACTACGTTTGCTCTGATATTTCATGCTGTATGAAAGTACGTAGGCATTGGATGCGATATCCTAGCGACAACCTTCCCCTCCTTTCCCATAGGCAGGCGAACTACGTCGACTCTGATTTCTCGTTCCAGACGGGAATACGTAGGCATAAAGTGCGATACTTTGCCGAGTCACATTATTTTCTTTTAACCCCAGACCAGTAGAATAGATAGAATAATAATCCATACTAGAAAACAAGCGTGGATCCCGTCGAGTACGACGGACGTGAGGGGTGCTAATACCTTCCCCTTGCGTAACCGACTCCCGAATCCAAGATTTGGTTGTGATGACCATTCCTTTCCCGTCTTTGCGGTAGGTTTACTTCGAGCGTTTCCTTTCCCCCCTTTGGGATAAATAACGCACGGTGGCGACTCTTTTGTCATAGCCGGCGCCGATTTTCGCAGTAGCGACAAGTTGCTACGCGATACTACTCTCAAACGAAGTTCTCTTGAGAATATTATTAACCACCAAGTAATTGGGAAGTGGATAATATCCGAAAGATGGACTAATGAATTTGGGAACCTTCTTAGAACCTTGTTCTGCAGGTACAGTCAACCTTTAGTTCACATCCTTTTGTGAATGGGTATACCCTTTGGCTTCATGCTCGTTGCAAACCTAGGGTCTCTATGTGCTTACCTGTGTTTGTTGCATTCATAAAGCATCATATTGCATCGGGTTCACGGAACTCCGAGTTTATTTGTAAACATTATAGAACCAATGGGGATTACAAAAGAAAATATTTTGAAATATTCTTTTAAGAGTCTTAACCTGGATGACCTAAGGAAGTTAGAAGCTCCTATCGAAGATTGATAGAAGTTCAAAAGACTTGCATCAATATTGAAAACCCAAATAAATGAGGGATTCCCTCCTTATTTTCCAGCAAAGAAAAGAAGAGAGGTGGAGGATTTATTTTCCTCTATCAAAATACTCCTTAGAAGCTGATTGTGAACAACTTATATTCAAGAAAGTCCAGATAGAAGAGCAAATCAACAAGCACGATGAAGGTCTTCCTTAGGACTTTATTAGCTTTTATTTAGCTATTGGGTCAGGACTCTTATGAGAGTGTTTATTTGTAATCGATATCAAAAAATAATAAACGAGTTTTCTTTGGGTACTCTGTGACGTTTATAAATACTTGAGTTCCATGAAACCTTTCGTTTTGCATTCTTGCATTTGCATTTTGCATTTTTCATCAGCATAGCATCCTTTGCATTTCGGGGGGGGGGGGGTCTCACTCCTGCTTCATCTCCACAGACCTCAAACTGAATCATCAATACAACACTCGAGCTGGTCGACGTCAGAAGATGGATCAACTTGAACAAGAGAACAGGGTACTCCATGATGAAGTTGCAATTCTGAAAGAAAGCTTGGAGAGATTGAATGGTTTAGTTGAAGCTCTATCCAACCACTCTGCACTCAATAATCAGGATGTTCCAAGGACTGTTATCTCTGAAGTTGTGTCAGCACCGATCTCAGTGGTGTCTACTGTTGCTGAGGTCACCTACAGCATGCCTCTAGGTTTCCCGTGGGGGATGCCTCCTTATTTTACTTCGGCTGGTTATCGCCCGCCTGTTCCTGAGGTCCCTGCCATAACCATTGTTCAAGCCATTCCTGCAACTACTTCTGTGATGACTGCGACGCCTCTGCGAGTGAATGTTACTCCGTATATTCTGGACGAGCCAATTTTCCATGGGACACCCAGTGAAACTGCGGGATTTGAAGAGAAGATGGATGGATTCCAAGACCAATTTTCTGAGATTCAGAAAGAATTGAAAGCTCTTCGTGGGAAAGAACTATTTAGTAAAAGTGCTTCTGACTTGTGTTTGGTTCCAAATGTCAAGGTCCTGCCAAAATTTAAGGTCCCTGATTTTGAAAAGTACAAGGGGAACACCTGCCCTCAGAGTCATCTTATTATGTCTGCCCAAACTGACAATGATCAATTACTCATTCATTATTTCCAAGACAGTTTAACAAGGGCTGCGCTCAAGTGGTATATGGGATTAGATAGTGCGAAGATTCAAACTTTCAATGATCTGGGTGGATCCTTCATCAAACAATACAAATATAACATGGACATGGCTCCCGACCGTGATCAATTGAGGGCCATGGCTCAGAAAGACAAAGAGAATTTCAAGGAATATGCTCAGTGTTGGCGCGAGTTAGCCGCCCAAGTCATACCGCCATTAGAAGAAAAGGAAATGACCAAGATTTTCCGAAAGACTCTGGGTCCTTTCTTTTATGAGAAAATGGTAGCAAGTGCACCCAGTGACTTCACCGAAATGGTAAACATGGGAATGCGCTTGGAAGAGGGGGTTCGTGAATGAAGGCTCGTCAAGGAAGGGAGTGCTCCCAATAATGCTAAAAAGTATGGGAGTGGTTTTGTGAAGAAGAGGGAACACGAGGTAAGTGTTGTGTGTTGCACCCCAAAATTTGCCTAACTTTTTTTGTACTTAGCTTATGTTTCATTGCATTCATATTAGCATTATCATCTGCATTGCATTGGCATGTGTGCAGGAGATCAAGAGGTATGACTACCAACAAAGGGCTAAACAAGATTATGAAGCTATCTAAGAGGTTTATTCAAGTGTTCAAGGGTTGATATCCTCATCATAGAAGCCAAAGATCCTCAGAGAAGGGGTTGGATATAAGAGTGTATGCCTCCTAACTTGAAGGTTATGGGAAAGTCATCAGATGATTCTGAATCCATGGGAGAATACTTGAAGCCTTGAGAGAGCTCATGAGAAGTTTTGAAAGTCATTTTGAAGCCTAGACAGGTTATCATGCAAAGGATAAGAAGCTACAACCAAGATTGATACAACTAGGGTTCATCTAGTCAACCCTAGGTCAATAGATGATTTGAAGAAGGTTGAGGCCTAATTCTAAGGCCATGTGATCATGGATTGATGTGTTGAGACACTCAAGGGATGATTCCAAGACTAATGTATCATGAATCAAGAGTGTGAGGAGTTCCTAGGCTAGGGTTTCTAAGCTTGAGAATGTAAAATCCCCTAGTTTAGTGCCTAACTTCAAGACCACATAACTCAAGATGTGATTTTCATCACACCTTGACCCCAACATGATTGTTTTAGAGCATGATCATAGATTTAATTTGAGTACTAGAAGTCCTTGATAGGGTTCATAGAACTCAAGTTATGAGTCAGACAAGTTACAGGTCATTAGATGAATGTGAATTTAGAGCTTGAAAGTCAACCAACTTGCATGACACTTTTGACCTACAAAGATGATTCTCATGAACTTTTGGCCAACATGAACGTTGTTCCTTATCTTCTTAGCTTTCTAGAAAGTACTAGAAGTCCATGATTTTGATTTGTAGAACTCAAGTTATGAGCTTTGCAATATAAGGGTATTTTGGGAATTTGGAATTATAGGCCATTTTTTATTATGGGTCAATTTCATCAACTTAGACACCTCAAATAGACTTTTGATCAACTTAAAAGTTGTTCAAAAAGGTGTTATTTGTCCAATCATGACCCAAATATTTATTGATATGGATTAAATATGGAAGTGAAGGAAGAAATTTTCATGAAAGAATAACTAAAAGGCATAAAAAATGAACAGGTTGAGCCTGAGATGGACATTTTGTGTTGATACACTTTAACCAGATACCTTAGATTGACTTCTAGGAGTAATACCCAGTTTCTCTGTCCTATTGACTTAGGATCCCTTTTGGGAGAGCCTAATCCTTCCCTTGGTTGGATTTTGTGCATTCCCAAAAGAGGTTGAGCCCATGATGGACTTTTGTGTTGATACACATCCAACCTGATGCGGCCTGGGATGACTTCCTTGTTGCTCATTTTGGTTTTATTTCTCTTCCTTGTTTGACATTGCTTGATGCATTAGGGTAGTCTCATGTTTAGAGTATTGTAGGTGTCACACCCTAATTTTCGACCTTAAGATCCCACTTCCTTTTTATGTGTCCCTTTTACATATATATGTGCATTTTATTACGACTAACAAGTATGCGCAGGTATATTAAAAATGCAAAGCAGAGGTGACACTAATAACCTAATCTTTCCGGACAAGGTCATTTGGTCCTTATTCAAGATGACCCTAAGGCTAAGAGTTCTCTTCGAAATAACCAATTTGAACAATGGAAGACAAAACATACAGAAATACTTGGCAAGTTTGGCCAATGTTTATGGAATATCACCAACTCAAGACTTCTTAATTGGTTGCAACAACATCTTTGTTTCCAACACAAAACGCTTCGCAAGTTATGGGAGACGAAAATCATTAGTGTACTCTAACTACCGGATGATTAACGGTTCGCAACAATATATAAAGCGGTTGACAATATCATTTAAACTATCATCAATGCTACTTGGAGGTTAGATCTATGAAGAGAAAAACCTTTCGTAAATATGCTGTGTGAAGAACAAGATACCAATTCACTATGGGTGGAAACTTGATCCAATTTCAAATTCTTAAGAACCTGGAGATACAAGCATGCATTGCATAAAATAAATAGGTTACATTACACCAAACTAAAGTTACAGGAAAGGTTACTTATATCATGACCCACGGTGAGGATACATTACATATGCTTTCAAGCAATGGCAAATGTTGGACTCAACCAAACTCATCAAGTACGACTATTAAAGGCAAGAGTAAACCCTTCAAATACGTATAGTACAAGCTGCTAAGCACTTCAAATGTTACAGAGGATGGATTATAAGAATGTTCTAGGTGATAAAAGCTACAACAGTATATTAGTACTAAATCCCGCATTGCATAGTTGTACTGAGCTCCAATGGTACTTGCCCTGAGATTTTGTCACACTGTCAAAACCCAGCAGCAACTATTTTCACACAAGCCGCATCGCCGTACCGCCATAGATCTTGTTAAGCCAACACCTCCTTATGCTGCACCACTGAGGAACGGTGAGAGATGACATCCCGCAAGCATCTAAACCTGCAACGAACACAATGCCAGGGGGTGATGCAGTCTTGAAATACTTCGTAATAACACCAGCATACCAAGACGATAACATACTCAGCGTGAGATGACTTCCCCGTCCGAAACAGACCGCAACATGGTGCATCGAGATATCTACATTTACCCCTTTCACTCAGAGCGTTTGCACTAGAAGCATTTTGCCCACAAGATAAGTGTAGTTAACCTGCCAAAACAAACAACAGCAAGCAGTGTTACTATTATGAAATACCCACTCCAGAGTTTTCTTATACAAGTCTCTACAAATACGAAGCATTGTGAATTGGACTTTGAAGTCACAGGGGGCACACAGGTCATAACTCATACAAATGCTACCGAACCTAAATACAGACGGTGATAACGGTGCTACAGAATAATCAAAGAAGAGACTCACAAAACGGATGGATGCCGGTCATAATCCGATAATGCTATTCAATCTCCAAGAGACTTTTTTGAAACGCCAAGTGTTATCTCCATCCACAAACAACAGCCACTAGAAGTACACGAAGACATCATTAGAAATTACAAAAGCGCCACGAGAAATGTAACACGGGCATAGTATTTGCTAAATTCATGGCACCAAAACTCATAGCTTCATAGACAATAAGCAGCATGTACAAATCAAGACAAGAGATTGAAAAGAGAATTTGAGAATGGTAAATTCAGTTGGAGAACTTATAGGGTAGATGTTTTGAAGCTGCACTTACTAACTTGATCGGTGAACCTGTTGAGAAGCTACACACTCCACGGATTTACAACCACACCAAGAACTTCAGAGGCTTGTGCACTGGCTGGTACAAGGCTTCCTATTGACCGGTTCATGACATCAGATGCATTGGAATTTACAGCTCCAATGAGGAATAGTATTGATACAGTTCTTTTGACCGAGTTTTTCTACTAGGGTTTCTTCCTGTTAATGCCACCACAGCAGCAACATAACACCAGAAAAAGACCCCTCCACACCAAAGCAGCAAGTACGTAACACCAACCTGAGCACATCACGAAACTCCAAGAACGGATGAAACAGGCAAAACTCACATATTCAGGGAGATTTACCACAAATGTTTGTCTTCAATATGAGGGCGATGCTTGCGATTGTTCGAGAGCATCTTAGTTCTGAGCAGTTTCCCATAACGTTAAAGTCTAAGCGATGTAACTTGAGAGATATTTGACCTATAATTGTGCCAAAACGAAATTATCAGATGAGTACAATACGGAGTTCATTTAGTGAAAAGCGGGAAAAGTACACTGATAAAGCAGTTGCAATAAGGTGTGTAAAAGCTGATCAAACCTCGTTAACGATAAAATCATATTACCTTCATAATGCGAGTGCAAGGCTTGATTTTATTAGAGAGCATTTCCAACCTATTGCGCATGAACTCAGAGGTGAAAACCATTATACTGTTGCTAATGTTGTTCTGAAGGACTTCATACCTGCTCATCTTCATGTAGCAGAAACTCTTTCACTTGTAGATCAGACATCAGTGCCGGATAACCCTGATAGCTCGCAAAATCAAGAGGTGTTACTCCCAGGCCATCTGATTACACTTTATCTTAAGGCAAAACGAGAAATGGCTGGAGAAGGGAAATTTGATGCTTTTGAACGAGATTGAGAAGAAAGGAGAGACCTTCAATTTTTGATGACTTTACAACAGTTGAGAAAGTTTCGGTAAAGTCCTGCAAATACAGTCAGCAAGGCAATTGAAAGTGTGTTGACCTTTTTTTATCAGGAACAGAATTTACAAAAGGGGAAAAAAAGAACTGAAGACGGCAAGGCCTCTTGACTACTTACCATCCAGAACGCCACGACTCTGTTGACCCTTTTCTCTCTGATTCGTACCCTCCTTTCCACCTTTAAAAGAAAACAGTAGTAGATGCCGTCAACGTCAACCTGCAGATCCTGTTACAACCTGTTAAGATACGAGTGAACAACTCCAGCAAGTCATCTCAACCATAACATCCAACATTTTCCTCCATTTTTTCTTGAACCACTAGTCAGAATGTCCTTACCAACTTCTCAACAGATTCCCATTTTCACACCACCAATGTGTGATCCAATTGTTCATGTCCCAGTAATCGGTATCTGTTCTTCAAGGCAGGGCTATCTTGTGAGTGCTGGTCCTACAATGTCAACTAGTATTCCACCAATGCATCCAAAACTTGTGAACCCGCTAATTATTGAATCTGATGCTGTGGTGAAAGGTGCAAGAGAGACACTAAGGTTGCTGATTAGTGAACCAAGCCAGGGTAACCAACAACAGGTTATGATGAACCCTTTACCAGTAATTTTGACCAATCTGGATGAAAACAAAACAATGTACTTGTTGCTGGCAGCCGAGGTCTTTATACAGGAACACCAGATAAATGTTATTGCAAACAACATTGCTGCTTTGGGATTAGTATCATTATCTGGTGTATCTTCCAACAAAGACAGTTAGGCGTTAGTATGCCATGTGCTGTTGAAGCAGAACTTTGTTATTCCAAGATCATGGGGATTGACATACTAAAATCTTCAGCTGTTCGTGACGAAGTTACCGAGTAGCAAACATGACATCTTTATAACCGCTCCCCTAGCACTTTTCGCAAACCTGGAAAGCCAATGAAGAACACACTCAACAAGATTAGCTCAAGGCAGAAACCACAGGGCATGATGAAACTATCCACCAGCACAACCACAAGACAAGTCGAGAAGTGACTAACCTACTCCATAATGAGGATGCTACAAAGGAAAACTGGCAGCGGAAGATACTAAGCCTCATGTTGAACTTGATGCACCAAAGACGTTGAATTATCTACCCTTGCTTCTGGATTCAGTAACATGGCCTGCAATATATTTGATATAAAGGAGCTTTTGTCAAGTACCATATGTTGTTTGAGCAATTGAAAACAGAACATTTTTTTTTCGAGGAAAAGTAGAAAGGAAAACTTATCGATGAAGTTGAAACAAAGCAGCTTAAGGATTAGAGTTGGTTGAAGCTCGTGCAAACATAGAACTGTCAAAGAGGCAAGTTGATGTTGCCCTGGGCTGATCATCCCCTTGGCCCAATATCTTCTGCTATCTACACCTGCTGAAACATAGTGTTTGGATTAGTAAACCGATCGAAGAATATACCCTATTCAAAATTGAGATCCTATTCAGATCATATCTGATTCCCTAGCATCAATAAAGATTCCTCAAAATTGAATCACATAGGCTTGATTCTCATCAACAACATTAAACAAGATTGGACGAAGAAGGAAACTTTTTAAAATTTGTCTAGACCAAAAAGGAAAACCCAATCAATATTCAAGACTGATTTAATCAGTTTTCAAATCGAAGATCCTCATTTGAAACCTATAAAAAGAGACCTAAGAGATGAAAAGGGTATCGATAAAAAAACCACTACAGAAAACCTATGTTCGTAAACCTAGCAAATTGAGAAAAAACTTATCCTCTCCGTTGACGAAGCTACTTCCGGCCGCCGCAAGTCCAAACCGCCGTGAATCCCCGACGTCGCCTCTAGCGCCGTTGCCATCACCAAACCCTTGGTAACTCTCTAATCCTTATCCATGATATTAATTTATTAACGTTTCTGGTTTGATTTCAGGTCGAAGCATAAGAAGGAGGAAATCAATCATGATCGCGTGAGAGGAGAGGATGGAGAGGTTGAGAAGCCGATTTGGGAAAAGGGAATCTAGGGTTCCGGTTTACGCTTTCGTTCTTTCCTTTTCTGCTTATTTTATTATCCGTACATTGCAACACTTAATCACACACACATCCCCCAAATCATAATTCGCTTAACACTACTAATAATTAACTTAATAATTAATCCAATTAACTCACTCTAACCTATATTAATTTATTTGTTTAATCTAATCGTCTTAATCAACTCTTTTATTGAAATAATTATTAATTTATTAACTTTTTATTTTTAACAACCATTTTTCAATAAATCCCTTAAAATAATAAATTACTCACCTTTAATAATTTAGTTTTATTTAATCATATAGTTTTTACATTTCTTTCACTTTAGTAAACCAATCTTAAGATGATTCTTAATAAAAAATAATATAACAAGTTTCCTTTCTAAATTAGTTAATCTTTTAAGAAATAGCATGTTATAAATTAATTTGTTTGCTCATAAAAATAATAATAAGACTTTTTATAATTCATTACTATTTTTGCATGATTAATATTTAAAACTTTTAGGGATAAAAAAAAATAAACCACTTTTATTACATTTAATTAGGCTCTTTTTATAAATAAATTATGTTACCTGATAAATTAACCGTTATAACGTCTCGTTCAACTTTAGGCTTTAATATTAATCTCATATAAAATCAACTTGTCTAAAAGACCAATCTCTCGTTTAAAAGCAATCCTATTAAAATCAATCAACAACGCAAAAATACAAATCAATTATGCACCCCACAACACCTTCACCTACACTTCAGCGCTTTCATGCGTACATGTATGTTTATTTATCTGCCTTTACCTTCAGCAATTTACATTACAGTAATCTACATCATTATCAACTCTTATTCGCACCTCGCATTCCGTCTAAAGGAAAAACCTACACATAAGTCAACACTTGTGTGTAGTGCACATCACTTGCATCATATCCCCCATGATCCTTGATCCCATTCAAGTTGATCTTTAGGATAGACCCTACCCATAGGAAGGACCTTTTTTCCTACAACATAGAAATAAACACAATACAAACAATCAATTCAAAACAAACAAACATTCAAGCACATTAGAGAAAGATGCCAAATCATCTTAAGCGAGATAGAATTTCCACCCCACATCAATACAATCAATTCGTAGGAATTTTGCCTTAAGAGAGATAAAGGCGTACCTCGTCGATCCCTATCCGAGTACTCGAGCCCCTCTCTTAAGACGATGCAAAGACTACATTCTTACAACTTGTGGCGGTTAAATCTCCCTTAAAATGACAACTCACCTTTTCTCCTAAGATCAATCAAACAACTACCCTAAACCCGTAGGAACTTTGACCACAGTCAAAGAACTCCTCTAACCCTTTAAGGGAACTACAAATACTCTGATTCCACTCCCGTAAGGATATGTAGGCATAAGATGCGACATCTTATCGAGTATACTTAGAAATAAACCCCTAGGTCTTTTATACCTTAAGCATATAAACACTTAGCAATAAACAAATATAAAACAAGAGGTTCTTGTAGAGTACTACAGAAACTTAGGATGCTAGTACCTTCCCTAAGTTTAACCAACCCCCGAACCTATAACTCTCTAAACCTTGCATTTGCACTACATTGGGGGAATTTCGATCTTTATCCCTTCCTTTGGACAAATCAAAGTTCGGTTGCAAATGAACTAAAGATTCAAACTAATCAATAGTTTGGTATCCAAATTTCACCGCGACAGAAATGGCGACTTCACTGGGGACACCTCTAGTGGGTTTCCCTATCTTATTATTTTGTTTATTGCTTTATATATCTGTTTACCTGCTTAAATGTTTATTTTCTCTTGTGTTTATTCTTTCGAGATTATTGTCCTTGAGTGGTGAGATAAAGTTCTACACCCGAACTTGAGAGAAATTAAGATAGGATGGTGATATATTCGAGGAGGCTTATAGGGAGTTGAATCCCGACTAAGTTAAATCGAGAATCCCGCTCAATTGAGGCCCTCTTGAAATAGTACTGTTGAACGAGTAATCGTGAAGACACTTGCTATTTTTGACCTTAGAGCCTATGATATTGAGAACCGTGGTTACCTTAACCCAACTTTGGCCTTTATTAGGATGTAGTGCGGGACTATGAGGGAGTACTTCCGAAATAGTGCTACGCGAAGCTACACTCAAAAGAAGTTCTCTTGAGAATATTATTAATCCTCAAGTAATTGGGAAATTGATAATATCCGAAAGATGGGCTAATGATTTCGAGTCCCTTTAGAAACTTGTCCTACAGGTACAATCAAACCTTTAGTCCGCATCCTTTGGGGATGGGTATACCCTTTGTTCCTTGCTCGTTTCAAACCTAGGGTTCCCCTTTGTTTGTTTATCTTTGTGTCCTTATGTGAATACTTGTGTTTGCTGCATTCATATAACATCATTGGACTTCATGGGATTCACTTTCGTTTATGAACATTGTAGGTCACCATGACTTCAAATGAAAGACGTACTATGAAATATACTTTTAAGAGTCCCAAATTGGACGACCTAAAGAAGTTGTGGGGCTTTATCAAGAATCAAGAGGAATTCAAGAACAAATATGGGAAGTTGATATCTTTGTTAGGCCGCTCAGTGAATGAAGGACTTCTTGCCACTCTACTACAGTTTTATGATCCTCTTTATCTTTGTTTCACCTTTCCGGATTTTCAGTTGTTACCTACGTTGGAAGAGTATTCTTTTTTGGTTGGTCTACCTGTCCTAGAAGAATCTCCTTTTCCCTTCTTGGAAAAGGACCCTGATGAGAAAGATATTACTAAGGCCCTCCGTTTAAAGGTAGCTGACGTCAAAGCCAACCTAGTTACTAAGGATGGAATTCTTGGTTTAAAGACAGGTTTCCTAGTCGAGAAGGCTTCATTCTATGATGATTATTCTAATAAGGCTCCGTTTGAGGCAATTTTCGCTTTGCTTGTTTATGGGTTGTTTCTATTTCTGAGTTTTGAAGGTTTCATCGATCTCAAAGCATTCAAGATCTTTATGAAGAACAACCCAGTGCCAACTCTGTTGGGTAATACATATCACTCTATATATCTCCGAAACCTCCGTGGTGGGGGAATGATTACTTGTTGTGTACCCTTACTTTACAAGTGGTTTATTTCGCACTTGCCAAAGTCTAGCTCTTTTACGAACATTGGTAAAGAGCTTTGGTCTCCGAGGGTTATGGCATTGACCCATTCTGACATTGATTGGTACAACCGAGTGTATGATAGGGTATTAATCATTGATAGTTGTGGTAACTTTGCTAATGTACCATTGCTCAGTTTCGATGGAGGAATCAGCTACAATCTCGTTTTAGCTCGTCGACATTTGGGATACCCGTTGAAGGGACCTCCTAAGAGTGCCCATAAATAGGGTATTTTCTTCAACAATGATGTAGAGCTTCGAGGAAAGATTCTGGATGCATGGCGTAGTGTGTACAAGAAGGGGAAGAAAAGTCTAGGAAGGCCCAATTGTGTATCTCTAGAACCGTATCTCCAGTGGGTAAGAGACAGGGCAATCAAGCTAAGGATGCCTTATTCTCGTCAAGACCCTATACCTCCAAGAAGGGAGCCCACTTATGTCTTTATATCCAAAACTGAGAAGTTAGAGGTTGCTATGAAGAAGTCGCAACAAGAGTTAGAGTCATGGAAGAACAAGTACCAAGTGTCTGTTGCAGAGATTGACAAACTCCAAAAAGAGAAAGAGGAACTCCAGAAGCAGCTACAGTTAAAAGATGAAGAATTACTCCCCTGCAAGAAGAGGAAAGTCATGGAGGATTTATTTTTCTTCGATCCACAATGCACTATTTGGAAGCTGATTGTGGACAACCTTATCCGTGAGAAGATGCAAATAGAAGAGCAACTCAAGCAGCAGAATTCGAAACTTCTTTAGTGTCTTTACTAGCTTTTATTTAGCTACTTATTTCGGACTTTTAAAAGCAATTATTTGTATTCCGTTTCAAAATTAAATAAAAACGTTTTCTTTTGCCACAATGTTTATAAATAGTTAGGATCCCATGAAGTCCTACTCATCTTGCATTGCATTCTTTCTTTACTCAAGAAACCCAATTTTATTTCTCAGGTATTGTAACCATGGGTTTCAAAAGAGAAGTATTGGAGTACACTTCCCAGAGTCCTAACATTGAAATCTTGAGAGAACTAGCAGACCTCATCAAGAACCGTTACGCCTTCACAGCAGAATATGGAGAAGTCTTCCGTTTTCTCGAACTCAAGATGAAAGAAGGGCTGTTGGAGACCTTGGTTCAGTTTTATGATCCATTGTACCACTTTTCCGGATTACCAGTTGATGCCGATGCTGGAAGAGTATTCTGATTTCCTGAGGATGCCCGTGACAACCCGTCCCATATTCACCGGCCAGGAGGACGAACCCAGTCACCAAGAAATTGCAAACGCTACTCATCTCAGTCTAGCAGATGTTCAAGCGCACTTGACCACCAAGGAAGGAGTCCTTGGATTCCCAGCTGATTTCTTGATTGAAAAAGTCCGTTACCATGCTGAAAGGAAGGAGGTCCTTATCATGGAGGCCACCTTTACTTTGTTGGTTTATGGAATCTTCTGGTTCCCAAAGGTCGATGATTTTGTTGACATGGATGCAATTAAACTGTTCATACTCAAGAATCCCGTTCCCACCTTGCTCGCTGACACATACTATTTTATTCGCTCGAAGAATGCTGAAGGAGGAGGACATATCGTTTGTTGTACCGCTCTGTTGTATTCATGGTTCATTGCTCGCCTAACTCGGCACCTGTCTATTTGGGAAGAGGAAGAATCGCCCCGTTGGTCCGAGATAGTCATGGCCCTTACTCACTCCGACATTGTGTAGTACGACCCTACCTATGGAGGTATATGTATGATCCATAGCATCAGAGGATTTACTAACATACCACTCATTGGGAGAGAAGGATGCATAAGTTACAACCTTGCTCTGGCTCGTCTCCAATTTGGGCATCCCATGATTGAAGTACCTGACCAGACTCTGGTAGAAGGGATCTTTCTCAAGGAACGAGAAGACCCAGACCTAAAGACCGTCATAATTTATGCATGGAGATACATCAATAAGGAAGGAAAAGCTGTTTTAGGATACCCCAATTGTGTTGTTTCTGAATAATATCTACAGTGGGTGCGAGAAAGAGCTCTCGACCTCAAGATGCCATTCCCTTTCCATGAACCTATGGTATTGGCTTTTCACGATCCAGATTGGTTTGACGTGAGCGAAATAGATCAGTTGAAGGTTGCCTTGGACGAGGCTCAGAAGCTAAAGGCCGCTTGGAAGAACAAGTTTTTCATACTCAAGGTAGAGAGAGAGAAATCTCAGTGGATGCCAGAAGTAGAACTTGCAAGGAAGAGGAAGGCGTGAGAGGATTTACTTTCCTCTCACACCTCTCCAAGAGCTGTCACCAGTAATGATCTTCCCCCAACAGCTATGGCCTGGAAGGAATGTGTCGATCGACTCATCAGTGAGAAGGCCGAGTTGCAAGAACATGTCAATCAGTTAGAAGAGGAGCTTCGCGCACAAAAGGAGCATAAGGAGTAGATCTCCGAGTTTCTCTTTTGCTTTTGGTTCAATGTAATAAACTCTTAAAAGAGTACTCTGTTTTGTAATGCTTCGATTATCCAATTAAAATAAGTTTTTTTTTCCAACGTTACAATACCGAAACAATTTGAGTTTCTTGAAAGTTTCATACTCATTTTCATTTTTGCATAAGCATAGAATCGTTTGCATTCCAGGGTCTCACTCTTGCTTCATCTCCGCAGACAAGTTGAATCACCGATACAACACTCGAGCTAGTCAATGCCAGAAGATGGATCAACTAGAGCAAGAGAACAGGGTGCTCCGTGATGAAGTTGCGATTATGAAAGAAAGTTTGGAGAGGTTGAATGGTCTGGTGGAAGCTTTGTCCAATCAAGCCTCGATCAATAACCAAGAAGTTCCAAGGACTGTGATCTCTGAAGTGGCGCCAACACTGATCTCAGTGGTGTCTTCTGTTGTGGAAGTAGCCTACAGCATGCCGCCAGGGTTCTCGTGGGGGATGCCTCCTTATTTCACTCCGGCTGGTCATCATCTACCTGTTCCCGAGGTTCCTGTCGCAACCACTGTTCAAGCTGCTCCTGTAGTTTCTGCTGTGATGACTACCGCGTCTCCACATGTGAACGTTGTTCCGTATATTCTGGATGAACCAATTTTACATGGGTCACCGACCAAAATTGTGGGTTTAGAAGAGAGGATAAATGGATTTCAAGACCAATTTTCTGAAATACAAAAGGAGTTGAGAGCCCTTCGTGGAAAGGACTTGTTTGGTAAGAGTGCTTATGAGTTGTGCTTGGTTCCAAATGTTAAGGTCCCACCGAAATTCAAGGTCCCGAATTTTGAAAAGTACAAGGGGGATACTTGTCCTCAGAGTCATCTTATTATCTACGCCAGGAAGATGTCTGCCCAAACTGATAATGATCAACTACTTATTCACTACTTCCAAGACAGTTTGACAGGCGCCGCACTCAAGTGGTATATGGGGTTGGATAGTACGAAGATTCGAACTTTCAATGATCTAAGAGGAGCCTTTGTCAAGCAGTATAAGTACAATGTGGACATGGCGCCCGACCGAGATCAGTTGAGAGCAATGGCACAGAAAGATAAAGAGAGTTTCAAGGAATATGCTCAACGTTGGCGCGAGTTGGCTGCGCAAGTCACACCACCATTAGAAGAGAAGGAAATGACTAAAATTTTTCTGAAGACCCTTGGTCCTTTCTTTTATAAGAAGATGGTAGCCAGTGCACCCAGTGACTTTACTGAAATGGTCAATATGGGAATGCGTTTAGAAGAAGGTGTTCGCGAAGGAAGGTTGGCCAAAGGAGAGAGCGCTCCTAAAGAGTATGGAAGTAGTTTTGTGAAGAAAAAAGAGCAAGGTGTGAATGCCATTCAAAAGGGACAATTTAGAAAAAGATATTCGCCATCACACCAAGTTGTTGCCGTATCACCAGTATTTAATGCTCCAGCTTATCAGCCTCAACAAAATCCTCAACCATATCAACAACCCCAGTCCCCCAGTGCTCAACCTCAGCAAAATCCGCAGTATCCTCAGCAGAATCGGCCGTTCAACAATCAAGGTCGTGCGTATAGAAGGATAAACTTTGAGCCTATCCCTATGAAATATGCTGACTTGTTTCCAGTTTTGGTCCAGAAGGGTCATATTCAAACGAAAGCTCCACCTATGGTTCCTGCAAATCCTCCTCCTTCCTATAGAGCTGACAAGTTTTGCCCCTACCACCAAGGTGCTCCAGGGCACGATATTGAAAGCTATTTTGGTATGAAAGCAGACGTCCAAAGGCTCATTAAGTACGAAATCTTGTCCTTCAAAGATTCCGACCCTAATATACAAGTTAACCCGTTACCACCGCATGGTTCACCCTCTATTAACATGATTCAAGACTGTTTGGCAGATGATGTTCAGAAAACTTCAATCGAAAGGGCCGAAGAGGTTTATGTTATAGTGCCTCACTTTAAAGAAGTGGAACGTATCGAAATTGTGTATAATAGCAGAAAGTCGGCTGTTACCCCGTTGGTAATCAATGTGCCTGGACCTGTCCCCTATACTTCTAGTAAGGCTATCCCATACAGGTACAATGCTACTATGCTGGACAATGGAAAAGAAGTGCCTTTGCCCACCATACCTTCAGTAGTTAATATTGCAGATGTTAGTAGGGTGACAAGGAGTGGTCGAGTTTACCCAACTATGCCACCAAAAGAAAAAGAAGTTTTGTTCAAACCATCAGGCTCAAGAGACCCAGTTGGGGGGCAATCTGGTGGGTCTAATTTATCCAATTCTGATGAATGTTTGAAAGTAATCAAAAGAAGTGAATATAAGGTTGCAGATCAGCTTCTGCAAACCCCGTCGAAGATTTCTGTGCTACAATTGCTGATGAGTTTTGAGGCTCATAGAGAAGCGCTTCAGAAGATTTTGGAACAAGCCTATGTCGAGCAGGATGTGACTATGGAACAATTTGATAACATCATTGGTAGTATTACTTTGAGTGATAACCTGGGTTTCAATGAAGACGACCTCCCGGAGGAGGGGAGGAAGCATAACATGGCTTTACATATTTCTGTGAATTGCGGGAATGACTCTCTGTCCAGTGTATTGGTCGATACTGGATCCTCTCTAAATGTAATGCCTAGGACTACTTTGTCCAAGTTATCCTATCAAGGACCACCTATGAGGCCAAGCCATGTTATTATCAAAGCTTTCGATGGGTCAAGGAAAACTGTAATTGGTGAGGTGGATTTGCCCATGACTATCAGATTACAGACTTTTATGATCACATTTCAGGTCATGGACATTCGTGCCGCCTATAGGTGTTTGCTAGGGAGGCCATGGATACATGAAGCTGGAGCAGTTACTTCTACCCTGCATTAGAAGTTGAAATATGCTTTTGAGGGAAAAAACAGTTACAGTTTGTGGAGAAAGAGCTTTGGTGGTAAGTCACTTGTCATCAGTCTCATATGTCGAAGCTGAGGAAGAGGTTGGCACGCAATTTCAAGCTTTGCCTATTATGAGCGAGAGTGTCCGAAAATCTCAGGCATCTATGTCATCATTCAAAGACGCGCAACGAGTAGTGAACAGTGGTCATCAGACAATATGGGGAAAGGTGTTGTCTTTGCCAGAGAACAAAAATAAGGAAGGTCTTGGTTTCACCAGCAGTTCTGTTCAACAAACTACCAAAAGTCAAGGGTTTTCGCTGATTAAGGAAGTGTTCCATAGTGGAGGAGTAGTCCATCATCCTCAGATTAATGTAGTGTCAGAGGATGAACTTGAGGGCTACATATCAGATGGTTATGCTAGGTCCTCCATTCCTTACAAAGACTACGAGCCCTATATGGAAGATCCAGGCTATGTTTCAGATGAATTTGACTATACCTTTGGAGTTTATATCGTCACCGAGGAAGATCCAGATAAGGACATCCCAGACTTTGTGACCCCAGGCGTTGTGGTCAAGAACTGGAGTGCGGTTGAAGCCCCTGCTGCCATTCATATATCTAAGTAAAGCATTTGTTTTAAAACTTTCGCTCTGCCCAAGGCGAAACTGCATTTATAAGGGCTTACTTTTAATAATTCCCTTTGCTCTGCCCAAGGCAAAGGTGACTTTGTTGGGCGTGTCTCTTTGGTTTTGCTATCATCAATAAATCACTTTCATTTGCATTTGAGTTTTATATTTATTTACGATGTTGGAAAATAATAAAGTAGCATCTCGCATACACACACTTCCCACTTTACAAAAACTTATTAAAAATCACATCACTTGTGCAGATTGCTACATAAAATACATCCTGGGAATAATGATCCACTGCCTTCTCCAAATTTTGAGTTTCCTGTGTACGAAGCCGAGGACGAAGAAGATGATATTCCAGAAGAAATTTCCAGACTGCTTGAGAAAGAAGAGAGAGCTATCCAACCTCATCAGGAGCCCGTGGAAGTGATCAATTTGGGATCAAAAGAAATCCATAGAGAAGTGAAAATTGGAGCTCTGCTCAAACCTGATGTGAAGAAACAACTGATAGATCTGCTTGGAGAGTTTGTTGATGTGTTTGCTTGGTCATACCAGGATATGCCTGGATTTGACACAGCTATAGTTGAACACTGTCTACCTTTGAAGCCCGAATGCCCACCGATAAAACAGAAGCTCAGAAGGACTCGACCTGACATGGCTCTAAAGATTAAGGAAGAGGTACAGAAACAGATTGATGCAAGTTTCCTTGTCACTGCCGAGTATCCGTTATGGTTAGCTAATATTGTACCCGTTCCAAAGAAGGATGGTAAGGTTCGCATGTGTGTAGACTACAGGGATTTGAATAAAGCCAGCCCAAAGGATGACTTCCCATTACCTCACATTGACATCTTGGTTAACAGTACCGCGAGGTATGAGGTTTTCTCCTTCATGGATGGTTTTTCAGGTTACAACCAGATTAGAATGGCTCCCGAGGACAGAGAGAAGACGTCATTCATCACGCCCTGGGGCACCTTTTGTTACAAAGTTATGCCGTTTGGATTAAAGAATGCAGGGGCAACATATCAGAGGGCTATGACCACTTTGTTCCATGATATGATGCACAAAGAGATCGAGGTCTATGTGGATGATATGATAGCTAAGTCGAAGACCGAAGATGATCATGTTAAACACCTGGCTATGCTATTTGGCCGTTTGAGGGAATACAAGCTCCGTCTGAACCCCAACAAATGCACATTTGGAGTACGATCAGGGAAACTATTGGGTTTTATTGTCAGTCAAAGAGGGATTAAAGTGGACCCTGACAAAGTGAAAGTTATCCGGGAAATGCCAGCTCCCGCCACCGAGAAATAAGTCAGAGGATTCTTGGGACGTTTGAACTATATCTCCAGGTTTATATCCAACATGACAACTACGTGCAAACCTATATTCAAGCTCCTGAGGAAAGAACAAGGGTATGTTTGGACTGAAGATTGTCAAAAAGCCTTTGATAGTATCAAAGAATATCTGCTTGAACCGCCTATCCTGATACCACCAGTTGAAGGACGACCTTTGATTATGTATTTGACTTTTTTAGAAGATTCGATGGGTTGTGTACTCGGCCAGCGAGATGAAACAGGGAAGCAAGATCATGTCACTTATTACTTAAGCAAGAAGTTTACTGATTGTGAAACAAGGTACACTATGTTGGAGAAGACTTGTTGCACTTTGGCGTGGGCCGCCAAGCGTTTGCGCTAGTAAATGTTGAGTCACACTACTTGGTTAGTTTCAAAGATGGATCCTATCAAGTATATTTTTGAGAAGCCCGCCTTGACTGGGAGAATTGCTATATGGCAGATGTTGTTGTCTGAATATGACATCGAGTACCATACTCAGAAAGCTGTTAGAGGAAGTGTTTTGGCTGATCATCTGGTTCACCAGCCCATTTTGGATTATCAACCCTCAAACGATGACTTTCCTGATGAAGATGTTATGTTTTTAAAGATGAAAGATTGTGAAGAACCCGTACATGGTGAAGGGCCAGAGCCAGGTTCTCAATGGGGTTTAGTCTTTGATGGAGCTGTCAACGCTCATGGAAAAGGGATAGGTGCTGTTATTGTGACTCCTCAAGGGACCCACTTCCCATTTACCTCTAGATTAACATTCCAGTGTACTAATAATGAGGCTGAGTATGAAGCATGCATATTGGGCCTTGAGGAAGCAATCGACTTGAGAATTAAGAATTTGGATGTGTTTGGTGATTCTGCAGTGGTAATCAACCAAATCACTGGAGAGTGGATAACTCGACATGATAATTTGGTCCCATATAGAGATTATGCTAGAAGACTGTTACCGTTCTTTGATAGGGTTGAGTTTCATCATATCCCTCGTGATGAGAACAGAATGGCAGATGCGTTGGCAACTTTAGCCTCGATGATTGTGGTAAACTCTTGGAACGAGTGTCCTCGGATTGAAGTAAAACGTCTTGACAGACCTGCCTACATCTTTGCCGTCGAAGAAGTCAAAGATGGCAAACCCTGGTACCATGACATCGAAGTGTTTCTTAGAACTCAAGAATATCCTTTGGGAGCTTCCAACAAAGATAAGAAAACTTTGAGAAGGTTGGCTGGGAATTTTCTTTTGAGTAAAAATGTGTTGTACAAGCGGAATTTTGACATGGTATTGCTGAGATGTGTTGACAAACAAGAAGCGGGTATGTTAATGACAGAAATTCACGAAGGATCTTTTGGCACTCATGCCAATGGACATGCTATGGCTAAGAAGATTTTGAGGGCTGGTTATTATTGGATCACAATGGAATCAGATTGTTACAAGTTTGCTAGAAAGTGTCACAAGTGTCAGATTTACGCAGATAAGATTCACATGCCTCCGACTTTGTTGAATATTATCTCATCACCGTGGCCATTCTCTATGTGGGGAATTGATATGATTGGAATGATAGAGCCGAAAGCATCTAATGGACACCGATTTATCCTAGTAGCCATTGATTATTTTACCAAGTCGGTCGAGGCGGCTTCCTATGCTAATGTAACTCGACATGTGGTTGTCAAATTTATCAGGAATCAGCTTATTTGCCGATATGGTGTGCCAAGCAGAATTATTACAGATAACGGTTCCAATTTGAATAACAACATGATGAAAGAGTTATGTGAAGAATTCAAGATTGAGCATCATAATTCTTCCCCTTACAAACCAAAGATGAATGGGGCTGTTGAAGCCGCCAACAAAAACATTAAGAAGATCATTCAAAAAATGGTTGTTACTTACAAAGATTGGCATGAACTGCTCCCATTCGCCTTGCATGGATATCGTACGATGGTACGCACATCGACTGGGGCAACTCCATTTTCACTTGTCTACGGTATGGAAGCAGTACTCTCGATAGAAGTTGAGATTCCTTCTATGAGGATTTTGGTGGAGGCAAAGTTATCAGAAGCTGAATGGTGCCAGAACAGATATGATCAGTTGAACTTAATCTAAGAAAAGAGGATGGATGCGCTATGCCATGGGCAGTTGTATCAGCAGAAGATGAAGAAGGCATTTGACAAGAAAGTTCGACCCCGTGCATTCAAAGAAGGTGACCTCGTGCTCAAGAAGATTCAGTCTTTTCTCACCGACGTCAGAGGAAAATGGGCCCTGAACTATGATGGACCGTACGTGGTAAGAAAGGTCTTGTCAGGAGGTGCTCTGATGTTAGCAACAATGGACGGAGAAGAAATCACTCGCCCTGTGAATACAGATGATGTCAAGAAGTATTTCGCTTAAGGAAGTTCTCATTCACTTAAGGAGAGCAAGTTGTTATTCCCCTGATGTAATCTCTATTATTTTCCAACACTGTAAAAATGGGGTCACGCCTTTCCGCTGACCGCCATTCAATAAAGTTTCTCATTTATCAAAATCTTTTTCCCGATAGCAAAATCCAAATTGATTTAAACCTTTTTCACTACTTCGTGTTTTACTCGGTATATGAATAACAAAGGGATGACCATGGACGTTTATTTCATCCATGGAGAACGTCAATCGCATGTGTTTCCGCAAGATATTAATTTTATCCAAGGACGAGGTCTGTGGAGATTTAGCTCGAGGGCCTGTCTATCTAAGACGTTTGTTTCGCTTCTCCCAGTCCGTCAGCATCCACATAGCATATAAGTAGACAGCATGGCATATGCATTCTTTTGCATTCTCTATGTTTGTTTTATTCTATCGATTTGGTAGTAGCCATCCCTAGGTGTTTGGGTGCGTCTTATCCCTCCAATTAGATTTGTCGACCCTAGGCAGAAAAAGCGCGATGCTTCTTTTCCCCATGGAGTTCAATCCTCATGGAAGATGGTTATTTTAGTACAATCCCATTTGAGTTCATACCTTAATGGTCGAGTCTTTCCTGACAGTTTCTTTTCAGCTACTTCCTGAATCGAACTTCGGTTTTTGGCAATTACATCATGGACGTAACATCCTTTGAACATGGATCAAGTGTGCATTTATTTTGCACTCTTTTCCAGGAAGAATGGACAGACGCTTCAACAACAACATCATGAGATTTTCCACAAACAATCTCTTTATTTGAGCAACTCGTTTTGACCAAGATCTCATTCAAAACGACACATGACAGTCTCCACAAGACAGTTTACCCATCTCCAGTGATTATCGACTTGGTAAATGGAAAAACTTACAGATAGTTCTCTTTATTTGAGAATTCACACATTTTTACAACAGCTAAGATGCTCCTCAGGAATGAACCCCCAGTGGGTCCTCACATAAGTTTATCAAGCGACATCTCTCCAAAGAAGTCAAAGAAGTTTATCATATCAGTCTATCTTTATTTAAGGAGACATATATTACAATTCAACCGGTTCACATCTCTTCCGAAGATCCCCGGTGAAACTTTATAACTACATTGACAACTACATTTACAAATTCACGACTACAACTATAGATTATATCAACAACAATTACATCTGAAGTTCTACAATGAACTACATTTACAGTCTACAACGACAATTACAAACTACAATGATTCTACAATCTACAAATTTTCAACATTTCAGGAAAAGACTGAGACCAGCTCATGGTTCCCATACTATGTCGCTCGGGGAGGTCCTACATCAAAGACTGAGACCAGCTCATGGTTCCCATACTATGACGCTCGGGGAGGTCCTACATTAAAGACTGAGACCAGCTCATGGTTCCCATACTATGACGCTCGGGGAGGTCCTACATTAAAGACTGAGACCAGCTCATGGTTCCCATACTATGACGCTCGGGGAGGTCCTGCATTAAAGGCTGAGACCAACTCATGGTTCCCATACTATGACGCTCGGGGAGGTGCTACATCAAAGACTGAGACCAGCTCATGGTTCCCATACTATGACGCTAGGGGAGGTCCTACATCAGAAACTGAGACCAGCTCATGGTACTCATACCACGACGCTCGGGTAGGTTATACATTTACTATTTCCAGTTGAATTTCAAAAAAAAACATAAAAAAATGGTGAGAAAAGAAGAAAAGAGAAAATAAAACAAAACTGAATTATTGATTCGATCAGAGAGTTCACTTCGAATATTACCGTCATCTGGATTGCTCTGTGGTGATAATAGGTTATCCTTCAATTACAAGCCTCTCACCTATTGTTAAAACACCATATCCTAGGTGTTGCACCCCAAAATTTGCCCAGCATTTCTTTACCTAGATTGTGTTTCATTTCATTCACATTAGCATTATCATTTGCATTTCATTGACATGTATGTAGGAGATCAAGAGGTATGATTACCAATCAAGGGCTACACAAGACTTTGAAGCTAGTTGAGAAGGTTATTCAAGTGTTCAAGGGTTGATATCCTTGTCAGAGAAGTTAAAAGATCCTCAGAGAGAGTGGTTGAAACCAAGAGGGTGTGCCTCCTAGCTTGAGAGTTGTGGGAGCTCCTCAGATGATTCTGAAGCCAGGAAGTTAGACTTGAGGTCTTGAGAGAGCTCATGAGAAGTGTTGAAAGCCATCATGAAGCCTAGACAGGTCATTGTGCAAGGATAAGAAGCCTCAACCATGATTGGTGTAATTAGGGTTTGACTGGGTCAACCCTAGGTCAACTGATGATTTGGAGAAGGTTGAGACTTAATCCAAGAGCCATGTGATCATGGAGTGATACATTGAGATGTTATAAGGATGATTCCAAGGTCAACTCATCATGATTGAAGAGTTTGAGAAGTTTCAAGCTAGGGTTTCTAAGGCTTGACAGTGTAAAATCCCCTAGTTTGACCCCTATCTTCAAGGCAGTTTAGCTCAAGATGTGATTGTCATCTCATCTTGCCCCCAACATGAATGCTGTAGAGCATGATCTTATCTTTAAGTTGAGTGCTAGAAGTCCTTGATAGGATTTGTAGAACTCAAGTTATGACTTTGACAAGTTACAGGTCATCTGAGGTATGTGAATTTGGAAACTTGAAAGTTACCCAATTGCATCAAACTTTTGCCCAAGAACGATGATTCCCATGAACTTTTGGTCAACATGAATGTTGTTACTTATTCTCTTAGCTTTCTAGAGATTACTATAAGTCCATGATTGGATGTGTAGAACTCAACTTATGGCTTTGACAAGTCAAGGGCATTTTGGTCATTTGGAGATTACAGGTCATTTCAAGCATAAGGCCATAACTCCCATTTCCAAGCTCCAAATGGATTTTTGTTCAACATGAAAGTTGTTCAAAATGATGTTTTTAGCTTGTCTAAACATCAAGTGTCCATTGATATGGGTTATATCAAGCATTAGTTGAAGAAATTTCACATAAAAGCCATTTTAATGAATTAAAATGAGAAAATTCAAAATAAATGAGATTAACATGTTTCCAAGTCAAATTTGTAGTCAATTTGAATGGAATTAATGTTTTAGAGAGATTGGCATTATTACATTTTTGGTTTGAAGTCCATAACATAGTCATTTGGATGGTTACTTCACAATGAAGAAACATATCATATACACTCCATATATTAAAAGCAAAGGAAGAAAACCATTACATTACACTCCTTAATGATCAAGTGAATGGTCTGGATTGAGTTTAGAGCATGAGTAAGGCTTGAAGGCACACTTCCATGTTGAAATTTGGAAGGAAAGGCGAACATTCAAAATCAATAATTGGGCCTAGTTTGGGCTGGATATCCATCTGAGCACACTATAAATAAGACTTAGAACGAATTTGGAAGTTTCAGGAGCAGAATTCTGTTGAGAATCCATGGATGTGAAGTGAAGAAAAAGCTTGAAAATTGGAAATGCGTTTTGGAGGATCAAGAGGTTTCAACAAGAACTAAGCATCAAGAATTTTCCATCATTACTCCTTGAAGGATTCTGCATAGTTTGAGAGAGAATTGAGGCGCACAACCACTACAATCCAAGCTTCAAGGTTGGTTCTAAGTTCTTGAGATATCTCTTTAATTACGCACTTTTAATCCATTAGAAGCATGTGGTTAGGCTCCCCTTAGCATGTATATGAATTCTGGGTGGTTAATTTGATGGTTAGAGACAAGTTAGGGTTCCTTCCATTTTCGGTTGAGATCTTGTTTTTACGAACCATGAGTTTTCAGCATAAACTAGTGGCATGGTTAGATTCCTGAGGAAATTCTGGTCAAGATTCATGTAGACTTCGTGATCAATGGATGAGTGTAGAAGGATCTAGGGTTGCACAGGGGTGGCCGGAAAAGCCACCGGCGACTTGAGCTTGCGCGCGTGAGTTGCAGGTTTGAAACGAGGAAGACACAATCTTCACCATTCGTTCGCGTGGAGAAATTGACTTGGTCTGTGGATCCCAAGGCTCACGTTGAGCCACGCGTCCCTCCCCTTAAACGCACCGTTTCGCTTAGTGACCTGAGAGGCTTCGCTGCTTGGACCAAAGAGGGTTGAGTTCGAACCTTGGCATGAATTGTTTCTGATTTTCTGAATTGAGAACTGGAGCATTGGGCTTGGATTGCATTTGATATCAACACCCCCCAGCGAACCCAATACATTATATGAACTGATGGTCATTGCTATCCACACCACGCATTTTTTATTTTATTTTGATTTTCTTTTATTTTTTCATTTTATACATGGTTATTGATTAATTCATAATAAATTGAAAAATGATCCAATTAATCCCATTCTTTTTGCATTATATTCATAGTTGAGTCTAGTATTTTTTAGATAAAAAATACTTTTAGTTCATGCATTTTCTGATTTTATGGGAATTTGCATATTTTAATTGATATTAAAATGGTTATGTTTGATACTTGATTTTGTGGAATTTTGTGTGATCATGTGGTGATGATTTTGATCCTGATTTTTTGTGTGTGATTAGTTTAGACATGTATGCTCCCATAGCATTTTTCTCACATTTTTGTGATGAAAGTAGGTGTGTTTTCTAGATTGAGATTTAGGTGCTTCCTTTTAGGGTTTAGGTTTAGTACCTTGTAGTGTAGAATTTATTTCTAGGTCTTATTTGATGATTTGATCTCTGGAATTAATATGGTAGAGTCATGATTGACCTAGGTTCCCATAGTTATTTTTGTAGGATTTTACAATTGGTCTTAGTATTTTAGTTAGGATTAACTTTAGTACTAGGTTTTAGGTGATCCTAACTTGCTAACTCAAATAGATTAACTTCTTTAGTCCCCTTAGATTAGGGTTTTGTTTTGTTTGCCTTTGGTTGAGATTGAAGACAAGTTGAAGACAAGGTAAGGATGATTGAAGTTGCTTGGAGCTTGGAGTTGCTTGTGCCTGAAGGTGTCTGATGAAGATTTAGGAGGTAGGAGACATACGGAGAGCCTTATAGTTAAAATGACTTCTTTCACAAATATGGAAAGCATCTTGTGCTTCCATTCCTCCCAATGACTAAAAGTCCTTCTAAGATATTCACATCCCTCCTTTGGAGGGATGAGTGGCTTTATCTGGGAAGTAGAACTTTGAGGGAACCAGTCTCTCATAATGATGAACCCTTACAGGCTTCCTTTGGTTGTCAATAAGCTGTTTATCATTTCCACTCATTCTGTTAAATCAATTGTCTTATGGTTTGAGTATCTTGGAAGATGTTGGACTTGAGTTTGAAGATGAGGACTTCACTGAAGAGTGTGGAAGAGGATGATTCCTTGAGCATTGCCATTGCAGCTGAAGCTTGAAGAGCAAGAAGAACAAGTTGATACTTGAAGATTCAATGGAGATTGAATGTAGAGTTGAGGCTTAAAGAATTGAAGGATGAAGTTGACACTTCCATGTGATTGAAGATTACTCTGAGAAGCTGAAGCTTGTAGGAGAAGAAGACCAAGTTGATACTGGTAAAGCAAAGAGAGCTGAAGCTTGAAGACCAAGTTGATACTTGAAGATCCAATTGAGATTGAGTGTAGAGCTGAGGCTTGAGGAATAAAGGATGAGTTGATACTTACATTGATGCTTGGAGAGCCTGAAGGAGTCAAGTTGATACTTGTAGTTAGGAGTGAAGCCTGAAGGTGGAATTGACTGGAGAGCTGAAGCTTGGAGAAGAGAGGATAAGTTGAAACTTATGTTGATGGGTTGAAACCCTGGAGAAGCAAGTTGATACTTGTCATGAAGGATGATAGCCTTGAAGGGTGGTTGAAGTCTGAAGACTGGATTGCTGTCAGAAGAGCTGAAGCTTGGGATTGAAAGAGGGAGCTGTTGATCTGCTTTCTCTCTTGTCTGTTTGCTTTTCTGTGTTGATGTGCCTTGTTTGACTTGCTTGATGCATTAGAATAAGCCCATATCTAGACTGACTTTAAGCTAGGAGCATGATTGCACTAGAGGTTGAGTTGCTCCCTCTGCTTGTATTTTTACTGTATGGCTTTGCTTGCGGGTATTCGGTAGAGCCCTGCTCCCTTGATCATGTGGTTTATTTTGCTTGATAGCATGTTATTTCTTCTGTATGATTACAGTTATTCATATCTGGCTTGAGGTTGAGATGAGCTTATGGAGGCTGCTGCCCCACACACATTTGCTCCCTCACTTGCATTGCATGCATTTTACAGTCGTTTACTGTTTACTGTTTACTGTTTAAGATGATGCTTTATCTGTTTCTGTTTATCATTGATATGATCCCATAGGAGTCTCACTTCCTTTGATAAGGAAGTGATGATAGAACTTTAGGTTGAAACCTATGCATGATAACTTCTAGGAGTTCCCTGTTTCAAACCTCAACCATAGGATGAATCCTTGGCATGACAACATTAGGACTTGATAGTCTCCCTTTAGTTGAGCCTGTTCTCTTCTCATCTCTAAACGAGCCTTAAGCTATCTGAGAAAGGATTGTTGGAGAACTTATTTTCAACAGTCTGGATGTTTAGTATGGCACCCTTTGGGTGACATGCGACGCATTCACTCTCAGGTCATAGTCTTTAGTGCGATTGAAATTGCAAACATAATAAAAAAACACTTCTTTCATAAAAGACAGAAAAAAAACTTCAAACCTTTTTGCCCCGTGGGCCCATAAGTCAAAGGAAGCTTTTCTAAAGAAAAGATTGTCATTAAACTTCAGCGCCACTGCAAACAGGCTTTGTCCCTAACTGCTGGAACTGCTGTTTAACCCTACTCGACAAAACAGATGAATCTGAATTCCTATAATCCGTAGTATCCCGAACTACGTAAGCTCTGATCTCTCATATCTGTTGAGAGTACGTAGGCACAATACTGATGTATTGGCGAGCTACCTGCCCCGTAACTCGTAGTAGGTCGAGCTACGTTGACTCTGATTTCTCATTCTCTGATGAGAATACGTAGGCATAAAGCGTGATGCTTTGCCGAGTCATTTTCTTTTCTTTTAAGCCAGCCTTGATAGGTAGATAGATAAAACAAACCCGTCCAGTAAACACAACAAGCGTGGATCCCGTCGAGTACGACGGACGTGAGGGGTGCTAATACCTTCCCCTTGCATAACCGACTCCCGAACCCAGACAACGGTTGCGATGACCTTGTCTTATACCTTTTCGTCAGGTTTTTCCAATCGTTTCCTTTCCCATTCCGAGGGATAAATAACGAAAGGTGGCGACTCTTCTGTTTTGCCGGCACCTTATTTTCGCGGAAGCGACAGCTGGCGACTCTGCTAGGGACTTGATAGTTTCCTGGGATCTAACGTCTCGTATGCGAGTCAGTTTGGGGATCCAACATCCCCTGCGAGAGTCAATCCTAGCGCTTGTATGATTACTTGTTGGGTTGTGTTTATTTATCGCATTTTTATTTCCCGCATTTTGTTTCCAGTATGATATGATTATCTGTGCTGTTGTGGGAGGGGCATTCTCATGAGTGAGAAGCCAGACCCAGGCTTGAGTGAACATAGCATTAGTTGTGGAAATTAGTGGGCGCGTGCTTGCTTGGCAGGCACTAGTATCTCATGAAATCCACGCTCAGACGAGGTTCTCCCGGTTGACTTCTTTTTCAACCCTTTGGGTTGAGGGGGTTGTTGGTTTGGAGGATTGTCGACTCTGGGGACCGATCATTTGGGATTCAGCCGAGTGAGGCCGCTTCATGAGCTGGTGATGCCACACCTTCTGGGTATCGTATCACCCCTCTTGAATGTCTGTGACGCTGATGACCGCATAGGATGCCAAACTTGTGTCAGTTTAGGTCCGTACCTGTGAGCAAGGTTGGGTTTATTGCAGGAAACCTTGACCTTCAGATTACCTGGTTTTCTTGATAGTGAATCAGTTTTGTTGGTATCAGAGGTTCTCATCAGCAGGTATATGTGTTCTTGACAGAGCAGATTTATGGTCCTGTATCAGAGGTCATTATTATCAGATGTGTGTTCTTGACAGAGCAGATTTATGGTCCTGTATCAGAGGTCCTTATTTTCAGAGATATGTTTGTTCTTGACAGAGCAGGGTTTTGGTCCTGTATCAGAGGTCCTGTATCAGATGTTTGTTCTTGACCGAGCAGATTTATGGTCCTATGTGTGTGTGTTCTTGACAGAGCAGATTTGTGGTCCGATACTAGGGTTTTCTTCTTATCAGAGATAGTGGTTGTTCTTGACAGAGCAGCATCATGGTTTTGTTGATACAGAATCTTCGCAGCACAGTCGCCTTGATCTCCTGCTGCATGATTGCATTTTACATTGCTTTGCATACCCATTTGCATTTCATTAACATGTGTCTGTGTTGCAGGTACCGTTTCCCCCAATTCAGGATTTCTGGCCTTCTATTGTATTGTTATGGGTTCTCTGAGGAAGACCGTGGCTTACATGCTCCCTGCCCCTGATGTTGTTCAGCTGACTGGTTTGATTGCTTTAGCAGATGATTCTGTGAGAGATGAATTCAGAAAGTCTTACGGTAAACTGCTCAGTTTGGTTCGTAAACCTTCTGCGTTTGAGTTGAATGGGTTGCACGCTCTGCTGCAGTTCTATGACCCTCCTTTGAGATGCTTTACTTTCCAGGACTTTGTTCTCGCACCCACGCTAGAAGAGTATGTTGATTTGTTAGGTGTGCCTATCAAGAGTCAGATGCCCTTTGTCCATAGGGATGCTGAGCCTAATCTGGCTAGTCTAGCTCCGTCACTTCATCTGGATGCCTCCGAGTTGGTGTTGTCTAGTTAGAACAAGGTTCTCGGTTTCTCCTTGCAGTTCTTAGTGGGAAAAGCTCAACAGTGCACCAAAGACGGATGTTGGGTCGTGTTCAATGCCATCCTCGCTCAATGCATATATGGCATCATTCTGTTCCCCAACATGCCCGACTTTGTAGACTTCAACGCCTTCCACATCTTTGCTTCAGGGAATCCAGTCCCTACCTTGATAGGAGATGTCTACCATTCCGTCCACTACAAAAACGAGAACAGAAGGGGCAAGAATGTCTCGTGCTATGTGCCTCTGCTTTATAAATGGCTTGATAGTCATCTACCCAAGGGGGGTCCCTTTGCTTCGTCTGTAGCCACAACTAAGTGGTCCGAGCGTTTGATGAGTCTATCTGCAGAGGATATTGACTGGTTTGACAGAGATAGGTTGGGTACCGAGATTATCTTCAGCTGCAGCGGGTTTCTGAACGTGCCTTTGATAGGCAGGAAAGGTTGTATCAACTATCATCCGTCTTTACTGGTCCGACAGTTTGCTTATGCTTTGAGAGCTCCGCCGAAGGATGAAGAGGTACAGGAATCTCTGTACCTCACTGGTCTTCTAGGAGGGGATATGTTATCTAAGCTTCAGCACGCTTGGAATGGTATCTGTAAGCGGGGAAAACCATTGCTAGGGAAAAGCAATAGTCAAGCCTACGCTCCGTACGTGACGTTGATCAGAGCCAGAGCAGATGCTATAGGGATGTCGTTTCCTCCTGCCAAGCCAGAAAGCCCTCCAGTGATTGAAGAGCCTACCACCGTGCCCATTCAGCAACATAATCAGGTGTTAGCTGAGACAGATGAATTGAAGAAGGCAAATGAAGAATTGGAGAAAGAATTGGCTCAACTCAGAAGCGAGAGAAACGAAGTCGTTCATTCCTTCAAGAGGCAGACAGAGCTGGTGAACCAGCTAGGTACGGATTTGACTAAGCAGATAGCTGAGCGTGAGCGCATGGGTCGAGACTTCAAAGCTGTCAACGATGTACTGGCCACGAAGAAGCAGCACTTGGACGAAGCGTATCGGAGGATATCCAAGTTTAACCAGCATTGGAAGGCCACCCTAGCCAACAGGATTGAGCGGGAGGATAAGCTGATGCAACAGATCTCCAAGCTGAAAGCCCAGGTGAAGGCTAGTGAGAAGAGGTTTGATGAAGAAACCGCTCGCAGATATGCCACTGAAGGCCAGCTCAACAAAGCTCTTGCTAACCTGAAGGAGCGCAAACTGATGTTTGAATCCAAGAAGCGGAAGCTAGAAGATTGTTTCGGCGAAGGAGCATGGGAAGATTCGGTCGAAGGTCTTCAATACACCATTATGCAGAGGGAGTTACTCGTCGAAGGGTTTCTCACTCGGCCTGATCATCCAGAAACGAAGGGGTTATTAGAAGAGTTTCGCGCCCGTGGCCGTGCTTTACTATATTTGTAATCCTTTTGTGTTGATCATTGTTGGATGCTGACCATCACCAGGCTTGTTGGCTGAGGTCATGCTATTGATGCATCTTGTACTCACTGATGTTATGTACGGCCTTGATGGGCTTTCTTTATATATGAGATGTTATTTCCATGATTGGACTCGGACTTCTTATTATCAGCACTAGCACTCAGGCACTAGGATCGGGGAAAACCTCCCTAACACACAGACACACGTTTGCATTTGCATGAAGCATTTGCATAACGAGCACTTTGTCGTTTTTCCTAACCCTTTTGTGTTTACAGGTTGTTTCAGGTTGTTCTAGGATTGATCAGAGACCTATCCGCCGCTATCCGACCAGAGAAAATCAAACCAGAATCATGGAGCAAGTGCAAACTAATGTTCAGGAACTCCGCGAAAGAATGGATCGCTTCATGGAGCTCATGCAAGCGGTCGCCAATGGCCAGGATCAGCTCAGAACCTTGGTTCAACCTCTGATTTCAAGGGTTGATAGCAATGGCGTACTCCATGGTGGGACCGTGCCTACTCCTCCACCTGTTGAAACTCCTCAGAATGGCGTCCCCGTGACCGCAGGGAATGGCAGTGCCAACGGCAATGTGATATCTAACATGGGACTCAACGGTAATACGATGGGCGCCGGTAATGGAAATTTTGAAGCTAACGTCAATGGTGGGCTGGGCAACGGCAATGCAGGTGTTGGGAATCTGTTCGGGCCTCAGTTGTGGTTAGAAGACCGTCAAGACGATGTGTTCTCTCAGAGAGGTGCTGAAGGGGAGCTGACTGCTGAAGCACGTATAAGATTCAAGGCACTCGAGGATAAGATGAGGAACATCGAGAACAAGAACACCCTGGGCGTTGATATGTCCAAGTTGGGACTGATTGCTGATTTTAAGGTGCCTCCCAAGTTCAAGGTACCTGACTTTGAAAAATACAAGGGCACCACTTGCCCTCGCGTCCACCTGAGATCATATTATAGAAAAATGTCCGCTCATTCTGAGGACGAGAAGTTGCTGATGCACTTCTTCCAGGACAGTCTGTCCGGACCCTCCCTCGAATGGTACATGAGTCTGGAACCTACCAGTGTGCGCACGTGGAAGGACCTTGCTGAAGCATTTGTGCACCACTACCAATATAACAGTGACTTGGCCCCGAACCGAGTCCAACTGCAGAATCTGTCGCAAAGGAACAACGAAGGGTTCAAGGAATACGCCCAGCGGTGGCGTGAATTGGCAGCCAGGGTTCAGCCGCCGATGGTTGAACGTGAGCTTGTGCAAATGTTCGTGGCCACCCTCCCAGGGGTTTATTATGAGAAATTGGTCAGCGGTATGTCCGGAACCTTCTCGGATCTCATTATCACAGGTGAGCACATTGAAAATGGGATCAAACTGGGGAAAATTCAAGGTGATTCATCCTCAGCTGGAGGAGGAAAGAAAACTTATGGTGGCAAAAGACAGGAAGGAGAAACGAGCGCCGTGACCAACGCTCGAAGGAAAGGAAAAGGCCCTCACCAACAGGTGGCCAGCATAACTATCCCGGCAGTTCAACAGCCACAGCCACAGCAGCAGCAGCAGCAACCGAATCAACAAGGGTACAGAAAGTATCAGAACATGGCACCTTTGTCGAGCCGTCACCTCGAGACACCGCCCATGTCTTACGCGCAACTATTGCAGACTTTGCTTCAGCTATAGTTGATCCAGAAGAGTACCCTGGCTCCCTTGACAGGGGCACCTCCGCCAGGTTATGACGCGAATGCAACTTGTGAGTTTCACTCAGGGGCACCAGGTCACACAATAGAAAATTGCAAAGCCTTCAAGCATAAGGTGCAGGACATGGTGGACGCCAAGATCATCAACTTCTTAGATAATGTGCCAAACGTCACGAAGAACCCTATGCCGAATCATAGGGGAGGTGGAGTAAACGCCATTATTAAAGACGAGGGTTTGGATTTGTTGACTGACGTCAGAGATCTGAAGACACCGCTTAGCTTCGTTAAAGCTAAGCTGATGAAAAGGGGTTTCTTTCCAGGTTGTGGAGAACTGTGTATGGGCTGTGCAATTTGTCCTGATGGATGTGAATAGTTGATAGAGGGGATTCAGAGTCTGATGACCGAAGGAATCCTGCAATTTAGCCGAAGGGCCGAAAGCGGATCAGGAGAGGTAATGCTGAAGCAAGATGATGAGGTCGCCACCATCACCATCCCTTGCCAGACGATAACTATTTCTGCACCCAGGCCGCCCACGATTACCATCACCAAAGCTGGGCCGATACCGTTCGAAAGCACTAATGCTGTCCCATGGCATTATGGGGCAGAGGTCTACTGCAACGGACAGAAGTTGGAACTAGAACCGTTTGGGTCATCTTTGGAGAACCTAGCGGGCGTTAGCGGAATCACTCGTAGCGGAAGAGTGTTTGCACCACTTGAGGTCGTGGCGGACAAAGCGGACAAAGCTGATGCAACTGATAAAGGGAAAAGTAAAGTCGTTGAAGAGATCCCTCGTGGGGTAGACAAAGACTTACTTGTTAAAGACGCCGAGGAATTTATGAGGTTGATTAAAAAGAGTGACTACAAGATCGTGAATCATCTCCATCAGACACCCTCGAAGATTTCCATCCTGAATCTGTTGCTGTATTCGGAGGCACACCGCAACGCACTGCTGAAGGTGTTGAACGCCGCATATGTACCGCAGGAAATATCGGTAAACCAGTTGGAAGAGGTCGTAGCTCATGTGAATGCTGGAAATGGGCTAGGGTTCACTGACCTGGAGCTGACGCCGAAGGGAAGGAACCACAATAGCGCCCTGCACATCTCGATAGAGTGTAGGGGAACGATTATGTCCCACATGTTGGTGGACACGGAGTCGTCGCTCAATGTTCTTCCGAAGAAGGCATTAATGAAGTTAGATACTCACGGAGTGATTTGCACACCCAGTGATCTGGTTGTGAAGGCGTTCGATGGAACCAAACGCCATGTTTTCGGGGAGGTGACGTTGTCGATCCAAGTCGGGCCGGAAACATTCGACGCGGTCTTCTACATTATGGACATCATGCCTGCCTACAGCTGTCTCTTGGGCCGGCCATGGATCCACTCCGCAGGTGTCGTGATCTCCACGTTGCACCAGAAACTCAAGTACGCTGTCGGAGGTAGCATCGTGACCGTATGTGGCGAGGAAGACATAATGGTGAGCCATTTGTCGTCCTTCAAGTATGTCGAGATGGATGGGGAAATCCACGAAACCCTATGCCAAGCGTTCGAAGCTGTTAAAGTCAAGGACGTAGCGCCTGTAGTCACTGAGAAGCCAGAGATGACTCTCTCTTCATTCAAGGAGGCCCGGGCCGTTGTTCAAGCCGGATGTACCCCAGGCTGGGGGAGAATTTTGGAGATACCTAACAAGCAAGATAGGTTTGGGTTGGGATATTCTCCTGGAGCTGAAGCCTCCTCTTCTAGCAGTGCGTCGCGAGGTGAAGGGTCGATCCATTTTACCAGAGGCGGGGTGATATTTGAAAGCATCAATGCAATGTCTGAAGACAGCGGAGATAGCGACTGTGACTTAGACTCTTGGATCCAGCCAAGCAAGCCAGGCGAGAGCCTCAACAACTGGTCCATCAAGGATATCATCCAGATGACAAGCGAAGAGTAATGATTTACTTTTTCCAATCATTGTACAACCCTATGTCTTACCCGGGGCATAGTGGTTTTATTGTCAGGGCGTTGTTTGATTATGTACATGCATTTTATCAATAAATCAAAAGGCATTTTTCTTCGTATTCAAATATTGTGATCTCTGTTATTCCTGTTTTATATTTGTTTTGAAAAACAATAAAATGGCAACGGGGTTTATGCTAACCTGCATATCCTTGTCTTAAGCTTAACCCTTGTTATTGCAGGATCCACATAGCAGATGACATCGACTCTGGACCTTCTACGACTCACTTCGACTTCGATTGCCCGATCTATCAAGCCGAAGAAGAGATTGATGAAGACGAAGACCTTCCCGAAGAGTTGGCCCGCTTGTTGAAACAAGAAGAGAAAGTTATTCTGCCTCATGAAGAGGAGATCGAGATTGTGAATCTGGGTTCTGAAGAACTTGTCAGGAACGTCAGGATAGGGGCCGCATTGCAGAGTGATGTCAAGCAGAGATTGGTCAAGATGCTTCGAGAGTATAGTTACGTCTTTGCTTGGTCATACGAAGATATGCCCGGGCTTGATACGGACATCGTGGTCCACCACTTGCCGCTGCGAGAAGATTGTCCTCCCGTTAAGCAGAAGCTTAGGAGGACGCGACCAGATATGGCCGTTAAGATCAAAGGAGAAATGCAAAAGCAGTTTGATGCTGGCTTCTTAGCGTTCACCACTTACCCTCCGTGGGTCGCCAACATAGTGCCTGTACCGAAGAAGGACGGTAAGGTGCGAATGTGCGTCAATTATCGAGATTTGAATAGGGTGAGCCCTAAGGATGATTTCCCGCTCCCTCATATTGATGTGTTGGTCGACAATACAGCTCAGTTCTCCGTATTTTCGTTCATGGATGGCTTCTCCGGTTATAGATGGTGCCGGAGGACATGGAGAAAACTACGTTTATCACACCTTGGGGAACGTTTTGCTACAAGGTAATGCCTTTCGGTCTGAAGAACGCAGGGGCCACTTACCAACGAGCAATGGTTACTTTGTTTCATGACATGATTCATCATGAGATTGAAATCTATGTTGATGACATGATTGCGAAGTCCCAAATGGAGGAGGGACATCTGGTCAATTTGCTGAAGCTTTTTGAGAGGCTTAGGAAGTTCAGGTTGAGGCTGAATCCTAACAAGTGTACTTTCGGAGTACGGTCCGGAAAGCTACTGGGGTTTATCGTGAGTGAAAGAGGCATCGAGGTTGATCCTGCGAAGATAAAAGCGATACAAGAAATGCCAGTGCCAAAAACAGAAAAAGAAGTTCGTGGTTTCCTAGGCAGAATAAACTACATTGCAAGGTTTATTTCTCAGCTCACGGCCACGTGGGAACCGATGTTGAAACTACTAAAGAAAGATCAGGCGATTATCTGGAACGAGGATTGCCAGAAGGCATTCGATAAGATAAAACAGTATCTGCAGGAACCTCCGATCTCGATACCCCCAGTGGCCGGACGACCCTTAATCATGTACTTGACAGTTCTTGAGAATAGTATGGGGTGTGTTCTCGGTCAGCATGACGAGACGGGCAGAAAGGAGCATGCCATTTACTACTTGAGTAAAAAGTTCACAGATTGTGAATCTCGTTACTCGATGCTGGAGAAGACGTGTTGTGCACTAGCCTGGGCTGCCAAACGTCTACGACAGTACATGCTCAACCATACCACCATGCTAATTTCGAAGATAGATCCGATCAAGTACGTCTTCGAGAAGCAAGCGCTTTCAGGCAGGATTGCCAGATGGCAAATGGTGTTGACGAAATATGACATTCAGTACGTTTCCCAGAAGGCCATCAAGGGAAGCGTATTGTCTGAATACCTGGCCGAACAGTCGATCGAGGATTATCAGCCTATGAAATTTGAATTCCCTGATGAGGATATCATGTTTCTTAAAGCGAAAGATTGCGATGAATCGTTGCCCGACGAGGGTCCAGATAGGAAATCCCAATGGAAATTGATATTTGACGGGGCGGTTAATTCTTATGGAAGTGGCATTGGGGCGGTCATCATGACTCCCCACGGATCCCACATCTCGTTCACTGTGAGACTGACGTTTCCAGTCACCAATAACGAAGCGGAGTACGAAGCATGCATCATGGGTCTAGAAGAAGCAATTGATTTGAGAATCAAGAACCTAGACATATATGGTGACTCGGCGCTTGTGATTAACCAGATTAAAGGGGAGTGGGAGACTCGTCAATCGAATTTGGTGTCGTACATGAATTATGCCAGAAGGCTACTTCCGTTCTTTGATCGAGTGGAACTCCATCATGTGCCCAGGGCCGAAAATCAGATGGCTGATGCCTTAGTCATGTTGGCTTCAATGTATAAAGTCAATTTTTGGAATGAAGCTCCAAGAATTGTCCTTTCTCATCTTGATAGACCTGCATTCGTCTTTGCGATCGAGGAAGCCTCCGATGGCAAGCCATGGTTCCATGATATCCAGACCTTCCTTATGACTAAGGAGTATCCTGTGGGAGCATCAACCCAGGATAAGAAGACTCTGAGGAGGCTGTCTGGAAATTTTTATCTCAATCCTGATGGAGTTTTGTATAAAAGAAATCACGATCTCGTGCTACTCAGATGTGTAGATGAGAAAGAAGCGAGTATGCTCATGGAAGAAGTCCATGAAGGCACATTCGGTACGCACGCCGGCGGGCATGCTATGACAAGAATGATCCTGAGAGCAGGATACTACTGGCTGACGATGGAGTCGGATTGCTTTAAATTCGCGAAAAGATGTCATAAATGCCAGATTTATGCTGATAAAGTTCATGTACCGCCATGCCCGTTGAATGTCATGTCCTCCCCGTGGCCGTTCTCCATGTGGGGCATCGGCATGATAGGAAAGATCAAGCCCACTGCATCTAACGGTCATCGCTTCATTCTAGTAGCTATCGACTACTTCACCAAGTGGGTGGAGGCATCCTCGTACGCTAATGTGACCAAGCAGGTGGTGGCTAAATTCATAAAGAGGGATATCATCTGTCGTTACGGAATTCCCAAGCGAATCATTACTGATAATGGTTCGAATTTGAATAACAAGATGATGAAGGAGCTGTGCCAGAGTTTCAAGATTGAACACCACAACTCATCTCCTTATCGGCCGAAGATGAACGGCGCCGTTGAAGCGGCCAATAAGAACATAAAGAAGATTGTTCAGAAGATGGTTGTGACCTACAAGGATTGGCACGAGATGCTGCCATTTGCACTGCACAGTTATCGTACCACGGTACGTACGTCAACTGGGGAAACTCCTTTCTCCTTAGTGTATGGTATGGAAGTTGTCCTGCCGTTAGAAGTGGAGATCCCTTCTTTGCGAGGTTTGGTTGACGTGAAACTCGACGAGGCACAATGGATTAAGAACCGACTAAACCAACTCAGCCTGATGGACGAGAAGAGGTTAGCATCGATTGCGCATGGTCGTCTGTACCAAATCCGAATGAAGAAAGCTTATGATAAGAAGGTGCGTCCTAGAAGCTTTCAGACGGGTGATCTCGTCCTGAAGAAGATTCTTCCTCCACACTCCGATCACCGGGGAAAGTGGACTCCTAATTACGAAGGTTCGTACGTCGTCAGCAAGGTCTTTCCGGGAGGAGCCTTGTTGTTCTCCACAATGGACGGCGAAGATTTTGCATCCCCGGTGAACGCGGACGCAGTTAAAAAATACTTTGCTTAAAAAAATGACCCGCTGGAAAGAAAAAGAATATCCAGGAAAAAAGGGGCATCCCGGCGAACCCCAAAAAAGGAAAAAGGTTCGGGCAAAAATTAGAGATATAAATTAAAAGAATGTACAACCGCAAAGTCGAAAACCCGGATGGGCGACTTTGGCACAAAAGGGTATCCCGGTGAATCGAAAACCCAAAAGGGGGATTCAGGCAAAAGTTAGGGATTTGAAAAAGCAAATGACTGCGTTCCGCGTGTGGAGTTTCATTGTTTAGTGGTTTGGAAGACCTGAGGGCCGTTTATCTGAATCAATCTCTTCTGAAGCTGAAGCGTCGGAGAAGTATCGAAGTCGAGTGGGTCATAGAGGGATCAACTCATGGTGTTCGTCTACGCCTCGTTGCTGACATTTGTGTATATACTGATGTATATTTATGTTTTTATATTTGCGCAGCTTCCTCATTCCAGGAGCTTGCATCTGTTGTAAAACATTTTTACCCATTCAGGGGTTCGTTATCAATAAAATGTATACGATTCAGCAATTCTGTTTGTCTGTTTAGCATTTATCTGTTTTGTTTGCGAAAAAGAACGTCAATGTTTTTGATAAAATGCGCATACATAAACCTGCTGGCCTAGGCCACTGATTGTTGAAACAATGAATTACTTGAACATTGTCACAAGATGATAACCTTGATAGGTCCCTTTGAGAAGGGTGTCTTGTCTGTTTGTTTATGTTGTTGCAGGTATGGCATGTACCAGGTAGTACGCCGTATGCGTCCCCAAGCAGGATGATTCCTTCTTCTCCAGCGAAGTTCAGCAGCCTCTATCCATAGAGTCTGAACGTGAAATCGTAAGCATTGATATGTTTTCCCCAAGCAGAGAAGATTCTCTCCCCAATCAGATGTACCCCAAAGGGTCGTCATCTCCCTAGCTGAGTCACATACTGAAGTGTGCAGCAATTGATAGTTCTAGACTGAAGTCTTCAGCAGAATTGAAATTCCCCGCAGAGTTATACTCTCCCCTGTAAGCAGGACGATTCCTTCTTCCCCAGGCGAGTTTGCAGATCCCCAAGGGAGCCGAGTCCTTAGAAAGCAGTTTGGGGCCATGATTGGTTTTCCCCAGTAGAGTGTTGAGTAGTTGATGCTGTATTTCCCCACCGGAGTCGTTACCTCCAGGAAGGTTTGGCTGCGAACACCGTGCAGTTTATTTCTGCGATTGACATCGCTTCCCTCAGCAGGCCTGGGTTCTCGTAGAGCTTCGTTCCCCTGCAGTAGTCGACTGAAGTTTGCTTCCCCATGCGGAGTCCGATTGAGATTGGTGTGACTTCTTCTCCTTGGCAGGATGAGTCCTCCCCCACCAGAGTGGTTCTTTCTCCTTGACAGGAGGATTCTCCCTTCAACATTTATTTTGCTGACGGGATCGCAACATTTTGCATGATTGCATAACATTTATCATAAACGCGTAGCATTTTCACCGTGTGGAGCATTGCGCCGTTGTCAAAGATATGCATATGAAACATGAGCTAGGTCGTTACCATTTTCACTTTGCAGGTGTTCCTCCGCAAAACCGCTTGCTCAAGATGATTCTTGAATTCTCCCCAGCAAAGTCGTTTGCTCAAGATGATTCTTAAAATCCCCAGTGAAGTCGCCAGAGTTGGTTGCTCAAGTTGATGCTTAGAATCCCCGGCAGAGTGAGTGCTCGGGATGATTCCCGAAATCCCCAACAGAGTTATGGGTTCAGGATGATCCTTGAAGTCCCCACGGAGTTATTTTTCCAAGATGATTCTTGATGTCCTCAGCAGAGTTGACTCACCCCGAATGATTTTTGGATCCCCGAAGCAGAGTGACTTGATAGTTCTCCAGAATCCCCAGTGGAGATGCATCATCCCCAGTGTTGCACCCCAAAATTTGACCAACAATTATTTATCCATCTAGTGTTTGAAAGTTGATCTTCAGAGGAATTGGTTGGAACCAGGGTTGTGTGCTTCATAGCTTGAGAGTTGTGGGTGCCCCTCAGATGATTCTGAGACTTTGAGAATGAACTCGATGTTTGGAGAAAGCCTATGAGATGTCTTGATAGCCATCATGAAGCCCAGAGAGGTCATTATGCAAGGGTTCAGAAGATTCAACCATGAATGGTAGAATTAGGGTTTTGACTGGGTCAACCCTAGATCAGCTGAAGATTTGGAGAAGGTTGAGACCCAATCCAAGGGCCATGAGATCATGGAATGATGTATAGAGATGTTATAAGGATGATTCCTAGACCAACTCATCATGAATGAGGAGTTTGAGAAGTTTTGAGTTAGGGTTTCTGAGGATTGGCAGTGAAAAAACCCTAGTTTGATCCCTATCTTCCAGGCAGTTTTAGCTCTAGATGTGATTGATATCTCATCTTCCCCACAACATGAATGTTGTAGAGCTTGTTCTTAGCTTTAATTTGAGTGGTAGAAGTCCTTGACAGGAGTTACAGAGCTCAAGTTATGGTTTTGACAAATTACAGGTCAGCTGAGGTGTGTGAATCTGGGTCCTTGAAAGTCACCCAACTTGCAGACAACCTTTTCCCTAGTAGGATGATTCCTATGATCTCTTGGTCAACATGAATGTTGGAGGGCATCTTATTAGCTTTAATTTTAGTGGTAGAAGTACTTGATAGGATTTGTGGAACTCAACTTATGGTTTGAACAAGACAGGGGTACTTTGGTCATTTGTCAATTATAGGTCATTTTAGCCAATGCCTAAAACTCCTATTTCCAAGCCTCAAATGGAAAAACTCAAAACATTAAAGTTGTTCAAAATGTGATTTTAAGTCTAGAAAGAAGGTCATGAATTGTTGGAAAAGCTCATAGCATGGATTTGCATGATTGGTCAAAAATGAACTAAAAATGGCATATAAGTTTGAAAAGTTGAATTTGAAAATTGGTTTGTGAGATCCACAAATCCAAAATAGGTCATCCAATATATCATTTTGATTGAAAAAACCATTTTTAGAACATTGGTTTAGATAGAATTTTGATTTGAAGCTTTAAAAGAGGTGATGCTTTGTTATTTTGTTTCTTGCATTTGAAGTCACCTTTGGAAATCCCAACACAAGGCAAGGAAAAAGCTTGTAATGGTTTATAACACTTCAATATATCATGTAAGGAGATTTTAAGGCCAATTTGCAATGGATAATGCATGATGCATGAGATTTTCAACTTACCATCATATGAGATTCTAGCACTTTCTAGACCTTTCTAGATGAATCCAAGAGCTTCCATTAAGCATTATTTAAAGAGTGAATCAGGGAGAGTAAAAGGTTGGTGATCATTGTTAGTGAGAGGTGAGATTAGAGTGTGAGAAGCAAGATTCTTCCATTGGCAATTTGATCTCAAACCTTCATTCTCTTCAATCTCCATTCATTTCTCCATCATAAATCTATTATTCTGATCATTGTGAGTGAGTACATGCTGAGGTAGAAAAGGATCCATGGCTGTTTGAAGATATCTTGAGGAAATTGCAAGAACTGCATTTTGCTGTCCAACTCGAGTTTCAAGCCTTGTTCACCACTTTTGCTGCATACAGAATCCACATTGGCCTCTAAGGATCAAACAAGGAAGGTTTCAAGCACTGAATTGCAAGGGAACCCTAGCTTCCATTAAAGTGTAACAGGTTGGTGATCTTGCTCAAATCTCATAGTTTATGTACATTCTGCCATAGTTATAGGTTTAGACTGGTTAAGCTAGGATAGAGGACCATTTTCTGAGAATTAGGGGAAGGATCATGAGGTTTCGAGGCAGGGTGCAATTTCCTGCAGAATGAATAACAAGCTAGTTTATGTGCATCAATGGATATGAGATGGTGTAGAATGGTTAGGGAAACGTGTAGAATAATTCTTGATCATTAGTTGGAAGTTCCATTGAGTTTGATAACAGAGGAAAGAAATGGAACCTTGATGATGAAGCTTTCTGTTAAGATGATTTAAAGAGTTTCAAGGAAAACTAGAGATGGCATCGTGTTCTTGGTGAGTCATAGCACAACTTTGCTTTTGGAATCATGGAGTTTCGTGGGGAAATGGAGAAGCACGAACGGGTTGAAGATGCTTGCATGGGGTTAGGGTTTCTGCAAACCCTAGAGTTCAGTTGGGGACGATGAAGGTCCACCGTCGGATGATCTCAAGACCTTGACTTATTCTCATGATCCAATGGCCCATATTTGATTTCAGAATGGAGGGAAGACTGAAGCTTGCGAAACGCTGCGTATCATTTAGCCAAACGCACCGTTTTGGTTCGTTGGTAAACCTGGGCTCAGCAACTTATTCCTATCCGCACCCCCCTTTCATATGGCCCAAATGAAATGAACTGATCTGGCCCTTCTATTTCCACCCCCTCCCTTTTATATTATTTTGAATTCTTTTAAATTCTTTAATATTTTAGCCACCTTTAAAAATTCATAAGTAATTGATAAATGGCTCTTTTTTGCTCATTCTTTTTTCTATGTTTAGATAATTTTGTGTAGAAAAATATAAAAATAAAAATGAAATTTTATTTTTAATGTAGAATTTTTAGTGATATTTTCTTTTAAGTAGTGTAGTTTCTTTCTTTTAGTTGATACCTTATCTTGGAAGAATTGTTTTAGGACCTTCCCTTAGGTTTTTTAATTCATTCTTTTTTGTGTAATTAGATATTGAACCCTAGTTTCATGTAGGATTTATCCCTTGATTTTAGAAATTAAATTTGATGTAGTTTGATTGTTAGACATTTAGGTGCTCTAATTAGGGTTTTAAGTAGTATACATGAACTTCAACATTTTATTTTTGGGGTTTTTAGGACAAGTTAGCCTATGGGGAATATATGGGACTTAAGGGTAGTTAAATAGGATCCCCTAGAATTTATATTAGGAATTTGTATGGTGTTTTAGTATTTTCCATTGATTTTTGAATGTATGGGTAGTATGTGTGTTGCTTAAAGGCATAAGTTGTATTGTTGTGTTTTCTTTCCTTCTCTGTTGAGTGTGTGAGCTTTGAAGATTGAGTTGGAGACCTTGTGGATCATCATGGAAGCTTTGAAGACCTTGCAGAGGAGTTTAGCATAGCTTTTGTTTGTTTTGTTTATAGGTTGATAGGTGCATAGGCAGAGCCCTAGATAGAATACTTTGTTCAATAAACAAGGAGTGCTTTGTTCACCTCCTTTCTTCTCTATGACACAGAGTCCCTTAAGGGTATTCACCTCTCTCCTTTGGAGGGATTAGTGACCTTGCCCTATAAGGTAGAACTTTGAGAGAGAGCCTTTCCTTTGATGTTAAGTCCTCAATGGCATCCTTTGGAAGTCAGTGAGTACTGTAACATCCCCACCTCATCTTGTTGACTGAATCTTGTCTGCTGGAGCATTGGAGCCATTGAAGATAGAAGCTGAGGCCTTGAAGAGGATGATTCCTTGAAGATTATTGAAGTCTGAAGACTCTGTGAAGATCAAGTGAAGCCTGAAGGTGGAGCTGATCAAAGGAGCTGAAGCTCAAGGGAGAAGATGAGTTGATACTCATGTTGTAGGGTTGATTCCTGGAAAGCAAGTGATCTCTAAAGTCTGAAGACTGGGTTGTTGCTGGAGGAGCTGAGGCTTTCTTCTGTTTTCTTTGATGTATTGTGTGTTTTGTCTGATTTTCCTGCTGCATTAGATTTAGCACATTTAGAATAAGTTCAGTCTAAGAGCATGAGTGCATCTGATTGTATTGTTATTGCTTGGCTTTGCTTGCGGGTATTCGGTAGAGCCCAGCTCCCTTGCCCATGTGTTTATTTTGCTTGATAGCATTTCATTTCTTTTGTCTGTATGATTACAGTTTACTGTTTTTGCTTGATAGCATGTTGTTTATTTCAGTATGATTACTGTTATTTCATGACTGGCTTGAGGTTGAGACGAGCTTGTGGAGGCTGAAGCCCCACACACATTTCCTCCCTCACTTGCATTGCATGCATTTTACTGTTAAAGCTGATGCTTTTGTCTGTTTTGGTGTATCATTGACATGATCCCTTAGGACTCTCATTTCCTCTGATGAGGACTTGATGATAGACTTTTAGGTTGAAACCTATGCATGACAACATCTAGGAGTTCCCTGTTCAAACCTCAACCATAGGATGAATCCATGGCATGATAACAGTAGGACTTGATAGTCTCCCTCCTAGTTGGGCCTGTTCTCTTCTCATCTCAAAGCAGTTTAAGATACAGTAATCATGAATGATTTCTTTCGTACGTTACGAGCCTTAAGCTATCTGAGAAAGGATTGTGGGAGAGTTTCTTTTCCACAGTCAGGATGTTTAGTATGGTACCCTTTGGATGACATGCGACGCATTCACTCTCAGGTCATAGTCTCTAGTGCGGTTGAGATCGCAAACACCATAAAAAACACAACATCTAGGAGATAACCCGTAGTTTCCCGAACTACGTTTGCTCTGATCTTTCATACCAGATGAAAGTACGTAGGCATAGGATGCGACGTCCTAGCGAGCAACCTTCAACCTTTCCCCGTAGTTAGCCGAACTACGTTGACTCTGATTTCTCGTCCCAGACGGGAATACGTAGGCATAAAGTGCGACGCTTTGCCGAGTCATTTTTCTTTTCTTTTTCAGCCAGCCTTGATAGGTATATAGATTATAACCAACCCGTCCAAGTAAACAAACAAGCGAGGATCCCGTCGAGTACGACGGACGTGAGGGGTGCTAATACCTTCCCCTTGCGTAACCGACTCCCGAACCCAGGTTTTGGTTGCGATGACCATACCTTTTCCCCGTTTTTTGCGAGGTTTACTTTGAGCGTTTCCTTTCCCGCTCTGAGGGATAAATAACGCACGGTGGCGACTCTTCTGTCAGCCGGCGCCGATTTTCGCAGTAGCGACAGCTGGCGACTCTGCTGGGGACTCCAATGGTTCCCTGCGAGTCAATCCTATCGTTTGTGTGTTTGCTTGTTGGGTTGCGTTTATTTATCGCATTTTTTACTTCTCGCTCTTTATTTCCCGCATTTTATTTTCAGTATAATATGATTATTTGTGCTGTTGTGGGATAGGAGTTCTGATGAGTGAGAAGCCAGACCCAGGCTTGAGTGCACCATAGACTTAGAGTGGAAATTAGTGGGCGCGTGCTTGCTTTGCAGGCACTAGTGTCTCATGAAATCCACGCTCAGACGAGGTTCATCCGGTTGGCTTCACTTTCAACCCTTTGGGTTGAGACGGTTGCTGGTTTGGTGGATTGTCGACTCTGGGGACCGATCATTTGTGATTCAGCTAAGTGAGGCCTCTTCAGGACTTGATGATGCCACTCCTTCTGGGAATCGTATCATCAGTTTTGAAAGTCTGTGACGCTGATGAACGCATAGGATGCCATACCTTGAGTCAGTCTAGGTTCATACCTGTGAGTGGGACTGGGTTTATTGCAGGAAACTTAGACCTTCAGACTACCTGGTTTTCTTGACAGTGAATCAGTCATGTTGGGTTCTCAGTTGCAGGCATGTTCTTGATAGAGCAAGAGGTTTTTGATCAGAGGATCTTGTCGCCGGGTGTTTGTCTGTTCTTGACAAAGTAGGCTTTGATCAGTATATTATCATCAGTGGTTTGTTCTGGATGGAGCAGACTTTGAGTGAGGTCTGAAGACCTCATCGGCAGATGTTATTTGTTCTTGATAGGGCAGATTTTGAGTGGGGTCTGAAGATCTCATCAGCAGCTGTGTGTTTGTCTCGATAGGGCAGATTTTGATTTGGGGTCTGAAGACTTCAACAGATGTTCCTTGATCTTGCGCCCGGGGTCCTTATTATCATGCACTTACTCTTGTCAGAACAGAATTTTGATCTCGGTCCTATCAGATGGTTATTCTCAGCAGATCAGATTAGTGGTCTTACACCGGGGTTTCCCTCTCATCAGTGACTGTTGATACCGAATCTTCACAGTAGCCACCTGGATATATGATTGCATATCTGCATTTTGCATTAGTTTGCGCATTCATCTGCATTCCATTAACGTGTGTCTGTGTTGCAGGTACCGTTTCCCCGATCCCGGATTTCTCGTCTTCTACTATTATTATGGCTTCTCTCAGGAAGACTGTTGCATACAAGTTCCCGACCCCCGATGTGTCGAAGCTGACTGGTTTGATAGCCCTGGCAGGGGATTCTGTGAAGGATAGGTTCAGGAAGTCTTATGGTAGGTTGCTTAGCCTGGTTTACAAACCTTCTACGTCCGAGTTGAATGGGTTACATGCTCTTCTGCAGTTCTATGACCCTCCTCTAAGGTGTTTCACTTTTCATGACTTCGTTCTCGCGCCGACATTGGAAGAGTATGCTGATATGCTGGGTGTGCCTATCAAAAGGCAGATGCCTTTTGTCCACATGGATGCTGAGCCTGATCTGGTTGGTTTGGCTTCCTCACTCCATTTGAGCGCTTCTGAGTTAGTGGTGACGAGTTGGAACAAGGTCCCAGGGCTCTCTCTGCAGTTTCTGATAGCTAAGGCTCAGCAGTGTGCTAAGGACAAATGTTGGGACACCTTCAGCGCCATCCTTGCTTTATGCATATATGGCATCATCCTATTTCCCAGCATGCCTGATTTCGTAGATTTTGATGCATTCCATATCTTTGCCTCAGGGAATCCAGTCCCTACTCTGATTGGGGATGTTTACCATTCAGTGCACTACAAGAATGAGAACTGGAGAGGAAAGAATGTTTCATGCTGCGTACCGTTGTTGTACAAGTGGTTTGATAGTCATTTGCCCAAGAGGGGTTCTTCTGTCTTGTCTGCAGCCACAACTGAGTGGCCTGAGCGTCTGATGAGCTTGTCGGCAGAAGACATTGTTTGGTTCGTTGACAGAGGCAGGTTAGGCACCGAGATGATCTTCAGTTGTAGTGGGTTTCCTAACGTACCTCTGATAGGTAGGAAGGGTTGCATCAACTACAACCCATCATTGCTAATTCGTCAGTTTGCATATGCTTTGAGGACTCCACCGAAGGAAGAAGAGTTACGGGAATCTCTGTACCTCACGGGTATTCTAGAGGGGGATTTGTTGTCCAAGCTTCAGTATGCATGGAACAATATCAGCACGAGAGGAAAGCCTTTGTTGGGGAAGAGCAACAACCAAGCTTACCCTCCTTATTCAGATTGGATCAGAGCCAGAGCCAGCACTATAGGGATGCCATTCCCTCATGTCAGACCGGAGAGTCCTCCACCAATCGAAGAGCCTACCGCTGTGTCCATTCATCAGCACAACCAGGTATTAGCCGAGCGTGATGAGCTGAAGAGGGCAAATGCAGAATTAGAGAAGGAGTTAGCTCAGCTTCGAAGTGAGAGGAACGAAGCCGTGCATGCTCTCAAAAAGCAAACAGAGTCGGTGAGCCAGCAGAGTGCAGACTTGGCAAAGCAGATTGCTGATCGGGAACGCTTAGGTCAAGACTTCAGAGCTGCTAATGATGTGCTAGCTACGAAGAAGCAGCATTTGGAGGAAGCATATCGGAGAATATCTAAGTTCGACCAACATTGGAAGACCTCCATGGCTACCAGGAAGGAGCGAGAAGACAAGCTGATGCTGCAGATTTCTAAGCTGGAGACTGAAGTGAAAGGCAGTGAGCGGAGGTTTGATGAAGAGACCGCCCGCAGGTACTCCGCTGAAGCCCGTCTCAACAAAGCCATTGCTAGCCTGAAGGAGCATAAGCTGATGTTTGAGTCTAAGAAGCGGAAGCTGGAAGATTGCTTTGGCGAAGGCGCTTGGGAGAGTTCAGTTCAGGGGCTTCAGCATACTATCAGGCAGAGGGAACTACTCGTCGAGGGGTTGCTCGCTTCGCCAGATCATTCGGAGACAAAGGAGTTATTAGCAGAGTATCGCGCCCGTGGCCGTACTTGACTAGTTATATCCCTGTTGTTTTTGATCTTTGATGTATGCTGACCATCACCAGACTTGTTGGCTGAGGTCATGCTGTTGATTTGTACTCGCTGATACTGTGTACTGCCTTGACAGGCCTTTCCATATATATATATGAGATTGATGTTTCCATGATTGGGCTCGGATTTCTTCTTCCTCTTATTATCATCAGCACCGTCACTAAGGTACTAGGATCGGGGAAAAATCTCCCACGCACACAGGCACACGCATGCATCTGCATGAAGCATATTTGCATGGTGTATATCTTATTGCTTTTCCTAACCTTTATTACTAACAGGTTTTTCAGGTCCCGAGTTGCTTTCGATCTCCAGGATTGATCAAAGACTCATCCACCGCTACTCAACTCGCGCTAATCAGACGAGAATCATGGACCAGGTACAGTCAGATGTTCAAGAGCTCCGTGAGCGGATGGATCGTTTTATGGAGCTGATGCAGGTGGTCGCGAATGGTCAAGATCAGCTTCGTACTCTGGTTCAACCTCTGATCTCCAGGGTTGACAGTAATGGCATACTTCATGGAGGGGCCGTGCCTACTCCTCCTCCAGGGGATACTCCACAGAACGTTGTTCCTGCTGCCGGGGGCAACGGCAGTGCTAACGGCAATCTTATGACTAATCTCGGACTCAACGCGGCTGGCGCCGTCAATGGTAGTTTGGGAGCCAATGTTAACATGGGGCCGGTCAACGGCAATGCTGGTGCAGGAAATCTGGTGGTGCCTCAACCGTGGCTGGAGGACCATCAGGATGACATATTCTCTCAGAGAGGCGTAGAGGCAGAGTTGAATGCTGAAGCTCGACTCAGGTTCAAGGCGCTAGAAGACAAGATGAGAAGCATAGAAAATCAGAACACATTGGGCGTTGACATGTCCAACCTCGGATTGATTGCTGACTTTAAAGTACCTCACAAGTTCAAGGTACCTACCTTTGAGAAGCATAAGGGCACCACTTGCCCCCGGGTCCACCTCCGATCTTATTATAGAAAGATGTCCGCTTATTCTGACGATGAGAAGTTGCTGATGCACTTCTTTCAGGATAGTCTTTCTGGTCCATCACTCGAATGGTATATGGGTTTGGAGCCCGCTACGGTGCGCACCTGGAAAGATCTTGCAGAAGCGTTTGTTCTCCACTATCAATACAACAGCGACTTGGCTCCCAACCGAGTTCAGCTCCAGAATCTCTCACAGCGGAACAATGAAAGCTTCAAAGAATACGCCCAGCGGTGGCGTGAATTGGCTGCTCGGGTTCAACCGCCGATGGTTGAGCGTGAGTTGGTGCAAATGTTCGTGGCTACCCTTCCTGGAATCTATTATGAAAAGCTGGTCAGTGGCATGTCGGGAACATTCTCGGCTCTTATCACTTTGGGCGAGCATGTTGAGAACGGTATAAAGATCGGAAAAATTCAGGGCGAATCATCCTCAGCTGGAGGAGGTAGCAAGAAACCCTATACTGGCAAGCGTCGAGAGGGAGATGCCAGTGCTGTCACTAATGCTAGGAGAAAGGGCAAGGGCCCTCAGCCTCAGATTGCTAGCATAAACATTCCAGCTGCTCCACCGCAGCCGCAGCAGCAGCAGCAACCTCAGCAGCAGAATAATCAGGGGTATAAAAGATATCAGAATCGGGCTCCCCTGTCAAGCCGTCAGTTTGATACTCCACCTATGTCATATGCACAGCTTTTGCAAACGTTGCTCCAGCTCCAATTAGTTCAAAAGAGGACGTTGGCTCCCTTAACAGGGGCACCACCACCGGGGTATGATGCCAGTGCTACTTGTGAATTCCATACTGGGGCACCTGGCCATACGATTGAGAATTGTAAAGCTTTTAAGCACAAAGTCCAGGATTTGGTGGACGCCAAGGTTATCAACTTTTCTGACAACGTGCCTAACGTCACCAAAAACCCGATGCCTCATCATAAGGGGGGCGGAGTGAATGCTGTTATCACCGAGGAGAGTGCGGACTTGCTGACTGATGTCAAAGATTTGAAGACGCCGTTGAGTTTTGTCAAGGCTAAGTTGCTAAAGAAGGGCTTCTTTCCTGGGTGCGGAGAATTATGTATGGCTTGTGCTACACTTCCTGACGGATGTGAGCAGCTGATTGAAGGTATCCAAAGTCTGATGTCCGAGGGTATTTTACAGTTCAGCCGGAGCATTGAGAATGCATAAGGGGAAGTTGTGCTGAAGCAGGCAGACGAAGTTGCTACCATTACCATTCCTCGCCACCCTATTACCATTTCTGCGCCTCGTCCGCCTACCATCACCATCACCAGGGCCGGACCAATCCCATTCGAGAGTACCAATGCCGTTCCTTGGCATTATGGCGCCGAGGTTTATTGTAATGGTCAAAAGATAGAGCTTGAGCCGTTCGGGTCCACTATGCAGAATCTTACTGAGGTCAGTGGTATTACTAGAAGCGGAAGGGTGTTTGCGCCAGCAGAGGTTGCAACAGAGAAAGTGGTCCAGGCTGATGCTGTGGATAAGGGTAAAGGTAAAGCTGTTGAAGAGGTCCCTGCAGGGGCAGAGAAGGACTTGCTGGTTAAAGATGCTGAAGAGTTCATGCGACTAATCAAGAAAAGTGACTACAAAATTGTAGATCATCTTCATCAGACTCCGTCAAAGATCTCGATTCTTAACCTGTTGCTGTGCTCTGAGGCGCACCGCAACGCGTTACTGAAGGTATTGAATGCTGCATACGTGCCGCAGGAGATATCAGTAAATCAACTCGAGGAAGTAGTAGCCCATGTTAATGCTGGTAATGGGCTGGGATTTACAGATCTAGAGCTGACTCCTAAGGGAAGAGATCACAACAGCGCCTTGCACGTCTCGATAGAGTGCAGAGGCACGATTATGTCACATGTCCTGGTGGATACGGGTTCCTCGCTTAATGTGCTTCCGAAGAAGGCACTGATGAAGTTGGATACCCGTGGACTGTTGTGCACGCCCAGTGATCTGGTCGTGAAAGCCTTTGACGGAACCAAGCGCCACGTCTTCGGAGAATTGACCCTGCCAATTCAGGTTGGTCCAGAGACGTTCAATGCGGTTTTCTATATCATGGATATCATGCCCGCCTATAGTTGCCTCTTAGGTCGGCCGTGGATCCATTCTGCTGGTGCCGTAACGTCCACGCTGCATCAGAAGCTTAAATATGTTGTTGGGGGCAGCATAGTGACAGTCTGTGGAGAAGAGGACATCATGGTAAGCCACCTGTCGTCCTTTAAATACGTGGAAATGGATGGTGAGATCCATGAGACTCTTTGCCAGGCATTTGAAACCGTCAGAGTGAAGGAGGTGGCTCCTGTCGTCGCAGAGAGGCAAGAGTTGAACCTCTCCTCGTTTAAGGAAGCTAGGGTCGTTGTCGAAGCCGGTTCCACCCCAGGCTGGGGGCATGTCTTGGATATACCAATCAAACAGGATAAGTTTGGATTGGGATATTTTCCGGAAGCTGAAGCTTCATCCTCTTCTGGCAACTCGTCTCGTGGGAAAGGGCCGATCCTATTCACCAAGGCGGGAGTAATTTTCGAGAGTATCAACGCTGCGTCGGAGGACAGCGGTGACAGTGATTGCGATCTTGACGCCTGGATTCAACCGAGCAAATCAGGCGAGCGCCTCCACAATTGGACCATCAAGGAGATTATCAAGCTGACAAGTGAAGAGTAATGATTTGCTTTTTTACAATCTTTGTACAACCCTATGTCCTGCTCGGGGCATAGTGGTTTTACTGTCAGGGCCTTGTTGGATTATGTGTATGCATTTTGTTAATAAATAAAAGGCGTTTTCTTCGTAATCAAATATTGTGTTCCCTGTTATTCATATTTTATGTTTATTTCGAAAAAACAGCAAAATGGCAACGAGGTTCGTGCTAACCTGCATATTCCTGCTTTAAACTTAACCCTTGTTATTGCAGGATCCACGTAACAGATGACATCGACTCTGGACTCTCTACGGCTCACTACGACTTTGATTGTCCGATCTATCAAGCCGAGGATGAGATTGATGAAGACGAAGACCTTCCGGAAGAGTTGGCCCGCTTGTTGAGACAAGAGGAGAGGGTTATTCTGCCTCACGAGGAGGATATTGAGATTGTAAATCTGGGTTCTGAGGAGCTCGTCAGAAATGTCAGAGTCGGGGCTGCACTGCAGAATGATGTCAAGCATAGGCTGGTCGAGATGCTTCGAGAGTATAGTGACGTCTTTGCTTGGTCATATGAGGATATGCCCGGACTTGACACTGATATCGTGGTTCATCGCTTGCCGTTGCGAGAAGATTTCCCTCCAGTCAAGCAGAAGCTCAGGAGGACGAGACCAGACATGGCTGTAAAAATCAAAGAAGAGGTCCAGAAGCAGTTGGACGCAGGATTTCTAGCCGTTACCACTTACCCTCCGTGGGTCGCCAACATAGTGCCTGTACCGAAGAAGGACGGTAAGGTACGCATGTGCGTCGATTATCGGGATTTGAATAGGGCAAGCCCTAAGGATGATTTCCCGTTGCCTCATATCGATGTGTTGGTCGACAATACAGCCCAGTTTTCCGTGTTTTCGTTCATGGATGGCTTCTCCGGTTACAATCAGATTAAGATGGCACCGGAGGACATGGAGAAAACGACGTTCATCACCCCCTGGGGCACATTCTGCTATAAGGTAATGCCCTTCGGTCTGAAGAACGCAGGGGCCACTTACCAGCGAGCAATGGTTACTTTGTTTCATGATATGATTCATCATGAGATCGAGGTTTATGTTGATGACATGATTGCAAAGTCCCAAACGGAGGAAGAGCATCTGGTCAACCTATTGAAGCTGTTTGAAAGGCTTAGGAAGTTCAGGCTGAGGCTGAATCCTAACAAATGCACTTTTGGAGTGCGGTCCGGAAAGTTATTGGGGTTTATCGTTAGCGAACGAGGTATTGAAGTTGATCCTGCGAAAATAAAAGCTATCCAAGAAATGCCAGCGCCGAAAACGGAGAAAGAAGTTCGTGGTTTCCTGGGCCGAATAAACTACATTGCAAGGTTTATCTCTCAGCTCACGGCCACTTGTGAACCGATGTTCAAGCTTTTAAAGAAAGATCAGGCGATTACTTGGAATGAGGATTGCCAGAAGGCATTCGATAAAATAAAGCAGTATCTTCAAGAACCTCCAATCTTGATACCCCCAGTGGCTGGGCGACCATTGATCATGTACCTGACGGTTCTGGAGAATAGTATGGGGTGTGTTCTCGGTCAGCACGACGAGACGGGGAGAAGGGAGCATGCCATTTATTATTTGAGTAAAAAGTTCACTGAGTGTGAATCTCGATACTCGATGCTGGAGAAGACGTGTTGTGCACTAGCTTGGGCTGCCAAACGTCTACGACAGTATATGCTCAATCACACCACTATGCTAATTTCGAAGATGGACCCGATCAGGTACGTCTTCGAGAAGCAGGCTCTTTCGGGCAGGATTGCCAGATGGCAGATGGTGTTAACAGAATATGATATTCAGTACGTCTCTCAGAAAGCCATTAAGGGAAGCGTATTGTCTGATTACCTTGCCGAACAACCAATCGAAGACTACCAGCCAATGAAGTTCGAGTTCCCTGACGAGGACATCATGTTTCTCAAAGCAAAGGACTGCGATGAGCCATTGCCCGACGAGGGACCAGATAGGAAGTCTCAGTGGAAGTTGATATTCGACGGGGCAGTTAATTCCTACGGAAGTGGTATCGGGGCTATCATCACAACTCCTCATGGATCCCACATCCCTTTTACTGCGAGACTGACGTTTCCAGTTACCAACAATTAAGCAGAGTATGAAGCATGTATTATGGGTCTAGAAGAGGCAATTGATTTGAGAATCAAGAATCTAGACATATATGGTGACTCAGCGCTTGTAATTAACCAGATTAAAGGGGAGTGGGAAACTCGTCAAGCGAATCTAGTGCCGTACATGAATTATGCCAGGAGGCTGCTTCCGTTCTTCGATCAAGTGGAACTTCATCATGTACCCAGGGCTGAAAATCAGATGGCTGATGCCTTAGCCACGTTGGCTTCAATGTATAAGGTCAATTATTGGAATGAGGCTCCAAGAATTGTACTTTCGCGTCTTGATAGACCGGCATTCGTCTTTGCAATCGAGGATGCCACCGACGGCAAGCCATGGTTCCACGACATCCAGACCTTCCTTATGACTAAGGAATATCCCGCGGGTGCGTCGACCCAGGATAAGAAGACTCTGAGGAGGCTATCTGGAAACTTTTATCTCAATCCTGACGGAGTGTTGTATAAGAGAAACCACGATCTCGTGCTGCTCAGATGTGTAGATGAGAAAGAGGCGAGTATGCTCATGGAAGAAGTCCATGAGGGCACATTTGGTACGCACGCCGGCGGGCATGCCATGACGAGAAAGATCCTGAGAGCAGGATATTACTGGTTGACTATGGAGTCGGATTGCTTCAGATTCGCGAAGAAATGTCATAAATGCCAGATTTATGCTGATAAAGTTCATGTGCCGCCGTGCCCATTGAATGTCATGTCTTCCCCTTGGCCGTTCTCCATGTGGGGCATCGACATGATAGGCAAGATCGAGCCCACCGCATCCAATGGTCATCGTTTCATTCTGGTAGCTATCGACTACTTCACCAAATGGGTGGAGGCAGCCTCGTACGCTAATGTGACCAAACAGGTGGTAGCCAAGTTCATAAAGAGGGACATCATCTGTCGCTATGGAATTCCCGAACGGATCATTACTGATAATGGTTCGAATTTGAACAACAAGATGATGAAGGAGCTGTGCCAGAGCTTCAAGATTGAACACCACAACTCATCGCCTTACCGGCCGAAGATGAATGGCGCTGTTGAAGCGGCCAACAAGAACATCAAGAAGATTGTTCAGAAGACGGTTGTGACGTACAAAGATTGGCACGAGATGCTACCGTTTGCCTTGCACGGTTATCGTACGACGGTGCGTACGTCGACCGGGGCAACTCCTTTCTCATTGGTGTACGGTATGGAAGCTGTCCTACCGTTAGAAGTGGAGATCCCCTCTTTGCGAGTTTTGGTTGATGTAAAACTTGACGAGGCAGAATGGATTACGAATCGCTTGAACCAACTCAGCCTGATGGACGAAAAGAGGTTAGCATCGATCGCATTTGGTCGCCTGTACCAAAGCCGAATGAAGAAAGCTTACGATAAGAAGGTGCGTCCTAGAAGCTTTCAGACGGGTGATCTCGTCCTGAAGAAAATTCTTCCGCCACACTCCGATCACCGGGGCAAGTGGACTCCGAATTATGAAGGGCCGTATGTCGTCAGCAAGGTCTTCTCAGGAGGAGCTTTGTTGTTATCCACGATGGATGGTGAAGATTTTGCATCCCCGGTGAACGCGGACGCAGTTAAAAAATACTTTGCTTGAAATAGACCCGCTGGACAAAAAAGAAAGAGTCCAGGCAAAAAAAGGGGCATCCCGGCGAACCAAAAACAGAATAAAAGGTTCGGGCAAAAAATTAGGGATATATTGAAAAAAATGTACACCCGCGAAGTCGAAAACCTACACTGGGCGGCTTCGGCAAAAAAGGGTATCCCGGTGAACTGAAAACCCGAAAGGGCGGTTCACGCAAAAGTTAGGGATTGGAATAAGCAAATGACTGCGTTCCGCGTGTGGACTTTCATTGTTTAGTGGTTCGGAAGACCTGAGGGCCGTTTATCTGAATCAATCTCTTCCAAAGCTGAAGCGTCGGAGAAGTATCAAAGTCGAGTGGGTCTTAGAGGGATCAACTCATGGTGTTCGTCTACGCCTCGATTGCCAACATTTGTATATACTGATGTATATTTATGTTTTCTTTTTTGTGCGGCTTCCTCATCCCAGGAGTTTGCCTCTGTTGTAAAACATTTTTGCCCGTTCAGGGGTTCATCATCAATAAAATGCACATTATTCAGTAATTCTACTTGTCTGTTTAGCATTTATCTGTTTTGTTTGCGAATGAAAACGCCGATGTTTTTGATAAAATGCGCATACATAAACTTGCGGGCCTAGGCCCATTGATTGTTGAAACAATTGATTAACTGAATGTTGTCACGAGATAATAACCTGGATAGGACCCTTTGAGGAGGGAATCTTGTCTTGTTTGTTCGTGTTGTTGCAGGTGTAGCACCTTCCAGAGGATATGCCGTGCGTATCCCCGAAGCAGGGCGAGTCCTCCTTCCCCAGCAGAGTTCAGTAGTCCCTCCTCCGTAGAATCAGAATCAGAATAGTGAGCATTGATATGTCTCCCCATGCAGAGATGATACTTTTCCCCAAGCAGACGCATCTTGAAGGAACGTCACCTCACCAGCTGAGTCAAGCCCCGAAGAACGATGTCTTCCCCAGCACCGGGTCGCAAGTGCAGATTTCATAGAAGTGTTCGGGTGCCGAAGCTCGTGTTTCCCCAGTAAAGTCTCCAGTGGGATTGAGATTCCCCACCAGAGTCATGCTCTCTCCTGAAGTTGGACGATTCCCTCTTCCCCAGTAGAGTATTGGAACGGCTGATGTTGTATTCCCCTGCAGAGTTGTACTCTCCCCCGAAGTCATATGATTCTTTCTTCCCCGGCGAAATTGAAATTCCGCACCAGAGTCGTACTCTCCCGTGAAGTAGAATGATTTCTCTCCCCGGCTGAGTCCGCAGAAAAGCAGAATCCTTGGAAGCAGTTGGGACCATGAGTGGATTTTCCCTAGCAGATGTTGAACAGCTGATGCTGTATCTCCCGGAGTCGTACTCCCTTTGGCGAAGCAGAATGACTTCTCCTTCCTCAGCCGAGTTTGCAGATGTCCAGGAGGGTCGAGTCCTTGAAGGTTGATCAGATCGTGATTGGTCTTTCCCCAGCGGAGTGTGGAGCAGCTGAAGTTGTTTCCCCACAGAGTGATCATCCCCAGAAGAGTTAGCCGAGACGGCCACGCAGTTCACTCCCGCGATTGACCTCGCTTTCCTTCAGCAGGTTCGGGTTCTCGTAGAGCTTCGTCCCCTGCAGCAGTCAGCTGAAGTTGTTTGCCCTGCAGCAGCCAACCGGAAGATCATTTCCCCAGGCGGAGTCCAATTGATATCGGCGTGCCCACGTTCTCCTCAGCAGGATGACTCCTCTATCTGAGCAGTTCTTTCTCCTTGACAGGAGAATCTCCCCTCGGCATTTATTTTGCTGACGAGGTCGCATCATTGTGCATGACCGCATAGCATCTAACACTGCATAGCATTTAACGTTGCGTAGCATTGTGCATGATTGCACAGCATTTAGCATAAACGCATATCATTCCCACCGTGTGGGGCATGGCGCAGAAGCATACGCATCATAAGCATGATCCAGGGTACTATCATTCTTGTTTTACAGGTGTTCAGCCGAGAGACCAGTTGCTCAGGACGATTCCTGATATTCTCCCCGACGAGGTCGCTTTCTTGAGATGATTCCCAAGACCCCGGTGTAATCCCCACGGACGCTCGCTCAAGATGATTTTTTGAGACCCCCAGTGAAGTCTTCAGTCCGAGACGATTCTTGAATTCCTCAGCAGGGCCGTTTGCTTAAGATGATTCTTAAGACCTCAGTACAGCTTCCCGAGTTGTTCGCCTAGTACGATGCTTGAGCTCCCCAGTAGCGTCCCCAGCAAGAGTTGCCCAGGAAGATTCCAGGGATCCCTAGCAGATAAAGCCTCCAGAATGGTTATCGGGTCAGGATGATTCTTGAAGGTGCCTGACGGATTTGTTTGTTCAAGATGATTCTTGAAGTCCTTAGCAGCGTGATCTGTCTGCTCCAACAGTGTTGTCTAATCTGAAGATTGACTGCGTAAACGCCTGAAGGCGGTATCAGAAGGTTCCTGTGAGCTCAGATGTCCTTGTTGATGAATCAACGTGTGGCTGAAGACAAGGTTCCAAAGTTTGTAGATATACCAAGATGATCCGTGTTGGTCTGAAGACCAAGTCAGTTGCCCTGAGATGATGATTGATCGCGATCTAGTGAATAGTGTTTCTTCTGACTGAAGTCGAAGATGTTTCTCCAGCTGAAGCGGAGTTTTTGCCTGAAGGCAAAGTGTTTGAATCCCCGTAGAGTCATGAATGGCTCTGGATACCATTTCTTTGACTGAAGTCACAGATTTCCTAAGCTAAAGCGAAGGTGCCTAAGGGCAAGGTTGTCCCCAAGGTCATGAATGACCTAGGATTCATTTTTCGGACTGAAGGCCGAAATATATCCCTGACTGAAGTCACGGATGCTCAATAACGGAGGTGGAGTTGCCTGAAGGCAGATCTATGCATCCTTGAAGGCCAAGGATGCTTTTTCTAGCTGAAGCTGGAATAGCCGACGGGCAGGGTTTCATCTTTCTTCAGAAGAACTTGAGGATTCTCCAGCGGATCTGGAGTGGCCAGGGGCCAGGGTTTCATTCATATTCAGAAATACTTGAATATTTTTTCCAGCGGATCTGGAGTGGCCAGGGGCCAGGGTTTCATATATCTTTAATGTTGAGGTTCTACGGCGGGCAGCGTGCAGCAGTATTCCGATGTTCGTTATGGTTCTGAGGGTGACCCCCAGATCAGAGTGTGCTCGGTTAAGTCTCTCAGTCCCAGCGGAGTAGTTTCAAATACGCAAGTGTACCTTTTGTTCCATTCACCAGGGGTGAACCCCAGGTCAGAATTGTTCAGGGTTGCATCAGTTGTCCGGCGGCGAGGTTGGATGTTTGTTTGACGGCGAGGTTGAACATTTGGATTTGACGGCGAGGTCAGATCATCATTTGTCCGGCGGCGAGGTTGGATGTTTGTTCGACGGCGAGGTTGAACGTTTGGATTCGACGGCAAGGTCAAATTATGTTTGTTTGACGGCGAGGTCAGACTCTTTAAATCCCCAGTAAAGATGATGTTTGTACGACGGTGATGTCGAGTGTCTCTAAGAGGATGTTTGTTTCCGACGGCGATGTCAGATTCAGTTTTCCAGCGGAGATGTTGGGCGTGTCAAGGTGATCCAGTCTTCCGACGGCGATGTTAGGTGACGCAGATCCTTTAGTTCTCCAGCGGCGATGCGGGGTACTTTGTTTAGAGATGTATTTTCTCCAGCGGCGATGCGGGGTATTTTGTTCAGTGTTGTATTCTCTCCAGCGGCGATGCGGGGTATTTTGTTCATTGTTGTATTTTCTCCAGCGGCGATGTTGGATATTTTGGTGATTCAGGTTTAGGTCTCCGGCGGCGATGTTGGGCGCTTGTTTCCCCGAGTTATGGTTGTTCTTGACGGCGATGTCAGATGATTTGGTGTTCCAGCGACGATGTTGGGCGTTCCTCAGAATCTTGTTTGACGATAATGTCAGGTGGTTTAGTCTTCCAGCGGCGATGTTGGGTGATGTGGTTGTCTGAAGGCAATATCAGAAGAAGTTAACGAGGATAACTGGCGGCGATGTCAGATCAGTATCTCTCCAGCTAGCGGCCGTGCAGCTAGCATTGCAATATTCGAAGATTTGTTCCCCGCAGAGTACCGTGTGCTCGTGCAGTTGGCAAATTTTCGGGTTTACCGGTATTCAATCGTCTCGCACCTTGATTGGGTGAGAGCCGTTCGCTTCTCACCCAGTCAGGTTCAAGCCGTTTGAATAGGGGCAGCTGTTGCACCCCAAAATTTGACCAACAATTATTTATCCATCTAGTGTTTGAAAGTTGATCTTCAGAGGAATTGGTTGGAACCAGGGTTGTGTGCTTCATAGCTTGAGAGTTATGGGTGCCCCTCAGATGATTCTGAGACTTTGAGAATGAACTCGATGTTTGGAGAAAGCCTATGAGATGTCTTGATAGCCATCATGAAGCCCAGAGAGGTCATTATGCAAGGGTTCAGAAGATTCAACCATGAATGGTAGAATTAGGGTTTTGACTGGGTCAACCCTAGATCAGCTGAAGATTTGGAGAAGGTTGAGACCCAATACAAGGGCCATGAGATCATGGAATGATGTATAGAGATGTTATAAGGATGATTCCTAGACCAACTCATCATGAATGAGGAGTTTGAGAAGTTTTGAGTTAGGGTTTCTGAGGATTGGCAGTGAAAAAACCCTAGTTTGATCCCTATCTTCCAGGCAGTTTTAGCTCTAGATGTGATTGATATCTCATCTTCCCCACAACATGAATGTTGTAGAGCTTGTTCTTAGCTTTAATTTGAGTGGTAGAAGTCCTTGACAGGAGTTACAGAGCTCAAGTTATGGTTTTGACAAATTACAGGTCAGCTGAGGTGTGTGAATTTGGGTCCTTGAAAGTCACCCAACTTGCAGACAACTTTTTCCCTAGTAGGATGATTCCTATGATCTCTTGGTCAACATGAATGTTGGAGGGAATCTTCTTAGCTTTAATTTGAGTGGTAGAAGTCCTTGATAGGATTTGTGGAACTCAACTTATGGTTTGAACAAGACAGGGGTACTTTGGTCATTTGTCAGTTATAGGTCATTTTAGCCAATGCCTAAAACTCCTATTTCCAAGCCTCAAATGGAAAAACTCAAAACATGAAAGTTGTTCAAAATGTGATTTTAAGTCTATAAAGAAGGTCATGAATTGTTGTAAAAGCTCATAGCATGGATTTGCATGATTGGTCAAAAATGAACTAAAAATGGCATATAAGTTTGAAAAGTTGAATTTGAAAATTGGTTTGTGAGATCCACAAATCCAAAATAGGTCATCCAATATATCATTTTGATTGGAAACACCATTTTGAGAACATTGGTTTAGATAGAATTTTGATTTGAAGCTTTAAAAGAGGTGATGCTTTGTTATTTTGTTTCTTGCATTTGAAGTCACCTTTGGAAATCCCAACACAAGGCAAGGAAAAAGCTTGTAATGGTTTATAACACTTCAATATATCATGTAAGGAGATTTTAAGGCCAATTTGCAATGGATAATGCATGATGCATGAGATTTTCAACTTACCATCATATGAGATTCTAGCACTTTCTAGACCTTTCTAGATGAATCCAAGAGCTTCCATTAAGCATTATTTAAAGAGTGAATCAGGGAGAGTAAAAGGTTGGTGATCATTGTTGGTGAGAGGTGAGATTAGAGTGTGAGAAGCAAGATTCTTCCATTGGCAATTTGATCTCAAACCTTCATTCTCTTCAATCTCCATTCATTTCTCCATCATAAATCTATTATTCTGATCATTGTGAGTGAGTACATGCTGAGGTAGAAAAGGATCCATGGCTGTTTGAAGATATCTTGAGGAAATTGCAAGAACTGCATTTTGCTGTCCAACTCGAGTTTCAAGCCTTGTTCACCACTTTTGCTGCATACAGAATCCACATTGGCCTCTAAGGATCAAACAAGGAAGGTTTCAAGCACTGAATTGCAAGGGAACCCTAGCTTCCATTAAAGTGTAACAGGTTGGTGATCTTGCTCAAATCTCAAAGTTTATGTACATTCTGCCATAGTTATAGGTTTAGACTGGTTAAGCTAGGATAGAGGACCATTTTCTGAGAATTAGGGGAAGGATCATGAGGTTTCGAGGCAGGGTGCAATTTCCTGCAGAATGAATAACAAGCTAGTTTATGTGCATCAATGGATATGAGATGGTGTAGAATGGTTAGGGAAACGTGTAGAATAATTCTTGATCATTAGTTGGAAGTTCCATTGAGTTTGATAACAGAGGAAAGAAATGGAACCTTGATGATGAAGCTTTCTGTTAAGATGATTTAAAGAGTTTCAAGGAAAACTAGAGATGGCATCGTGTTCTTGGTGAGTCATAGCACAACTTTGCTTTTGGAATCATGGAGTTTCGTGGGGAAATGGAGAAGCACGAACGGGTTGAAGATGCTTGCATGGGGTTAGGGTTTCTGCAAACCCTAGAGTTCAGTTGGGGACGATGAAGGTCCACCGTCGGATGATCTCAAGACCTTGACTTATTCTCATGATCCAATGGCCCATATTTGATTTCAGAATGGAGGGAAGACTGAAGCTTGCGAAACGCTGCGTATCATTTAGCCAAACGCACCGTTTTGGTTCATTGGTAAACCTGGGCTCAGCAACTTATTCCTATCCGCACCCCCCTTTCATATGGCCCAAATGAAATGAACTGATCTGGCCCTTCTATTTCCACCCCCCTCCCTTTTATATTATTTTGAATTCTTTTAAATTCTTTAATATTTTAGCCACCTTTAAAAATTCATAAGTAATTGATAAATGGCTCTTTTCTGCTCATTCTTTTTTCTATGTTTAGATAATTTTGTGTAGAAAAATATAAAAATAAAAATGAAATTTTATTTTTAATGTAGAATTTTTAGTGATATTTTATTTTAAGTAGTGTAGTTTCTTTCTTTTAGTTGATACCTTATCTTGGAAGAATTGTTTTAGGACCTTCCCTTAGGTTTTTTAATTCATTCTTTTTTGTGTAATTAGATATTGAACCCTAGTTTCATGTAGGATTTATCCCTTGATTTTAGAAATTAAATTTGATGTAGTTTGATTGTTAGACATTTAGGTGCTCTAATTAGGGTTTTAAGTAGTATACATGAACTTCAACATTTTATTTTTGGGGTTTTTAGGACAAGTTAGCCTATGGGGAATATATGGGACTTAAGGGTAGTTAAATAGGATCCCCTAGAATTTATATTAGGAATTTGTATGGTGTTTTAGTATTTTCCATTGATTTTTGAATGTATGGGTAGTATGTGTGTTGCTTAAAGGCATAAGTTGTATTGTTGTGTTTTCTTTCCTTCTCTGTTGAGTGTGTGAGCTTTGAAGATTGAGTTGGAGACCTTGTGGATCATCATGGAAGCTTTGAAGACCTTGCAGAGTTTAGCATAGCTTTTGTTTGTTTTGTTTATAGGTTGATAGGTGCATAGGCAGAGCCCTAGATAGAATACTTTGTTCAATAAACAAGGAGTGCTTTGTTCACCTCCTTTCTTCTCTATGACACAGAGTCCCTTAAGGGTATTCACCTCTCTCCTTTGGAGGGATTAGTGACCTTGCCCTATAAGGTAGAACTTTGAGAGAGCCTTTCCTTTGATGTTAAGTCCTCAATGGCATCCTTTGGAAGTCAGTGAGTACTGTAACATCCCCACCTCATCTTGTTGACTGAATCTTGTCTGCTGGAGCATTGGAGCCATTGAAGATAGAAGCTGAGGCCTTGAAGAGGATGATTCCTTGAAGATTATTGAAGTCTGAAGACTCTGTGAAGATCAAGTGAAGCCTGAAGGTGGAGCTGATCAAAGGAGCTGAAGCTCAAGGGAGAAGATGAGTTGATACTCATGTTGTAGGGTTGATACCTGGAAAGCAAGTGATCTCTAAAGTCTGAAGACTAGGTTGTTGCTGGAGGAGCTGAGGCTTTCTTCTGTTTTCTTTGATGTATTGTGTGTTTTGTCTGATTTGCCTGCTGCATTAGATTAAGCACATTTAGAATAAGTTCAGTCTAAGAGCATGAGTGCATCTGATTGTATTGTTATTGCTTGGCTTTGCTTGCGGGTATTCGGTAGAGCCCAGCTCCCTTGCCCATGTGTTTATTTTGCTTGATAGCATTTCATTTCTTTTGTCTGTATGATTACAGTTTACTGTTTTTGCTTGATAGCATGTTGTTTATTTCAGTATGATTACTGTTATTTCATGACTGGCTTGAGGTTGAGACGAGCTTGTGGAGGCTGAAGCCCCACACACATTTCCTCCCTCACTTGCATTGCATGCATTTTACTGTTAAAGCTGATGCTTTTGTCTGTTTTGGTGTATCATTGACATGATCCCTTAGGACTCTCATTTCCTTTGATGAGGACTTGATGATAGACTTTTAGGTTGAAACCTATGCATGACAACATCTAGGAGTTCCCTGTTCAAACCTCAACCATAGGATGAATCCATGGCATGATAACAGTAGGACTTGATAGTCTCCCTCCTAGTTGGGCCTGTTCTCTTCTCATCTCAAAGCAGTTTAAGATACAGTAATCATGAATGATTTCTTTCGTACGTTACGAGCCTTAAGCTATCTGAGAAAGGATTGTCGGAGAGTTTCTTTTCCACAGTCTGGGTGTTTAGTATGGTACCCTTTGGATGACATGCGACGCATTCACTCTCAGGTCATAGTCTCTAGTGCGGTTGAGATCGCAAACACCATAAAAAACACAACATCTAGGAGATAACCCGTAGTTTCCCGAACTACGTTTGCTCTGATCTTTCATACCAGATGAAAGTACGTAGGCATAGGATGCGACGTCCTAGCGAGCAACCTTCAACCTTTCCCCGTAGTTAGCCGAACTACGTTGACTCTGATTTCTCGTCCCAGACGGGAATACGTAGGCATAAAGCGCGACGCTTTGCCGAGTCATTTTTCTTTTCTTTTTCAGCCAGCCTTGATAGGTAGATAGATTATAACCAACCCGTCCAAGTAAACAAACAAGCGAGGATCCCGTCGAGTACGACGGACGTGAGGGGTGCTAATACCTTCCCCTTGCGTAACCGACTCCCGAACCCAGGTTTTGGTTGCGATGACCATACCTTTTCCCCGTTTTTTGCGAGGTTTACTTCGAGCGTTTCCTTTCCCGCTCTGAGGGATAAATAACGCACGGTGGCGACTCTTCTGTCAGCCGGCGCCGATTTTCGTAGTAGCGACACCCAGCAAGTTTCTGAGAAGCAAAGTTGAAACTTCCCTCGAAGACTTGATGATTGAAGTCCAACCGTGTTGACGAAGAAGTTCTCTCAGCGAATGCGGAGTGCCTGATGGCAGAAGTTTGGATATCCCCAATTGGTTCATGATTGACTGAGAATTCTATTCCCGACTTACTAACGAAGGCCGGCTGACGCCTAGAAATTTCTTTGAATGCCCGACGGCATGATTAACTTGATTGCTGACCTGATGAGTCCCGAGGAGTCCTGATGCCTGACGGCATGATCGACCATGTATCACCGGTTGTCGTGTGACCAATTCCCCAGCTAGTTGTCGTGCAGCTAATATTTCAGTTTTCGAAGATTTGTTCCCATCAGAGTACCGTGTACTCATGCAGTTGGCAAATTTCCGGGTTTGCTGGTATTCAACCGTCTTTTAACTTGATTGTTTGAGAGTCGTTCGCTTCTCACCCAGTCAGGTCCAAGCCGTTTGAATAGGGGCAGTTGTTGCACCCCAAAATTTGCCCAGCATTTCTTTACCTAGCTTGTGTTTCATTTCATTCACATTAGCATTATCATTTGCATTTCATTGACATGTATGCAGGAGATCAAGAGGTATGATTACCAATCAAGGGCTATACAAGACTTTGAAGCTAGTTGAGAAGGTTATTCAAGTGTTCAAGGGTTGATATCCTTGTCAGAGAAGTTAAAAGATCCTCAGAGAGAGTGGTTGAAACCAAGAGGGTGTGCCTCCTAGCTTGAGAGTTGTGGGAGCTCCTCAGATGATTCTGAAGCCAGGAAGTTAGACTTGAGGTCTTGAGAGAGCTCATGAGAAGTGTTGAAAGCCATCATGAAGCCTAGACAGGTCATTGTGCAAGGATAAGAAGCCTCAACCATGATTGGTGTAATTAGGGTTTGAATGGGTCAACCCTAGGTCAACTGATGATTTGGAGAAGGTTGAGACTTAATCCAAGAGCCATGTGATCATGGAGTGATACATTGAGATGTTATAAGGATGATTCCAAGGTCAACTCATCATGATTGAAGAGTTTGAGAAGTTTCAAGCTAGGGTTTCTAAGGCTTGACAGTGTAAAATCCCCTAGTTTGACCCCTATCTTCAAGGCAGTTTAGCTCAAGATGTGATTGTCATCTCATCTTGCCCCCAACATGAATGCTGTAGAGAATGATCTTATATTTAAGTTGAGTGCTATAAGTCCTTGATAGGATTTGTAGAACTCAAGTTATGACTTTGACAAGTTACAGGTCATCTGAGGTATGTGAATTTGGAAACTTGAAAGTTACCCAACTTGCATCAAACTTTTACCCAAGAACGATGATTCCCATGAACTTTTGGTCAACATGAATGTTGTTAATTATTCTCTTAGCTTTCTAGAGATTACTAGAAGTCCATGATTGGATGTGTAGAACTCAACTTATGGCTTTGACAAGTCAAGGGCATTTTGGTCATTTGGAGATTACAGGTCATTTCAAGCATAAGGCCATAACTCCCATTTCCAAGCTCCAAATGGATTTTTGTTCAACATGAAAGTTGTTCAAAATGATGTTTTTAGCTTGTATAAACATCAAGTGTCCATTGATATGGGTTATATCAAGCATTAGTTGAAGAAATTTCACATAAAAGCCATTTTAATGAATTAAAATGAGAAAATTCAAAATAAATGAGATTAACATGTTTCCAAGTCAAATTTGTAGTCAATTTGAATGGAATTAATGTTTTAGAGAGATTGGCATTACTACATTTTTGGTTTGAAGTCCATAACATAGTCATTTGGATGGTTACTTCACAATGAAGAAACATATCATACACACTCCATATGTTAAAACCAAAGGAAGAAAACCATTACATTACACTCCTTAATGATCAAGTGAATGGTTTGGATTGAGTTTAGAGCATGAGTAAGGCTTGAAGGCACACTTCCATGTTGAAATTTGGAAGGAAAGGTGAACATTCAAAATCAATAATTGGGCCTAGTTTGGGCTGGATATCCATCTGAGCACACTATAAATAAGACTTAGAACGAATTTGGAAGTTTCAGGAGCAGAATTCTGTTGAGAATCCATGGATGTGAAGTGAAGAAAAAGCTTGAAAATTGGAAATGCGTTTTGGAGGATCAAGAGGTTTCAGCAAGAACTAAGCATCAAGAATTGTCCATCATTACTCCTTGAAGGATTCTGCATAGTTTGAGAGAGAATTGAGGCGCACAACCACTACAATCCAAGCTTCAAGGTTGGTTCTAAGTTCTTGAGATATCTCTTTAATTACGCACTTTTAATCCATTAGAAGCATGTGGTTAGGCTCCCCTTAGCATGTAGATGAATTCTGGGTGGTTAATTTGATGGTTAGAGACAAGTTAGGGTTCCTTCCATTTTCGATTGAGATCTTGTTTTTACGAATCATGCGTTTTCATCATAAACTAGTGGCATGGTTAGATTCCTGAGGAAATTCTGGTCAAGATTCATGTAGACATCGTGATCAATGGATGAGTGTAGAAGGATCTAGGGTTGCACGGGGGTGGCCGGAAAAGCCACCGGCGACTTGAGCTTGCGCGCGTGAGTTGCAGGTTTGAAACGAGGAAGACACAATCTTCACCATTCATTCGCGTGGAGAAATTGACTTGGTCTGTGGATCCCAGGGCTCACGTTGAGCCACGCGTCCCTCCCCTTAAACGCACCGTTTCGCTTAGTGACCTGAGAGGCTTCGCTGCATGGACAGAAGAGGGTTGAGTTCGAACCTTGGCATGAATTGATTCTGATTTTCTGAATTGAGAACTGGAGCGTTGGGCTTGGATTGCATTTGATATCAACACCCCCCAGCGAGCCCAATCCATTATATGAACTGATGGTCATTGCTATCCACACCACGCATATTTTATTTTATTTTGATTTTCTTTTATTTTTTCATTTTATACATGGTTATTGATTAATTCATAATAAATTGAAAAATGATCCAATTAATCCCATTCTTTTTGCATTATATTCACGGTTGAGTCTAGTATTTTTTAGATAAAAAATACTTTTAGTTCATGCATTTTCTGATTTTATGGGAATTTGCATATTTTAATTGATATTAAAATGGTTATGTTTGATACTTGATTTTGTGGAATTTTGTGTGATCATGTGGTGATGATTTTGATCCTGATTTTTTGTGTGTGATTAGTTTAGACATGTATGCTCCCATAGCATTTTTCTCAGATTTTTTGTGATGGAAGTAGGTGTGTTTTCTAGATTGAGATTTAGGTGCTTCCTTTTAGGGTTTAGGTTTAGTACCTTGTAGTGTAGAATTTATTTCTAGGTCTTATTTGATGATTTGATCTCTGGAATTAATATGGTAGAGTCATGATTGACCTAGGTTCCCATAGTTATTTTTGTAGGATTTTACAATTGGTCTTAGTATTTTAGTTAGGATTAACTTTAGTACTAGGTTTTAGGTGATCCTAACTTGCTAACTCAAATAGATTAACTTCTTTAGTCCCCTTAGATTAGGGTTTTGTTTTGTTTGCCTTTGGTTGAGATTGAAGACAAGTTGAAGACAAGGTAAGGATGCTTGAAGTTGCTTGGAGCTTGGAGTTGCTTGTGCCTGAAGGTGTCTGATGAAGATTTAGGAGGTAGGAGACATAGGGAGATCCTTATAATTAGAATGACTTCTTTCACAAATATGGAAAGCATCTTGTGCTTCCATTCCTCCCAATGACTAAAAGTCCTTCTAAGATATTCACATCCCTCCTTTGGAGGCATGAGTGGCTTTATCTAGGAAGTAGAACTTTGAGGGAACCAGTCTCTCATAATGATGAACCCTTACAGGCTTCCTTTGGTTGTCATAAGCTGTTTATCATTTCCACTCATTCTGTTAAATCAATTGTCTTCTGGTTTGAGTATCTTGAATGATGTTGGACTTGAGTTTGAAGATGAGGACTTCACTGAAGAGTGTGGAAGAGGATGATTCCTTGAGCATTGCCATTGCAGCTGAAGCTTGAAGAGTAAGAAGAACAAGTTGATACTTGAAGATTCAATGGAGATTGAATGAAGAGCTGAGGCTTAAAGAGTTGAAGGATGAAGTTGACACTTCCATGTGATTGAAGATTACTCTGAGAAGCTGAAGCTTGTAGGAGAAGAAGACCAAGTTGATACTGGTAAAGCAAAGAGAGCTGAAGCTTGAAGACCAAGTTGATACTTGAAGATCCAATTGAGATTGAGTGTAGAGCTGAGGCTTGAGGAATAAAGGATGAGTTGATACTTACATTGATGCTTGGAGAGCCTGAAGGAGTCAAGTTGATACTTGTAGTTAGGAGTGAAGCCTGAAGGTGGAATTGACTGGAGAGCTGAAGCTTGGAGAAGAGAGGATAAGTTGAAACTTATGTTGATGGGTTGAAACCCTGGAGAAGCAAGTTGATACTTGTCATGAAGGATGATAGCCTTGAAGGGTGGTTGAAGTCTGAAGACTGGATTGCTGTCAGAAGAGCTGAAGCTTGGGATTGAAAGAGGGAGCTGTTGATCTGCTTTCTCTCTTGTCTGTTTGCTTTTCTGTGTTGATGTGCCTTGTTTGACTTGCTTGATGCATTAGAATAAGTCCATATCTAGACTGACTTTAAGCTAGGAGCATGATTGCACTAGAGGTTGAGTTGCTCCCTCTACTTGTATTTTTACTGTATGACTTTGCTTGCGGGTATTCGGTAGAGCCCTGCTCCCTTGCCCATGTGGTTTATTTTGCTTGATAGCATGTTATTTCTTCTGTATGATTACAGTTATTCATATCTGGCTTGAGGTTGAGATGAGCTTGTGGAGGCTACTGCCCCACACACATTTCCTCCCTCACTTGCATTGCATGCATTTTACAGTCGTTTACTGTTTACTGTTTACTGTTTACTGTTTAAGATGATGCTTTATCTGTTTCTGTTTATCATTGATATGATCCCATAGGAGTCTCACTTCCTTTGATAAGGAAGTGATGATAGAACTTTAGGTTGAAACCTATGCATGATAATTTCTAGGAGTTCCCTGTTTCAAACCTCAACCATAGGATGAATCCTTAGCATGACAACATTAGGACTTGATAGTCTCCCTTTAGTTGAGCCTGTTCTCTTCTCATCTCAAAACAGCTTAAGATACAGTAATCATGAATGATTTCTTTCGTACGTTACGAGCCTTAAGCTATCTGAGAAAGGATTGTTGGAGAGCTTCTTTTCAACAGTCTGGATGTTTAGTATGGCACCCTTTGGGTGACATGCGACGCATTCACTCTCAGGTCATAGTCTTTAGTGCGATTGAAATTGCAAACACAATAAAAAAAACACTTCTTTCGTAAAAGACAGAAAACAAACTTCAAACCTTTTTGCCCCGTGGGCCCATAAGTCAAAGGAAGCTTTTCTAAAGAAAAGAGTGTCGTTAAACTTCAGCGCCACCGCAAACAGGCTTTGTCCCTAACTGCTGGAACTGCTGTTTAACCCTACTCGATAAAACAAATGAATCTGAATTCCCGTAAGTCGTAGTATCCCGAACTACGTAAGCTCTGATCTCTCATATCTGTTGAGAGTACGTAGGCACAATACTGATGTATTGGCGAGCTACCTGCCCCGTAACCCGTAGTAGGTCGAACTACGTTGACTCTGATTTCTCATTCTCTGATGAGAATACATAGGCATAAAGCGCGACGCTTTGCCGAGTCATTTTCTTTTCTTTTAAGCCAGCCTTGATAGGTAGATAGATAAAACCAACACGTCTAGTAAACACAACAAGCGTGGATCCCGTCGAGTACGAAGGACGTGAGGGGTGCTAATACCTTCCCCTTCCGTAACCGACTCCCGAACCCAGACAACGGTTGCGATGACCTTGTCTTATACCTTTTCGTCAGGTTTTTCCGATCGTTTCCTTTCCCATTCCGAGGGATAAATAACGAAAGGTGGTGACTCTTCTGTTTTGCCGGCACCTTATTTTCGCGGAAGCGACACTAGGCGTATGTGCTACCGTTATACTTTGGAGATTTCCCATTGGTGGTTGTATCCTGTCCCCATGAAGTCCCGCTTCGTTGAGTCTGTTACTCATTTGTTTCTCGCATGTCGTGTCTGGTTTTCCCTTGTGACGTCTTTTCCTCACAGGACCGTCTGTCTCGCATTTTCATATCATTACATATCATTTGCATTCAGTGGCATCTTACGGCTAAAATTCGTGCAATGTTTGTATTTAAGTCCCTCCCATCTCGTCGAGACGAAGATTTCGATCTCCATATCGCCGGATAGAAGTAACTTAAATAGGGGCATCTGTCACACCCTAATTTTCGACCTTAAGATCCCACTTCCTTTTTATGTGTCCCTTTTACATATATATGTGTATTTTATTACGACTAACAAGTATGCGCAAGTATATTAAAAATGCAAAGCAGAGGTGACACTAATAACCTAATCTTTCCGGACAAGGTCATTTGGTCCTTATTCAAGATAACCCTAAGGCTAAGAGTTCTCTTCGAAATAACCAATTTGAACAATGGAAGACAAAACATACAGAAATACTTGGCAAGTTTGGCCAATGTTTATGGAATATCACCAACTCAAGACTTCTTAATTGGTTGCAACAACATCTTTGTTTCCAACACAAAACGCTTCGCAAGTTATGGGAGACAAAAATCATTAGTGTACTCTAACTACCAGATGATTAACGATTCGCAACAATATATAAAGCGGTGGACAATATCATTTAAACTATCATCAATGCTACTTGGAGGTTAGATCCATGAAGAGAAAAACCTTTCAGAAATATGTTGTGTGAAGAACAAGATACCAATTCACTATGGGTGGAAACTTGATCCAATTTCAAATTCTTAAGAACCTCGAGATACAAGCATGCATTGCATAAAATAAATAGGTTACATTAAACCAAACTAAAGTTACAGGAAAGGTTACTTATATCATGACCCACGGTGAGGATACATTACATATGCTTTCAAGCAATGGAAAATGTTGGACTCAACCAAACTCATCAAGTACGACTATTAAAGGCAAGAGTAAACCCTTCAAATACGTATAGTACAAGCTGCTAAGCACTTCAAATGTTACAGAGGATGGATTATAAGAATGTTCTAGGTGATAAAAGCTACAACAGTATATTAGTACTAAATCCCGCATTGCATAGTTGTACTGAGCTCCAATGGTACTTGCCCTGAGATTCTTTCACACTGTCAAAACCCAGCAGCAACGGTTTTTGCACGAGCCGCATTGCCGTACCGCCATAGATCTTGTTAAGCCAACACCTCCTTATGCTGCACCACTGAGGAACGGTGAGAGATGACGTCCTGCAAGCATCTAAACCTGCAACGAACACAATGCCAGGGGGTGATGTAGTCTTAAAATACTTCGTAATAACACCAGCATACCAAGACGGTAACATACTCAGCGTGAGATGACTTCCCCGTCCGAAACAGACCGCAACACGGTGCATCGAGATATCTACATTTACCCCTTTCACTCAGAGCGTTTGCACCAGAAGCATTTTGTCCACAAGATAAGTGTAGTTAACCTGCCAAAACAAACAACAGCAAGCAGTGTTACTGTTATGAAATACCCACTCCAGAGTTTTCTTATACAAGCCTCTACAAATACGAAGCATTGCGAATTGGACTTTGAAGTCACAGGGGGCACACAGGTCATAACTCATACAAATGCTACCGAACTTAAATACAGACGGTGATAACGGTGCTACAGAATAATCAAAGAAGAGACTCACAAAACAGATGGATGTCGGTCATAATCCGATAATGCTATTCAAGCTCCAAGAGACTTTTTTGAACCGCCAAGTGTTATCTCCATCCACAAACAACAGCCACTTGAAGTACATGAAGACATCATTAGAAATTACAAAAGCGCCACGAGAAATGTAACACGGGCATAGTATTTGCTAAATTTATGGCACCAAAACTCATAGCTTCATAGACAATAAGCAGCATGTACAAATCAAGACAAGAGATTGAAAAGAGAATTTGAGAATGGTAAATTCAGTTGGAGAACTTATAGGGTAGATGTTTTGAAGCTGCACTTACTAACTTGATCGGTGAACCTGTTGAGAAGCTACACACTCCACAGATTTACAACCACAACAAGAACTTCAGAGGCTTGTGCACTGGCTGGTACAAGGCTCCCTATTGACCGGTTCATGACATCAGATGCATTGGAATTTACAGCTCCAATGAGGAATAGTATTGATACAGTTCTTTCGACCGAGTTTTTTTACTAGGGTTTCTTCCTGTTAATGCCACCACAGCAGCAACATAACACCAGAAAAAGACCCCTCCACACCAAAGTAGCAAGTACGTAACACCAACCTGAGCACATCACGAAACTCCAAGAACGGATGAAACAGGCAAAATTCACATATTCAGGGAGATTTACCGCAAGTGTTTGTCTTCAATATGAGGGCGATGCTTGTGATTGTTCGAGAGCATCTTAGTTCTGGGCAGTTTCCCATAACGTTAAAGTCTAAGCGATGTAACTTCAGAGATATTTGACCTATAATTGTGCCAAAACGAAATTATCAGATGAGTACAGTACGGAGTTCATTTAGTGAAAAGCGGGAAAAGTACACTGATAAAGCAGTTGCAATAAGGTGTGTAAAAGCTGATCAAACCTCGTTAACGATAAAATCATATTACCTTCGTAATGGGATTGCAAGGCTTGATTTTATTAGAGAGCATTTCTAACCTATTGCGCATTGATCGCGACTTTCTATGTCTAATACAACCTAACTGCAAGTGCACAGTCTATCGCGTAGTAATAATAGATATCGATCCCACAGGGACTCGTAATCAAACTAATGTTCTCGGGAGTTACTATGTTTAGCTAGGTAGAATATGTTTAAGGGAATAAGATTTGTCACTAAAGGGAACTAAGAATGTAAATTAAAGTCTAATTAATTGAATCGATATGCAGTAATCGTGTTCTTCGGGGATTTGACAAGTTACCGGTGTATGAAACAATTTTCAGAGTTTATTTAAGCAGAAAATGGTGATTTGAAGACTCTCGCCTCACGATGGTTATTGACGCTAATCATAATTCTAAGGGCCAAACGTACACTTTCGTATCCCGTTCGGGGTTAAAATTATTTTTTGGAAATCTCTAAGTTCTAATTCATTTTAAAGTGCTTTCGCTGTTATTAAAATGAGTGACTAGTGTTTACTATCTGATCTTGCCGCAACTTTCGCTTGTTGGTTCGTATCTTAATTAATTTCCCACTTTCGTGGCAAAACTACTTTTAAATAAGTTCTCGCTTTCGCGACGAAGTTTATTCAGTAAATCAATTTTAAACACTCAGACCATAAATTACTTTTGAAAAGACAATTTTTCAACCGGTTATTATCAAATCCCTTTCGAATTATTACTACATATTGATTACCTAAATTTAGCTAGACATGGATTTGGGAAAGGTAAAACATAAATGAAAATGATAAATAATAATATGCAACATAATAAAACTGGAATTACGATTGAAATGAGAAACCTGTAAATATTCCAATTGGCCTTTGGGAAGATCCTCCACAAATGTTGGCAGGATTCTGGTCTTTATGCCAATTTGATCGTACAACGGAAATAGAAATTACAGAAGAATGAAAGGAATGCGGAAAAGGAAAAGAGAAATAAATAAGAATATTAAAACTGGAAAGGTTGCTCTGGAAATAAATTGGCAGCACTTCGTTGTATGAATGCGGCTCCCTTTCTGAGGTCCCCTTCTTCCCTTTTTATAGAAATGGAATTCTAACGGTTATAATTGAAGAGAGTGGACTTTGAGGCAGAATAATCAGGGAGTAGTGGTCCACTATTTGGGACTTGGAACTGCTTCTTTTACGTGAAACTGAAGTGGGGCGTTTTTGCCTGCATGACTGTCGTCACAAGGTATGACGGTCGTCACCCGTGTGACGGTCGTCATGGAGTTGTGACGGTCGTCACAGCAGCAAAAACAACATTCTGCGCTTTTCATGATGTTTTCACCCGGTTTTCGTCCATATTTCATCTGAGATTGCTTCTTTTATTCATATTGCCTTGTTTAGACGTGATCATCAAATACCTGCAAAACATCAGACAAACAACACGGAAATAACCCGAAATCGGATCGAAAACAGTTAAACTTTAGTCGAATTATGCATCAAAATATATATACGATTTCGTGTTATCAAACTCCCCTAAGCTTGAATCTTTGCTTGTCCTCAAGTAAAACATGAAAAAGTCAGCAAGCACGAGGCAGCTTCTTCGTTCGCAAAGTTGGGAAAAACCGAGATTCTTGGTAAGAACAAAACGAGTATCATGACGACACTGGACTACAAGTCTTTGGAGGTCTCCTTCTTATGCAAATCGGTCCCAGTCATGCTACAGTAGCTTGGTGTCAAGGTTCTCGCGGCAAGTTCACCCTGTTTGTTCTAGCGCAATCACATTAAGCCCGTTGTCCATAGACTTTCATGGCAAGTCGACCTGTTAGTGAATATGATCTCATTTCTGTTTTTGATCTTCTTCATTGATCATAAGCTTATGTCATTGATTTTTCAACGAGTTTACGTGCCGTTGGGCTAAATGCTTGGGTGAGGAGCACCTAACTTAGAAGGAAACATGTCTTTATAATTTTGGGCTATCTAGCTTTCTTTTCATGATTTTTCATCTTTTTTTGGAGACCATACACTTATTTGCATCGGTCACTCGCTTAGAAGTGTTTTAGGATGGTGCTGACTGCTAGTATAAACTACTTGGGGCTGAGTTTGCGTAGACGCTTGAGACTTTGGTACGCGTAGGTAGTGAAACCGACTCGCATAAACCGGAGATCTAAGGTGTCAAGATGGTACTGGTTTTGTTAAAACTGTCGTCTCCTCGGAGTTTCAAAACTTGGTTTGAACTCGGGTGCATTCTCGTGATGCTTTTGCTTTTGAGGAAGGAACGAAAATTTTTGTTTACGTCGAATAACGTGGGGATGTTTGCGTAACGGAAAAAGGATATATAAACGAGCTTTATTTGCTAAAAATAGAAAATGTTTATATAGAAATTACGAAATTCAAAGTACAATGGAATGGAAATAAAGGCTCCGCTCCCACACTATCTCAATCAGTGTCCTCACTAATTTGGAAGCATGCAAGAGGGAGATACAACTGAAATGAAAGTGCAAAAAAACTGGAAATATAGTAAACAAATAAGGAAAAATGGATAACTAATCACGTCCGCTGCCTCGGTCACATCTGCGCTGGCGTCCTCTGGCTCTGGCTAGGGCTACTCGGTCCTCATAACTCATAGCTCCGGTGTGGTAGACAGTGTCACGGAGTCCTTCGACCTGCAAAGTCAGATTCGCCAGGTTCTCAGTAATGGTAGCTTGGTCGGTTTGAAGTTGTTGCATTTGGGTCCGATGCCAAGCTTCGAACTGGTCTGCTCGCTGGTTCTGCTGCTGCAGCATAGCGAGTATCTGGGCCTGCTGGTCGAGAGAGCGGCGGAGGTCCTCTTCTGTGTAGTCGGGCACTGGATGATGGCGGCGGCGGAGAGAGGATGTACCTTCGGAAGGAGGAGGCTGCGATGCCTCCGGTTGCTCCGGCCTGTCCAACTCAGCTTGGATTTCATCATCAGAACCTTGGGTGTGGTCCTGAGTTGGAGCAGCGGCAGCAGGAGGGGCAGTGAGGTCAAATAACCAGTTGGTACGATCCTCTGGGTGTGTGCGGGTGCGTGATGGAAGGATGATACTTCGGATGGTTTTGCCACGCACTACCGGATGGTACTTGCCGTCGGCTCTGGAGCGGATAAGGTGAGAGGCTCTGCAGTGGTCGGTGTCAAGGAACACCAAGGGGATGGCATGAAGGTGCTGGAGGCGGTCGCCTAAGTTCAGCCCAAGTGCAATGGCAGTGACAATCCCGCCAAAGTAGAATGGCTTGGAGCCACAGTTGCAATTGGCCTGAATGTGGGCCAGGAGGAACAGATCGGCGTTGACAGGCTCGTTGTTGAAGACGTAATGGAGGAAAAAGAGATCTTTCGAGTTCACCTTATGGTTGTTGTCCCTGGCGAAGATTGTGTTGCTCAATGCTCGGTGGAAGTATCGGATGGTCGGGTTATGGATATGCGTGGTGTGCAGAGAATCCCAACCATCGGCATTGATGCCGGTCAACTGGTACCACAGTGCGAAAGCTTCATGCTGGAACTGATCGGTGAGGCGGCGGTGAGCGTTGTCGCCTCGAGGTAGCTGTAAGATGGCGGCAATCTGGTTTTGGTTCACCTGATAGTCTGTGCCGAACATCCGGAAGCATGCGGCACCGTAGTGTTGGTTGAGGTCGCCGCTGGATGTGACGTAGGTAAACGAACTCAGGAACTCGAGAATGAGTTGTTCGTACGTTGGCAGTGGATTGGTGCATAGGTTCCAGATGCCGGCTCTTTGAAGCATCCAAGTGACGCCTTCAAGGAGTCCGAGCTCCGTGAGCGATGGAATGTGTGGATAGTGAGTCGGCTGGAGCGACCTTTGATAGAATGCGATGTAGTTGGCCCGCTGTCTTTCGCCCAAGTCACCTTCGCTGAACACAATGTTACTGATATCTGGGGTTTCGGTAGTTCTTGCCATTGCTGGAAGATTGAGAGGGTTCTGAGGATTTGGGGCTGTTCTGCGAAGTGGAAAGAGATGACAGAAGTGTGGTAGGAAGTTGAGATGGGAGTTGAAATATATGGTGCAATGTGAGGAGAATGAAAATTTGGAGTGGGGTAGGAGTTCTGATGATTGGAAGTTGAAATGAGGGTAGTGGGAGAGAAAACGCAACCCCTGTTATATCAGATAGCAGTTTTGGGTTCGTGACGGTCGTCACCCGCGTGACGCTCGTCAGGGTCCTGTGACGGTCGTCACAGCAGCAAAATCTGCAGAACGCAGAATTTTGCTCTGAGGGCGTTCTTGCAGTGACTTTTAGGCCTAGTATTGATATGGCAATGTAATATAGCAGCCAATAAACAAAGAATAACGTAAAAACAAAATAATTGAATAAAGACTATAATTGAAATAACAAGAAATTGAAATAAGTGTATGTAGTACATAAAGGAACTAACAATGCAAAAAATCCAAATGATTAAACGAAACTAAACTAAACCAAACTAAACTGAATCTAATGCTAAAACTAGTATCTAGTCTTGCCGTGCCTTCAACTCATCGAATTTTCGTGCGTAGTAGTCGAGCTGGTCACAGACTAAGTCCATGAAGACTACCAGTTCGCTGTGTATGTCTGCGATGTCATCTTTTACAGTAGTCAGAGTTGCATCAACGTTGCCCAATCGGAGTAGAACAGTATCCATTTTGTCGGTGGTCTCCTCAGGGATAGGCTCAGGATAGGTGTTGTAGTGCGGAGGAGTCATAGGGTCTACTTCAGCTTCTAATACAGCATCCTCATAGTACATATAGTCGTGTGCCTCAGAGATGTGGTCACTGTCATACATATAGTTTTGTGGTGTTGACTGAGGTGAAGGAGGTCCCATAGGCTCATCCAATTCATAAATCCAGTTGTCCTTGTTGTGGATACTTGTCATCTGATGATCAGACAGTGTGAATAGTTGTACTGGTTTTTCGTTAATGAGGTACTCATAAGGTCCAGGTCCCATAGTTCCTAAAATGCGCCTATTAAAGCAGAATTGTATATTCATGGGTCAGATGGTGCCAAAACGAGTGCTTGCATTTAAGTGGAATCTAAGGCCAAGCTCGTGGGCAATCATTGTCACGAGGCCTCCTATAAGAATAGGTGACTGTGGTTCCTGCGTGAGGCGTCTGAAAGATCTCATCATGAAGGGCACTGCATTTACGGTACGTCCCTGGGAAGCACATAACATGATGAATAACTCCTCTTTAGATACTGTGGTAATATTTTCTTCTTTCCCGAAAAGGGTGTGAGCTAGTATCTTATGAAAGTATCTGAAAGTTGGGTTATGAATATCATCATTATACATTCTGTCCGGGTCAGGGTGATAGTCGCCTGTGATTCTACCCCAGAATTGGTCGAGTTCAAAATCAATATCGTCATCTTCTGCACTGATGAACACATGCGGTCCGTTAGGAAATCCTAGGAGGTTAGCTAGTGACATCCGGCTATGGGTTTGGTCCATTCCAAACATTCGAAAGGTAATCAGCTCTGTGTTGGATCCAAAGCCATAGTTAGGTATGTATCTGAACAAACTAAGGAATTCATAAGTGAGATCCTTATAGGTAGCAAAACGTGTTTTCAAAGCAGTGTTCTCCCAACCCAGTTGATTGAACAGGTATTGAATGCTATCCGTGATTCCTAGTTTATCCATGGTAGACTTATCATAATACAGCGTTAAGGCGATTTCTCTTTCAGTCAGTGCTGCAAATCTTGCCTTTTGAGCTAGTCCTCGAAAATGAACCTTTCTGAAGTCGTACTCGGCCATACTCGCAGGTAAGTCGGAGAAAACAGGAGGAATGTTTTGAAGACTTTTAAAATCCTGAAAGGTTTAAAACAGAAGTTTGAAGTCAGGATTTTAAAAAAAACAAAAAGCGGTAAAAACAAAAGACAAAAAGAGAAAAATAATAAAAATAGAAATATGAAAACAAACGAAAGTAGAAAGTAGTAGTAATTATAAGTTTAGAATTTTTGTTGAATTTTCAAAGTAAAATTTTAAATAAAAATGAAATACAGTAACGAGGAAAAATGCGGGAAAAGTTGGGTTGCCTCCCAGTAAGCGCTGTTTTTAACGTCTAAAGCCTGACGATAGCTTGGTGACAAGCTATTCGGGTGTTTGAGCTGGAAGCTCAAGCAATGTTATACTGCAGACTTGAGGGTTGTTTTCGTTCTTATTATAATGTTTGAGACGTTTCCCGTTTACGATAAACGGTGCATTCATCTTATCGGTAATCTCAACAGCTCCGCTCTGAAGTACTTTAGTCACTTCATAAGGTCCAGACCACCTAGATTTTAGTTTACCTGGGAAGAGTTTTAATCTTGAATTAAATAGCAATACGATGTCTCCCACACTGAATTATTTCTTGACTGAACGTTTATCGTGCCACTTTTTAGTTCGTTCTTTGTAGATACGGGCATTTTCGTAAGCGTCTAATCGAAGTTCTTCCAATTCGTGTAAGTTCAAGATTCGCTTTTCTCCTGCCTCGGTGTAGTTGAAATTGAGTGTCTTAATGGCCCAGAAGGCCTTATGCTCTAATTCTACAGGGAGATGGCAAGATTTACCGTAAACTAATTTGTAGGGTGTAGTACCTATTGGTGTCTTAAAAGCGATCCTATAAGCCCATAAAGCTTCTTGTAGCTTTGATGACCAATCTTTCCTTGAGGTAGCGACAGTGTTTTCTTATATCTGTTTTATTTCCCTGTTCGAGACCTCTACTTGTCCGCTAGTTTGCGGATGATAAGGTGTAGCTACTCGGTGTCGGACTCCATATTTAGAGAGAAGTTTATCAAATATTCGCGATATGATGTGAGATTCGCCGTCACTAATGACGAGTCTGGATACACGAAATCTAGGAAAGATTGTGTTTTTGAAGAGTTTGATTACTACTCGTGCGTCGTTTGTTGGAGCAGCTATGGCTTCTATCCATTTAGACACATAATCTACAACGACGAGTATATAGTTATTACCAAAAGAAGGTGGGAATGGTCCCATGAAATCTATTCCCCATACGTCAAAGATTTCTACCTCTAAGATTCCTTTCTGAGGCATTTCATCGCGTCGTGAGATGTTGCCGGTTCGTTGGCATCGATCACATTTTAGCACAGCGATGTGAACGTCTTTCCAGAGGTTAGGCCAGAATACGCCGGCTTGGAGAATCTTAGCGCACGTCTTGGATGTACTAGCATGACCACCATATGGTGCTGAATGGCATTGGGAAATGATATTTTCTACTTCTTCCTCTAGGACACAGCGACGATATATGTTGTCAGCCCCTCTCTTGAAGAGTAGAGGTTCGTCCCAATAATAGTGTTTCAGATCGTGGAAGAATTTCTTCTTTTGCTGATAAGTGAGATCTGGTGGAAGCACGCCTGCAGCGAGGTAATTAACGATATCAGCATACCAAGGTAATGTGACTTGGGCATAGACGACTTCTACGGCTTTTTCGAATTCTGGATCTTCCGAGATTGAGTTGGGTATGTCACTTTCTAATTTGGCTATCAGACGTTCGTACGGGAAATCGTCGTTTATCGGTACTGGTTCGTGTCTGATGCCTTCTATTCGGGATAAGTGATCTACAACAACGTTCTCGGTTCCCTTCTTATCTTTGATTTCTAAGTCAAACTCTTGTAATAACAGGATCCATCTCAATAGTCTTGGTTTGGCATCCTTTTTGCTTATTAGGTACCTTATGGCTGCGTGGTCTGTGTATATGATAATTTTTGCTCCTACTAAGTAAGAACGGAATTTGTCAAGCGCAAATATAACTGCTAGAAGTTCCTTCTCTGTGGTAGCGTAGTTCATTTGGGCAGGATCTAAGGTTCTACTGGCATAGTAGATGGCATGGAGTTTCTTGTCCTTCCTTTGTCCTAGAACTGCGCCTATGGCATAATCACTCGCATCGCACATGATTTCGAACGGTAGTCGCCAATCGGGTGGTTGCATAATCGGTGCGGTGATAAGGGCTAATTTTAATGTTTCGAATGCTTTTAGACAGTCGTCGTCGAAGACGAACTCAGCATCTTTCATCAACAGGCCGGTCAGAGGTTTTGTGATTTTTGAAAAATCTTTTATAAATCTTCGGTAGAAACCGGCATGTCCTAGAAAACTCCATATTTCTCGTACGGATTTTGGCGGTTGGAGGTCTTTTATAATCTCTATTTTAGCTTTGTCGACCTCGATTCCTTTATCTGATATGACATGTCCTAGAACTATTCCTTGTCGGACCATAAAATGGCATTTTTCCCAATTTAGGACGAGGTTCACTTTTACACAACGTTCTAATACCATTTCTAAGTTTTGTAGGCATCCTTCGAAACTTTGTCCGCATACTGAGAAATCATCCATAAATACTTCCATGATGTCGTCTATGAAATCTGCGAAGATTGCCATCATGCATCTTTGGAAGGTTGCTGGAGCATTACAGAGTCCGAACGACATTCGGCGGTAAGCAAAAGTACCATAAGGACATGTGAATGTAGTCTTTTCTTGGTCATCAGGATGAATGGGAATTTGGAAGAATCCTGAATAACCATCTAGATAGCAGAAATATGAATGTTTGGCTAATCTTTCCAACATTTGGTCTATGAAGGGTAACGGGAAATGATTTTTGCGTGTGGCCTTGCTAAGCTTCCTATAATCAATACACATCCTGCTTCCAGTCACGACTCTTTTTGTTATTGATTCGCCTTTTTCGTTTTTAACTACTGTGACTCCTCCTTTCTTCGGTACGACATGAACTGGGCTAACCCACTCACTATCGGAGATTGGATAGATGATTCCTGCATCTAGCAATTTCTTTACTTCATCTCTGACTACAGTGCTTAGGATGGGGTTCAGTCTTCTCTGATGCTCTCTAGAGATTTTAGAGTCTTCCTCTATTGTAATTCGATGCATACAGATTGAAGGGCTTATACCTTTTAGATCGCTTATGTTATAGCCTAACGCGGTGGGGTACTTCTTTAGGACTTCTAATAGCTTTTTGGTTTCTGGTTGTCCCAAGTCGGCGTTGACTATCACTGGTCTTTTTAGTTCATTGTCTAGAAATTCATATCTAAGGTTTTTGGGTAGTGTTTTAAGTTCTAAAGATGGGTTCTATGGACCTGGAATATGGTTTGGAGTCAGTGCTAAGCTTTCGCTTAGGCTGTCGTCTTTATACGGTTTACGCCAATCGTCGTCTTCAGAAATATCAGGTATTTGAATCTTTATTATTTCTGAATACGTGGTCTCTTCATTTTCAAGTTCTCTTATGCATTCGTCAATTTCATCTACTAAGTAGCAGGTATCGTCAATGGCTGGTGCTTGTAAGAACTTGGTGAGAATAAACTCTATCTTTTCTTCTCCTACTTCGAGTGTTAGCCTTCCTTTCTTCACGTCTATAATCGCTCCGGCTGTAGCTAGGAATGGTCTTCCTAGGATAATTAGGGTAACAGTGTCCTCCTTGATGTCCATGATTATGAAGTCGGTTGGGATGTAGAATTGTCCTATGCATACTGGAACGTTTTCCAGTATTCCGATGGGGTATATCACTGATCGGTCAGCTAATTGAACGGACATTTTGGTCGGTCTGAGGTCTCCCATATTCAGCTTTTTGCATATAGATAAAGGCATAACACTGATACTGGCTCCTAAATCGCATAGAGCTTTGTCTATCACGAACTTTCCTATGACGCAGGGTATGGAGAAACTACCTGGGTCTTTTAATTTAGGAGGCATGCGGTTTTGAATAATAGCGCTACACTCTGCAGTAAGTGTAACTGTTTCGTTATCCTCGATCTTTCTCTTATTCGATAGGATTTCTTTGAGAAATTTAGCGTATGACGGCATTTGAGTTATCGCTTCTGTAAAAGGAATAGTAATATTCAGCTGTTTAAGGAGCTCTACAGATTTCTTAAACTGTCCTGAAGTTTTGGAGTTTATTAGTCTTTGAGGATAAGGAATAGGTGGTTTATATGGCGCTGGAGGTGCTTGAGTTTTTTCACTTGCGGTATCCTCCTTCTCGTTGTCTTCCTTCTTCTCTAACTCAGATTCCTTTTCTGCTGGTTCAGTTGGTTTTTGTTGCATGGCTGAGTTTTCGGTCCTCGGATCGATCGGTTCGTCCAATTCTTTTCCACTTCTTAGTATTACAACATTTGCTTGGCCTTTTGGATTTTGTTCGGGTTATCCAGGAAATGTGCCAGCGGGTGCGGCAGCAGAGGCTTGTTGTTGAGCCACTTGTGATATCTGTGTTTCTAGCATTTTATTGTGGGTGGCTAAAGCATCTACTTTTCCGGTCAACTGTTTAATTTGCTCGCTAGTGTGTATGTTTTGATTCAGGAATTCTTTGTTTGTTTGAGCTTGAGTAGCTATGAATTTTTCCATCTTCAATTCGAGGTTTGATTTCCTAGGTGCAGTCTGAGCAGCAGCTGGTTTCTGATATCCTGGTGGAGCAGTAGGCATTTGCAATGCATTTTCGCTTTTGTAGGAAAAGTTTGGATGATTTCTCCAACCTGGGTTGTAGGTATTTGCGTAAGGATTTCCTTGAGCATAATTTACCTGGTCTGGTGGGATTCCGGCTAGCAATGGGCATTCGGGCGCATTATGAGTGGTACTTCCGCATAACTCGCAATTTGGAGTTACGGCAGCGACGGTTGCAGTGGGGTTAACGGTCAGACTATCAATCTTCTGTGCTAGAGCATCTACTTTAGCGTTGAACTTTTCAAGACTGCTGATCTCGTACATCCCACCTTTCGCTGTGGTTTTCTCTGTTGGAGTGCGTTCACCTCCCCATTGGCAATGGTTTTGAGACATGTTTTCGATTAATTGATAGGCTTCGTCGTATGGCTTATCCATAAGTGCACCGCCCGCGGCGGCGTCTATTGTCAATCTAGTATTGTATAAAAGCCCATTATAGAAAGTATGGATTGTCACCCAGTCTTCTAGACCGTGGTGAGGACATGTTCTCATCATATCTTTGAATCGTTCCCATGCTTCGTAAAGAGATTCAGTATCTTTTTGTCGAAATCCGTTGATTTGAGCTCTAAGCATAGCAGTTTTGCTTGGCGGAAAATATCTCGCTAAGAAGACGTTCTTCAATTGTTCCCAAGTTGTAACGGAGTTGGATGGTAAAGATTGTAACCATGTCCACGCTCTGTCTCTAAGAAAGAATGGGAAAAGACGAAGTCTTATCGCGTCTGGAGTTACTCCATTTGCTTTCACCGTGTCTGCGTATTGTACAAACTTCGTTAGATGTTCGTTCAGATCCTCAGTTGCGTTTCCTGATAATTGGTTTTGTTGTACAGCTGACAGCAATGAAGGTTTCAGCTCAAAATCATTTCGGGTAATAGCTGGGGCAGCAATGCTACTTCTAGGCTCCATCCGAGAGGGTGTAGCGTATGCCTTCAGCGGTTTGTTTGGAGGTCCTTCAGCCATGTTTGATTCTTCTCCGGATTTGGGAATGGGAGTGAGAGGATCGGGAATGTTATGTTTGAGTTGGTACTCAATGATTCGGCTTCTTAGATGTAGGAAGCGTTCTAGTTCTGCGACTGAAGGTTTCAAGATATCGCCTTGTGAGCGATTACTTGGCATACAATCGACAGCACTAGTAAAGGAAAAATGAAAATTGTTAACCTAGTCTATACGGCGTAACAGAAGGTTACACTATTGACTAAACGGTTCCCCGGCAACGGCGCCAAAAACTTGATCGCGACTTTCTATGTCTAATACAACCTAACTGCAAGTGCACAGTCTATCACGTAGTAATAATAGATATCGATCCCACAGGGACTCGTAATCAAACTAGTGTTCTCGGGAGTTACTATGTTTAGCTAGGTAGAATATGTTTAAGGGAATAAGATTTGTCACTAAAGGGAACTAAGAATGTAAATTAAAGTCTAATTAATTGAATCGATATGCAGTAATCGTGTTCTTCGGGGATTTGACAAGTTACCGGTGTATGAAACAATTTTCAGAGTTTATTTAAGTAGAAAATGGTGATTTGAAGACTCTCGCCTCACGATGGTTATTGACGCTAATCATAATTCTAAGGGCCAAACGTACACTTTCGTATCCCGTTCGGGGTTAAAATTATTTTTTGGAAATCTCTAAGTTCTAATTCATTTTAAAGTGCTTTCGCTGTTATTAAAATGAGTGACTAGTGTTTACTATCTGATCTTGCCGCAACTTTCGCTTGTTGGTTCGTATCTTAATTAATTTCCCACTTTCGTGGTAAAACTACTTTTAAATAAGTTCTCGCTTTCGCGACGAAGTTTATTTAGTAAATCAATTTTAAACACTCAGACCATAAATTACTTTTGAAAAGACAATTTTTCAACCGGTTATTATCAAATCCCTTTCGAATTATTACTACATATCGATTACCTAAATTTAGCTAGACATGGATTTGGGAAAGGTAAAACATAAATGAAAATGATAAATAATAATATGCAACATAATAAAACTGGAATTACGATTGAAATGAGAAACCTGTAAATATTCCAATTGGCCTTTGGGCAGATCCTCCACAGATGTTGGCAGGATTCTTGACCCAGATGAAACCCTAGTTTAATTGTTTTCGATTCGATTTCAGGTTATTTCGGTGTTGTTTGTCTGATGTTTTACAGGTATTTGATGATCACGTCTAAACAAGGCAATATGAAGAAAAGAAGCAATCTCAGATGAAATATGGACGAAAACCGGGTGAAAACATCATGAAAAGCGCAAAATGCTGTTTTTGCTGCTGTGACGACCGTCACAGCTCCATGACGACCCTAGGTCAACCCTAGGTCAAATGCTTAATTGAAGGGCATCAAGGCCTATTTGAAGGATGTGGGATTCATAATTTGATGTGTGGATATATATGTGGTTTGTGCCAAGGAGAAATCAAAAGAAATCAAGAAGAAGAGGAGTTGCTAAATTAGGGTTTCAGTGTAAAATACCCTGATTTAGGTCAAACTTCCAAGCAAAATAATTTAAGATGCAAGTCTCAAATGGATCTTTGGCCGACATGAAACTTGTAGATATTTTCATGACCTTTAATTTGAGTGGTGGAACTCATCAATGAGATTTATAGAACTCATGTTATGGTTCTTGCAAGTTACAGGTCATCTGAAGACACTGAAATTTATCTGTGAAAGTTACTTGACTTCCAAGAAACATTTTCCCCACAAGGATTTTTCAAATGGATTTTTGATGAACATGAAAGTTGTTCCTCATGATCTCCCCTTTCCAAAAAGGTATGGTATGTCTCATTCTGATTTGTGGAGCTACTTATGATCTTGACAAGCCAGGGGTATTTTGGGAAAGTGAGATTACAGGTCATTTTAAGCATGTGCCTAAAACTCCTAGTTGCAAACTTCAAATGAAAAAATGTTCAATATTAAACTTGCTCAAAATGATGTTTTGAGTCCAAATAAGTGATCATGGTAGCTTGGAAATGCATGGAACTCAAAATGACAAAAATGACCAAATAAGGAAGGTTAAAGTTCATTTTCAAGTGACCAAATTTGGGATTTTTGATCCAAGGCCAAAATACATCATATGACCTATCAAACTGAATGGAAAACACATTTTAACATCAATGGCATTGTTACTTTTTTGATTTAAGGCCAGAATTATGGAGCTATATTCAATTGCTTGTAATGGAAGTAACACATGCCAAATCACATAAGGGATAAGTTGCAAGGCAAGGAGCCATATGTACATCTCATACATCTCATTTGGAGAGAAATTCAAACCAGAACCAAGTGATATAGCAAGCAAAACTCCAACTGATATGGTGATCTCATAAAGGGAACATCTCATGACATGAGAATTGCAAATTCTCATTGGATCATTCCAGGTGCTTCCAGAAGTTTCCAACATTGCCTATAAATGATTTAGAGTGGATCAAAATCAGGGGTTGGCCATTTTTGAGAGAGATAAGAAAGAGTGAGATCAAAAATTCTCCATTGCAATTCACTTTTGAGTTCTTCAATTTCTCCATTGTTCTTCCATTTTCTTGATTCTATTCAACTCCATTGATGTTTCTGAGTGTATACAAATCAAAATCTGAGTGATTACATGCTGAAATCGTGTTCTTGATTCTCAATTTCCACACCTGCAACTATAAATCGGTTTCCACGATCCAGTCAATTTCAAGAGGATTTGCTGCATACAGAAGCAAGAACACATCACACTGAACGAATCTGGAGACTTACAAGGCTTGATTTGGTGATTTGATCCATCTGTTTCACTTATTTTCTCAGGTTAGTAAATTTCAACCTACAGCTTCATTTAGGTGTAATTAGCATGAATCTTTAGGTTAGATGATTAGTATGTGGCTAGGAGTAACTTTCTGGAGAGTTTGAAGCCAATTGGTGATAGTTGACATGATGACACATTTTCTGTTTGGATTGATTACATGCTGGATATGGAGTTATTAGCTTAGTGTGATGGTTAGAATTACTCCTAGTGAGGTGAGGAAGAGATTAGGCACAACAATTTGGTGATTGGTGAATGTTGAATTTCTGAGCAACTTTGGATTGAGATTCGTGTTTAGAGCTAGGGTTCATATTAGTGGATTTTGAGACCATGATTAGAATCAGGGTGAAGAATGGAGCAATTCTGGGCTTTATATTTTCGACTTTGGTTAGATATTGATGATTCACGGAGGGATGCAGATGACGTTCTTGCCATGTTCATCCATGGAGTTTTGCCTCCAAAACTTGTTTGAATGAGGAAGAAGAGGTCGCAGTCGTTGGATTAGTGTGGGACTTGTTGACCATTGCCAAATCCTGTGGCTGCGCGCGCGTCTTCAGTTTGTGAAGGACTTGCACTAAGCATGAAACTCAGTCGTTTCATTTAAATCCAACCATGGGCTTGAGTCTGATAGTTGTTATCCCCACCCCCATTTCGTGGCCCATTGAGTTTTAAACTACATTCGTGTGCTATCTACACCGCGTGCTTGTTTGTTTCTTTATTGATTTAATTTGTTTTTTTTTTAATTAGACCTTGGGCTTAGTGAAGTTGATAGACACACCCCTTGTTGGGTGGCCCACTAGGATTACACTATGTTTGCTTGCTAGTTGCACCGTTTCCTTTTCTTTTTCTTTACTATTTTTGTTGATTTAATTTTCTGGAGCAATGGGCCTAACGCGCTTAACTAAGCGCACCCCCTTATTAGGCCCAGTTGATTTACACGTTGTGTATAGTTGCTATCTGCACCACAGGATTTTCATTTTTAATTCATTTTCTTCGTTTTTCTTTAATCTTTGAAAAATCATATAAAATTAAAAAATGATCTTTTTGACATGAGGATTTTGCTACACTTTAATAATGGTTTCAAGAAAATTGTACAGAAATAAAATTTGCATTTTAGGTCTTTTCTCATTTATGTTGAATATTTTACATTTTAGTTGTTTTTTATTGCATTTTGTTTGTATAGTCAATTTGTATATTTTTGTTTAGCAATTTAATTTGGTATTTTGACACCATTCTTTTTTATTTAGTTAGACATAAACCTTAGGTTCCTTCTGGATTTTGTTCCATATTTTTGTGGATCATTTTTTAGGTAGTTTTGATTAGAGAATATTAGGATAGTTAGATTAGGGTTTACACAACATAGGTGCAACATAACATTTTGTTTTGGGGTTTTTAGTATGAATTAGGATATGGGACATATGGGGTATATAGGGTAGATGTAGGAATTCCCTTAGAATTAATATTAGAATTTTAAATACTATTTTACTATTTTTAGTATATTTATTTGTAATTGGTATGCTTGTTTGGTTTTCCCATTTGGGGTTTATTTGTGTTTGTGTGGGCTTGTTGGGCTTTTGCTTGGGGTGTGGGCTTGGTTAGAGCTTGTGGAGCATAGTGAAGATTAAAGGAGAAGATTGAGGATAATAATCAAAGCTTTATGCATGAAGATTGCTTGGATTGAAGATGTTTTTGAAGACATAGGAAATAATAGGAATAAGCAGAGCCTTAGAATAAAACAAATTTTTTCATAAACATGGATAGCTTCCTTTGCTTCCATTCTTCTCAATGATTAAAAGTATCTCTATGATATTCACCTCCCTCCTTTGGAGGGATAAGTGGTTTTATCTAGGAGGTAGAACTTTGAGGGAAACAGTCTGTTACAATGTCAACTATTCATAGACTTCCTTTGGTTGTCAATGAACTGTTTGGCATTCAATTCATCCTGATAAATCAATTCTTTGCTGGAGTGCTTACCTTGAAGAAAGAAGCCATTGAAGATAGAGATGAGGATCAAAGATTGACAAAGATGAAGATTATTCATGTCAACACTGTGCAGCTGTTAAAGTTAGGGTTTTACTGCTGTTTGGAGCTATTTGTTGTCTGATGCTGTCAACTGGTTAAGATTCTGTGCTTGCTTGAGCTTGGGGGATCTCTTGAAGATGGAAGCTTATTGTAGCTTGGGTATCATTGGAGTTGGATTTTTGGGGATCATTGGAAGATTTCTATTTATCAACTGTCAGAATTTGATGTTTTTTTCAGAGCTGCTGCTGTAGGAGCTGTTGAGCTGTCAGAGTTGGGGTTTTATTTTCTTTGCTGTATAATTGTTAATTTTCCCCTTAGGTTTGAAGTGAAGCAATTTCACTTTGCCTATTGTTTTCTAGGTTCGAGGTTGAGTGAGACTCCCTTGCCTCGCTTGTACTGCTGCATTCATGCATTTTACTGCTTTACTGTATATATGTTGTTTCTTTTCCGTCTATCCCTTAGGATCTTTGTTTCTCTCTGCGCAAGAGAGAAATATGACAGACATTAGGTGTTAACCCATGCATGACAACATTAGGGTAGATTTTGATTCCCTTTTTAACCCTAGGTTTTAGAGTTCTTTCTCTTTTATCTCAAAACAATCAAAAAACACAATAAACATTTCATACACAATAAAAGACAGTTCTTGCGTAAAAGACTGTAAACCAACCAAAGAGTCATTTTTGTCCGCTTGGACTCGTAATCAGGAGAAAACCTTTTTCAGAAGGATAAAAAACAAATAGACAAATATGTGTCTTCCGTGGCCCGAACTACGTTTGCTCTGATCTTTCATGTTGTATAAAAGTACGTAGGCATAGGATGCGATATCCTAGCGAGCAACCTTCCCCTCCTTTCCCGTAGGTAGGCGAACTACGTTGACTCTGATTTCTCGTTCCAGACGGGAATACGTAGGCATAAAGTGTGATACTTTGCCGAGTCATTTTCTTTCTTTTTAACCCTTGACCTGTAGAATAGATAGAATAACAATTCGTACAAGAAAAAAAGCGTGGATCCCGTCGAGTACGACGGACGTGAGGGGTGCTAATACCTTCCCCTTGCGTAACCGACCCCCGAATCCAGGATTTGGTTGCGACGACCATTCCTTTCCCGTCTTTGCGGTAGGTTTACTCTGAGCGTTTCCTTTCCCTCCTTTGGGATAAATAACGCACGGTGGCGACTCTTCTGTTCAGCCGGCGCCGATTTTTGCAGTAGCGACAGCTGGCGACTCTGCTGGGGACTCCAACGGTTCCCTACGCGAGTCAATCCTAGCGCTTGTTTTCCCGGCATGGATTTTGTATGGATTTACGTTTTCTGTATTTTACATTCAGCATTATATTATTGTTATTATTGCTGTGGGTATGAGGGGGTTCTATGATTGAGAGATAAGCCGGACCTGGGCTTGAGTGCACCTAGAATTAGAGTGGAAATTAGTGGGCGCGTGCATGCTTTGCATGTACTAGTGTCTCATGAAATCCACGCTCAGACGGGGTTCTTCTGGTTAGCTTCTTTTTCAACCCTTTGGGTTGAAGGGGTTGTTGGTTAGTTGGATTGTCGACTCTGGGGACTGATCATTTGGAAGTTGGCTAAGTGAGGCCTCTTCAGGACATGATGATGCCACACCTTCTGGGTATCGTATCATCCGTCTTGAAAGTCTGTGACGCCAATGACCGCATAGGATGCCGTACCTTGTGTCAGTTATTAGGACAACTACCTGTGAGAGGGGTTGGGACATGCAGGTAACTTGACCTCCAGTTTACCGGTTTTCTTGATTGAGATTCAGTGGTGTTGATATTTGAGGACGGTATTATTGGGTCTGTCAGAGACCAGGTTGGAGCATTGTGGATGGTCTTGAGCAGTTTGTGGGTCTATTCAAGGCCAGTATTGTGGATTGGGCTTCTCGGCCAGGGGCACTTGATCCCTTGTTTCATTGTTTGCATATTGCATTGTTTGGATCATCATGTGCATATCAGTAACGTGTGTCTGTGCTGCAGGTGCATTTTCATACTTCCCGATTCTAGTGCTCCGGACTTCTATCTGTTATTATGAGTACTTTGAGGAAGACTGTTGCGTATAAGTTGCCTACCCCTGATGTGACTCCTCTGTTGGGTCTGATTTCCCTAGTTGACGATGATGTGAAGAGAAGTTTTAGAAAAAGCTATGGGAGACTACTGAGTTTGGTTTGCAGGCCAACTGCATATGAGCTGAATGGGTTATACACATTGATGCAGTTATATGATCCCTCCTTGAGGTGTTTTATGTTCCAGGACTTCATTTTGGCTCCGACCATGGAGGAGTACGCGGAGTTTCTAGAGTTGCTGGTTCAGAACAGAGTTCCTTTCATTCACTTTGATGTTAAGCCTAAGCTGGAAGACTTAGTTGTTCCCTTACATATGGATCCTGCAGAGTTGTTGTTGACCTCCAGGCATGGAGTTTCTGGGTTTTCTCTCAAATTCTTGGTTGGCAAAGCTCAAGAATATGCCAAAAGCGGCTGCTGGATTACGTTTAACGCTGTGCTTGCCTTGTGCATCTATGGGATTATACCGTTCCCTAATCTTCCTGAGTTTGTTGATTTGGATGCATTCCACTTGTTTGCTGCAGGCAACCCGGTGCCTACCTTGGTCGGAGATTTCTATCATTCTTTGCATTATAAGAATGAAAACAGAAGGGGGAAAATGTCCATTGTTGTGTACCTTTGCTTTATATGTGGTTTGAGAGCCATCTGCCCAAGAAGGGTCCTTTTGTTGAATCTGCATATACAGCTGAATAGTCTGAGCGTCTAATGGGACTTTCTTCAGAAGACATTGTCTGGTTCGATAGAGATTTATTGGGGTCAGAGATTATTTTCAGTTGCGTCGGGTTTCCTAATGTTCCTCTAATTGGAAGGAGGGGCTGTATTAATTACAACCCGTCTTTGTTGGTTCGACAGTTTGGGTATGCTTTGTAGAGTCCACCGAAGGAGGAAGAAATATAGGAATCTCTGTATTTCACTGGTAACCTGAGTGGGGAATTATTAGCCAAGCTTCAGCACGCTTGGAATCATATCTGCAGAAGGGGGAAACCATTGCTAGGCAAGAATGATTGTCAAGCCTATATGCCTTACAAGGTGTGGATTCAAGAGAGGGTAAGACAGGCACAGATGCCTTTTCCAGCAGTATCACGTCCCGTTCCCATTCCAGTACCACGCATTTTTTATTTTATTTTGATTTTCTTTTATTTTTTCATTTTACACATGGTTATTGATTAATTCATAATAAATTGAAAAATGATCCAATTAATCCCATTCTTTTTGCATTATATTCATGATTGAGTCTAGTATTTTTTAGATAAAAAATATTTTTAGTTCATGCATTTTCTGATTTTATGGGAATTTTCATATTTTAATTGATATTAAAATGGTTATGTTTGATACTTGATTTTGTGGAATTTTGTGTGATCATGTGGTGATGATTTTGATCCTGATTTTTTGTGTGTGATTAGTTTAGACATGTATTCTCCCATAGAATTTTTCTCAGATTTTTGTGATGAAAGTAGGTGTGTTTTCTAGATTGAGATTTAGGTGCTTCCTTTTAGGGTTTAGGTTTAGTACCTTGTAGTGTAGAATTTATTTCTAGGTCTTATTTGATGATTTGATCTCTGGAATTAATATGGTAGAGTCATGATTGACCTAGGTTCCCATAGTTATTTTTGTAGGATTTTACAATTGGTCTTAGTATTTTAGTTAGGATTAACTTTAGTACTAGGTTTTAGGTGATCCTAACTTGCTAACTCAAATAGATTAACTTCTTTAGTCCCCTTAGATTATGGTTTTGTTTTGTTTGCCTTTGGTTGAGATTGAAGACAAGTTGAAGACAAGGTAAGGATGCTTGAAGTTTCTTGGAGCTTGGAGTTGCTTGTGCCTGAAGGTGTCTGATGAAGATTTAGGAGGTAGGAGACATAGGGAGAGCCTTATAATTAGAATGACTTCTTTCACAAATATGGAAAGCATCTTATGCTTCCATTCCTCCCAATGACTAAAAGTCCTTCTAAGATATTCACATCCCTCCTTTGGAGGGATGAGTGGCTTTATCTAGGAAGTAGAACTTTGAGGGAACCAGTCTCTCATAATGATGAACCCTTACAGGCTTCCTTTGGTTGTCAATAAGCTGTTTATCATTTCCACTCATTCTGTTAAATCAATTGTCTTCTGGTTTGAGTATCTTGAAAGATGTTGGACTTGACTTTGAAGATGAGGACTTCACTGAAGAGTGTGGAAGAGGATGATTCCTTGAGCATTGCCATTGCAGCTGAAGCTTGAAGAGTAAGAAGAACAAGTTGATACTTGAAGATTCAATGGAGATTGAATGAAGAGCTGAGGCTTAAAGAATTGAAGGATGAAGTTGACACTTCCATGTGATTGAAGATTACTCTGAGAAGCTGAAGCTTGTAGGAGAAGAAGACCAAGTTGATACTGGTAAAGCAAAGAGAGCTGAAGCTTGAAGACCGAGTTGATACTTGAAGATCCAATTGAGATTGAGTGTAGAGCTGAGGCTTGAGGAATAAAGGATGAGTTGATACTTACATTGATGCTTGGAGAGCCTGAAGGAGTCAAGTTGATACTTGTAGTTAGGAGTGAAACCTGAAGGTGGAATTGACTGGAGAGCTGAAGCTTGGAGAAGAGAGGATAAGTTGAAACTTATGTTGATGGGTTGAAACCCTGGAGAAGCAAGTTGATACTTGTCATGAAGGATGATAGCCTTGAAGGGTGGTTGAAGTCTGAAGACTGGATTGCTGTCAGAAGAGCTGAAGCTTGGGATTGAAAGAGGGAGCTGTTGATCTGCTTTCTCTCTTGTCTGTTTGCTTTTCTGTGTTGATGTGCCTTGTTTGACTTGCTTGATGCATTAGAATAAGTCCATATCTAGACTGAATTTAAGCTAGGAGCATAATTGCACTAGAGGTTGAGTTGCTCCCTCTGCTTGTATTTTTACTGTATGGCTTTGCTTGCGGGTATTCGGTAGAGCCCGGCTCCCTTGCCCATGTGGTTTATTTTGCTTGATAGCATGTTATTTCTTCTGTATGATTACAGTTATTCATATCTGGCTTGAGGTTGAGATGAGCTTGTGGAGGCTGCTGCCCCATACACATTTCCTCCCTCACTTGCATTGCATGCATTTTACAGTCGTTTACTGTTTACTGTTTACTATTTACTGTTTAAGATGATGCTTTATCTGTTTCTGTTTATCATTGATATGATCCCATAGGAGTCTCACTTCCTTTGATAAGGAAGTGATGATAGAACTTTAGGTTGAAACCTATGCATGATAATTTCTAGGAGTTCCCTGTTTCAAACCTCAACCATAGGATGAATCCTTGGCATGACAACATTAGGACTTGATAGTCTCCCTTTAGTTGAGCCTGTTCTCTTCTCATCTCAAAATAGCTTAAGATACAGTAATCATGAATGATTTCTTTCGTACGTTACGAGCCTTAAGCTATCTGAGAAAGGATTGTTGGAGAGCTTCTTTTCAACAGTCTGGATGTTTAGTATGGCACCCTTTGGGTGACATGCGACGCATTCACTCTCAGGTCATAGTCTTTAGTGCGGTTGAAATTGCAAACACAATAAAAAACACTTCTTTCGTAAAAGACAGAAAACAAACTTCAAACCTTTTTGCCCCGTGGGCCCATAAGTCAAAGGAAGCTTTTCTGAAGAAAAGAGTGTCGTTAAACTTCAGCGCCACCGCAAACAGGCTTTGACCCTAACTGCTGGAACTGCTGTTTAACTCTACTCGATAAAACAAATGAATCTGAATTCCCGTAATCCGTAGTATCCCGAACTACGTAAGCTCTGATCTCTCATATCTGTTGAGAGTACGTAGGCACAATACTGATGTATTGGCGAGCTACCTGCCCCGTAACCCGTAGTAGGTCGAACTACGTTGACTCTGATTTCTCATTCTCTGATGAGAATACGTAGGCATAAAGCGCGACGCTTTGCCGAGTCATTTTCTTTTCTTTTAAGCCAGCCTTGATAGGTAGATAGATAAAACCAACCCGTCTAGTAAACACAACAAGCGTGGATCCCGTCGAGTACGACGGACGTGAGGGGTGCTAATACCTTCCCCTTGCGTAACCGACTCCCGAACCCAGACAACGGTTGCGATGACCTTGTCTTATACCTTTTCGTCAGGTTTTTCCGATCGTTTCCTTTCCCATTCCGAGGGATAAATAACGAAAGGTGGCGACTCTTCTGTTTTGCCGACACCTTATTTTCGCGGAAGCGACAATAGGCGTATGTGCTACCGTTATACTTTGGAGATTTCCCATTGGTGGTTGTATCCTGTCCCCGTGAAGTCCCGCTTCGTTGAGTCTGTTACTCACTTGTTTCTCGCATGTCGTGTCTGGTTTTCCCTTGTGACGTCTTTTCCTCACAGGACCGTCTGTCTCGCATTTTCATATCATTACATATCATTTGCATTCAGTGTCATCTTACGGCTAAAATTCGTGCAATGTTTGTATTTAAGTCCCTCCCATCTCGTCGAGACGAAGATTTCGATCTCCATATCGCCGGATAGAAGTAACTTAAATAGGGGCATCTGTCACACCCTAATTTTCGACCTTAAGATCCCACTTCCTTTTTATGTGTCCCTTTTACATATATATGTGTATTTTATTACGACTAACAAGTATGCGCAAGTATATTAAAAATGCAAAGCAGAGGTGACACTAATAACCTAATCCTTCCGGACAAGGTCATTTGGTCCTTATTCAAGATGACCCTAAGGCTAAGAGTTCTCTTCGAAATAACCAATTTGAACAATGGAAGACAAAACATACAGAAATACTTGGCAAGTTTGGCCAATGTTTATGGAATATCACCAACTCAAGACTTCTTAATTGGTTGCAACAACATCTTTGTTTCCAACACAAAACGCTTCGCAAGTTATGGGAGACAAAAATCATTAGTGTACTCTAACTACCGGATGATTAACGATTCGCAACAATATATAAAGCGGTGGACAATATCATTTAAACTATCATCAATGCTACTTGGAGGTTAGATCCATGAAGAGAAAAACCTTTCGGAAATATGCTGTGTGAAGAACAAGATACCAATTCACTATGGGTGGAAACTTGATCCAATTTCAAATTCTTAAGAACCTCGAGATACAAGCATGCATTGCATAAAATATATAGGTTACATTAAACCAAACTAAAGTTACAAGAAAGGTTACTTATATCATGACCCACGGTGAGGATACATTACATATGCTTTCAAGCAATGGCAAATGTTGGACTCAACCAAACTCATCAAGTACGACTATTAAAGGCAAGAGTAAACCCTTCAAATACGTATAGTACAAGCTGCTAAGCACTTCAAATGTTACAGAGGATGGATTATAAGAATGTTCTAGGTGATAAAAGCTACAACAGTATATTAGTACTAAATCCCGCATTGCATAGTTGTACTGAGCTCCAATGGTACTTACCCTGAGATTCTTTCACACTGTCAAAACCCAGCAGCCACAGTTTTTGCACGAGCCGCATTGCCGTACCGCCATAGATCTTGTTAAGCCAACACCTCCTTATGTTGCACCGCTGAGGAACGATGAGAGATGACGTCCTGCAAGCATCTAAACCTGCAACGAACACAATGCCAGGGGGTGATGTAGTCTTGAAATACTTCGTAATAACACCAGCATACCAAGACGGTAACATACTCAGCGTGAGATGACTTCCCCGTCCGAAACAGACCGCAACACGGTGCATCGAGATATCTACATTTACCCCTTTCACTCAGAGCGTTTGCACCAGAAGCATTTTGTCCACAAGATAAGTGTAGTTAACCTGCCAAAACAAACAACAGCAAGCAGTGTTACTGTTATGAAATACCTACTCCAGAGTTTTCTTATACAAGCCTCTACAAATACGAAGCATTGCGAATTGGACTTTGAAGTCACAGGGGGCACACAGGTCATAACTCATACAAATGCTACCGAACTTAAATACAGACGGTGATAACGGTGCTACAGAATAATCAAAGAAGAGACTCACAAAACGGATGGATGCCGGTCATAATCCGATAATGCTATTCAAGCTCCAAGAGACTTTTTTGAACCGCCAAGTGTTATCTCCATCCACAAACAACAGCCACTAGAAGTACACGAAGACATCATTAGAAATTACAAAAGCGCCACGAGAAATGTAACACGGGCATAGTATTTGCTAAATTTATGGCACCAAAACTCATAGCTTCATAGACAATAAGCAGCATGTACAAATCAAGACAAGAGATTGAAAAGAGAATTTGAGAATGGTAAATTCAGTTAGAGAACTTATAGGGTAGATGTTTTGAAGTTGCACTTACTAACTTGATCGGTGAACCTGTTGAGAAGCTACACACTCCACAGATTTACAACCACAACAAGAACTTCAGAGGCTTGTGCACTGGCTGGTACAAGGCTCCCTATTGACCGGTTCATGTCATCAGATGCATTGGAATTTACAGCTCCAATGAGGAATAGTATTGATACAATTCTTTTGACCGAGTTTTTCTACTGGGGTTTCTTCCTGTTAATGCCACCACAACAACAACATAATACCAGAAAAAGACCCCTCCACACCAAAGTAGCAAGTACGTAACACCAACTCGAGCACATCACGAAACTCCAAGAACGGATGAAACAGGCAAAACTCACATATTCAGGGAGATTTACCGCAAATGTTTGTCTTCAATATGAGGGCGATGCTTGTGATTGTTCGAGAGCATCTTAGTTCTGGGCAGTTTCCCATAACGTTAAAGTCTAAGCGATGTAACTTGAGAGATATTTGACCTATAATTGTGCCAAAACGAAATTATCAGATGAGTACAGTACGAAGTTCATTTAGTGAAAAGCGGGAAAAGTACACTAATAAAGCAGTTGCAATAAGGTGTGTAAAAGCTGATCAAACCTCGTTAACGATAAAATCATATTACCTTCGTAATGGGAGTGCAAGGCTTGATTTTATTAGAGAGCATTTCTAACCTATTGCGCATTGATCGCGACTTTCTATGTCTAATACAACCTAACTGCAAGTGCACAGTCTATCGCGTAGTAATAATAGATATCGATCCCACAGGGACTCGTAATCAAACTAGTGTTCTCGGGAGTTACTATGTTTAGCTAGGTAGAATATGTTTAAGGGAATAAGATTTGTCACTAAAGGGAACTAAGAATGTAAATTAAAGTCTAATTAATTGAATCGATATGCAGTAATCGTGTTCTTCGGGGATTTGACAAGTTACCGGTGTATGAAACAATTTTCAGAGTTTATTTAAGCAGAAAATGGTGATTTGAAGACTCTCGCCTCACGATGGTTATTGACGCTAATCATAATTCTAAGGGCCAAACGTACACTTTCGTATCCCGTTCGGGGTTAAAATTATTTTTTGGAAATCTCTAAGTTCTAATTCATTTTAAAGTGCTTTCGCTGTTATTAAAATGAGTGACTAGTGTTTACTATCTGATCTTGCCGCAACTTTCGCTTGTTGGTTCGTATCTTAATTAATTTCCCACTTTCGTGGCAAAACTACTTTTAAATAAGTTCTCGCTTTCGCGACGAAGTTTATTCAGTAAATCAATTTTAAACACTCAGACCATAAATTACTTTTGAAAAGACAATTTTTTAACCGGTTATTATCAAATCCCTTTCGAATTATTACTACATATTGATTACCTAAATTTAGCTAGACATGGATTTGGGAAAGGTAAAACATAAATGAAAATGATAAATAATAATATGCAACATAATAAAACTGGAATTACGATTGAAATGAGAAACGTGTAAATATTCCAATTGGCCTTTGGGCAGATCCTCCACAGATGTTGGCAGGATTCTGGTCTTTATGCCAATTTGATCGTACAACGGAAATAGAAATTACAGAAGAATGAAAGGAATGCGGAAAAGGAAAAGAGAAATAAATAAGAATATTAAAACTGGAAAGGTTGCTCTGGAAATAAATTGGCAGCACTTCGTTGTATGAATGCGGCTCCCTTTCTGAGGTCCCCTTCTTCCCTTTTTATAGAAATGGAGTTCTAACGGTTATAATTGAAGAGAGTGGACTTTGAGGCAGAATAATCAGGGAGTAGTGGTCCACTATTTGGGACTTGGACCTGCTTCTTTTACGTGAAACTGAAGTGGGGCGTTTTTGCCTGCATGACGGTCGTCACAAGGTGTGACGGTCGTCACCCGTGTGACGGTCATCATGGAGTTGTGACGGTCGTCACAACAGCAAAAACAACATTCTGCGGTTTTCATGATGTTTTCACCCGGTTTTCGTCCATATTTCATCTGAGATTGCTTCTTTTCTTCATATTGCCTTGTTTAGACGTGATCATCAAATACCTGCAAAACATCAGACAAACAACACGGAAATAACCTGAAATCGGATCGAAAACAGTTAAACTTTAGTCAAATTATGCATCAAAATATATATACGATTTCGTGTTATCAAACTCCCCTAAGCTTGAACCTTTGCTTGTCCTCAAGTAAAACATGAAAAAGTCGGCAAGCACGAGGCAGCTTCTTCGTTCGCAAAGTTGGGAAAAACCGGGATTCTTGGTAAGAACAAAACGAGTATCATGACGACACTGGACTACAAGTCTTCGGAGGTCTCCTTCTTATGCAAATTGGTCTCAGTCATGCTACTGTAGCTTGGTGTCAAGGTTCTCGCGGCAAGTTCACCCTGTTTGTTCTAGCGCAATCACATTAAGCCCGTTGTCCATACACTTTCATGGCAAGTCGACCTGTTAGTGAATATGATCTCATTTCTATTTTTAATCTTCTTCATTGATCATAAGCTTATGTCATTGATTTTTCAACGAGTTTACGTGCCGTTGGGCTAAATGCTCGGGTGAGGAGCACCTAACTTAGAAGGAAACATGTCTTTATAATTTTGGGCTATCTAGCTTTCTTTTCATGATTTTTCATCTTTTTTTGGAGATCATACACTTATTTGCATCGGTCACTCGCTTAGAAGTGTTTTAGGATGGTGCTGACTGCTAGTATAAACTACTTGGGGCTGAGTTTGCATAGACACTTGAGACTTTGGTACGCGTAGGTAGTGAAACCGACTCGCATAAACCGGAGATCTAAGGTGTCAAGATGGTACTGGTTTTGTTAAAACTGTCGTCTCCTCGGAGTTTCAAAACATGGTTTGAACTCGGGTGCATTCTCGTGATGCTTTTGCTTTTGAGGAACGAACAAAATTTTTTGTTTACGTCGAATAACGTGGGGATGTTTGCGTAACGGAAAAAGGATATATAAACGAGCTTTATTTGCTAAAAATAGAAAATGTTTATATAGAAATTACGAAATTCAAAGTACAATGGAATGGAAATAAAGGCTCCGCTCCCACACTATCTCAATCAGTGTCCCCACTGATTTGGAAGCATGCGAGAGGGAGATACAACTGAAATGAAAGTGCAAAAAAACTATAAATATAGTAAACAAATAAGGAAAAATGGATAACTAATCACTTCCGCTGCCTCGGTCACATCCGCGCTGGCGTCCTCTGGCTCTGGCTAGGGCTACTCGGTCCTCATAACTCATAGCTCCGGTATGGTAGATAGTGTCACGGAGTCCTTCGACCTGCAAAGTCAGATTCGCCAGGTTCTCAGTAATGGTAGCTTGGTCGGTTTGAAGTTGTTGCATTTGGGTCCGGTGCCAAGCTTCGAACTGGTCTGCTCGCTGATTCTGCTGCTGCAGCATAGCGAGTATCTGGGCCTGCTGGTCGAGAGAGCGGCGGAGGTCCTCTTCTGTGTAGTCGGGCACTGGATGATGGCGGCGGCGGCGAGAGGATGTACCTTCGGAAGGAGGAGGCTGCGATGCCTCCGGTTGCTCCGGCCTGTCCAACTCAGCTTGGATTTCATCATCAGAACCTTGGGTGTGGTCCTGAGTTGGAGCAGCGGCAGCAGGAGGGGCAGTGAGGTCAAATAACCAGTTGGTACGATCCTCGGGGTGTGTGCGGGTGCGTGATGGAAGGATGATGCTTCGGACGGTTTTGCCACGCACTACCGGATGGTACTTGCCGTCGGCTCTGGAGCGGATAAGGTGAGAGGCTCTGCAGTGGTCGGTGTCAAGGAACACCGAGGGGATGGCATGGAGGTGCTGGAGGCAGTCGCCTAAGTTCAGCCCAAGTGCAATGGCAGTGACAATCCCGCCAAAGTAGAATGGCTTGGAGCCACGGTTGCAATTGGCCTGAATGTGGGCCAGGAGGAACGAATCGGCGTTGACAGGCTCGTTGTTGAAGACGCAATGGAGGAAAAAGAGATCTTTCGAGTTCACCTTATGGTTGCTGTCCCTGGCGAAGATTGTGTTGCTCAATGCTCGGTGGAAGTACCGGATGGTCGGGTTATGGATATGCGTGCCGTGCAGAGAATCCCAACCATCGGCATTGATGCCGGTCAACTGGTACCACAGCGCGAAAGCTTCATGCTGGAACTGATCGGTGAGGCGGCGGTGAGCGTTGTCGCCTCGAGGTAGCTGTAAGATGGCGGCAATCTAGTTTTTGTTCACCTGATAGTTTGTGCCGAACATCCGGAAGAATGCGGCACCGGAGTGTTGGTTGAGGTCGCCGCTGGATATGACGTAGGTAAACAAACTCAGGAACTCGAGAGTGAGTTGTTCGTAGGTTGGCAGTGGATTGGTGCATAGGTTTCAGATGCCGGCTCTTTGAAGCATCCAAGTGACGCCTTCAAGGAGTCCGAGCTTTGTGAGCGATGGAATGTATGGATAGTGAGTCGGCTGGAGCGACCTTTGATAGAATGCGATGTAGTTGGCCCGCTGTCTTTCGCCCAAGTCACCTTCGCTGAACACAATGTTACTGATATCTGGGGTTTCGGTAGTTCTTGCCATTGCTGGAAGATTGAGAGGGTTCTGAGGATTTGGGGCTGTTCTGCGAAGTGGAAAGAGATGACAGAAGTGTGGTAGGAAGTTGAGATGGGAGTTGAAATATATGGTGCAATGTGGGGAGAACGAAAATTTGGAGTGGGGTAGGAGTTCTGATGATTGGAAGTTGAAATGAGGGTAGTGGGAGAGAAAACGCAACCCCTGTTATATGAGATAGCAGTTTTGGGTTCGTGACGGTCGTCACCCGCGTGACGCTCGTCAGGGTCCTGTGACGGTCGTCACAGCAGCAAAATCTGCAGAACGCAGAATTTTGCTCTAAGGACGTTCTTGCAGTGACTTTTAGGCCTAGTATTGATACGGCAATGTAATATAGCAGCCAATAAACAAAGAATAACGTAAAAACAAAATAATTGAATAAAGACTATAATTGAAATAACAAGAAATTGAAATAAGTGTATGTAGTACATAAAGGAACTAACAATGCAAAAAATCCAAATGATTAAACGAAACTAAACTAAACCAAACTAAACTGAATCTAATGCTAAAACTAGTATCTAGTCTTGTCGTGCCTTCAACTCATCGAATTTTCGTGCGTAGTAGTCGAGCTGGTCACAGACTAAGTCCATGAAGACTACCAGTTCGCTGTGTATGCCTGCGATGTCATCTTTTACAGTAGTCAGAGCTGCATCAACGTTGTCCAATCGGAGTAGAATAGTATCCATTTTGTCGGTGGTCTCCTCAGGGATAGGCTCAGGATAGGTGTTGTAGTGCGGAGGAGTCATAGGGTCTACTTCAGCTTCTGATACAGCATCCTCATAGTACATATAGTCGTGTGCCTCAGAGATGTGGTCACTGTCATACATATAGTTCTGTGGTGTTGACTGAGGTGAAGGAGGTCCCATAGGCTCATCCAATTCATAAAGCCAGTTGTCCTTGTTGTAGATACTTGTCATCTGATGATCAGACAGTGTGAACAGCTGTACTGGTTTTTCGTTAATGAGGTACTCATAAGGTCCAGGTCCCAAGTTCCTAAAATGCGCCTGTTAAAGCAGAATTGTATATTCATGGGTCGGATGGTGCCAAAACGAGTGCTTGCATTTAAGTGGAATCTAAGGCCAAGCTCGTGGGCAATCATTGTCACGAGGCCTCCTATAAGAATAGGTGACTGTGGTTCCTGCGTGAGGCGTCTGAAAGATCTCATCATGAAGGGCATTGCATTTACGGTACGTCCCTGGGAAGCACAGAACATGATGAATAACTCCTCTTTAGATACTGTGGTAATATTTTCTTCTTTCCCGAAAAGGGTGTGAGCTAGTATCTTATGGAAGTATCTGAAAGCTGGGTTATGAATATCATCATTATACATTCTGTCCGGTTCAGGGTGATAGTCGCCTGTGATTCTACCCCAGAATTGGTCGAGTTCAAAATGAATATCGTCATCTTCTGCACTGATGAACACATGCGGTCCGTTAGGAAATCCTAGGAGGTTAGCTAGTGACATCCGGCTATGGGTTTGGTCCATTCCAAACATTCGAAAGGTAATCAGCTCTGTGTTGGATCCAAAACCATAGTTGGGTATGTATCTGAACGAACTAAGGAATTCATAGGTGAGATCCTTATAGGTAGCAAAACGTGTTTTCAAAGCAGTGTTCTCCCAACCCAGTTGATTGAACAGGTATTGAATGCTATCCGTGATTCCTAGTTTATCCATGGTAGACTTATCATAATACAGCGTTAAGGCGATTTCTCTTTCAGTCAGTGCTGCAAATCTTGCCTTTTGAGCTAGTCCTCGAAAATGAACCTTTCTGAAGTCGTACTCGGCCATACTCGCAGGTAAGTCGGAGAAAACAGGAGGAATGTTTTGAAGACTTTTAAAATCCTGAAAAGTTTAAAACAGAAGTTTGAAGTCAGGATTTTAAAAAAAAACAAAAAGCGGTAAAAACAAAAGACAAAAAGAGAAAAATAATAAAAATAGAAATATGAAAACAAACGAAAGTAGAAAGTAGTAGTAATTATAAGTTTAGAATTTTTGTTGAATTTTCAAAGTAAAATTTTAAATAAAAATGAAATACAGTAACGAGGAAAAATGCGGGAAAAGTTGGGTTGCCTCCCAGTAAGCGCTGTTTTTAACGTCTAAAGCCTGACGATAGCTTGGTGACAAGCTATTCGGGTGTTTGAGCTGGAAGCTCAAGCAATGTTATACTGCAGACTTGAGGGCTGTTTTCGTTCTTATTATAATGTTTGAGACGTTGCCCGTTTACGATAAACGGTGCATTCGTCTTATCGGTAATCTCAACAGCTCCGCTCTGAAGTACTTTAGTCACTTCATAAGGTCCAGACCACCTAGATTTTAGTTTACCTGGGAAGAGTTTTAATCTTGAATTAAATAGCAATACGATGTCTCCCACACTGAATTATTTCTTGACTGAACGTTTATCGTGCCACTTTTTAGTTCGTTCTTTGTAGATACGGGCATTTTCGTAAGCGTCTAATCGAAGTTCTTCTAATTCGTGTAAGTTCAAGATTCGCTTTTCTCCTGCCTCGGTGTAGTTGAAATTGAGTGTCTTAATGGCCCAGAAGGCCTTATGCTCTAATTCTACAGGGAGATGGCAAGATTTACCGTAAACTAATTTGTAGGGTGTAGTACCTATTGGTGTCTTAAAAGCGGTCCTATAAGCCCATAAAGCTTCTTGTAGCCCTGATGACCAATCTTTCCTTGAGGTAGCAACAGTCTTTTCCAATATCTGTTTTATTTCCCTGTTCGAGACCTCTACTTGTCCGCTAGTTTACGAATGATAAGGTGTAGCAACTCGGTGTCGGACTCCATATTTAGAGAGAAGTTTATCAAATATTCGCAATATGAAGTGAGATCCGCCGTCACTAATGACGATTCTGGGTACACCGAATCTAGGAAAGATTGTGTTTTTGAAGAGTTTGATTACTACTCGTGCGTCATTTGTTGGAGCAGCTATGGCTTCTATCCATTTAGACACATAATCTACAGCGACGAGTATATAGTTATTACCAAAAGAAGGTGGGAATGGTCTCATGAAATCTATTCCCCATACGTCAAAGATTTCTACCTCTAAGATTCCTTTATGAGGCATTTTATCGCGTCGTGAGATGTTGCCGATTCGTTGGCATCGATCACATTTTAGCACAGCGATGTGAACGTCTTTCCAGAGGTTAGGCCAGAATAAGCCGGCTTGGAGAATCTTAGCGCACGTCTTGGATGTACTAGCATGACCACCATATGGTGCTGAATGGCATTAGGAAATGATATTTTCTACTTCTTCCTCTGGGACACAGCGATGGTATATGTTGTCGGCCCCTCTCTTGAAGAGTAGAGGTTCTTCCCAATAATAGTGTTTCAGATCGTGAAAGAATTTCTTCTTTTGCTGATAAGTGAGATCCGGTGGAAGCACGCCTGCAACGAGGTAATTAACGATGTCAGCAGACCAAGGTAATGTGACTTGGGCATAGACGGCTTCTACGGCTTTTTCGAATTCTGGATCTTCCGAGATTGAGTTGGGTATGTCACTTTCTAATTTGGCTATCAGACGTTCGTACGGGAAATCGTCGTTTATCGGTACTGGTTCGTGTCTGATGCCTTCTATTCGGGATAAGTGATCTGCAACAACGTTCTCGGTTCCCTTCTTATCTTTGATTTCTAAGTCAAACTCTTGTAATAACAGGATCCATCTCAATAGTCTTGGTTTGGCATCCTTTTTGCTTATTAGGTACCTTATGGCTGCGTGGTCTGTGTATATGATAATTTTTGCTCCTACTAAGTAAGAACGAAATTTGTCAAGCGCAAATATAATTGCTAGAAGTTCCTTCTCTGTGGTAGCGTAGTTCATTTGGGCAGGATCTAAGGTTCTACTGGCATAGTAGATGGCATGGAGTTTCTTGTCCTTCCTTTGTCCTAGAACTGCGCCTACGACATAATCACTCGTATCACACATGATTTCGAACGGTAGTCGTCAATCGGGTGGTTGCATAATCGGTGCGGTGATAAGGGCTGATTTTAATGTTTTGAATGCTTTTAGACAGTCGTCGTCGAAGACGAACTCAACATCTTTCATCAACAGGCCGGTCAGAGGTTTTGTGATTTTTGAAAAATCTTTTATAAATCTTCGGTAGAAACCGGCAAGTCCTAGAAAACTCTGTATTTCTTGTACGGATTTTGGCGGTTGGAGGTCTTTTATAATCTCTATTTTAGCTTTGTCAACCTCGATTCCTTTATCTGATATGACATGTCCTAAAACTATTCCTTGTCGGACCATAAAATGGCATTTTTCCCAATTTAGGACGAGGTTCACTTTTACACAATGTTCTAATACCATTTCTAAGTTTTGTAGGCATCCTTCGAAACTTTGTCCGCATACTGAGAAATCGTCCATAAATACTTCCATGATGTCGTCTATGAAATCTGCGAAGATTGCCATCATGCATCTTTGGAAGGTTGCTGGAGCATTACAGAGTCCGAACGGCATTCGGCGGTAAGCAAAAGTACCATAAGGACATGTGAATGTAGTCTTTTCTTGGTCATCAGGATGAATGGGAATTTGGAAGAATCCTGAATAACCATCTAGATAGCAGAAATATGAATGTTTGGCTAATCTTTCCAACATTTGGTCTATGAAGGGTAACGGGAAATGATCTTTGCGTGTGGCCTTGCTAAGCTTCCTATAATCAATACACATCCTGCTTCCAGTCACGATTCTTTTTGTTATTGATTCGCCTTTTTCGTTTTTAACTATTGTGACTCCTCCTTTCTTCGGTACGACATGAACTGGGCTAACCCACTCACTATCGGAGATTGGGTAGATGATTCCTGCATCTAGCAATTTCTTTACTTCATCTCTGACTACAGTGCTTAGGATGGGGTTCAGTCTTCTCTGATGCTCTCTAGAGGTTTTAGAGTCTTCCTCTATTGTAATTTGATGCATACAGATTGAAGGGCTTATACCTTTTAGATCGCTTATGTTATAGCCTAACGCGGTGGGGTACTTCTTTAGGACTTCTAATAGCTTTTCGGTTTCTGGTTGTCCCAAGTCGGTGTTGACTATCACTGGTCTTTTTAGTTCATCGTCTAGAAAGTCATATCTAAGGTTTTTGGGTAGTGTTTTAAGTTCTAAAGATGGGTTCTTCGGACCTGGCATATGGTTTGGAGTCAGTGCTAAGCTTTCGCTTAGGCTGTCGTCTTTATACGGTTTACGCCAATCGCCGTCTTCAGAAATATCAGGTATTTGAATCTTTATTATTTCTGAATACGTGGTCTCTTCATTTTCAAGTTCTCTTATGCATTCGTCAATTTCATCTACTAAGTAGCAGGTATCGTCAATGGCTGGTGCTTGTAAGAACTTGGTGAGAATAAACTCTATCTTTTCTTCTCCTACTTCGAGTGTTAGCCTTCCTTTCTTCACGTCTATAATCGCTCCGGCTGTAGCTAGGAATGGTCTTCCTAGGATAATTAGGGTAACAGTGTCCTCCTTGATGTCCATGATTATGAAGTCGGTTGGGATGTAGAATTGTCCTATGCGTACTGGAACGTTTTCCAGTATTCCGACGGGGTATTTCACTGATCGGTCAGCTAATTGAACGAACATTTTGGTCGGTCTGAGGTCTCCCATATTCAGCTTTTTGCATATAGATAAAGGCATAACACTGCTACTGACTCCTAAATCGCATAGAGCTTTGTCTATCACGAACTTTCCTATGACGCAGGGTATGGAGAAACTACCTGGGTCTTTTAATTTAGGAGGCATGCGGTTTTGAATAATAGCGCTACACTCTGCAGTAAGTGTAACTATTTCGTTGTCCTCGATCTTTCTCTTATTCGACAGGATTTCTTTGAGAAATTTAGCGTATAACGGCATTTGAGTTATCGCTTCTGTAAAAGGAATAGTAATATTCAACTGTTTAAGGAGCTCTACAAATTTCTTAAACTGTCCTGAAGTTTTGGAGTTTATTAGTCTTTGAGGATAAGGAATAGGTGGTATATATGGCGCTGGAGGTGCTTGAGTTTTTTCACTTGCGGTATCCTCCTTCTCGTTGTCTTCCTTGTTCTCTAACTCGGATTCCTTTTCTGCTGGTTCAGTTGGTTTTTGTTGCATGGCTGAGTTTTCGGTCCTCAGATCGATCGGTTCGTCCAATTCTTTTCCACTTCTTAGTATTACAGCATTTGCTTGGCCTTTTGGATTCTGTTCGGGTTATCCAGGAAATGTGCCAGCGGGTGCGGCAGCAGAGGCTTGTTGTTGAACCACTTGTGATATCTGTGTTTCTAGCATTTTATTGTGGGTGGCTAAAGCATCTACTTTTCCGGTCAACTGTTTAATTTGCTCGCTAGTGTGTATGTTTTGATTCAGGAATTCTTTGTTTGTTTGAGCTTGAGTAGCTATGAATTTTTCCATCATCAATTCGAGGTTTGATTTCCTAGGTGCAGTCTGAGCAGCGGCTGGTTTCTGATATCCTGGTGGAGCAGTAGGCATTTGCAATGCATTTTCGCTTTTGTAGGAAAAGTTTGGATGATTTCTCCTTGAGCATAATTTACCTGGTCTGGTGGGATTCCGGCTAGCAATGGGCATTCGGGCGCATTATGAGTGGTACTTCCGCATAACTCGCAATTTGGAGTTACGACAGCGACAGTTGCAGTGGGGTTAACGGTCAGACTATCAATCTTCTGTGCTAGAGCATCTACTTTAGCGTTGAACTTTTCAAGACTGCTGATCTCGTACATCCCACCTTTCGCTGTGGTTTTCTCTGTTGGAGTGCGTTCACCTCCCCATTGGCAATGGTTTTGAGACATGTTTTCGATTAATTGATAGGCTTTGTCGTATGGCTTATCCATAAGTGCACCGCCCGCGGCGGCGTCTATTGTCAATCTAGTATTGCATAAAAGCCCATTATAGAAAGTATAGATTGTCACCCAGTCTTCTAGACCGTGGTGAGGACATGTTCTCATCATATCTTTGAATCGTTCCCATGCTTCGTAAAGAGATTCAGTATCTTTTTGTCGAAATCCGTTGATTTGAGCTCTAAGCATACCAGTTTTGCTTGGCGGAAAATATCTCGCTACGAAGACGTTCTTCAATTGTTCCCACGTCGTAACGGAGTTGGATGGTAAAGATTGTAACCATGTCCACGCTCTGTCTCTAAGAGAGAATGGGAAAAGACGAAGTCTTATCGCGTCTGGAGTTACTCCATTTGCTTTCACCGTGTCTGCGTATTATACAAATTTCGTTAGATGTTCGTTCAGATCCTCAGTTGCGTTTCCTGAGAATTGGTTTTGTTGTACAGCTGACAGCAATGAAGGTTTCAGCTCAAAATCATTTCAGGTAATAGCTGGGGCAGCAATGCTACTTCTAGGCTCCATCCGAGAGGGTGTAGCGTATGCCTTCAGCGGTTTGTTTGGAGGTCCTTCAGCCATGTTTGATTCTTCTTCGGATTTGGGAATGGGAGTGAGAGGATCGGGAATGTTATGTTTGAGTTGGTACTCAATGATTCGGCTTCTTAGATGTAGGAAGCGTTCTAGTTCTGCGACTGAAGGTTTCAAGATATCGCCTTGTGAGCGATTACTTGGCATACAATCAACAGCACTAGTAAAGGAAAAATGAAAATTGTTAACCTAGTCTATACGGCGTAACAGAAGGTTACACTATTGACTAAACGGGTCCCCGGCAACGGCGCCAAAAACTTGATCGCGACTTTCTATGTCTAATACAACCTAACTGCAAGTGCACAGTCTATCGCGTAGTAATAATAGATATCGATCCCACAGGGACTCGTAATCAAACTAGTGTTCTCGGGAGTTACTATGTTTAGCTAGGTAGAATATGTTTAAGGGAATAAGATTTGTCACTAAAGGGAACTAAGAATGTAAATTAAAGCCTAATTAATTGAATCGATAAGCAGTAATCGTGTTCTTCGGGGATTTGACAAGTTACCGGTGTATGAAACAATTTTCAGAGTTTATGTAAGCAGAAAATGGTGATTTGAAGACTCTCGCCTCACGATGGTTATTGACGCTAATCATAATTCTAAGGGCCAAACGTACACTTTCGTATCCCGTTCGGGGTTAAAATTATTTTTTGGAAATCTCTAAGTTCTAATTCATTTTAAAGTGCTTTCGCTGTTATTAAAATGAGTGACTTGTGTTTACTATCTGATCTTGCCGCAGCTTTCGCTTGTTGGTTCGTATCTTAATTAATTTCCCACTTTCGTGGCAAAACTACTTTTAAATAAGTTCTCGCTTTCGCGACGAAGTTTATTCAGTAAATCAATTTTAAACACTCAGACCATAAATTACTTTTGAAAAGACAATTTTTCAACCGATTATTATCAAATCCCTTTCGAATTATTACTACATATCGATTACCTAAATTTAGCTAGACATGGATTTGGGAAAGGTAAAACATAAATGAAAATGATAAATAATAATATGCAACATAATAAAAATGGAATTACGATTGAAATGAGAAACCTGTAAATATTCCAATTGGCCTTTGGGCAGATCCTCCACAGATGTTGGCAGGATTCTTGACCCAGATGAAACCCTAGTTTAATTGTTTTCAATCCGATTTCGGGTTATTTCCGTGTTGTTTGTCTGATGTTTTGCAGGTATTTGATGATCACGTCTAAACAAGGCAATATGAAGAAAATAATCAATCTCAGATGAAATATGGACGAAAACCGGGTGAAAACATCATGAAAAACACAGAATGCTGTTTTTGCTGCTGTGACGACCGTCACAGCTCCATGACGACCCTAGGTCAACCCTAGGTTAAATGCTTGATTGAAGGGCATCAAGGCCTATTTGAAGGATGTGGGATTCATAATTTGATGTGTGGATATATATGTGGTATTGTGCCAAGGAGAAATCAAAAGAAATCAAGAAGAAGAGGAGTTGCTAAATTAGGGTTTCAGTGTAAAATCCCCTGATTTAGGTCAAACTTCCAAGCAAAATAATTCAAGATGCAAGTCTCAAATGGATCTTTGGCCGACATGAAACTTGTAGAGCTTTTCAAGACCTTTAATTTGAGTGGTGGAACTCATCAATGAGATTTATAGAACTCATGTTATGGCTCTTGCAAGTTACAGGTCATCTGAAGACACTGAAATTTATCTGTGAAAGCTACTTGACTTCCAAGCAACTTTCTCCCCACAAGGATTTTTCAAATGGATTTTTGATGAACATGAAAGTTTTTCCTAATGATCTCCCCTTTCCAAAAAGGTATGGTATGCCTCATTCTGATTTGTGGAGCTCTACTTATGATCTTGACAAGCTAGGGGTATTTTGGGAAAGTGAGATTACAGGTCATTTTAAGCATGTGCCTAAAACTCCTAGTTGCAAACTTCAAATGAAAAAATGTTCAACATTAAACTTGCTCAAAATGATGTTTTGAGTCCAAATAAGTTATCATGGTAGCTTGTAAATGCATGGAACTCAAAATGACAAAAATGACCAAATAAGGAAGGTTAAAGTTCATTTTCAAGTGACCAAATTTGGGATTTTTGATCCAAGGCCAAAATACATCATATGACCTATCAAACTGAATGGAAAACACATTTTAACATCAATGGCATTGTTACTTTTTTGAGTTAAGGCCAGAATTATGGAGCTATATTCAATTGCTTGTAATGGAAGTAACACATGCCAAATCACATAAGGGATAAGTTGCAAGGCAAGGAGCCATATGTACATCTCATACATCTCATTTGGAGAGAAATTCAAACCAGAAACAAGTGATATAGCAAGCAAAACTCCAACTGATATGGTGATCTCATAAAGGGAAAATCTCATGACATGAGAATTGCAAATTCTCATTGGATCATTCCAGGTGCTTCCAGAAGTTTCCAACATCATCTATAAATGATTTAGAGTGGATCAAAATCAGTGGTTGGCCATTTTTGAGAGAGATAAGAAAGAGTGAGATCAAAAATTCTCCATTGCAATTCACTTTTGAGTTCTTCAATTTCTCCATTGTTCTTCCATTTTCTTGATTCTATTCAACTCCATTGATGTTTCTGAGTGTATACAAATCAAAATCTGAGTGATTACATGCTGAAATTGTGTTCTTGATTCTCAATTTCCACACCTGCAACTACAAATAGGTTTCCACGATCCAGTCAATTTCAAGAGGATTTGCTGCATACAGAAGCAAGAACACATCACACTGAACGAATCTGGAGACTTACAAGGCTTGATTTGGTGATTTGATCCATCTGTTTCACTTATTTTCTCAGGTTAGTAAATTTCAACCTACAGCTTCATTTAGGTGTAATTAGCATGAATCTTTAGGTTAGATGATTAGTATGTGGCTAGGAGTAACTTTCTGGAGAGTTTGAAGCCAATTGGTGATAGTTGACATGATGACACATTTTCTATTTGGATTGATTACATGCTGGATATGGAGTTATTAGCTTAGTGTGATGGTTAGAATTACTCCTAGTGAGGTGAGGAGGAGATTAGGCACAACAATTTGGTGATTGGTGAATGTTGAATTTCTGAGCAACTTTGGATTGAGATTCGTGTTTAGAGCTAGGGTTCATATTAGTGGATTTTGAGACCATGATTAGAATCAGGGTGAAGAATGGAGCAAGTCTGGGCTTTATACTTTCGACTTTGGTTAGATATTGATGATTCACTGAGGGATGTAGATGACGTTCTTGCCATGTTCATCCATGAAGTTTTGCCTCCAAAACTTGTTTGAATGAGGAAGAAGAGGTCGCAGCCGTTGGATTAGTGTGGGACTTGTTGACCATTGCCAAATCCTGTGGCTGCGCGCGCGTCTTCAGTTTGTGAAGGACTTGTACTAAGCATGAAACTCATTCGTTTCATTTAAATCCAACCATGGGCTTGAGTCTGATAGTTGTTATCCCCACCCCCATTTTGTGGCCCATTGAGTTTTGAACTACATTCGTATGCTATCTACACCGCGTGCTTGTTTGTTTCTTTATTGATTTAATTTGTTTTTTTTCTAATTAGACCTTGGGCTTAGTGAAGTTGATAGATACACCCCTTGTTGGGTGGCCCACTAGGATTACACTATGTTTGCTTGCTAGTTGCACCGTTTCCTTTTCTTTTTCTTTACTATTTTTGTTGATTTAATTTTCTGGAGCAATGGGCCTAACGCGCTTAACTAAGCGCACCCCCTTATTTGGCCCGGTTGATTTACACGTTGTGTATAGTTGCTATCTGCACCACAGGATTTTCATTTTTAATTCATTTTCTTCGTTTTTCTTTAATCTTTGAAAAATCATATAAAATTAAAAAATGATCTTTTTGACATGAGGATTTTTGCTGCACTTTAATAATGGTTTCAAGAAAATTGTACAGAAATAAAATTTGCATTTTAGGTCTTTTCTCATTTATGTTGAATATTTTACATTTTAGTTGTTTTTTATTGCATTTTGTTTGTATAGTCAATTTGTATATTTTTGTTTAGCAATTTAATTTGGTATTTTGACACCATTCTTTTTTGTTTAGTTAGACATAAACCTTAGGTTCCCTATGGATTTTGTTCCATATTTTTGTGGATCATTTTTTAGGTAGTTTTGATTAGAGAATATTAGGATAGTTAGATTAGGGTTTACACAACATAGGTGCAACATAACATTTTGTTTTGGGGTTTTTAGTATGAATTAGGATATGGGACATATGGGGTATATAGGGTAGATGTAGGAATTCCCTTAGAATTAATATTAGAATTTTAAATACTATTTTACTATTTTTAGTATATTTATTTGTAATTGGTATGCTTGTTTGGTTTTCCCATTTGGGGTTTATTTGTGTTTGTGTGGGCTTGTTGGGCTTTTGCTTGGGGTGTGGGCTTGGTTAGAGCTTGTGGAGCATAGTGAAGATTAAAGGAGAAGATTGAGGATAATAATCAAAGCTTTATGCATGAAGATTGCTTGGATTGAAGATGTTTTTGAAGACATAGGAAATAATAGGAATAAGCAGAGCCTTAGAATAGAACAAATTTTTTCATAAACATGGATAGCTTCCTTTGCTTCCATTCTTCTCAATGATTAAAAGTCTCTCTATGATATTCACCTCCCTCCTTTGGAGGGATAAGTGGTTTTATCTAGGAGGTAGAACTTTGAGGGAAACAGTCTGTTACAATGTCAACTATTCATAGACTTCCTTTGGTTGTCAATGAACTGTTTGGCATTCAATTCATCCTGATAAATCAATTCTTTGCTGGAGTGCTAACCTTGAAGAAAGAAGCCATTGAAGATAGAGATGAGGATCAAAGATTGACAAAGATGAAGATTATTCATGTCAACACTGTGCAACTGTTAAAGTTAGGGTTTTAATGCTGTTTGGAGCTATCTGTTGTCTGATGCTGTCAACTGGTTAAGATTCTGTGCTTGCTTGAGCTTGGGGGATCTCTTGAAGATGGAAGCTTATTGTAGCTTGGGTATCATTGGAGTTGGATTTTTGGGGATCATTGGAAGATTGTTGTTTATCAACTGTCAGAATTTGATGTTTTTTTTCAGAGCTGCTGCTGTAGGAGCTGTTGAGCTGTCAGAGTTGGGGTTTTTGGGGTTTTATTTTCTTTGCTGTATTGTTTGTTAATTTTCCCCTTAGGTTTGAAGTGAAGCAATTTCACTTTGCCTATTGTTTTCTAGGTTCGAGGTTGAGTGAGACTCCCTTGCCTCGCTTGTACTGCTGCATTCATGCATTTTACTGCTTTACTGTATATATGCTGTTTCTTTTTTGTCTATCCCTTAGGATCTCTGTTTCTCTCTGTGCAAGAGAGAAATATGACAGACATTAGGTGTTAACCCATGCATGACAACATTAGGGTAGATTTTGATTCCCTTTTTAACCCTAGGTTTTAGAGTTCTTTCTCTTTTATCTCAAAACAATCAAAAAACACAATAAACATTTCATACACAATAAAAGACAGTTCTTGCGTAAAAGACTGTAAACCAACCAAAGAGTCATTTTTGTCCGCTTGGACTCGTAATCAGGAGAAAACCTTTTTCAGAAGGATAAAAAACAAACAGACAAATATGTGTCTTCCGTGGCCCGAACTACGTTTGCTATGATCTTTCATGTTGTATAAAAGTACGTAGGCATAGGATGCGATATCCTAGCGAGCAACCTTCCCCTCCTTTCCCGTAGGTAGGCGAACTACGTTGACTCTGATTTCTCGTTCCATACGGGAATACGTAGGCATAAAGTGCGATACTTTGCCGAGTCATTTTCTTTCTTTTTAACCCTTGACCTGTAGAATAGATAGAATAACAATTCGTACAAGAAAAAAAGCGTGGATCCCGTCGAGTACGACGGACGTGAGGGGTGCTAATACCTTCCCCTTGCGTAACCGACTCCCGAATCCAGGATTTGGTTGCGACGACCATTCCTTTCCCGTCTTTGCGGTAGGTTTACTCTGAGCATTTCCTTTCCCTCCTTTGGGATAAATAACGCACGGTGGCGACTCTTCTGTTCAGCCGGCGCCGATTTTTGCAGTAGCGACAGCTGGCGACTATGCTGGGGACTCCAACGGTTCCCTACGCGAGTCAATCCTAGCGCTTGTTTTCCCGGCGTGGATTTTGTATGGATTTACGTTTTCTGTATTTTACATTCAGCATTATATTATTGTTATTATTGCTGTGGGTATGAGGGGGTTCTATGATTGAGAGATAAGCCGGACCTGGGCTTGAGTGCACCTAGAATTAGAGTGGAAATTAGTGGGCGCGTGCATGCTTTGCATGTACTAGTGTCTCATGAAATCCACGCTCAGACGAGGTTCTTCTGGTTGGCTTCTTTTTCAACCCTTTGGGTTGAAGGGGTTGTTGGTTAGTTGAATTGTCGACTCTGGGGACCGATCATTTGGAAGTTGGGTAAGTGAGGCCTCTTCAGGACATGATGATGCCACACCTTCTAGGTATCATATCATCCGTCTTGAAAGTCTGTGACGCCAATGACCGCATAGGATGCCGTACCTTGTGTCAGTTATTAGGACACCTACCCGTGAGAGGGGTTGGGACATGCAGGTAACTTGACCTCCAGTTTACCGGTTTTCTTGATTGAGATTCAGTGGTGTTGATATTTGAGGACGGTATTATTGGGTCTGTCAGAGACCAGGTTGGAGCATTGTGGATGGTCTTGAGCAGTTTGTGGGTCTATTCAAGGCCAGTATTGTGGATTGGGCTTCTCGGCCAGGGGCACTTGATCCCTTGTTTCATTGTTTGCATATTGCATTGTTTGCATCATCATGTGCATATCATTAACGTGTGTCTGTGCTGCAGGTGCATTTTCATACTTCCCGATTCTAGTGCTCCGGACTTCTATCTGTTATTATGAGTACTTTGAGGAAGATTGTTGCGTATAAGTTGCCTACCCTTGATGTGACTCCTCTGTTGGGTCTGATTTCCCTAGTTGACGATGATGTGAAGAGAAGTTTTAGAAAAAGCTATGGGAGACTACTGAGTTTGGTTTGCAGGCCAACTGCATATGAGTTGAATGGGTTATACACATTGATGCAGTTATATGATCCCTCCTTGAGGTGTTTTATGTTCCAGGACTTCATTTTGGCTCCGACCATGGAGGAGTACGCTGAGTTTCTAGAGTTGCCGGTTCAGAACAGAGTGCCTTTCATTCACTTTGATGTTAAGCCTAAGCTGGAAGACTTAGCTGTTCCCTTACATATGGATCCTGCAGAGTTGTTGTTGACCTCCAGGCATGGAGTTTCTGGGTTTTCTCTCAAATTCTTGGTTGGCAAAGCTCAAGAATATGCCAAAAGCGGCTGCTGGATTGTGTTTAACGCTGTGCTTGCCTTGTGCATCTATGGGATTATACCGTTCCCTAATCTTCCTGAGTTCGTTGATTTGGATGCATTCCACTTGTTTGCTGCAGGCAACCCGGTGCCTACCTTGGTCGGAGATTTCTATCATTCCTTGCATTATAAGAATGAAAACAGAAGGGGGAAAAATGTCCATTGTTGTGTACCTTTGCTTAATATGTGGTTTGAGAGCCATCTGCCCAAGAAGGGTCCTTTTGTTGAATCTGCATATACAACTGAATAGTCTGAGCGTCTAATGGGACTTTCTTCAGAAGACATTGTCTGGTTCGATAGAGATTTATTGGGGTCAGAGATTATTTTCAGTTGCGTCGGGTTTCCTAATGTTCCTCTAATTGGAAGGAGGGGCTGTATTAATTACAACCTGTCTTTGTTGGTTCGATAGTTTGGGTATGCTTTGAAGAGTCCACCGAAGGAGGAAGAAATACAAGAATCTCTGTATTTCACTGGTAACCTGAGTGGGGAATTATTAGCCAAGCTTCAGCACGCTTGGAATCATATCTGCAGAAGGGGGAAACCATTGCTAGGCAAGAATGATTGTCAAGCCTATATGCCTTACAAGGTGTGGATTCAAGAGAGGGTAAGACAGGCACAGATGTCGTTCCCGTTCCCATTCCAGTGGAGGAACCAACTACTGTGGCTATTGAGGTCTATGATCGGGTTGTGAAAGAAAAAGAAGACTTGATAAAGATCAATGAAGAGCTAGAGAAAGAATTGGCTCAAATCCGGAGTGAGAAAAACGAAGTTGTGTATTCCTTCCAACAGCAGACTGAGTTGGTAAACAGGCTAGGTGCTGAATTGATAGCAGAGACAAAGAAACGGGAACGCCTGGGAAAAGAATTTAGAAGCTCTCATGATATGTTAGAGTCCAAGAAGAAGTCCCTTGATGCCGCCTACCGGGAAATCACTTCGTGCAACAAAACGTGGAATGCTACGCTAACCAACAATAAAAAGAGGGAAGACAAATTGAAACAGCAAATTTCTGAACTCGAAGATCAGTTGAAAGCTAGCAAGAGAAAGTATGAAGAGGAGTTTATGACAAGATATAGTCTTCAGAACTCATTGAACAAAGCCATCGAGTGCAAGAAGGAGGCTGTGTCTCCGAAACGGAAGTTAGAGGACCGCTTTGGAGAAGGGGCATGGGAGGAATCTACTGGTGATTTACGACGTGTTCTCAAGCGAAGAGATCTACTTGTCGAGGGTTTGCTTACTCAACCAAATCATCCCGAGACTAAGAGGTTATTGGAGGAGTACCAGGTGTATGGTTGCACTTGACTATCTCATGTATTGATGTGTATGCTTTATTTGCATTGTGCTAGCCATCACCAGGATTGTTGGTTGAGGTCATGCCTTCTTATTGTACGCTCACGAATATTGTATTCCTGACTTGATGGGTTTTTTCTGCTATGAATGAGATGTTTTTCTATGATTGGGTTTCGAGCTTCTTATTGCTATCACTGTCACCGCACTGGCACATTGGCACTAGAATTGGGGAGTGATATTCCCTAATGCACAGACACATGTCGCATTTGCATACATATTCATATTGCATTACATGTGATTATTGAATTGTATCTCATTTCCTGCATTTCTCAGGTTTTTCCAGGATTGAAAGTCAACGTCCTCACCGATACTCTACTTGTACCAACTGCAAAAGAGTTATGGACCAGATGCAAAGCGAGATGCAGGAGATGCGTGAAAAGCTGGCGCTGTTCATGCAGACGATGGAAACAATTGTGAAAGGGCAAGAAAACTTGCAAACTTTGGTGCAGCCATTGTTGGCGAGAAATGTCGGGAACGGAAACGAAGACCATAATTCTGTACGTGTTGACACCATTCATGGGGATGGTACTCCTACACCGGTAGCTCCACCTGTGGTAAATATACCTGCTATGAATATGAACAATGGCGCTGGCGCCGGGAATGGTAATACAGGAATTGGTAATGAGACTGTCATTAACAACGTTGGGTTCGGAGACGCCAATCTGGGCGGTGATAATAATGGAGGTAATGGCTTTGGTAACAACAGATTTGGCTATAACGACTAGGGGTTTGATTATGCTAACCAGGATGGGAAGTTTGGCTTTAACGCTCAGGGTTTCGGATATGATGGATTTGGTAATGCTAATCTGGCCTATGGAGGGTTCGGTAACGAAAATGGTGCTGGAATGATGTCTTTTGGACCTGCCGGGGTCGCTCAAGGGTATGGTAACAGAGGACGGGGCCCTGTGATAAATCATACTAGATTTGGTCGTAACAATGGGTATGATGGGTACGGAAATGAGAATGTTAATTGGATGGAAGACCAACAAGAAGATGCTTTCTCTGGTAGAGGTTTTGAAGGTCCTGTAGACAACACTCAGCGAATCAAGATGCTCGAGGAGCAGATGAAAGGTGTTGTGAATCAGAGTGCTTCCGGTTTGGATATGACCACGATGGGACTGGTGCCTGGTCTGAGGGTACCGTTGAAATTTAAGGCTCCCACCTTTGATAAATATAAGGGAGATACCTGTCCCAAGGTACATGTGCGGTCATACTATAGAAGGATGTCGGCTTATTCGAATGATGAAAGAATGCTGATGCATTTCTTTTAAGACAGCTTGTCTGGTCCTTCCCTTGAGTGGTACATGGGGTTGGAGCCTACTCAGATAAAGACTTGGAAGCAACTGGCCGATGCGTTTGTGGCGCACTATAAGTACAACAGTGACTTGGCACCAAATCGGGTCCAGTTACAGGGGTTGTCACAGAAGAAAGATGAGGGTTTCAAACAATATGCGCAGAGATGGCGCGACATGGCTGCAAGGGTTCATCCTCCTTTGGTTGAGAAGGAGATGAATGATATGTTCATAGGAACGTTCACCGGTATATTTTATGATAAGCTGGTTCCTGCTTCCTTGGGCAGTTTCTCGGATCTAATGTTGATGGGCGAGAAGATTGAAAGTAATATTAAAATGGGGAGATTCCAAGCTGAGGAATCCACTTCAGCTGGAAGTAACAGAAAAGCTTTTGGTGGTCGCCGTCAGGGTGACACAAGTGCAGTATTCGGGGGCCGAGGCCGAGGCCGGGGCAGAGGACGGAATCAGTACAATCATCCGCAACAGGTGGCAAGCGTCACAATTCCATTTCATCAACAACCAATACCACTACAGCAGGTACCACCACAGCAGCAGCAGCAACAACAGCAGCAGCAGAGGCCAAATCAGGGACAAAGGAGATTTCCTAACACGAGGCCGAAAAGAGTATTTGATGTACCTCCTTATATGTATGCGGAGTTACTCCAAACATTTCTGGGTTTAAACTTGGTGGAAATGAGGACTATGGCGCCAATGACGGGCACTCCTCCGTTTGGCTTTGATACGAATAAGCACTGCGAGTTCCACTCCGGGGCTCCTGGCCATGACATAGAGACTTGCCACGCGTTCAAGCATGTGGTGCAAGATCTGTTGGATAGTAAGGCCATAAACTTCGGGCAGGCAGGCCCAAACATATTGAATACACCTATGCCCAATCATGGGGCGAATGCCATTCTGACCGAGGAAAGTTTGAATTTGATAATGGATGTCAACGAGTTGCAGACACCGCTGGGTGAAATCAAGAGTAGACTGCTGAAAGGGGGTGTTTACCCGGGCTGCGACGAATATTGTTTGGATTGCTGGACCCAAGCTGGGGGTTGTGAGGAATTGAAGAGCGGCATACAGGCCATGATTAATGAAGGTGTATTACAGTTTGACAGAACCGCGGTGGAGGAACCTGTAGAGGTTTTGGCTGATGAGCCTAATGATGTAGCAATGGTGACTATCCCGCGAAAAACCATAACTATAACGGCGCCAGCCAGGCGGCCGACCATCACCATCACGAAAGCAGGGCCAGTCCCTTATGAAAATTCCAAAGTCGTGCCCTGGACCTACGGATTGGAGGCCTACTGCAATGGGGAGAAGATAGAATTGAATAAACAACCAACTGGAGTTGTAGACAATGTTGTTGGAACTGGTGGGATGACAAGAAGTGGAAGGATCTTTGTATCACCAGAGGTAGAAGCTGAACGATTGGCAAAAGGTAAGGGAAAAGTGAATGAGGATGTTCCTGTGCAGAAGAATGAAAAAGAAACGTAACTGAAAGATGTAGAAGAATTTATGCGTCTTATCCATAAGAGTGACTATAAAATTGTTGAGCACCTTCAACAAACACCGTCGAAGATATCCATACTGTCACTGTTATTGTGTTCCGAAGCCCATAAGAATGCGTTATTGAAAATTCTGGACACGTCGTTTGTACCCCAAGATGTTTCTGTGAATCAGTTGGAGGGGGTGATGGCGCACGTGAATGCAGGCCATAGTTTGGGATTTACGGATTTTGATTTGACCCCAAGGGGAAGAGAGCATAATATGGCGTTGCATGTCTCAGTTGAAAGCAGGGGCACAGTCATGTCCCACGTGCTGGTAGATACCGGGTCTTCCTTGAATGTGCTACCAAAGAAAGCAATGATGAAGTTAGACATCAGGGGGATCATTTGTACGCCTAGTGACTTGGTGGTCAGGGCATTTGATGGTACACGGAGGTCAGTCTTTGGATCCATAACTTTGCCTCTGCAGGTGGGGCCGGAGGTTTTTGAAACAGAATTCTACATTATGGACATCCAGCCAGCATATAGCTGTCTTCTTGGACGACCATGGATCCATGGTGCTGGGGCAGTCACATCTACCTTACACCAAAAGCTGAAGTACATGGTGGGGGACAGTGTGGTCACAGTTTGTAGAGAGAAGGATATACTGGTCAGCCATTTGTCGTCATTCAAGTACGTGGAAGTCGACGACGAAATCCATGAGACACCCTGTCAGGCCTTTGAGGGGTTGCGCATCAAGGACAAAGTTCCAGGGCCGAGTAAAGCATCAGAGGTGGCAGTGTCGTCATACAAAGAGGCTCAGGCTCTAGTGAAGACTGGCGAGACCAAGGGCTGGGGCAAGGTTCTGGATATTCCCGTGAAAATGGACAGATTTGGGCTGGGATATCAACATTCATTATCAACGCCTACTGCAGGGGCACCCCGTTTCAAAGGACCAATAACGATTACGGCTAGTGGGGTATATCACGAGACCATCAACGCTGTTTCAGATTCTGAAGAAGGAGACAGCGACTGCGACATGGACGCCTGGATTCAGCCGAGCGTGCCAGGACAAGGGCTTTGCAATTGGTCTATTCAGGAGACTGTTCCTGTGACAACTAAACAGTAATGCTTTGTTTTCTTAATTGTTGAACAATCCGGTGTCCTACCCGAGGCATCGTGATTTTGCTTATGGCCATTCTGTCATTGCACTGTTTAATCGTTAAATAAAAGGCGTTTTTCATTTACAAATGTTGCGATCTCTGTTTTTCCTGTTTTTATTTTTACAATAAAATGGCAACGTGGTTGTTCGCTTTGTATGTGTTTTGAAGCATTTAACCATTTCCTTTGCAGGATTACTATTTCAGATGACATCTATGAACCGCCTATGACTCACTTCGACTTTGAGTACCCGGTATTTCAGGCCGAAGAAGAGATTGTTGAAGATGGCGACGTTCCAGAAGAGTTGTCTTGGTTGGTAAAACAAGAAGAACGAATCATGCTTCCTCATGAGGAAGTCATTGAGATCGTCAATCTGGGGTCGGAAGGGGTTGAAAGGAACATCCGTATAGGGGCCGCGCTGCAGAGCAACGTCAAGCGAAGATTGGTTGAAATGCTCAAAGAGTACAGTGATATTTTTGCTTGGTCGTATGAGGACATGCCTGGACTGGATACAGATATGGTTGTTCACCGTCTGCCACTGCGAGAGGAATGTCCGCCTATTAAGCAGAAACTCCGAAGAACTAGACCGGACATGGCTGTGAAGATTAAGGAGGAAGTTCAAAAGCAGTGGGATGCTGGTTTCCTAGCTGTTACAAAATATCCCTCATGGGTCGCTAATATTGTGCCAGTGCCAAAGAAAGACGGTAAGGTGAGAATGTGCGTAGATTACTGTGATCTGAACAAGGCGAGCCCGAAAGATGATTTTCCACTTCCTCACATCGATGTGCTGGTCGATAATACCGCTCAATTCTCCGTATTCTCCTTCATGGATGGCTTCTCGAGCTATAATCAGATTAAAATGGCGCCAGAAGACATGGAGAAGACTACCTTCATTACTCCCTGGGGAACATTTTGTTACAAAGTGATGCCCTTCGGATTGAAGAATGCTGGGGCAACGTATCAGTGTGCAATGACAACTCTCTTTCATGACATGATGCATAGAGAAATCGAGGTTTATGTTGATGATATGATTGCCAAATCCCAGACGGAGGAAGAACATTTGGTGAATCTGCTGAAGTTATTCAAGAGGCTTAGGAAGTTCAGGTTGAGACTGAACCCTAACAAATGTACCTTCGGGGTGAGATCGGGTAAACTGCTGGGTTTTATCGTGAGCGAAAAAGGAATAGAGGTTGATCCTACGAAAATAAAAGCAATACAAGAAATGCCGACGCCTAAAACAGAAAAAGAAGTACGCGGGTTTTTAGGGAGATTGAACTACATCGCTCGGTTCATATCTCACCTAACAGCTACGTGCGAGCCATTATTCAAGCTGTTGAAAAAAGACCAGGTTGTAACATGGAATGAAAATTGTCAAAAGGCGTTCGATAAAATAAAACAGTATTTGCAGGAGCCTCCTATTTTGATACCTCCAATGGCAGGGAGACCCTTGATTATGTATTTGACGGTTCTTGAGGGGAGTATGGGTTGTGTTCTCGGTCAGCATGACGAGACAGGGCGTAAAGAGCATGCAATATACTACCTGAGTAAGAAGTTTACTGACTGTGAATCTCGATACTCAATGCTCGAAAAAACTTGTTGTGCGCTAGCCTGGGCCGCCAAGCGTTTGAGGCAGTACATGCTGAATCATACAACCATGCTCATTTCGAAGATGGATCCTATCAAATACGTATTTGAAAAGCAGGCAGTATCTGGGAGAATTGCTTGTTGGCAGATGGTTTTGACCGAATATGACATCCAGTATGTTTCACAGAAGGCTATAAAGGGGAGCGTGTTATCGGAATATCTTGCTGAGCAGCCTATTAAGGACTACCAATCGATGAGGTTTGATTTTCCTGACGAGGATATCATGTACCTGGAGATGAAAGATTGGGAAGAACTGTTGCCGGATGAAGGGCCAAAGACGGATTCCAAGTGGCAGTTGATATTTGACGGAGCTGTGAATTCCTATGGTAGCGGAATAGGGGCAATCATCACTACTCCACATGGGTCGCACATCCCATTTACTGCTCGATTGACCTTTCCGGTTACCAATAATGAAGCCGAATACGAAGCTTGCATCATGGGGCTTGAAGAAGCCATTGATTTGCGAATCAAAAATCTGGATGTATACGGAGACTCAGCTCTGGTGGTGAATCAAATAAAAGGAGAATGGGAGACACGTCAGCCCAATTTGATACCGTACATGAATTATGCAAGGAGATTGTTGCCTTTCTTTGACAAGGTTGAATTGCATCATGTGCCGCAAGCAGAAAATCAGATGGCTGACGCCCTGGCCACATTGTCTTCCATGTATAAGGTTAACTTCTGGAACGAGGCTCCCAAGATTGTTATCTCTCGGCTTGACAGGCCCGCATTCGTATTTTCCATTGACAAAGCTTCCGATGATAAACCCTGGTACTTTGACATCCAGAATTTCCTAAAGAACAAGGAATATCCGACTGGGGCATCCAGTCGCGATCAGAAGACTCTCAGGAGATTGGCTGGTAATTTCTATCTAAATCCGGACGTTGTCCTATACAAAAGGAATCATGACTTGGTGTTACTATGCTGTGTAGACGAGAAAGAGGCGAAGTTGCTCATGGAGGAAATACACGAGGGTACATTCGGTACACATGCTGGTGGGCATGCTATGACGAGAAAGCTGCTACGGGCAGGTTATTACTAGCTAACTATGGAAACTGACTGTTTCAAGTTTGCGAAAAGGTGTCATAAGTGCCAGATCTATGCGGATAAGATCCATGTGCCTCCGAGTCCTCTGAACGTGATGTCGTCACCGTGGCCATTCTCGATATGGGGAATTGATATGATTGGAAAGATTAAGCCGACGACATCTAACGGACATCGGTTCATTTTGGTAGCAATCGATTATTTTACCAAATGGGTGGAAGCGGCATCATACGCAAATGTGACCAAGCAGGTGGTAGCCAGGTTTATCAAACGAGATATCATTTGCAGATATGGAATCCCTAAGCGGATTATTACCGACAACGATTCGAACTTAAATAACAAGATGATGAAGGAGCTGTGTCAGAATTTTAAGATTGAACATCACAACTCTTCTCCGTACCGACCCAAGATGAATGGCGCTGTTGAAGCAGCCAATAAGAACATAAAGAAGATCGTTCAGAAGATGGTGGTGACCTATAAGGACTGGCATGAGATGCTACCTTTCGCTTTGCACGGTTATCGTACGACGGTACGCACATCAACCGGGGCAACCCCTTCTCATTGGTATACGGGATGGAAGCGGTGTTACCGCTGGAAGTTGAGATTCCTTCCCTGAGGGTATTACGAGATGTCCAACTTGACGAGGCAGAATGGGTGAAAGACAGGTTGAATCAGCTGAGTTTAATGGATGAGAAGAGGTTAGCTTCTTTAGCATATGGTCGGTTGTATCAGAGCCAAATGAAGAAAGCATATGACAAGAAGATATGTCCGTGCAGCTTTCAGATGGGCGACCTTGTGTTGAAGAGGATTCTCCCGCCACAGACAGATCACAGGGGCAAATGGACGCCGAACTATGAGGGTCCATACATTGTCAGAAAAGTTTTCTCCGGAGGAGCATTGTTGTTGTCCACCATGGACGGTGAAGACTTTACGTCGCCTATGAATTCGGACGCAGTTAAAAAATACTTTGCTTAAATTTGACCCGCTGGACAAAAAAGGAGAGTCCAGGCAAAAATGGGGCATCCCGGCGAACCAAAAACAGAACAAAAGGTTCGGGCAAAAGTTAGGGATAAAGTTGAAAAGATGTACACCCGCGAAGTTGAAAACCTACACTGGGCGGCTTCGGCAAAAAAGGGTATCCTGGTGAATTGAAAACCCGCAAAGGGCGGTTCACGCAAAAGTTAGGGATTTGAAAAGCAAATGACTGCGGTCCGAATTTGATACTACGTTGCACATTGGTGCGGGAGAATACGCTTGAGAGTTCGTTTATCAGATACAACCTCGTCGGAAGATTGAATACCGGGAAAGCGCCAGAGTCAGGCGAGTCATAGGAGGATCAGCTCATGGTGTTGTCTGCATCCCGTTGCTGACATATGTACAAATTTGATTTATTTGTGTATTTATGCTTCCTGTGCATACTTGTATATTTGTTTGTGCGTAACTACCTCTTTCAAGGAGTTACATCTAGTGTACAAAACTCCGCCTATTTACAGGCACAATCAATAAAACATGTTATTCAGTATTTTATACTTGTTCTTTACTGTTTTGTACGTGAAGGACGCCGATGTTTTTGATAAAACTAGCATATGCATAATGGTGTTGGCCCTTGCCAATAATTGTTAAAACTTTGAATTGACTGAAATAATCACGGACACTAACCTGAATAGATTTGGTTGTATAGACTTGTTTTGTCTCGTTTGTGCAGTTTTGCAGGGTCATTGCCCGTTTGAAGCAGATGAAAGGAAATTATTATGGCCCATCCAGGGGTGCTTGATGAAAGATATGATTTTAGTGGACGCAAATCCCCACGCAGGCCGTGTCCCCAGAAGTCGAGAGGGTGTTATCCTTTATTGAAAGACAGGTTAATCCCCAGAAGAGTATCCTCATGAAAGCAGCGCATAGGATGTCTCCAGAAGATTGAAATTCCCTGCAATACGTACTCCCCCAGAGAGTCAAATAGGCGCATGTGTAATCCCCAGCCAGGAGGGTTCTCAAGGTGTTTAACCAAGTCAAGATTGGTTCAGAAGGATGTTTCACCATAGAAGATGGTTTTCCCTTCTCCCCGCAGGTTGTCAGACCGATGAACAAGATGTCTATCCTTCGCACAGTGATAGTCCCGAGTTCGTGAACTATAGCCAGATGGTTTACTTTTCCCAGCAGGGTCATTTGTCTTCAACAAAATTGATGATTCCAAGATTGTAGGCTGTATTCAGACAGTGTGGTGTCCCCCAAAAGGATTCCCTATCCCGAGCAGAGTTGTTTAGCCTCAGAAGACTAATATTTCCAAACTTGTGAGCTGTACCCAGACAGTCTACTCTCCCCAGCAGAGATTCCCTTCCCAGTAGGGTCATATTTGTCCTCGACGGCCAAGATTGATGAAGCAAGCTTGTTAGAGCTATCCCAGCAGTTCGAGCCTGCATTTGCATCGGCATATAGTGTCATATTTGCATCCACCAAACAAAAAAATGCGTAGCATTTCCATATTGTATGGAGCATTACGCCATTATCAAACATACGCATTTTGAAACATAGATCAGGTTGGTTGACTTTTTGCTTTCAGGTGTGGTTCTCAATAGGAGTATGGAGTTCTAAAAGCTCAGATATTACCAGACAATCGAGGTCTCGCCGGGAGACGTGTGATGACATAGTTCAGTTTATTATTTTCCCCACAGAGTTGCCAATTGAGGCGGTATTGTATCCGGCCAGCGGAATGTTTTCTTCAAGATTTGTTGTTGCGGCAGCGTTTCAGGTTTTCATAAAATCAAAGTTCAGAAGTAGCCACTTGTTATCAAGACGAGTGTTTGACAGTTGTTTTCGGAATATCCCCAACGGAGTTAGTTACTGCAGCGAATAGGCAAAGAAGCTATGTCCGAGAAGATTTCGTGTGATGTAGACAGAAGTATGTTCCCGTATTGGATAGGCGGATGAAGATTTTCCTGTGTTGTAGGCAGAAGTGTATTCCCGTATTGGATAGGCGGAAGAAGATTTCCTGTGATGTAGACAGAAGTGCGTTCCCGTTTTGGATAGGCGGAAGAAGATTTCCTGTGATGTAGGCAGAAGTGTATTCCCGTGTTGGATAGGCGGAAGAAGATTTCCTGTGATGTAGGCAGAAGTGTATTCCCGTATAGGATAGGCGGATGAAGATTTTCCTGTGATGTAGACAGAAGTATGTTCCCGTGTTGGATAGGCGGATGAAGATTTTCCTGTGATGTAGACAGAAGTATGTTCCCGTATTGGATAGGCGGATGAAGGTTTCATGAAATTTAGACAGATGTATTTTCCCATATTAGATAGACAGAAGTGTATTCCCGGTGATTTGGCAGAAGTGTATTCCCGCATTGGATAAGCGGATGAAGAGTTTGTGTGATATAAACAAAAGGATATTCCCGTATTGGATAGGCGGACGAAGTGTTACTAGACCGACGCATGTGTCCCGTGAGAGATAGGCGGATGAACTTTCCTGTATCTAGACGGATGATTTCCCCGTAGGGAACATAGTATGTGTCCCATGACAAGACAGAATCGCGTTCTTATATTCGACAAAAGTATTCTCCCAGTGAAGTCATTAAGTTTATTCCAATATTGACAAAATAGTGTTGAAATCAGATCTGTGGAAATTGTTCCCCAAGTAGTGGTGCAGTTATTTTGCGGTTTATTTTTTGCAGTTGGCAAATTTCCGGGTTTTATTGGTATTCAACTGTCTCGTACCTCGATTGTCTGAAGGCTGCGCGCGTTTCACCCAGTCGGGTCCAAGCCGCTTGAATAGGGGCAGCTGTTGCACCCTAAAATTTGACCAACTTATTCTACCTGGTTTATGTTTTCATAGCTTTGTCATTTGCATAGTAGATCATGTACATAGTTCATTCATTTGCATAACATAGCATAAGCAAGCCATCCAACAAGGGACCAAGTGCCATTCTTATACAAGGAAGCCTATTAGAGGGGATTTTATTCAAATTCAAGACTATGCAGGTCACTAAGAAAGAAAGTGAAGCTTTGAGAAGTTAGCAGATCAACCAGTGGGTTTCTTTCCTATCTTGAGGGTATTTGAAGATCATCAAAGAGGTTGTGAGCTATGAACTGAAGGCATGGAATGTGTATATACATCATGGAATACCTAGAGGGTCATTTTGAAGATGAGGCAAGTCATTGGTGTGGTTACAAGAACTACAGTTGAAGACAGTCAACTAGGGTTTCATCTGGGTCAACCCTAGGTCAACCCTAGGTCAAATGCTTGATTGAAGGGCATCAAGGCCTATTTGAAGGATGTGGGATTCATAATTTGATGTGTGGATATAGATGTGGTGTTGTGCCAAGGAGAAATCAAAAGAAATCAAGAAGAAGAGGAGTTGCTAAATTAGGGTTTCAGTGTAAAATCCCCTAATTTAGGTCAAACTTCCAAGCAAAATAATTCAAGATGCAAGTCTCAAATGGATCTTTGGCCAACATGAAACTTGTAGATCTTTTCAAGACCTTTAATTTGAGTGGTGGAACTCATCAATGAGATTTATAGAACTCAAGTTATGGTTCTTGCAAGTTACAGGTCATCTGAAGACACTGAAATTTATCTGTGAAAGTTACTTGACTTCTAAGCAACTTTTGCCACACAAGGAGTTTTCAAATGGATTTTTGATGAACATGAAAGTTGTTCCTTATGATCTCCCCTTTCCAAAAAGGTATGGTATGACTCATTATTATTTGTGGAGCTCTACTTATGATCTTGACAAGCCAGGGGTATTTTGGGAAAGTGAGATTACAGGTCATTTTAAGCATGTGCCTAAAACTCCTAGTTGCAAACTTCAAATGAAAAAATGTTCAACATCAAACTTGCTCAAAATGATGTTTTGATTCCAAATAAGTGATCATGGTAGCTTGGAAATGCATGGAACTCAAAATGACAAAAATGACCAAATAAGGAAGGTTAAAGTTCATTTTCAAGTGACCAAATTTGGGATTTTTGATCCAAGGCCAAAATACATCATATGACCTATCAAACTGAATGGAAAACACATTTTAAGATCGATGGCATTGTTACTTTTTTGAGTTAAGGCCATAATTATGGAGCTATATTCAATTGCTTGTAATGGAAGTAACACATGCCAAATCACATAAGGGATAAGTTGCAAGGCAAGGAGCCATATGTACATCTCATACGTCTCATTTGGAGAGAAATTCAAACCAGAACCAAGTGATATAGCAAGCAAAACTCCAACTGATATGGTGATCCCATAAAGGGAAAATCTCATGACATGAGAATTGCAAATTCTCATTGGATCATTCCAGGTGCTTCCAGAAGTTTCCAACATTGCCTATAAATGATTTAGAGTGGATCAGAATCAGGGGTTGGCCATTTTTGAGAGAGAGAAGAAAGAGTGAGATCAAAAATTCTCCATTGCAATTCACTTTTGAGTTCTTCAATTTCTCCATTGTTCTTCCATTTTCTTGATTCTATTCAACTCCATTGATGTTTCTGAGTGTATACAAATCAAAATCTGAGTGATTACATGCTGAAATCGTGTTCTTGATTCTCAATTTCCACACCTGCAACTACAAATCGGTTTCCACGATCCAGTCAATTTCAAGAGGATTTGCTGCATACAGAAGCAAGAACACATCACACTGAATGAATCTGGAGACTTACAATGCTTGATTTGGTGATTTGATCCATCTGTTTCACTTATTTTCTCAGGTTAGTAAATTTCAACCTACAGCTTCATTTAGGTGTAATTAGCATGAATCTTTAGGTTAGATGATTAGTATGTGGCTAGGAGTAACTTTCTGGAGAGTTTGAAGCCAATTGGTGATAGTTGACATGATGATACATTTTCTGTTTGGATTGATTACATGCTGGATATGGAGTTATTAGCTTAGTGTGATGGTTAGAATTACTCCTAGTGAGGTGAGGAAGAGATTAGGCACAACAATTTGGTGATTGGTGAATGTTGAATTTCTGACCAACTTTGGATTGAGATTCGTGTTTAGAGCTAGGGTTCATATTAGTGGATTTTGAGACCGTGATTAGAATCAGGGTGAAGAATGGAGCAAGTCTGGGCTTTGTATTTTCGACTTTGGTTAGATATTGATGATTCACGGAGGGATGCAGATGACGTTCTTGCCATGTTCATCCATGAAGTTTTGCCTCCAAAACTTGTTTGAATGAGGAAGAAGAGGTCGCAGCCGTTGGATTAGTGTGGGACTTGTTGACCATTGCCAAATCCTGTGGCTGCGCGCGCGTCTTCAGTTTGTGAAGGACTTGTACTAAGCATGAAACTCAGTCGTTTCATTTAAATCCAACCATGGGCTTGAGTCTGATAGTTGTTATCCCCACCCCCATTTCGTGGCCCATTGAGTTTTGAACTACATTCGTATGCTATCTACACCACGTGCTTGTTTGTTTCTTTATTGATTTAATTTTTTTTTTTTCTTATTAGACCTTGGGCTTAGTGAAGTTGATAGACACACCCCTTGTTGGGTGGCCCACTAGGATTACACTATGTTTGCTTGCTAGTTGCACCGTTTCCTTTTCTTTTTCTTTACTATTTTTGTTGATTTAATTTTCTGGAGCAATGGGCCTAACTCGCTTAACTAAGCGCACCCCCTTATTTGGCCCGGTTGATTTACACGTTGTGTATAGTTGCTATCTGCACCACAGGATTTTCATTTTTAATTCATTTTCTTCGTTTTTCTTTAATCTTTGAAAAATCATATAAAATTAAAAAATGATCTTTTTGACATGAGGATTTTTGGTACACTTTAATAATGGTTTCAAGAAAATTGTACAGAAATAAAATTTGCATTTTAGGTCTTTTCTCATTTATGTTGAATATTTTACATTTTAGTTGTTTTTTATTGCATTTTATTTGTATAGTCAATTTGTATATTTTTGTTTAGTAATTTAATTTGGTATTTTGACACCATTCTTTTTTGTTTAGTTAGACATAAACCTTAGGTTCCCTCTAGATTTTGTTCCATATTTTTGTGGATCATTTTTTAGGTAGTTTTGATTAGAGAATATTAGGATAGTTAGATTAGGGTTTACACAACATAGGTGCAACATAACATTTTGTTTTGGGGTTTTTAGTATGAATTAGGATATGAGACATATGGGGTATATAGGATAGATGTAGCAATTCCCTTAGAATTAATATTAGAATTTTAAATACTATTTTACTATTTTTAGTATATTTTTTTGTAATTGGTATGCTTGTTTGGTTTTCCCATTTGGGGTTTATTTGTGTTTGTGTGGGCTTGTTGGGCTTTTGCTTGGGGTGTGGGCTTGGTTAGAGCTTGTGGAGCATAGTGAAGATTAAAGGAGAAGATTGCTATCAACTGGTTAAGATTCTGTGTTTGCTTGAGCTTGGGGGATTTCTTGAAGATGGAAGCTTATTGTAGCTTGGGTATCATTGGAGTTGGATTTTTGGGGATCATTAGAAGATTGTTGTTTATCAACTGTCAGAATTTGATGTTTTTTTCAGAGCTGCTGCTATAGGAGCTGTTGAGCTGTCAGAGTTGGGGTTTTTGGGGTTTTATTTTCTTTGCTGTATTATTTGTTAATTTTCCCCTTAGGTTTGAAGTGAAGCCATTTCACTTTGCCTATTGTTTTCTAGGTTCGAGGTTGAGTGAGACTCCCTTGCCTCGCTTGTACTGCTGCATTCATGCATTTTACTGCTTTATTGTATATATGCTGTTTCTTTTTCGTCTATCCCTTAGGATCTCTGTTTCTCTCTGCGCAAGAGAGAAATATGACAGACATTAGGTGTTAATCCATGCATGACAACATTAGGGTAGATTTTGATTCCCTTTTTAACCCTAGGTTTTAGAGTTCTTTCTCTTTTATCTCAAAACAATCAAAAAACACAATAAACATTTCAAACACAATAAAAGACAGTTCTTGCATAAAAGACTGTAAACCAACCAAAGAGTCATTTTTGTCCGCTTGGACTCGTAATCAGGAGAAAACCTTTTTCAGAAGGATAAAAAACAAACAGGCAAATCTGTGTCTTCCGTGGCCCGAACTACGTTTGCTCTGATCTTTCATGCTGTATGAAAGCACGTAGGCATAGGATGCGATATCCTAGCGAGCAACCTTCCCCTCCTTTCCCGTAGATAGGCGAACTACGTTGACTCTGATTTCTCGTTCCAGACGGGAATACGTAGGCATAAAGTGCGATACTTTGCCGAGTCATTTTCTTTATTTTTAACCCTTGACCTGGAGAATAGATAGAATAACAATTCGTACAAGAAAACAAGCGTGGATCCCGTCGAGTACGACAGACGTGAGGGGTGCTAATACCTTCCCCTTGCGTAACCGACTCCCGAATCCAGGATTTGGTTGCGACGACCATTCCTTTCCCGTCTTTGCGGTAGGTTTACTCTGAGCGTTTCCTTTCCCTCCTTTGGGATAAATAACGCACGGTGGCGACTCTTCTGTTCAGCCGGCGCCGATTTTCGCAGTAGCGACACCACCTTTAAAAGAAAACAGTAGTAGATGCCGTCAACGCCAAGCTGCAGATCCTGTTACAACCTGTTAAGATACGAGTGAACAACTCCAGCAAGTCATCTCAACCATAACATCCAACATTTTCCTCCATTTTTTCTTGAACCACTAGTCAGAATGTGCTTACCAACTTCTCAACAGATTCCCATTTTCACACCACCAATGTGTGATCCAATTATTCATATCCCAATAATCGGTATCCGTTCTTCGAGGCAGGGCTATCTTGTGAGTGCTGGTCCTGCAATGTCAACTAGTATTCCACCAATGCATCCAAAACTTGTGAACCCACTAATTTCTGAATCTCATGATGTGGTGAAAGGTGCAAGAGAGACACTAAGGTTGTTGATTAGTGGACCAAGCCAGGGTAACCAACAACAGGTTATGATGAACCCTTTACCAGTAATTTTGACCAATCTGGATGAAAACAAAACAATGTACTTTTTGCTGGCAGCCAAGGTCTTTATACAGGAACACCAGATAAATGTTATTGCAAACAACATTGCTGCTTTGGGATTAGTATCATTATCTGGTGTATCTTCCAACAAAGACAGTTCAGGCGTTAGTATGCCAAGTGTTGTTGAAGCAGAACTTTGTTATTCCAAGATCATGGGGATTGGCATACTAAAATCTTCAGTTGTTCGTGACGAAGTTACCGAGTAGCAAACATGACGTCTTTATAACCGCTCCCCCAGCACTCTTCGCAAACCTGGAAAGCCAATGAAGAACATACTCAACAAGATTATCTCAAGGCAGAAACCACAGGGCATGATGAAACTATCCACCAGCACAACCACAAGACAAGTCGAGAAGTGACTAACCTACTCCATGATGAGGATGCTACAAAGGAAAACTGGCAGCGGAAGATACTAAGCCTCATGTTGAACTTGATGAACCAAAGACGTTGAATTTTCTACCCTTGCTTCTGGATTCAGTAACATGGTCTGCAATATATTTGATATAAAGGAGCTTTTGTCAAGTATCATATGTTGTTTGAGCAATTGAAAACAGAACATTTTTTTTCGAGGAAAAGTAGAAAGGAAAACTTATCGATGAAGTTGAAACAAAGCAGCTTAAGGATTAGAGTTGGTTGAAGCTCGTGCAAACATAGAATTGTCAAAGAGGCAAGTTGATGTTGCCCTGGGCTGATCATCCCCCCGGCCCAATATCTTCTGCTATCTACACCTGCTGAAACATAATGTTTAGATTAGTAAACCGATCGAAGAATATACCCTATTCAAAATTGAGATCCTATTCAGATCCTATCAGATTCCCTAGCATCAATAAAGATTCCTCAAAATTGAATCACATAGGCTTGATTCTCATCAACAACATTAAACAAGATTGGACGAAGAAGGAAACTTTTCAAAATTTGTCTAGACCAAAAAGGAAAACCCAATCAATATTCAAGACTGATTTAATCAGTTTTCAAATCGAAGATCCTCATTTGAAACCTATAAAAAGAGACCTAAGAGATGAAAAGGGGATCGATAAAAAAAAACCACTACAGAAAACCTATGTTCGTAAACCTAGCAAATTGTGAAAAAACTTATCCTCTCCATTGACGAAGCTACTTCCGGCCGCTGCAAGTCCAAACCACCGTGAATCCCCGACGTCGCCTCTAGCGTCGTTGCCATCACCAAACCCTCGGTAACTCTCTAATCCTTATCCACGATATTAATTTATTGACGTTTCCGGTTTGATTTCAGGTCGAAGCATAAGAAGGAGGAAATCAATCATGATCGCGTGAGAGGAGAGGATGGAGAGGTTGAGAAGCCGATTTGGGAAAAGGGAATCTAGGGTTCTGGTTTACGCTTTCGTTCTTTCCTTTTCTGCTTGTTTTATTATCCGTACATTGCAACACTTAATCACACACACATCCCCCAAATCATAATTCGCTTAACACTAATAATAATTAACTTAATAATTAATCCAATTAACTCACTCTAACCTATATTAATTTATTTGTTTAATCTAATCGTCTTAATCAACTCTTTTATTGAAATAATTAATAATTTATTAACTTTTTATTTTTAACAACCTTTTTTCAATAAATCCCTTAAAATAATAAATTACTCACCTTTAATAATTTAGTTTTATTTAATCATATAGTTTTTGCATTTCTTTCACTTTAGTAAACCAATCTTAAGATGATTCTTAATAAAAAAAATAATATAACAAGTTTTCTTTCTAAATTAATTAATCTTTTAAGAAATAGCATGTTATAAATTAATTTGTTTGCTCATAAAAATAATAATAAGACTTTTTATAATTCATTACTATTTTTGCATGATTAATATTTAAAACTTTCAGGGATAAAAAAAAATAAACCACTTTTATTACATTTAATTAGGCTCTTTTTATAAATAAATTATGTTACCTGATAAATTAACCGTTATAACGTCTCGTTCGACTTTAGGCTTTAATATTAATCTCATATAAAATCAACTTGTCTAAAAGACCAATCTCTCGTTTAAAAGCAATCCTATTAAAATCAATCAACAACGCAAAAATACAAATCGATCGTGGACCCCACGACACCTTCACCTACACTTCAGCACTTTCATGCGTACATGTATGTTTATTTATCTGCCTTTACCTTCAGCAATTTACATTACAGTAATCTACATCATTATCAACTTATATTCGCACCTCGCATTCCGTCCAAAGGAAAAACCTACACATAAGTCAACACTTGTGTGTAGTGCATATCATTTGCATCATATCTCCCATGATCCTTGATCCCATTCAAGTTGATCTTTAGGATAGACCCTACCCATAGGAAGGACCTTTTTTCCTACAACATAGAAATAAACACAATACAAACAATCAATTCAAAACAAACAAACATTCAAACACAGATTACAAATACTCTGATTCCACTCCCTTAAGGATATGTAGGCATAAGATGCGACATCTTATCGAGTATACTTAGAAATAAACCCCTAGGTCTTTTATACCTTAAGCAGATAGAACTTTAGGTTGAAACCTTTGCATGATAACGTCTAGGAGTTCCCTGTTTCAAACTCAACCATAGGATGCATCCATGGCATGACAACATTAGGGCTTGATAGTTTCCCCCATAGAGTTCGTTCTCTTCTCATCTCTAAAAACAACAGTAAAATATGTAATAAAGGCAAGTTGGTACAGGGTGTTACGAGCCTTAAGCCACTTGGGGAATGATAATTGAGCGGTCTCCTCTCAATCGTCTAGAGTGTTTAGTATACGCCCTTTGGGCGATATGCGACGCATTCGTTCCCAAGTCATAGTCTCTAGAGCTGTACGGACTACAAACATCCATAAAAAACACTTCTTCCATTAAAGACAGAAAACAAACCTCAAACCTCTTTTTGCCCCGTGGGCCCATAATTCAAAGGAAAACTTTTCTGATGAAAAGAGTGTCGTTAACTCTCAGTTCTACCGCAAACGGTAACGCACGAGTCTCCGACGAGCAAGCTGCATACACCAAACTGCTGAAACTGTTTGTTAACCCTACTCGGAAAAACAGATGAATCAACCCGTAATCGTATTATCCCGAACTACGTAAGCTCTGATCTCTCATATCTGTTGAGAGTACGTAGGCACAATACTGACGTAGTTAGTCGAACTACATTGACTATGATTTCTCATTCTCTGACGAGAATACGTAGGCATGAAGCGCGATGCTTTGCCGAGTCATTTTCTTTTCTTTTTATACCAGCCTTGATAGGTAGATAGTTAAACCAACCCGTCAGATAAACACAACAAGTGTGGATCCCATTGAGTACAACGGACGTGAGGGGTGCTAATACCTTCCCCTTGCATAACCGACTCCCGAACCCAGACATGGTTGCGATGACCTTGTCTTATACCCTTTCGTCAGGTTTTTCCGATCGTTTCCTTTCCCTTTCTGTGGGATAAATAACGAAAGGTGGCGACTCTTCTATTTTGCCAGTACCTTATTTTTGCAGTAGCGACAGCTGGCGACTCTGCTGGGGACTTATAGCTACTGGGGACTTTTCTCATCCCCTCTGCTGGGACCGTTTCCCATCCCCTATGCGAGTCAATCCTAGCGCTTGCGTGTTTACCTGTTGGGTTTGAATTTATTTATCGCATTTTACTTTCCCGCACTTTACTTTCAGTATAATATGATTATTTGTTGTGCTGTTGTGGGAGGGGGGCTCTGATGAGTGATAAGCCAGACCCAGGCTTGAGAGATACATAGTATTAGAGTGGATTAGTGGTGGACACACTTGCTTTGCTTGCATCACTTCCCAAGTAATCCACACTCAGACGAGGTTCTCTTTGATGACTTCCTATCGGTACTTTGGACTCGAGAGGATTTTGGATCTGAGGATTGTCGACTCTGGGGCCCGATCATTTGTGACTCAGCTAAGTGAGTCCTCTTTAGGGAGTGATGATGCCAAACCAGAAATGGCGAACGCATCATCATTTCGTGAAAGTCTGTGACGCTGGGAAACGCATAGGATGCCGAACCTTGTCCGTGATTAGGTCCATACCTGTGAGCAGGGTCAGGTTATTGCAGGAAACCTTAACCTTGAGATGACCTGGTTTCCTTGATAGTGAATCAGTATCGTTGGTATCAGAGGGTTCTTATCATCAGAGATGTATTTGTTCTTGATATAGCAGAATTTTGGTCCTTCTCAACCAACAACACAGTCATCTTGATCTCCTACAGCATGATTGCATTTTGCATTTTTGCATCCTCATTTGTATATCATTAATGTGTGTCTGTGTTGCAGGTGCATACTTCTCCCCTGATTCTAGTGATCTTAATCCTCATGGCTGATATGGCATCTCTGAAGAAAACAGTGGCGTACAAGCTACCAACACCTGACATCCGAGAGTTACGGGCTTTGATTTCTTTGGCTGATAAGAAAGTAATGGAGGACTTCAGAAAGAGTTATGGGAGACTTCTGAGTATTGTGTGTAAGATTTCTACGTACGAGTTGAACGGCCTCTACTCTCTTCTGCAGTTTTATGACCCGCAACTCAGATGCTTCATTTTTCCAGACTATGTCCTAGATCCGACCTTGGAAGAGTATTCTGACTTGCTAGGGGTACCTTTGTTGAATCAGATGCCTTATTACCATGTTGATGGTGAACCTGACTTGGGTAAGTTGGCTACTGCTCTTCATTTGGATGACTCAGAGTTGAAAGGGATGTTGTTAAGGAAGATTGGAGTTTATGGTTTCTCTTTGCCTTTCCTGGTGGAGAAGGCTCAAAGGTTTGCCAAGAAGGGTTGTTGGGTTGTATTCAATGCCATCTTAGCCCTTTACATTTATGGAATCGTGTTATTCCCAAGTCATCCGGACTTCATAGGTATGGATGGCTGCCACATATTTGCTTCCGGGAGTCCAGTGCCCACTCTCCTCGGAGACCTCTATCATCCAGTTCACAGCAAGAATGAAAACAGAAAGGGGAAGAATGTGGCATGTTGTGCTCCTTTGTTGTATAAGTGGTTTGCCAACAATCTTCCTAAAACGGGTCCGTTCATTGATTTTGCTGAGACTTCACCCTGGTATGCACGTTTGATGGGTTTGTCTGCTAATAATATCATCGGTTTGATAGAGATCTGCTAGGCAAAGAGATTGTGCATAGTTACTGTGGCTTTCCTAACGTCCCCCTGGTCGGAAGGATTGGATGTATCAATTACAATCCCTCTTTACTGGTTCGACAATTTGGGTATGCACTAAGAGGTCCTCTTAAAGAGGAAGAGATACAGGAATCTTTGTATCTTACAGGGTTGCTTGAAGGTGACACTTTGGCTAAGGTAGAAAATGCTTGGAGCAAAATTCATAGAAAGGGAAAAGTTTTGTTGGGAAAAAGCAACAACAAGGCCTTTGAACCCTATGTGGCCTGGATCCGAGAAAGAGCCGCCAAGTTTCTGATGCCATTTCCTACAGTGGAACCATTATATCCTCCCGTGGTCAAAGAACCCACCACAGTTGACATTTAGAAGTTCAACCAGGTTCTCCGAGAGAAAGAAGAGCTACGAAAGGCCAACGAAGAGTTGGAGAAAGATATCGCTCAACTCCGGAGCAAGAAGAACGAAGCCGTATACACCTGCAAGAAGCAGACAGAATTGATAAACCACTTGGGCACTAATTTGACCAAGGAGACGAATTTTAGGGAACGTCTTGGGTTGGACCTGAAGGCTGTGCACAGTGTGTTGTCCATCAAGAAGCAAGACTTGGATAGGGTGTATCTGAAGTTTTCCAAATACGAGACATTGTGGAGCAACACCCTAACCAAGTACAAGGAGCGAGAGGAAAAGCTGAAGCAAAAAATAGCCAAGCTAGAGGTCCAGATTGAGATCAAGGAAAAGAAGATAGAGGCTGAAGCAGCACTTCGACGAGACGCTCAGTACCGGTTAGTTGAAACTACGGCAAACCTGAAGGATTGTCAACTCAGAGTTGATGCTAAGAGGTGTAGAGTGGAAAACCGTTCTGGAGAAGGTGTTTGTAAGGATGTTGCCGAGGATCTCCAGGATACCATCAGACAGAGGGATTTGTTGATCTAGGGTCTGCTCACCCAGCCTGACCATCCCACTACGAAGAAGTTATTAGAGGATTTCTGTGCCCGTAGCCGCACTTGATTTCTTTGTATTTCTTTGTACCTTTTATGCATTGATATACTGACCACCACCAGGCTTGTTGGTTGGGGTAACGCTTGTTGCTTCATTTGTATTTGATTACTGTTGTACGCTGCCCACGCGGGTTTTTCAGATATATATATATATATATATGAGGATTTCTTTCCATGATTGGATGTTGGACTTTATTTGTCTCGGAAACTAGGATCGGGGGGAATCTCCCCAAGGCACAGACACACGTTTGCATTTGCATGAATCATTTGAATAACAGGTACCACGAGCTATTTTTCAAACCCCTTGTGTTTGCAGGTTATTTCAGGATTGAACGAAGACAGATTCACAGGTATTCTACCAGAGCAAATCAAGTCAGAGTAATGGAACAGGTTCAGACTGACATTCAAGAGCTCAGGGAGAGGATGGATCGTTTTATGGATCTCATGCAAGTGGTCGCTAATGGCCAGGACCAGCTCAGAACTCTGGTGCAACCTCTGATTATACGCATCGACAGCAACGGCGTGCTACACAGTGGGAATGTTGTAAACCCTCCACTTGTTGAGACCCCTCATGTTGGCATCTCTGTTACGGGAGGGAACGGAAGTGGCAATGGTAATTTCGTTACTAATGTTGGAGCTAATGGGAATACGACTGGAGCCGGAAATGGCAACTTTGAGGCCAATGGTAATGCTGGTATAGGCAATGGCAATACTGGAGGGACGGGTAATGCTGGGAACGCTGGTGCTGGTAATTTGTATGGTCTTGATGCTGCTGGGTTTGCTCAAGGTAATGGCCATCAACCATGGCAAGAGGATCGTCAAGAGGACTTATTCTCAATGAAAGGAGCTGAGGGCGAACTGAATCCTGAAGCCCGCTTAAGGTTCAAAGCGCTCAAAGATAAGATGAAGAGTTTCGAGAACTTGAATACCATGGGCATTGACATGACCAAGCTGGGACTGATCTCAGACTTCAAGGTGCCTCCCAAGTTTAAGGTACCCGACTTCGAGAAGTATAAGGGCACCATTTTCCCCTCGGGTCCATCTGAGGTCATACTATCAAAAGATGTCTGCATATTCTGAAGATGAGAAGTTGCTGATGCATTTCTTCCAAGATAGCCTGTCAGACCCCTCGCTGGAGTGGTATATGGGTTTGGAGCACGCCAGTGTACGTACGTGGAAAGACCTTGCTGAAGCATTCGTACGCCACTATCAGTACAACAACGACCTGGCTCCCAACCGGGTTCAGCTACAAAATTTGTCGCAGAAGAACAACAAAGGATTTAAAGAGTACGCCCAGAGGTGGCGTGAACTGGCAGCGAGAGTTCAGCCACCGATGGTTGAGCGGGAACTTTTCGAGATGTTCGTGGCTACTCTCCCAGGAGTTTATTATGAGAAACTTCAGTGGTATATCGGGAAGCTTCTCTGACTGCATAATCACTGGAGAACATGTAGAGAATGGCATCAAACTTGGAAAGATTCAGGGTGTAGATGTATCCTCAGCTGGAGGGGGAAAGAAGTCTTACAATGGTAAGAGACGTGAAGGTGAGTCGAGCTCAGTGTCTAATGCTCGGGGAAAAGGAAAAGGCCAGCGCCAGCAGGTCACTAGCGTTACTATTCCTGTCGTCCAGCAACCTCAGCAGCAGCAGCATAACCAGCAAGGGTACCGGAGGTACCAGAATAAAGCACCATTATCAAGTCGTCATCTTGAAACCCCACCTATGTCATATGCCCAGCTTTTGCAGACTTTGCTTCAGTTGCATCTAGTTCAGAAGAGAACTTTGGCTCCCTTGACAGGGACACCTCCACCGGGCTACGATGCGAATGCGAGATGTGAGTTTCATTCGGGGGTACCTGGCCACTCGATTGATAACTGTAAAGCATTTAAGCACAAAGTACAAGATATGGTTGACGCCAAGATAATCAACTTCTCTGATAATGTTCCGAATGTTACAAAAAACCCTATGCCTAACCATGGGGGAGATGGGGTTAGCACCATCATCGAAGAAGAAGATTCGGACTTATTGACTGATGTCAAAGACCTGAAAACACCACTTGGTTTCGTTAAAGCCAAGTTGATGAAGAATGGTATTTTCCCGGGCTGTGGAAAGTTATGTATGGATTGTGTGAATCATTCAGACAGATGTGATCAGTTGGTAGCAGGGATCCAGAGTTTGATGAACGAAGGGATTCTGCAGTTTAGTCGGAGGGCTGAGAACAGATCAGGGGAAGTAATGTTGAAGCAGAAGCATGAGGTTGCCACTATCACCGTCCCTCGTAAAACAATTACCATTTCTGCATCGAGGCCACCTACGATCACTATCACGAAAGCTGGGCCTATACCATTTAAGAGTACTAATGCTGTTCTATGGAACTATGGGGAAGACGTCTATTGCAATGGACAAAAGTTGGAGTTGGAGCCATCCGGGCAATCTTTTGACAACCTAGTTGGGACTGGGGGGATAATGCATAGCGGAAGAGTGTTTTCTCCACCAAAGATTGTGGCTGACAAAGCTGACAAAGCTGAGAAGAATGACAGAGGTAAAAGTAAGGTCGTCGAAGAAACCTCTCGTGAGGTAGAGAAAGACCTACTTGTGAAAGACGCCGAAGAATTTATGAGACTGATCAAGAAAAGTGATTACAAGATAGTTGATCATCTTCATCAAAAGCCGTCTAAGATCTCCATTCTGAATCTGTTGTTGTGTTCTGAGGCACACCGCAACGCCCTGCTGAAGGTTCTTAATGCAGCCCATGTACCGCAAGAGATCTCCGTCAACCAGCTAGAGGGAGTGGTTGCTCATGTGAATGCTGGGAATGGATTAGGGTTTACTGACCTTGAGCTGACGCCGAAAGGAAGGAACCATAATAGCGCCTTGCATATCTCAATAGAATGTCGAGGAATGGTCATGTCCCATGTGTTGGTGGACACGGGATCATCTCTGAACATTCTCCCTAAGAAAGCTCTGATGAGGTTGGATACGAGAGGGCTGATATGTACACCTAGTGATCTGGTGGTAAAAGCTTTTGATGGAACTAAGCGGACCGTCTTTGGAGAGGTAACTCTACCCATTCAAGTTGGGCCAGAAACCTTTGACGCGATTTTCTATATCATGGATATCATGCCTGCCTATAGCTGTCTACTGGGTCGGCCTTGGATCCATTCTGCAGGCGCAGTAACTTCCACATTGCACCAGAAACTCAAGTATGTTGTGGGTAGCAGCATCGTAACCGTTTGTGGTGAATAGGACATAATGGTGAGCCATTTGTCATCTTTTAAGTATGTTGAGGTAGATGGTGAAATCCACGAAACTTTGTGCCAGGCGTTTGAGACCGTTAAAGTCAAGGATGCGATTCCGACGATGATCGAGAAACCTGAGATGAATCTCTCTTCCTTCAAGGAAGCTCAAGCTGTTGTTCAAGCTGGTTCTGCCCCGGGCTAGGGGCAGGTCCTGGATATCCCTAACAAGCAGGATAAGTTTGGGTTAGGGTATTCTCCTTCTGCTGATGATTCATCCTCTCGCGGTGCGTCGTGCGTCAAAGGGCCGATTCAACTCACAAAATGTGAGGTGATATTTGAGAATGTCAACGCTGTGTCTGAAGACGACGAGGATAGCGACTGTGACCTGGACTCCTGGATTTAGCCGTGCAAACCAGGCCATAGCCTCAACAACTGGTCCGTCCAGGATGTCATCCAAGTGACGTGTAAAGAGTAATGCTTTGTCTTTTCCAATTATTGTACAACCTTATGCTCTACCCGGGGCATAACAATTTTATTGTCAGGGCCTTGATTGCTTATGCATGAACATATTATCAATAAATCAAAGGGTGTTTTCTTTGCATTCAAATTTTGTGATCTCTGTTATTCCTGTTTTATTTTTGTTTTGAAAAACAATAAAATGGCAATACGGTTTGTGCTAACCTGCATATCCTCTTCTTAAGCTTAACCCTTGTTATTGCAGGATTCACGCTATAGATGACATCGACTCTGAACCTTCTATGACTCACTTCGACTTTGATTGCCCGATATATCAAGCTGAAGAAGAGATTGATGAAGATGAAGACCTTCCCGAAGAGTTGGCCCGTTTGTTGAAACATGAAGATAAGATCATTTTGCCTCACGAGGAAGTGATTGAGATTGTTAATATGGGTTCTGAGGAACTTATCAGAAACGTCAGGATAGGGGCTGCATTACAGAGCAATGTTAATTAAAGATTGGTCGAGATGCTTCGAGAGTATAGTGACATCTTTGCTTGGTCGTATGAGGATATGCCTGGGCTCGACACTGACATAGTGGTTCATCATTTACCACTGCGAGAAGATTGTCCTCCAGTTAAGCAGAAGCTTAGGAGGACACAACCAAATATGGCCGTTAAGATCAAAGAAGAAGTACAAAAGCAGCTGGATGCTGGCTTTTTAGCGGTCACTACTTACCCTCCGTGGGTCGCCAACATAGTACCTGTACCGAAGAAGGACGGTAAGGTGCGGATGTGAGTTGATTATCGGGATTTGAATAAGGCGAGCCCTAAAGATGATTTCCCGCTCCCTCATATTAATGTGTTGGTCAACAATATTGCTCAATTTTCCGTGTTTTCGTTCATGGACGGTTTCTCCAACTATAACCAAATCAAGATGGCGCTGGAAGACACGGAGAAAACCACGTTCATTACACCTTGGGGGACGTTCTGCTACAAGGTAATGCCTTTCGGTATGAAGAATGCAGGGGCCACATACCAGCGGGCGATGGTCACTTTGTTTCATGACATGATTCACCATGAGATTCAAGTCTATGTTTATGACATGATTGCGAAGTCCCAAATGAAGGAGGGACATCTGGTCGATTTGCTGAAGCTTTTTGAGAGGCTTAGGAAGTTCAGGTTGAGGATGAATCCTAACAAGTGTACTTTCGGAGTACGGTCTGGAAAACTACTGAGGTTTATTATGACTGAAAAAGGCATCGAGGTTGATCCTGCTAAGATAAAAGCAATACAAGATATGCCATGGCCAAAGAATGAAAAAAGAAGTTCGTGGTTTTCTGGGCAGAATAAACTACATTGCTAGGTTTATATCTCAGCTCACGGCCACGTGTGAACGTTCAAGCTATTGAAAAAAGATCAGGCGATTATCTGGAACTAGGATTGCCAAAAGGCATTTGATAAGATAAAACAGTATCTACAGGAACCTCCAATTTTGATACCCCTAGTGGTCGGAAGACCCTTAATCATGTACTTGACAGTTCTTGAGAATAGCATGGGTTGCATTCTCGGCCAGCACGACGTGACTGGCAGAAAGGAGCATGCCATTTATTACTTGAGTAAAAAGTTCACAGATTGTGAGTCCCGTTACTCAATGCTGGAAAAAACGTGTTGTGCACTCGCGTGGGCTGCCAAACGTTTACGACAGTATATGCTCAATCACACGACCATGTTAATTTCGAAGATGGATCCGATCAAGTACGTCTTTGAGAAGCAAGCGCTTTCAGGCAGGATTGCCAGATGGCAAATGGTGTTAACGGAGTATGACATTCAATACGTTTCCCAGAAGGCCATCAAGGGAAGTGTGTTGTCTGAATACCTTGTCGAACAGCCTATCAAAGATTATCAGCCGATGAAATTTGAATTCCCTGATGAGGATATCATGTTTCTCAAAGCGAAAGATTGTGATGAACCGTTGCCAGACGAGGGGCCAGATAAGAAGTCCCTGTGGAAATTGATATTTGACGGTGCAGTTAATTCGTATGGAAGTGGTATTGGGGCAATCATTACGACTCCCCAGGGATCCCACATCCCGTTTACTGCCAGATTGACTTTTCCGGTCACCAACATTGAAGCAGAATATGAGGCATGCATCATGGGTTTAGAAGAAGCCATTGATTTGAGAATCAAAAACCTGGATGTATACGGTGACTCGGCACTCGTTGTTAACCAAATTAAAGGGGAGTGGGAGACTCATCAGTCGAATTTGGTCCCGTACATGAATTATGCCAGAAGGCTGCTTCCTTTCATTGATCGAGTGGAACTCCATCATGTGCCTAGGGATGAAAATCATATGGCCGATGCCTTGGCCATGTTGGCTTCGATGTACAAAGTCAATTTTTGGAATGAAGCTCCAAGAATTGTCATTTCCCGTCTTGACAGACCTGAATTCGTCTTTGCCATTGAGGAAGCCTCCGATGGCAAGCCATGGTTCCGCGATATCCAGAACTTCCTTATGACTAAGGAGTATCCCGCGGGAGCGTCAACCCAGGATAAGAAGACTCTGAAGAGGCTGTCTGGAAATTTCTATCTCAATCCTGATGGAGTTCTGTATAAGAGAAATCATAATCTCGTGCTACTCAGATGTGTGGACGAAAAAGAAGCTAGTTTGTTTATGGAGGAAGTCCATGAAGGCACATTTGGTACGCACGCCGGAGAACATGCCATTACGCGGAAAATATTACGAGCAGGATATTACTGGATGACGATGGAGTCGGATTGTTTCAAATTTGCGAAGAAATGTCATAAATGCCAGATTTATGCTGATAAAATTCATGTGTCGCCGTGCCCGTTGAATGTCATGTCATCCCCGTGTCCGTTTTCCATGTGGGGCATTGATATGATAGGCAAGATCGAGCCCACTGCATCTAACGGTCACCGTTTTATTTTGGTAGCTATCGACTACTTCACCAAGTGGGTGGAGGCAGCCTCGTACGCTAACGTGACCAAGCAAGTGGTAGCCAGATTCATAAAGAAGGACATCATCTGTCGATATGGAATTCCCGAGTGGATCATTACTGAAAATGGTTTGAATCTAAAAAACAAGATGATGAAGGAGTTATGCTAGAACTTCAAGATTGAACATCACAACTCATCACCTTACCGACCAAAGATGAATGGCGCGGTTGAAGCGGCCAACAAGAACATTAAAAAGATAGTACAAAAGATGGTTGTGACTTACAAAGATTTGCATGAGATGTTGCCATTTGCATTGCACGATTATCGTACAACAGTACGGACATCAACCGGGGCAACTCCTTTCTCATTGGTATACGGTATGGAGGTTGTCCTACCGTTGGAGGTCGAGATTCCTTCTTTAAGAGTTTTTGTTGACGTGAAACTCGATGAGGCAGAATGGATTAAGAACCGATTGAATCAACTCAGTCTGATGGATGAGAAGAGATTAGCATCGATTGCATATGGTCGTCTGTACCAGAGCCGATTGGCAAAAAAGGGTATCCCGGTGAATCGAAAACCCGAAAGGGCGGTTCAGGCAAAAGTTAGGGATTAGAAAAGTAAATGACTACGTTCCGCGTGTGAACTTTCATTGTTAAGTGGTTTGGGAAGACCTGAGGGCCGTTTATCCGAATCAATCTCTTCTGAAGCTAAAGCGTCGGAGAAGTATCGAAGTTGAGTGGGTCATAGAGGGATCAAATCATGGTGTTCGTCTACACAACATTGCCAACATTTGTGTATACTGATGTATATTTATGTTTATACTTGCGCAACTTCCTCATTTCAGGAGCTTGCATCTGTTGTAAAATATTTTGCCTATTCAGGGGCTCGTTTATCAATAAACATATATTATTCAGTATTTTTGTTTGCTTGTTTAGCTTTTATCTATTTTGTTTGCGAAAAACGCCCGATGTTTTGATAAAATGCGCATACATAAACTTGCTGGCCTAGGCCGATAATTGTTGAAACATCGAATTACCTGAACATTGTCATGGATGATAATCTTGATAGGTCCCTTTGTGAAGGGTATCTTGTCTGTTTGTTCACTTTGTTGAAGGGATGTCACCCTCCAGGCAGTATGCCAGATGTTTTCCAAGCAGGATGATTCCTTCTTCCCTTGCAGGTTCAGTTGTGTTTCCCCAAGCGGAGATAGATTCTCCTCAACCAGAGGTATCCTAGGCAGGATCATTATTTCCCTAGCTAAGTCATACGCAGAAGTGTATACTCGTTCCCAGCAGTGGGTCAACCTGCAGTTTTCTCGTAGAAGACTATTTGTAAGTGTTCAGCTTCCGATAGTTCAGACTGAAGTCTCTAGCAGAATTGAAATTCCCACAGGTTTGTATTCTCCCTGACAGATATGAGTTATTCCAGCGTTTGGTTGTATATCCTCAGCCGAGTGTGCAATCCTCCAAGAGAGCCGAGTCCTTGGAGGTCGTTTAAGCCATTATTGGTTTTCCCCAGCAGAGAGTGTTTGAATAGATGTTGCTATACTTCCCCATTATAGTCCATATCTCCAAGAAAATTCTATCTGCGAAGGCCTTGCAGTTTATTTCTGCGATTGACATCGTTTCCTCAGCAGTTTGTGCTTCGTATGCCCAGTTGAGCAAGTACAGGTTCCCATGGAACTTTGTCCCCTGCAGGAAGTCGACTGAAGTTCATTTCCGCAGGTTAAGTCCAATTGAGATTGGTGTAATTTCTTCTCCTCAGCAGGATAATTCGTTCTTCACATCATAATGGTTCTTTCTCCTTGATAGGAGGATGGTCTTTTCAGCATTTATTTTGCTGACTTGATTCCGTAGCATTTTGCATGATTGCATAGCATCTACACTAAACGCATAGCATTTCCACCGTGTGGAGAATTACGCCATTGTCAAACATATGCATGTGAAACATGAGCTAGGTTGTTACCATTCTTGTTTTGCAGGAGTTACTTAGCAAAGTTGTTGTTCAGAATGATTCTTGAAGCCTCAGAGCAGAGTTACTTAATAGTTCTCCAGAATCCCCAACGGAGATGTGTCATCCCCAGCAGGTTTCAAATAGAGAAGTTGAAATTTCCTTTGAAGACCTGATGATCGAAGTCTGGCAGCAGTGCCAAACTCCTCCTGACTTACTGATGAAGTCTAACTGCGATGTCAAAGCAATTCCCCTAAGCTGACACGGAGTGGCCGACGGTAAAAGATTGGATATCCTTATTTGTCCGCGATTGGCTAAGGATTCTATTTCCGACTTACTGACGAAGTCCGGCTGACACCCGAGAATTTCTTTGAATGCCCGACAACATAATCAACTTGATTGTCAAAAGTTCCTAGTGACCCAATGAGTCCCGAGGAATTCTTCTGCCGTCGTGCCGCAGAATGCCTGACGGCAATATCAGCTATGTGTCACCAGTTACCGTGTAACCAGTGATCCCTTGATGACTTGAGGAAGAAGCTGCAGTGAAATCTGATGATCATCCTGAAGGAGATTTGAGATTAGTCACTCACCAGCAAGTTGTTGTGCAACTATCAATATCAACTACCCCTCACTATTTACCGTGTAACCGGTGATCCCTTGATGACTTGAGGACGAAATTCTACCGTAATATCTGTCGCTACTGTGAAAATCGGCGCCGGCAAAACAGAAGAGTCGCCACCGTGCGTTATTTATCCCAAAGGAGGGAAAGGAAACGCTTAGAGAAAACCTAACGAAAGGAGGGAAAAGGAATGGTCATTGCAACCAAGTCCTGGATTCGGGAGTCGGTTACGCAACGGGAAGGTATTAGCACCCCTCACGTCCATCGTACTCGATGGGATCCACGCTTAATTGTTTATCTAAAAGGGTTGATTTAACTAGCTAACTAAAGAAAAGTGACTCGGCAGAACACAGCAGTTCTATGCCTACGTATTCCCGTTTGGAACGAGAAATCAGAGTCAACGTAGTTCGCCTAACTACGGGTAAAAGGGGGGAAGGTTGCTCGCCGAGATATCGCATCTCGTGCCTACGTACTTTCATCTGGTATAAAAGATCAGAGCAAACGTAGTTCGGGCTAACTAGACCACAGGTTTGCTTCAAGTTGTTTTTAACCCGAGTAGGGTTAAAAAACGGTTCTTGCAGTTTGGTGTATGCAGCTCGACCATTGGAGACTTAAGCGTTATCATTTGCGGGAGAACCGAGAGTTAACGAAACTCTCATTACGAAAATGGGTTCTAATGATTAAAGGTCCAAGTGGACAAAAAGGAGTTGAATGTTGGTTTTGTGTCTTTTAAGAAGAAGTGTTTTGAGTTTTGTTTGTAACTCGTGTCGCACTAAGGACTTGGACTTAAGAGTGAATGCGTCGCATGTCACCCAAAGGGTGCCACACTAAACATTCAAGTTATGTGAGGGAAACCCTCCCACAACTCTTTCTCAAGTAGTTTAAGGCTCGTGGCGCACAACACTCGTTATCCTTTATTAAGTATTTTCGAATGTTTGAAGATGAGAAAGAGAAACAGACCTCTAAGGGAAACTACACAGCCCTAAATGTTATCATGCAATGTTCGTCCTATGGTTGAAGTTTGCAAAGGGGAAGACTACCCTAATGTTGTCATACATGGTTGCAAAGCCTAATGTCTATCACATTCTATCTTTAACAAGAAAGAATGGAGATCCTAAGGGAAAGGCAAAGGAAGCAACAGAAAACAAATGAAGTAAACAGCATACATGAAATGCAAAGTGTAAAAAGGTAAACATGCAATGCAAGTGAGGGAGGAAGAACCATCTCGCCCTCAAGCCCATAATGAATGGAAAATGGCCTATTTTAAACATGCAATCTTGGCCCCAAGTGATTATAAAGTGATATGAGGCAATAAAACCTACGAATGACATACGTATACTACGATTAGGAATCATAACGCATTATCATGGAAATATGGAACCTAATGGGCAATTCATGTATGATAAAACCAGCCAATCAATGATCTACATATCCTATATAAGGTCTATAACAAGCCATAAGAACCCTAGCGTTCATCACACAAACAATTCGAGGCCGTTGGAGCCGAAATGAAACCAAAGTCCGTTCGAATGTCCAAATTACAAGTCCGAATACAAAAATACAAGAAAAATAGCAAAAGGTGCTAAAAAATTCAAATAAAAATCTTCAATTCCCTACATCAAGTCACAAACCAGAGGTGAGAGATACAACAAAATATCCAAATAGAAATGGCCAAACAAGTTGAAACTATGTCATGTATACCAAAAGAAAGGTTAAAATGGAGCATGGTAAAGAAAGACCTTCAAAACCCTTCAAAATGGTACAATAAAAATCAAGTAAAAATATATCTAGGTACCTCAATGTGTGTATGAATACCCTGCAAAAGATTTGGCATTTAAATGATGTATTGATAGGTCAAAGAAATTCACAAGATCATGACTCAATTAGGATATTTTTTATGACCACTTAAATGTAAAAAATTCTAATAAAATGTCAGAGTATGATAAAATTACAATTCCAATTCTATAACATTCTAGACTTCTCAAAGATTCAGCACAAGAAAATGGGGATCAAAAAGTTTAATTTTGCTATTTTTTAAGATTATTTGAAGTCAGCATGTAAAAAAGAAAAATAAAAGAACACATGAGAACATGAATATATGAAGGCAAATGAAAATAAAATGGAATAAAATCAGAAATGTGCAGGCCAGGATTCGAACTGGGGACATGAAGGTCCCTGGGCTGATGTGGTGCGCCACCTCAATTAATGAGGCTTACGCGGCTGCGCGTGTGGACTAGTTATGAGCGTTGGATGAGAAGTCCAAGTCAAAGGCTTTGGAATGATCTAACGGTGGAAGCATCATCTTCTTCCTTGTATTTTTTCTGGCCATGAACAGCAGCAGCGGTCGACGCCGGCGGGGGGGCTTACGGCTGGAAAACTTTGGGAGCACATATCTCCCTCGTTTCTTAACCAAATCTAAAGTTTCTTAGACCAATCTTGTGGGATTTTTTGAGAGCAATCCAAATATGTACTTATTTTCCATTGAAATGGCCTCTAACTCAAAAACCGTGTATGAATCTCAAACTTTCAAGAACACAAAAATGTCATAAAAATGGATCTTTCTTTACCAGAAACGTTGTACTACTCCAGGGTGATGCAATACTATAAAAATGGCATGGAAGAGACTCATAATTAGGGAGAAAAATTGAATTTCTATTACCTCCAAATTTGACTTCCTAGAGCTTCACACAACTGCTAAACCTTCAAGAAAACTGTATGAACACGCTCTAAAATTGTTGGTGGAGATGTTTGAATCGAAGAACAACCTTGAATTGCAGTGGAACTTGAAAATCAAATTTGAGTTTTTCACCACTTTTTCATGTTGCTACAATGTTATTCTTGCTCCAATTCTCTCCAAAAAGATGATGAACAATGTGTATAATTGTTGTGTGATTGATTGGTAATGAGAAAATGAATGAAAAGTGGGAGAATCCAAGGGTTGAAAATTCAATTTTTCAAATATGTGAAATGTACATCTAGGATTTTTGCCTTGGCTCCATTTGGTTTTATATCTTGCATCATAATATACATCTAGGGTCCAAAATTATCCCTTGTTTCAATCTTAAGGGCCTAGATTCAAAGTGTTACATAAGTGTGAAGAAATCTTGGAATAGGTCATGAAGAAAGATTCAAATGAAAAATGTAAAAGTGCCATTGTTCTTAAAATGAGATTTCCACTCAAAATAAGTACAAACATGGACTTATTTGATTAAATTTTGAAGAAATACCAAACTATGCCTTTTCACATGTTTTCACCAAAGTGACTTTTATCAAACTTCAACCATGAGCTAGCCCATTAAAACCTTGAGGTTTAGTTGACCCAATGATGCCATTCGGAGCAACTTTCATGTTGGAAAAAAGTCCATTTGAGTTATGCAAAGTATTGAACTTGACCTAAAATTTTATGACCTGTAATCATAGTTTCCCAACTCATTGATAATCTTCAGTTGGCCTCTAAGTCAAGGGATGAACCCCACACAAGCATCTGAACTTCTCAAGGGCATGAACCACTTCCTGGTGACTTCAGTGATTCCTCAAGCTCGAATAAAACCTCTAGATAGGCCTCTCTCGATGTATATCACACTTGATCCCCTGCATAAATGCTAATGCAATGCTATGATAATGCTATGATGATGTTATGCGAATGCAAAAACGAGAAGGAAAAGGTTGGGCAAATTTTAGGGTGCAACAGCTGCCCCTATTCAAGCGACTTGGATATGAATGAGTGAAAAGCGAACGACTTTCAATCAATCAAGGTAAAAGACGGTTGAATACCAAAAGAACCCGGGAATTTTCCAACCGTAGAAATAAACTGCAAACTCTAATTGGGATAGAATCTCCGAAGAAACCGAACATAATGAACATCTTGAACATCCCACCAAGGGAAAGAGAAACTTAATCAAGTAACTCTGCTTCAGGAAACACGTAACTGGCCATGGTCTGAACACCACATGAGCCAAAGGACAATCTTTTGAATCGTCGGAATCTGAATACTCAACGCACGATAGGGCCACACCAGAATCTGTCGGAATCTGGATACTCAACGCACTGACCGGAGTCTAGATGCTCGACATAACTGGTAATTTCACTGAGGATTTACCGGAGCCTGGATACTCGACGGACGAAACAATACATCACAAATCGAACATTCACCGGACTCTGGACATTCAACGGAGAGAGAGTATTATCGCAACACTTACTAGGATCTGTATACCCAAATGCCTTTATCAGAGTCCGAACACTCAACGGACAAAGCAAAACGTTACAAATTAGAAATTTCACCGGAATCTGGATATTCAACGGAGGAACCAGGCCTTGAACGCTCAACGTAACACATCAGAGTCTGAACACTCAACGCCAAAAAACCGGAGTCTGACAACTCAACGAAAACACATCGGAGCCTGGAAACTCAATGCAACAAACCGGAGTCTGAATACTCGACGAAACTACAAATCGGAGCTTGGATACTCAACAAAGCAACAAACCGGAGTCTGAACACTCAACGAAAACACACCGGATCCTGGATACTCGACGGACGAAAACGCACCGGAGCCTGAATACTCTACGAAGCAACAAACCGGAGTCTAAACACTCAACGCAAAAAACCGGAGTCTAAACACTCAACGAAACACACCGGAGCCTAAATGCTCAACGAAGCGATAAACCGGAGCTTGGATACTCGACGGAACAAACACGCACCGGAGCCTGGATACTCAATGAAGCAACAAACCAAAGTCTGAACACTCAACGAAGCAAAGAAATCGGAGCCTGGATGCTCAACGAAAACACATCGGAGTCTGAACACTCAATGAAGTACACCGGAGCCTGATTGCTCAACGAAGCGATAAACCGGAGCCTAGATACTCGACGAAACAAACAAGCACCAGAGCCTGGATACTCAACAAAGCAACAAACCGGAGTCTGAACAGTCAACGAAGCAAACAAATCGGAGCCTGGATGCTCGACGAAAACATATCGGAGTCTGAACACTCAATGAAGTAGCAAACCGGAGTCTGAACACTCAACGAAAACACATCGGAGTCGGAAAACTCAACGAAGCAGCAAACCGGAGCCTGGATACTCGACGGACAAACACGCACCGGAGCCTGGATACTCAACGAAGCAACAAACCGGAGTCTGAACACTCAACGAAGACACACCGGAGTCTGAACACTCAACGAAGTAGCAAGCCGGAGCCTGGATACTCGACGGAGATACAAACCGAAAAGAGAATACTACAAATACTTATCAAGATCACCTTAAAAAATCTTTACCGGAGTCCGGATACACGACGAGAGAAAGAATCAATACAAACTGGAGATTACCGGAGCCTGGATACTCGACGGAATAGCCACGAACACTAATAGGGGTCTGGACCCTTTCTTGATTTTACCGGAGTCTGAACACTCAACATACTGACTGGAGCCTAAATACTCAACGTAAAAACTGATGTCTGAATACTACAGCTCCATGCTGGGGAGAAAAACTCTGAACAACTTTGGAAGATACGATCACAACTCTGCTGAGGGACATACCAACAAACCTGGAGTTACAAAATTTACTAGAGATGAACAAGTCTCTGCTGGTGATGAGCAACTCTTGCTGAGGGACGGAGTAAAGGTCATGCATGACCTCCCTGGAACACACGTTACACTGTTGGGGTCACGAATGACCTGTCGGGGGATATTCCACACATGCCTGGTGGAGAGAAATCTGATCTCGACTCGCTGGGGAACAAACCCATACTCGTACTCTGTGGGGATTAGAGGTATGCCTGACCAACTGCTAGGGAATGATCTTTGATTGTTGGAAAAATGAGCTTCATCCGACTCTCTCTGAGAAATCGCCCTAAGCGTAACGCCCCTACCCCAGTCTGATTTTTTGGGAAGGTCTACGCTGAGAAGAAAATAGCTTGCCATGAGACGACCCCGAGATGGCTTGCCCCAGACTCTGGACCGTGAGAGGATCCTTGGTTGAATAGTTCGGATAAGCTCTAGAGGTATGGAGAAGAATAAATTCTTTTCCTCATAGGGTGACATGCCCCAGCCTTGTAATTGCTCTGCCTCTGATTGACTAGTTTGCGGAACGGTACCCCCGATTGCGAGAGATTTACCAAATCTCGACCTGATTGCCCCAGATTAACTGATTCTTGGATGGCTGACCTTACTGGGGGTTATTTGATAATAGCTGGCCACAACTCAACGGAGGATTCAGGCGTTCTACATTCTATCCTGATCAAACTTTCCACTGTGGAAACTTTCTTGCGGTCGAGTGCTTACTCGCAAGTAAAACAAGTTGTTCTGCATAAAAGATATATTAAATGCAATGCATATGACAGTTTTTTCTTCAGAACCCAATCCTGTTCACCGGAAAAATTTATGACATATAATGAACAAATCAATTATCAAAGTGTCAAAATTAATACAACGCTGTAAGAGGAATCCTTTTTGGAGTCAGTTTCGATGCGATCTTTTACCGAAGTATGCTCTCGAACTAAACCTGTTTCAATTAGGACTTTTTCAGGTTGTAACGTGGCCAGGTTCACGGTTAACAAGGAAGGATATAAGGCTCAAAATTCATTTTAACCCACCCATTCTCCTTGATGTTCTCCAATCCTACGTCCAGCTAATTCGAACTTAGCGCTCACCTTTCAAAGGTGGAATGATAGGAGTGATGGTTCAGGAAATCACATGCTTTCTAAAGTGACAATCATTCCCTTTCCGTCTTTATAGTACCTGAAGTCACACGATTTCGTTCTTGTTTGAGGATTTTTCTCTTGTAATCCTTTTCGTTTTTTCGCTCCCTAATTTTTTCCTGGACTAACTCTTTTGAGTTTCTAATTTTGAAGTCCAGCGGGATACCCTGATTTTTGCCTGAGTCGCTTGTTCCCAAGATTCGACTTAGCGGGCTTTTTCTTTTGATTTTTTCTTTTTGAACAAATCATGTGACACCGGCTTGTCTGACTTGTTAAAAGAGATTGTGACTGTTTCACTCCTTATCGGCAAGGTTTAACCATTGTGGTCCTTTAGGCACGACCTATACAGGTGTGTTTTATCCTTGAACGGACATTCCTTATGCAATTCGGACGCTTGGTCAAATTAACTGACGCCTACCCTGCCCCAGATTAAGATTGAGGGTTTTTCATTTTCAGAAAGAAACTCCTACTACAAGGCTCAACGGGGTTGACAAGGGATTATCTTCCTTATATCTCCGGTGTTTATGGATTTGGAACAATGCTTGTATATCGTCAACAGGTTTTTCTATCCAAGAGCATACAATCGGCAGCTCATGCATTCTTCGATTTCGTCATCCTCCCCGGATTCCACTTAAATAAGCGTTTGAAAATAAAAGAAGCAATAAAGTGAACACGAATGGATTAATTCAAATGCATATTTATTTCATTTTTAATATCAATTTAGAACAACAAGCTTTACAAGCGAAATGTGCAATTAAACAGGAAAGAAACTACAAATGCAAAGCAATGACATGCAAAATGCAGATTGCCAGCTTCTGAGGACTGGGCTTCTTATATCTTGACTTGTGGGCAACTCAGCCGCTTCTGGCTTGTCCGTGGTTTGGCAAAGGATTTTGTACCACGTTGGGCGCTTCATGCGAGAAGTTTATGGCTTTATTGTCAATCAAATCTTGTAGCTTGTGCTTAAAAGCCTTACAATCGTCAATGTTGTGCCCAGGTGCCCCCGAGTGGAACTCGCAACGGGCATTTGCATCATAGCGAGGTGGTGGTCAGCCTGTCAGAGGGGCCAAGGTTCTCTTCTGAATTAACTGCAGCTGTAGTAACGTCTGAAGCATCTGGGAGTACGGCATCAGCGGCGTATCAAATACTCTATTTGCTCCTCTCGAATTTTGGTACTTCCTGTAGCCCTGTTGATTCTGCTGCTGTTGTGGTTGTTGTTGTTGTGGTGGTATCGGAATGATAACAATTACAGCCTGATGATGATGACATTGATCTTGATATCTACCTCTGCCTCTACCCCGAGAGCTTGATACAGAATTAGCGTCGCCTTCACGCTTCTTATTTCCGAACACTTTCTTTCCTCCACCTGACGAAGGTACTTCTACGGCCTGAATTTTCCCAATCTTGATGCCGTTTTCTATACGCTCACCAGTGATGACAAGGTCAGAGAAACTCCCAGACATACAGTTGACAAGCTTTTCATAGTACATCCCAGATAACGTCGATACAAACAAGTCAATCAACTCTCTCTCTACCATTGGGGGTTGCACTCTGGCTGCAAGCTCACGCCACCTCTGGGCGTACTCTTTGAAAGATTCCCCGCTATTCTGGACGACATTCTGAAGCTGGACCCTGTTGGGAGCAAGGTCACTATTGTACTGGTAATGCTTCACGAATGCTTCAGCCAAACCCTTCCAACTGCGAACCTGAGAGGGTTCCAAACCCATATACCATTCGAGCGACGGCCCTGACAGGCTATCCTGGAAAAAGTGCATGAGGATCTTCTCATCATTTGAATAGGCTGACATTTTTCTGTAGTATGAACGTATGTGCACCTTTGGGCAAGTGACACCTTTGTATTTATCGAAGGTAGGAACTTTGAACTTGTACGACACTCGTAAATCAGGGATCAGCCCTAAATTGGCCACGTCAAGCCCCATGGAGTCCTGATTTGTTATGTTCCTCATTTGTTCCTCCAGCATTATGAATCTACGATCAGCTTCAGCAGGCAACTCAGCGCCTACATCCCTCATAGAGAACACGTCGTCCTGACGATCTTCATTCCATTATTGGTCCCCATTGCCATACCCACCATAGGCACCCTCCGGACCATAGACGTTTCGATTGACGGTGTAACCATACCCAGCGTTACCAAGACCGTGGTTAGCAGCACCAGGTCCAAACCCAGCATTATGAGTACCATTACCACAACCCAAGTTAACAGTATTACCAAGGCCTGCGTTACCAGCATTACCCAAACCTGCATTACCAGCAGCATTACCCAGACCAGCGTGGCGGACGCCAACATCACTACCATTCCCGGCCCCTGCAGCAGTTGGGGTGCATCCGATAGGCACAACAGTGGCGTTAGGAATTTTTGTATCGTTGTGGAGAGTATTAGCAGCAATACCTTCGTGAAGAACTCCATTAAGATCAACCCTAGCTACCAAGGGCTGGACCATTGTTCTCAGTTGCTCCTGTCCTTGAGCCATACCTTGCATGACTTCCATGAGCTGAGTCATGCGCTCCCTCATCTCTTGCATCTCAGTCTGAACGTGATCCATGGCTTTCTTGAGATTGTTTCTAGTAGGATACCAGTGAAGTCTCTGGTCAGCAATCCTGAAACAACTCTGAAAAGACAACAGAACATAAGAACGAGGCTTAAGAAGGTACCTGCAAACACAAAGAAAAATATGCAAAATGCTATCAATGTATATATGCATATGGAATATTTCCCTTGATTCTAGTTCCGGGTGAAACACATGACAATGGAAACCCCTTAGACAACAATAGTAAAAAACTCCTCATATACAGATGGAAGACCACATAGGTAGTTACAAGCACAAGTATCTGAGCACGAATGACGGCAAGCGAGATAGCTAGAATCAAAGGGAATATGCACCTGCAATGTTAATGCAATGTCATGTAATCAATGCAGATGAGAAATGCAAAAATGCAAGGATGCTATAGGGGATCAAGGTAGTTGTGTTGTGCTGTAGCAATAATAATCAGAAGCTGATTGTGCAACACCCTTCTAAACCCCACGGATAATATATGAATAATCAGAGTAAATTTCTATGCATTTACAAAAGGGCATTACACATAACTTTCAAAATATCAAAACCACCTGTCATGCACATTACTATTTCAATATAAAATTATGCTTTACAAAACTTCACTTTGCATGTAGCAGCGGATTCAATTATACCACAATTTTCATAAAAGAAACATTTGTTTTTATCACATAAAACAACATCACTTAGGCACTAAGGCCAACATCATAATATTCCAATGGATATAAACACGTTTATAGAGTACACAATGTATATCTTAAACACAACCCAAGCGATCCCAGTGTTACATGACCAGAGCATGACTCGACCCAACATAATTAAATCACTAAACGGCTACACCAAAAGCGACCTCCTAACTACGAGCAATACTACTCCTTGATACCTGCACGATGTCATGTAGGACATCATTCCAGCATAAGGGTGAGAAATATTATCATAATAACAATGCATATAATTATATATACACAAATACACAAGCACAAAATACATATATTCCACATTCTCTTACCACAATTCATTATAACTCATCATGTACAATACAACATATATATAATCAAATATGGATAATCACCAAGCATATTCATCATGCACGTATCCATAAATCTCAACATTCCACATGAACATACACATATTATGTTTACTCACTAATTCACAATTACACATTCACAATTCTCAAACCAACAATTCATGTTCATAAACATACTTTCATACAATGATCACATATTCACAACTCACAATTACACAAGTAATGCACATACGCATATTCCACCATTCTCACCATACTTCATCATAACTCATCATATACTTCACAAAGCATATATATATATATATATATATATATATATATATATATATATATATATATATATATATATATATATATATATATATATATATATATATATATATATATATATATATATATATATATACAAATATGGTCAATCATCAAACATATCCATAGTTCACAATTACACAAGTCATGTACATACACCTATGCATAACTTCATACAACAAACATATATTCATTCCATGAGACTCAATGCAACTCAATTCAACTCATGCCGTGTGGTACCAACACTTGTTATCATTTTTCGGTTTTTACACTTAAACCGGGTCCGTTCCCTAGACCGATAACAACAAAAGTCCGTTCCCTAAGCTTTCAAACCCCGCTCTAGGTTTGGGACAAGTCACTAGCCTCCACGAAATTAGAAAACATTGCCTCTTGACTAAATGATGCATATGCAATCAACAATAAAATGCACTTAAGACCGATCACACGTCTTAATCCCATGCATTCACATAATTCCTCCCTTCAAGAATTAAACAAGATTGCACACACAACATATCATATAATCAAGTATTCATACTTTTCATCAACATATTTGTAAAACAATGCACGCATATCTTACAATATGCTCTCATGCATTAATTCACAATAATCGGATACAACAAATATGCATTCATAATTCAACCTCATTACCTTTTCAAACAATGCCCACATATTCCCAATATGTTCTCATGCATTCTTCACATACAAACAATATGCATATATTTGTCAAAAGACTATATTTCATAATCGATTCCACCATCTAGGATTCAAGCCATACGGCTACCCACAGCATATCATATCACAACATGCACAAGCTATACATTATATAACAAAAGTATTCTGCACAATAACACATCAATCACACACATTCGCGACGGTAAAAATCAACACAACAATATGTTTTCAATTTTCTGCTATAATTGAACCAGGTACATGCCTCAAAGCCATTTTTTCTAGAAAGATAATCTCGTTAACTTACCAACGCTTTGAACGAGGGTCAAAACCGACTTACGGTTCAAGAGTTATGAATTTTTGAAGTTTTCCGAAAAACCAGAATTTTGCCTAAACACGGCTACGGGATTTTGCATTTTCGCCAGAAAATCCGACTGATTCAATTCTTTTTTTCGAAACAAACACATACTCATACTCACCTAACATATAGCAGTGAATTAGAACCATTAAACACGATTCCTACGACGTCCGATTTTCACTCAAATCTCAAACCCTCAATTATCCAAAAATGTCAAAACTCACAAACTCAACCAAATTCAATCAAACGAAATCCAATAATCAAGGCTAAACATTACCCGACTAAACTATGCAATTTATTTTGAATTCTAACCATTCAAAACTCGATTCTATCGATTTAACTCATTTTCCCTAGAAATGGAAAATAGAGAAAAACACCCAACAAATCCAACATAACTCATACATAATCATACACATTGATCAAATAATAATGTTTCTCACCCTTACCTTGATTGGATTGAAGCTTGAAGTTGATTCTTGATGATTTCTCCAAGTTTCCCTCTTTTCTCCTCTTTCTCTATTCTTTCTCTCCTTTTCTTTCTTTCTTTCTCTTATGTTTCTATCTCTTTTCTTTTCTCTCCAATTTCCCTTATATATCCTTCTATTTTCTTTCCATCATAATTCTTCTCTAAAAAATACCTATCAATTCATTTCTCACAAAATATCTCATCTTATCATTAATTAGAGAATATCTAATAAATCCACATTATTCTACCAAGTAGAATAAATTAATTAAATCCATTAACTCATTTAAATAAATCCAATAATTTATTTAAATCAGATAAATCACATAAACCAATTAATTAGCAAAATTAATCACTTATTGAAAAATTGGGCTGTTACAACCCTCCCCCACTTTAGGAATTTTCCTCCTTGAAAATGTTACCTGATTCAAATAACTCTAAATACGACTCTCGCATCCTAATCTCCCAACTACCTCCACCAAAGGAATCTCTATACCTCGAAGTTACTTCTTGTTCATAAACCTGAACTGACAATGTCTCAACAATTAAATCCTCTCTCACTCGTACACTATCCATCTGAATCAATGCACTTCCTCAACTTAAACACATGAACACATCAGGCAATTCCCACAAGCGACAATAGTAAAACAATCTAACATTCTATTTTCTCCATGCTTCCGCTGCACCACTCTGATACAGATCAGCAAAACACAATGGGTGCTTCCGAGACCTCAAGCTCGACCGACACCAGTTACTATTGTAACTCTCGAAACACGTCTTTTCTTGGGTCCTTTTAATCTTTCTAATCGTCTCTTGCACAATATCAGGTCCGAGTACAACACTCTCGCCTGGCACACATCAACACAAAGGATTCCTACACCTCATACCGTACAAAGCCTCATACAATGTCATTCCGATACTAGAATGATCATTGTCATTATAGGTAATTCAAGCAACGATAGTTAACTATCCCACGATCCACCTTGATCCAACACACAAGCTCTCCACAAATCCCGTACATACTAGATAGTTCTCTTTATCTGTCCATTCCGTCCACGGATGCTAGACAAAGTTCAACTTCAACATGACACCCAAAGCGTCTACAACTTTCTCAAAATCTCAACGAAAATTCAGATTCCCATCTGACACAATATTCGACGGTAACCCATACTACCCCGCAACTTCCTCACTATACCTCTTAGCTAGCTTCAGCATAGAATGATTCATCCTCATTAGTAATAAATGAGTTAATCTTGCCAATCCATTCATAACCACCCAAGTCGAATCATATCCCTTCACATTTCTTCGGAAAACCCGACACAAAATCCATGGGAATACTATCCCATACCATTTAGAAATATTCAACAGTTGTATCAGGTCCAACAACCTCTGATGTTCACACTTCGACTTCCGATAAGTCAAACCAGCACATACCACTTCAACCACTTCTCTCTCCATTTATCTCAATGTTCTTCTTCCAGAGTACTCTTATCCAACTCACACTATTTGGAGCACACACTCCATCACGACATCTCATGGTACCATTCTCATTAATCCGAAAATCAGCTCTTCGACTTCAATTCATTAAATTCAATCAATCTATTAACTCAAATTAGAACTTCGACTTCTTCGAATCTTATCAAGAATACCTATAGTCAGTCTCAAGATACAAAGCTCAACTCCCTAAGATATTTTCTTCATAGAACAAACTCATCCGAATTTGCTTCATCAGTTCTAACTCATTACCACCATCGTTGGTATATACAGAAATTTCCAATTCGATACCTCTGCTACCACTTGGTCTCACTCGAATGGTAATTCAACCCAAAACCATACTCCTTCAGAAGTCCCTATTTATTTCCTCTGCACCATATTCAACTCTTTTTCAAATCAACAAATACCTTAAGTTCTTAAGATCACCAACCATCTCAAATCTCAACTAAACAATTGAGGCTTCCAAACTCCGGCACAAACACGCAACAACAACCAACTCCAATTACTTGTCAGATAATTCCCTTATGTACTTTAAGTTGCCTTAAAGCATAACCAAAACTCGCTGATGTTGTACTTAACATATCCCCCAATCATATCAACCAAACATCACAAAACACAACAATTTGTTCTGTCGGATTCGGCAAAACAAATACACGAGCTATTGACAGCTTTCCTAACAATTCCTTAAACTTTCTTCACAGTAGAATATTACTACTTCTTCTCCAACACTGATAACTCAAGTTCCCGATGCTCAACATGATCCTCTATACTCTTCGAGTATATCCAAATATCATCGGTTACCCAACCATTGACTCACTCAATTAAGTATGGAGAATCCCATGCCAAACGGACACTCAATCTGTGAGTTATGGCGAAAACACGAACCGCACTTTCCGCACTTACTACAACATCCAAACATATTCCATCAGTAAATAACTTAATTCCATGTCACTACTTCACCATCATATAGAGTAATTTAATAACCTCCAACGTTTCTCATCTAACGTCATTCTGAGTTACGGTTCTCCCATTAGGACAAAATACGAAAACAACAACGTCACCATTAGAAGGTCATTCAACACATCTCCAACTCTTAAAATGTTTAAAGTCCAATTACCGATATAGTATCCCACATCTTACTTCCTTTAATAATCACCAGAAGTCACTATCCACCCTTTATATACTCGACCTCATAATCTATTACCGTAGCACACACACCAGACACAAGTCTCAAAACTACTCAATCAATTTAATTCTTTGACTATCCAAATAGACATATAACATGGAGCTCTCAATATCAGACTAGTTTCCGCAACTAAGCCGCCCACTTCACATCTTGGCTATCACTACCTTCATTAACACTCAAAACTCCCATCAAAATTAAACATCTAACACTGTCCTGCGCCGAATCATCAAAACAATTTTTAAGCACTTGACTTAATTCCAAACAATTTACTGCTCACGCCATTTAAGCTTGCAAGACACGTCTATCCCATCCAACACAATCCCAACTACTATCAACAAGAGATTAAGGGTGATCAGTTCCTCAATTTGTTAATAGACAGTCGACAATCATAATGGGGCATAAACCGTCTTTACCAAACTATAAGAGCGTTCAACTATACACTAAGCTACAACTCCACACTTGCAGCATCTTGGAGAAGCACCAGTTTCTCCCCCACTTGAATCATTCTCACTCTTGCAGACAAAGGTTAGACAACAAACATGTATCGACAGTGTTTTCACACACATGTCATATACCAGGGAACAAACAACATTAGACAACTTGGCCGGATGGACCGACCTGCTCTGATACCACTAATGCAACACCCTTCTAAACCCCACGGATAATATATGAATAATCAGATTAAATTTCCATGAATTTACAAAAGGGCATTACACATAACTTTCAAAATATCAAAACCACCTGTCATGCTCATTACTATTTCAATATAAAATTATGCTTTACAAAACTTCACTTTGCATGTAGCAGCGGATTCAATTATACCACAATTTTCATAAAAGAAACATTTGTTTTTATCACATAAAACAACATCACTTAGGCACTAAGGCCAACATCATAATATTCCAATGGATATAAACACGTTTATAGAGTACACAATGTATATCTTAAACACAACCCAAGCGATCCCAGTGTTACATGACCAGAGCATGACTCGACCCAACATAATTAAATCACTAAACGGCTACACCAAAAGCGACCTCGTAACTACGAGCAATACTACTCCTTGATACCTGCACGATGTCATGTAGGACATCATTCCAGCATAAGGGTGAGAAATATTATCATAATAACAATGCATATAATTATATATACACAAATACACAAGCACAAAATACATATATTCCACATTCTCTCACCACAATTCATTATAACTCATCATGTACAATACAACATATATATAATCACATATGGATAATCACCAAGCATATTCATCATGCACGTATCCATAAATCTCAACATTCCACATGAACATACACATATTATGTTTACTCACTAATTCACAATTACACATTCACAATTCTCAAACCAACAATTCATGTTCATAAGCATACTTTCATACAATGATCACATATTCACAACTCTCAATTACACAAGTAATGCACATACGCATATTCCACCATTCTCACCATACTTCATCATAACTCATCATATACTTCACAAAGCATATATATATATATATATATATATATATATATATATATATATATATATATATATATATATATATATATATATATATATATATATATATATATATATATATATATATATATATATATATATATATATATATATATATATATATATATATATATATATATATATATATATATATATATATATATATATATATATATATATATATATACACACAAATATGTTCAATCATCAAACATATCCATAGTTCACAATTACACAAGTCATGTACATACACCTATGCATAACTTCATACACCAATCATATATTCATTCCATGAGACTCAATGCAACTCAATGCAACTCATGTCATGTGGTACCAACACTTGTTATCATTTTTCGGTTTTTACACTAATATCGGGTCCGTTCCCTAGACCGATAATAACAAAAGCCCGTTCCCTAAGCTTTCAAACCCCGCTCTAGGTTTGGGACAAGTCACTAGCCTCCACGAAATTAGAAAACATTGCCTCTTGACTAAATGATGCATATGCAATCAACAACAAAATGCACTTAAGACCGATCACACGTCTTAATCCCATGCATTCACATAATTCCTCCCTTCAAGAATTAAACAAGATTGCACACACAACATATCATATAATCAAGTATTCATACTTTTCATCAACATATTTGTCAAACAATGCACGCATATCTTACAATATGCTCTCATGCATTAATTCACAATAATCGGATACAACAAATATGCATTCATAATTCAATCTCATTACCTTTTCAAACAATGCACACATATTCCCAATATGTTCTCATGCATTCTTCACATACAAACAATATGCATATATTTGTCAAAAGACTATATTTCATAATCGATTCCACCATCTAGGATTCAAGCCATACGGCTACCCACAACTTATCATATCACAACATGCACAAGCTATACGTTATATAACAAAAGTATTCTGCACAATAACACATCAATCACACACATTCGCGACGGTAAAAATCAACATAACAATATGTTTTCAATTTTCTGCTATAATTGAACCAGGTACAGGCCTCAAAGCCATTTTTTTAGAAAGATAATCTCGTTAACTTACCAACGCTTTGAACGAGGGTCAAAACCGACTTACGGTTCAAGAGTTATGAATTTTTGAAGTTTTCCGAAAAACCAGAATTTTGCCTAAACACGGCTACGGGATTTTGCATTTTCGCCAGAAAATCCGACCGATTCAATTCTTTTTTTCGAAACAAACACATACTCATACTCACCTAACATATAGCAGTGAATTAGAACCATTAAACACGATTTCTACGACGTCCGATTTTCACTCAAATCTCAAACTCTCAATTATCCAAAAATGTCAAAACTCACAAACTCAACCAAATTCAATCAAACGAAATCCAATAATCACGGCTAAACATTACCCGACTAAACTATGCAATTTATTTTGAATTCTAACCATTCAAAACTCGATTCTATCGATTTAACTCATTTGCCCTAGAAATGGAAAATAGAGAAAAACACCCAACAAATCACACACAACTCATACATAATCATACACATTGATCAAATAATAATGTTTCTCACCCTTACCTTGATTGGATTGAAGCTTGAAGTTGATTCTTGATGATTTCTCCAAGTTTCCCTCTTCTCTTCTCTTTTCTCCTCTTTCTCTATTCTTTCTCTCCTTTTCTTTCTTTCTTTCTCTTATGTTTCTATCTCTTTTCTTTTCTCTCCAATTTCCCTTATATATCCTTCTATTTTCTTTCCATCATAATTCTTCTCTAAAAAATACCTATCAATTCATTTCTCACAAAATATCTCATCTTATCATTAATTAGAGAATATCTAATAAATCCACATTATTCTTCCAAGTAGAATAAATTAATTAAATCCATTAACTCATTTAAATAAATCCAATAATTTATTTAAATCAGATAAGTCACATAAACCAATTAATTAGCACAATTAATCACTTATTGAAAAATTGGGCTGTTACAGATTGTGTTGTAGCTTGAGAATAACCAGAGCTTCGCCTTTGCATAACATATATCACTGCATGACATAGATCACTGATACTGAAGACCTCTGATGTCAAACCCAAAAGTTCACACTGTAGAGAAAACCAGGTGATCTGGAGCTATGGTTTCCTGCATAACCCAAACCCTCTCACAAGTATGGACCTATCCACTGATAAGGTACGACATCATATGTGTTCATCAGCGTCACAGACTTTCAAGAGCGATGATACGATACCCAGAAGGTGTGGCATCATCATCTCTTGAAGCGGCCTCACTTAGCTGAATCACAAATGATCGGTCCCCAGAGTCGACAACCCTCCAAACCAACAACCCTTCAAGCCCAAAGGGCTAGAAAAGAAGTCAACCGGGAGAATCTCGTCTGAGCGTGGATTTCGTGAGACACTAGTACCTACAAAGCAAGCATGCGCCCACTACTTTCCACAACTAATGCTAGGTACACTCAAGCCTGGGTCTGGCTTATCACTCATCAGAATCAATCCCCTCCCACAACAGCATAATAAGGATATAATATAGTGCTGAAAATAAACTGCGGGAAAATAAAATGCGGGAAAGTAAAGCTAAGATACAACAGGTATGTACAAAACCCACAAGATAAACAAACAAGCGCTAGGACTGACTTGCATAAGAGACATTGGATCCCTAGCAGAGTCGCCAGCTGCTGGGGATGACCCTGACAGCTAGGAAGAGAATCCAAGGCGAGACTTGCATAGGGAACCATCGCAGTCCCCAGCAGAGTCGCCAGCTGTCGCTACTGCAAAAATCGGCGCCGACAGAACAGAAGAGTCGCCACCGTGCATTATTTATCCCAAAGGAGGGAAAGGAAACGCTCAGAGAAAACCTAACGAAAGGAGGGAAAAGGAATGGTCATCGCAACCAAGTCCTGGATTCGGGAGTCGGTTACGCAAGGGGAAGGTATTAGCACCCCTCACATCCATCGTACTCGATGGGATCCACGCTTAATTGTTTATCTAAAAGGGTTGATTTAACTATCTAACTAAAGGTTTAAGGACAAAACAAAAGAAAAGTGACTCGGCAGAACACAACAGTTCTATGCCTACGTATTCCCGTTTGGAACGAGAAATCAGAGTCAACGTAGTTCGCCTAACTACGGGTAAAAGGGGGGAAGGTTGCTCGCCGAGATATCGCATCTCGTGCCTACGTACTTTCATCTGGTATGAAAGATCAGAGCAAACGTAGTTCGGGCTAACTAGACCACAGGTTTGGTTCAAGTTGTTGTTAACCCGAGTAGGGTTAACAAACGGTTCTTGCAGTTTGGTGTATGCAGCTCGACCATTGGAGACTTAGGCGTTACCGTTTGCGGGAGAACCGAGAGTTAACGAAACTCTCATTACGAAAATGGGTTCTAACGATTCAAGGTCCAAGAGGACAAAAAGGAGTTGAATGTTGGTTTTGTGTCTTTTAAGAAGAAGTGTTTTGAGTTTTGTTTGTAACTCGTGTCGCACTAAAGACTTGGACTTAAGAGTGAATGCGTCGCATGTCACCCAAAGGGTGCCACACTAAACATTCAAGTTATGTGAGGGAAACCCTCCCACAACTCTTTCTCAAGTAGCTTAAGGCTCGTTGCGCACAACACTCGTTATCCTTTATTAAGTATTTTCGAATGTTTGAAGATGAGAAAGAGAAACAGACCTCTAAGGGAAACTACACAGCCCTAAATGTTATCATGCAATGTTTGTACTATGGTTGAAGTTTGCAAAGGGGAAGACTACCCTAATGTTGTCATACATGGTTGCAAATCCTAATGTCTATCACATTCTATCTTTAACAAGAAAGAATGGAGATCCTAAGGGAAAGGCAAAGGAAGCAACAGAAAACAAATGAAGTAAACAGCATACATGAAATGCAAAGTGTAGAAAGGTAAACATGCAATGCAAGTGAGGGAGGAAGAACCATCTCGACCTCAAGCCCATAATGAATGGAAAATGGCCAATTTTAAACATGCAATCTTGGCCCCAAGTGATTATAAAGTGATACGAGGCAATAAAACCTACGAATGACATACGTATACTACGATTAGGAATCATAACGCATTATCATGGAAATATGGAACCTAATAGGCAATTCATGTATGATAAAACCAGCCAATCAATGATCTACATATCCTATATAAGGTCTATAACAAGCCATAAGAACCCTAGCGTTCATCACACAAACAATTCGAGGCCGTTGGAGCCGAAATGAAACCAAAGTCCGTTCGAATGTCCAAATTACAAGTCCGAATACAAAAATACAAGAAAAATAGAAAAAGGTGCTAAAATATTCAAATAAAAATCTCCAATGCCCTACATCAAGTCACAAACCAGGGGAGAGAGATACAACAAAATATCCAAATAGAAATGGCCAAACAAGTTGAAACTATGTCATGTATACCAAAAGAAAGGTTAAAATGGAGCATGGTAAAGAAATACCTTTAAAACCCTTCAAAATGGTACAATAAAAATCAAGTAAAAATATATCTAGGTACCTCAATGTATGTATGAATACCCTGCAAAAGATTTGGCATTTAAATGATGTATTGATAGGTCAAAGAAATTCAGAAGATCATGACTCGATTAGGATATTTTTTATGACCACTTAAATGTAAAAAATTCTAATAAAATTTGAGAACATGATAAAATTATAATTCCAATTCTATAACATTCTAGACATCTCAAAGATTCAGCAAAAAAAATGGGGATCAAAAAGATTAATTTTGCTATTTTTTATGATTATTTGAAGTCAGCATGTAAAAAAGAAAAATAAAAGAACACATGAGAACATGAATATATGAAGGCAAATGAAAATAAAGTGGAATAAAATCAGAAATGTGCAGGCCAGGATTCGAACTGGGGACATGAAGGTCCCTGGGCTGATGTGGCGCGCCACCTCAATTAATGAGGCTTACGTGGCTGCGCGTGTGGACTAGTTTTGAGCGTTGGATGAGAAGTCCAAGTCAAAGGCTTTGGAATGATCTAACGGTGGAAGCATCATCTTCTTCCTTGGATTCTTTCTGGCCATGAACAGTAGCAGCGGTCGATGTCGGCGGGAGGGCTTACGGCCGGAAAACTTTGGGAGCACATATCTCCCTCGTTTCTTAACCAAATCTAAAGTTTCTTAGACCAATCTTGTGGGATTTTTCGAGAGCAATCCAAATATGTACTTATTTTCCATTGAAATGGCCTCTAACTCAAAAACCGTGTATGAATCTCAAACTTTCGAGAACACAAAAATGTCATAAACATGGATCTTTCTTTACCAGAAACGATGTACTACTCCAGGGTGATGCAATACTATAAAAATGGCATGGAAGAGACTCATAATTAGGGAGAAAAATTGAATTTCCATTACCTCCGAATTTGACTTCCTAGAGCTTCACACAACCGCTAAACCTTCAAGAAAACTGTATGAACACGTTCTAAAATTGTTGGTGGAGATGTTTGAATCGAAGAACAACCTTGAATTGCAGTGGAACTTGAAAATCAAATTTGAGTTTTTCACCACTTTTTCATGTTGCTACAATGCTATTCTTGCTCCAATTCTCTCCAAAAAGATGATGAACAATGTGTATAATTGTTGTGTGACTGATTAGCAATGAGAAAATGAATGAAAAGTGGGAGAATCCAAGGATTGAAAATTCAATTTTTCAAATATGTGAAATGTGAAAAATGATCATGGAAGAGGATTTTTTCCTTGGCTCCATTTGGTTTTATATCCTGCATCATAAGATACATCTAGGGTCCAAAATTATCCCTTGTTTAAATCTTAAGGGCCTAGATTCAAAGTGTTACTTAAGTGTGAAGAAATCATAGAATAGGTCATGAAGAAAGCTTCAAATGAAAAATGTAAAAGTGCCATTGTTCTTAAAATGAGATTTCCACTCAAAATAAGTACAAACATGGACTTATTTGATTAAGTTTTGAAGAAATACCAAACTATGCCTTTTCACATGTTTTCACAAAAGTGACTTTTATCAAACTTCAACCATGAGCTAGCCAATTAAAACCTTGAGGTTTAGTTGACCCAATGACGCCATTCGGAGCAACTTTCATGTTGGAAAAAAGTCCATTTGAGTTATGCAAAGTATTGAACTTGACCTGCAATTTTATGACCTGTAATCATAGTTTCCCAAATCATTGATAATCTTCAGTTGGCCTCTAAGTCAGGGGATGAACCCCACACAAGCATCTGAACTTCTCAAGGGCATGAACCACCTCCTGGTGACTTCAGTGATTCCTCAAGCTCGAATAAAACCTCGAGATAGGCCTCTCTCGATGTATATCACACTTGATCCCCTGCATAAATGCTAATGCAATGCTATGATAATGCTATGATGATATTATGCTAATGCAAAAACAAGAAGGAAAAGGTTGGGAAAATTTTGGGGTGCAACAATATCAGATACGTTAGATCAGTAATTCTCCAGCTAGTTGTCGTGCAACTATCATTTCAGTTTCAGAATTTGTCCCCATCAGAGTATCGTGTACTTGTGTGGTTGGAAAATTTCCGGGTTTTTTGGTATTCAACCGTCTTTTACCTTGATTGTTTGAGAGTCGTTCGCTTCTCACCCAGTCAGGTCCAAGCCGTTTGAATAGGGGCAGCTATTGCACCCCCAAAATTTGCCTAACTTTTTTTGTACTTAGCTTATGTTTCATTGCATTCATATTAGCATTATCATCTACATTGCATTGACATGTGTGCAGGAGATCAAGAGGTATGACTACCAACAAAGGGCTACACAAGATTATGAAGCTATCTAAGAGGTTTATTCAAGTGTTCAAGGGTTGATATCCTCATCAGAAAAGCCAAAGATCCTCAGAGAAGGGGTTGGATATAAGAGTGTATGCCTCCTAACTTGAAGGTTATGGGAAAGTCATCAGATGATTCTGAATCCATGGGAGAAGACTTGAAGCCTTGAGAGAGCTCATGAGAAGTTTTGAAAGTCATTTTGAAGCCTAGACAGGTTATCATGCCAAGGCTAAGAAGCTACAACCAAGATTGGTACAACTAGGGTTCATCTGGTCAACCCTAGGTCAACAGATGATTTGAAGAAGGTTGAGGCCTAATTCCAAGGCCATGTGATCACGGATTGATGTGTTGAGACACTCAAGGGATGATTCCAAGACTAACTCATCATGAATCAAGAGTGTGAGGAGTTCCTAGGCTAGGGTTTCTAAGCTTGACAGTGTAAAATCCCCTGGTTTAGTGCCTAACTTCAAGACCACATAACTCAAGATGTGATTTTCATCTCACCTTGAACCCAACATGATTGTTGTAGAGCATGATCATAGCTTTAATTTGAGTACTAGAAGTCCTTGATAGGGTTCATAGAACACAAGTTATGAGTCAACCAAGTTACAGGTCATCAGATGAATGTGAATTTGGAGCTTGAAAGTCAACCAACTTGCATGACACGTTTGCCCTAGAATGATGATTCTCATGAACTTTTGGCCAACATAAATGTTGTTCCTTATCTTTTTATCTTTCTAGAAAGTACTAGAAGTCCATGGTTGGATTTGTAGAACTCAAGTTATGAGCTTTGCAAGATAAGGGTATTTTGGGAATTTGGAATTATAGGCCATTTTTGATTATGGGTTAATTTCATCAACTTAGACACCTCAAATGGAGTTTTGATCAACTTGAAAGTTGTTAAAAAAAGGTGTTATTTGTCCAACCATGACCCAAATATTCATTGATATGGATTAAATATGGAAGTGAAGGAAGAAATTTTCATGAAAGAATAACTAAAAGGCATAAAAAAGAGAAAATTCTAAAACAATTCATTTTTGTGCAAAACTTGGCAAGTTTGTGCATTTTTTGAAAGTAGGAGACATTTGGAGTGAATTGGTATTTGTAGAATTTTAAGATGAAGTTTGGTTCATGTCCATTTCAAGTATTGCTTAAGGTTGAAGTAACATAATCAATGTACACCATAGGATTGAATTGAGGATTCAATCTGATCCCTTCATATTCATGAGGTGTTATGCAAGCTATTTGAGCAAAAATGGAAGCTTCTACAAGCCTGAAACGTGACTGTCATGAATGAGTTTTGAAAAAAAATCAGAAAATCGAATTGGGTGAATTGGGCCATAACTAGGCCAGAAAATGATCCAAAATAGTTCTATATATTGCCATGATGGATTTCAGAATAAGTTTGGTGATTGGAAGAGCTTGAATGAGGTAAGAAGCACTTGAAAAAGTTAGTTACAAAGTGAAAATCGTTTTTCATCTTGGAGGCCATTGTAGAAGGAATTGAAGCTCCAACAACATTCAGCAAGCATCACTGATCGTTTCTGAGCAAGTTTGATCAAGGTTTGGAGGCTATAGCACTCTCTGTGGAAGCTCAAACCAGGTTTCTTTCTTTTCATAATTATGCTTTGTTGAGAACGAATTAGGACAAATATTGCATGTGGTTAGGTAATTCTTGAACCATAGATGGATTTAGGCAAGGTTTGGAAGCCATTGGTGAAAGTTCTTGATCATGGATGAAATGTTTAGGGATTCGGATTAGGCTTGATCTTGATGGATAGCATGTTTTATTAGTGGATTCTTGATTAATGATGAGTGTAAAAGAGATCTGTGCACTTTTGGTAGAGTTTGGTGATGATTTGCTTAGATGTGATTTTTCTGTTCACGATCGTATATGGTTATTCTTTGAGAAGATGGAAAAATGGAGATTATCATGATGATCCTCATGAGGAGACGAGTAAATCTGGATAATTTGGTGAGGATTGGTGTCGTCTGATGATTTGGCCTCCGTGAACTCGCCGGAGAAGAAAACCGGAGTCTTCTCCGGCCACCCTGATTTCCCCCCTTCCCATCTTCAGTTCAAAGGTAGAAGATGAAGCTTACACCATTGGATCGTATTGACTGACTTGACTTAGTATTAGGATCTGACGCTTGTGGTTGAGTCTTGAAAGTTGTTGACCTGGACCGCTGATGTGGCACGCTAATAGACATTGGATTGTAATACTTTTGGTATGAACGTCCCTGATTAGAGACTACCGTGTGCTGAAGTCAATGGAGAGCACATGATTAGTTAGTGAAACGGTTCGTTTCATTAAAGGGGCTCTGAGTTACGTGGTGCGCGCTGTCCCTTTAGATGAGTGGACCGGTCTAGGGATCTGATGGTCCTGGTTATTTCTCAGCATTTAATTCATTTTAATTTCTTTTATTCATTTTGTGATTTTCTTTTATTGTTTTAATCATTTTTAATTCATTAAAAATAGAGATAATTGTCATAAGAATGTGGAAAAAATCATGTTTGTTCCTTGGATTATCTCTGATTTTTGTATTCCATTTATTTGGAATTTTAGTTAATTTTTCATTTATGGTCTCTTTTTCCATTTTTATTGCATGATTAAAAATGTTCAAAATGAGTGATCTCTTTTCTAATTTTAGTACTATTTCTTGGATTGGAATTTAGTGCTGAAATTTTGTATGCTTGTTATAGACTCCTTGATAGGTTTGTGTGATTTTTCTTGTATTTTTTAGATGATTCTAAGGTGGAGTTTGAGATAGGTTTTAGAGCTTTCCCCTTATGGATTCCTTTTAGTACACCTTGAGATGTAGAAATTGTTTAGACCCCTTAGATTTAGGTTTTGATCCTGAATTTTCTACTATGATTCCCTAACCCATTTAGGATCATCTAGGATTTTTCTTAAATTTTTAGAGGTGATCTTCTATTATTCCCACATTTTCCAAGTTGATTATGGTTTAGGTGACCCTAACTAGGCTTACTTCATGGATTAGTCTTTTAAGTGAACATTAGTTAACTCTAAGCTTCATATCCCTTCTTGATAGAATAGAACTTAGGTAGATACCTCTTTAGAACATTGATTAGGCCTTAATAGAGCTTTTGAATCCCCTCAGTTTAGGTGATCCTTGTAGCTAGTCATTAGGGTTTCTTAGAAGTTGTTGTGCTGCCTTCTTTCCCCAATGTGATTTCTTCCCTGGGCTTTGCCCTATCCTCTTTCTCCAAGTCTTTAAGAGGAGCCCTCTTGTGAGAGCCTAATCCATCCCTTGGTTGGATTCTGTGCATTCCTCAGGAGGTTGAGCCTTGGATTGACATTCCTCAGTATAGTACATTCCTTTGGTTTGTACTATCTTTCTCCTTCAAGTCTTGATGAGGAGCCCTCTTGGGAGAGCCTAATCCTTCCTTTGGTTGGATTATGTGCATTGCTCAAGAGGTTGAGCCTTGGATTGATATTCTTGGCATGGTATATTCCCTTGGTTTATACTGTCATCCATCTCCAAGTCCCTTTCTTAGGATCCCTCTTGGGAGAGCCTAATCCTTCCCTTGGTTGGATTCTGTGCATTCCTCAACAGGTTGAGCCTGAGATGAACATTCTGTGTTGATACACTTTAATCAGATACCTTAGATTGACTTCTAGGACTAATACCCAGTTTCTTTGTCCTATTGACATAGGATCCCTTTTGGGAGAGCCTAATCCTTCCCTTGGTTGGATTCTGTGCATTGCTCAAGAGGTTGAGCCCATGATGGATTCTTGTGTTGATACACATCCAACCTGATGTGACCTTGGATGACTTCCCTGTTGCTCATTTTGGTTTTATTTCTCTTCCTTGTTTGACATTGCTTGATGCATTAGGGTAGTCTCATGTTTAAAGTATTGCAGGCTAGGAGCATGACTGCATTAAGAGGTTGAGTGGGTCTCCCTCTGCTTGCTTACATTAAGGGTTGAGGTGATCCTCTCATTGCTTGTGTGTTATTTTTCTTTTTATCTGATGTGTTAGCATTAAAAGGTTGAGTTGAGCTCCCTTTGCTTGTCTGTTTTTGATTGTTTTGTTTGCTTGATTGCTTATAGGTTGAGTCTCTCCCTCTGCTTGTATTGCTGCATTCCATTTGCATCTTTACTGTTTGGCTTTGCTGTTTTATCTGCTTTAATGATTTCTGCAGTTTATTTTCTGTTTCCCATTGACATGATCCCCTAGGACTCTCACTTCCTTTGATAAGGAAGTGATTATAGAACTTTAGGTTGAAACCTTTGCATGATAACGTCTAGGAGTTCCCTGCTTCAAACTCAACCATAGGATGAATCCATGGCATGACAACATTAGGGCTTGATAGTTTCCCCCGTAGAGTTTGTTCTCTTCTCATCTCTAAAAACAACAGTAAAATACGTAATAAAGGCAAGTTTGTACAGGGCGTTACGAGCCTTAAGCCACTTGGGGAATGATAATTGAGCGGTATCCTCTCAATCGTCTAGAGTGTTTAGTATACTTCCTTTGGGCGATATGCGATGCATTTGTTCCCAAGTCATAGTCTCTAGAGTTGTACGGACTAAAAAAATCCATAAAAAACACTTCTTCCGTAAAAGACATAAAACAAACCTCAAACCTCTTTTTGCCCCGTGGGCCCATAATTCAAAGGAAAACTTTTCTGATGAAAAGAGTGTCGTTAACTCTCAGTTCTACCGCAAACAGTAATGCACGAGTCTCCAACGAGCAAGCTGCATACACCAAACTGCTGGAACTATTTGTTAACCCTACTCGGAAAAACAGATGAATCAACCCGTAATCCATATTATCCCGAACTACGTAATCTCTGATCTCTCATATCTGTTGATAGTACGTAGGCATAATACAGACGTATTGGCGAGCCACCTTCCCCTATCCTTTTACCCGTAGTTAGCCGAACTACGTTGATTCTGATTTCTCATTCTCTGAAGAGAATATGTAGGCATGAAGCGCGATGCTTTGCCGAGTCATTTTATTTTCTTTTCAGACTAGCCTTCATAGGTAGATAGTTAAACCAACCCGTCAGATAAACACAACAAGCGTGGATCCCGTTGAGTACAACGGACGTGAGGGGTGCTAATACCTTCGCCTTGCGTAACCGACTCCCGAACCCAGACATGGTTGCGATGACATTGTCTTATACCCTTTCGTCAGGTTTTTCCGATCGTTTCCTTTCCCTTTCTATGGGATAAATAACGAAAGGTGGTAACTTTTCTGTTTTGCCGGCACCTTATTTTCGCAGTAGCGACATTGTGCAGCAGGGACGATCCAAGAGAGGGTATCCGCCATCACATCAGGTTGTTGTGGTATCACCAGTGTTCAACGCTCCGGTTTATCAGCCACAACATCATAAAAATCAACAAAATAAGCCATTCGACGATCATAGTCGTGTACATAAAAAAATAGACTTTGATCCCATCCCGATAACGTATGATGACTTGTTCCCAGCTTTGATTCAAAAAGGTCACATCCAGACGAGAGCTCCACCTAAGATACCCAAGAAACTTCTGTACTGGTACAAAGCTGACAAATTTTGCCCATACCATCAAGGTGCTCCAGACCACGATATTGAGAACTGGTACGGTTTGAAAGCAGACATTCAAAGGTTGGTTAAGTGCGGAATCTTATCCTTTAAGGGTTCCATTCCTAATGTGCAAGATAATCCCCTACCTCAGCATGGTTCATCCTCCGCGAACATGATCCAAGGTTATTTGGGAAGCTCATATCAATATAGTTCCTGAAGATGAATCTGAAGGCGACATATCAAACGATTCTGCAAGCCTCTCCATTCCATACAATTCAAGAGAAAGGACGTGTCTAGATTGTATTTCTGTTTGCTTATGGGTATTTCATTTCTTTGATTTATAAAAGCATGTTTAGCTTGTAGAACTTGTTATTTTGAATAATTAATGCAATAAAATGTTTGTCTTGAAGAAGTCCATTCGTTTTCACTCGCAAACCGTTTTTCGTAATTTATAATGCCAACTACACCCAATTTTCTTTTCACTTTGGTGAATAATTGGGAGGAGGATGACGAAGTAAAACGCAGGATCTCTCGTCGTATGCTTTTGAATGAAAACCCTACTGATGATGTAAGGCGTTGTTTTAACCTCCTAAACACCAGAAATATTTAACCTTTCGAACCTAGATGAAGAATCTGTCTTTCCTAAATCAAAACCTCGTTTTTAACCTAGGGCAGGGTATAAAAAAAACATCTTTCAAAAAATTGGGTGGGCACAGATATACTTTGATCCTTATTCCTTTGTTTGACAAATTGGAAGCTAAACCCAAATACAACCCTCAAAGTCCTAATTAAGGTAAGGTTTAGTTCGAAAGCATACTCGATGAGATATCGTTTCCTGACTCCTGTGAGCTATGCTCAAATTTGGTATTGGCTTTGTAAAATTAAAACTATATCCTAACTAGGGATTTCGTCACAAGTTATCGTAGTATCTCTTTTCAAAACTTCAAGACAAACGTGTGTTGCATTAACAGTTTCGAAGTTAACATTTCTGACTTGCTAACTTTGCTTGATATCTTAGAAAGATTATGTGACGACATCACCGATTAAAATTTGAAGACTCTGTGGACCTGGGGAAATTTGTGTCCAGGTTGCTCACTAATACAAGTTTTACTTAATCTATAGCACAAGTTTGAAGACTCGGTTATACCGTCAATTAGGGGTAGTTACGTCGAGATTCTGCGAATCTTTCCAAGAGTTTGAAAACAGTGGGGCATTTGGATGTCATGTTTTCTGTAAAATCCTCTCGAGATGACTTTTTCTCATGAACCGTGTGACTTGGGGCACTTGAGAGTCGAAGAGGGTTCTGTCAATTCTGTAACGAATATTTTCAACGCAAGAAAACTCCAGTTAGTGACCTGAGAATTCCTAGTGAGCTGATTAGCTTCACCTCTCCAGCAAAGCGGATCTTTATTTCATCCCCATATTCAACAGCTCTGTTAACCCAGGTTTCCTCCTTTAAAGTGGATATTTATTTTATCCCCTATGAAACTCCAATTCGGGTATCTCCGTCTACAACTCCTGCATGAATCTCTCCAGGAAAGTGGATATTTATTTTATCCACGAGGTTTCTCCAATTAAGATATGGATCAGTTTCCAGTAGATCTTTATTCTCATCTTCAACATGATAACCAAGATTATTTTGGCAAATGCTTTAGTAAGATCAAGATGTTATATCCCCTGGCAGAATATTTTCTATTCCCCTGGGAAGTTTTAAAGCCTTAAAGCAGGACTGTGATCCCATATATGGTTCTCCACATATCCATAGTGACGCTTCTGTCTTAAAAATTGGTCCGATATTTTTTTCTCAGAAGGAATTCTAAAAGCAAGCTTACATTCTCTAGGCGATGCTTGATCTGTGAAGATTTGGTTTGAGTGTCTTTTGTCCGAGATGTTTATTTCATCTCTGTTGGTTTTGTTAGCATATGTATAGCATATAGATAGATAGATAGCATGGCATGTGCATTTCTGCATCTTTTTGCTTTGTTTGTTCTATCACTTTGGCCGTGGTTATCCCCAAGTGACTGGGTGTTTCTCCTCCTTCCAAGTAGAGTTGTCAACCCTAGGCAGAAAGAGCACAATATTTCTAATTCCCCACTAAGTTTGATCCTCGTGGAAGACGGTTGTTTAAGTACATCCCATATGAGTTCATACCTCAATGGTCGAGTCTTGCTTGACAGTTTCTCTTCGGTTATTTCCCGAAGTGAACTTCGGTCCTTGGCAATCTCATTGTGGACATCTCAGAATTTTGAATCTGGATTAAGCGTGCACTTATTTTGCACTTTACTACCCAAGAAGTTCTTTCTGAAGATCATTATCTAAAGACACATACTTCTCCAACAATATTACAAGGTTCTCTCAACAATTTGCATCTGGACCACAAGCGACCTCTACGATCGGGTTTTCTATCAAAAATGACAAATGGCGGTCTACTCTAGACAGTTTGTCCATCCCCAGTGGGTTTATCAAGGTTACCTACTCGTCAAATGGCATCTCTTTGGGAACCCGTCAGGAAGTTTGCCGAAGACTTTACAGATATTTTCTCTTCATTTGAGAATTTTTCACTTCAAACGTTTCACATTTCTACAGCTACAACAAAGATACTCCTCAGGAATGCATTCCCCAGTGAGTTTATTACACAAGTCTGATTCCATCAAATGGCATCTCTCCCGAGAGGTTTGGTGAATTTTATTACATTGGATTTCTCTTTATTCAAGATGACATATTTACAAATCAATCGGCTTACATCTCTTCCGGAGATCCTCGTTGAAGCTTTACAATTTAATTTTTGGTCAGACGCCTTTTTCTTAGGCTACCATATGTTTGGTAGTAGGTGATCTCTCCTTTTGGTTATTACCTTTGTTTAGGCTATCATATGTTTGATAGTAGGTAATACACCTTTCTTGTGGTTAGATACCTTTTCTTAGGCTACCCTGTTTGGTAGTAGATCATCTTTCCTTTTTGTGTTTACCTTTTCTTAGGCTATCATATGTTTGATAGTAGGTAACACATATCTTTTGGTCAGACGCCTTTTCCTTAGGCTGTCATATGTTTGGTAGTAGGTGATATCTCCATCTCTGGGTTATTACCTTTGCTCAGGTAATATACCACCTTTCTTTTGGTCAGATACCTTTTCTTAGGCTACCCTGTTCGGTAGTAGGTCATCTTTCCATTTGTGTGTACCTTTTCTTAGGCTATCATACGTTTGATAGTAGGTAACACATCTTTTGGTCAGACGCCTTTTCTTAGGCTACCATATGTTTGGTAGTAGGTGATCTCTCATTTCAAGTCTATTACCTTTTTCTTAGGCTATCATATGTTTGATAGTAGGTAATACACTTTGTTTAGCTATTACCTTTTCTTAGGCTATCATACATTTGGTAGTAGGTAATATACTGTTTCTTTTGGGTCAGATACCTTTTGCTTAGGCTGCCAGGTTCGGTAGTAGGTCATCTTTCCTCTTCATGTTGCCTTCGCTTAGGCTATCATTGGACTGATAGTAGGTAAAATGCGTTTCTCTGTTTCAATCGGATACCCTTGCTTAGTCTGCCACGCGTTGGTAGTAGGTTATCTTTCACTTTCAGGTTTCTCGCCATTGTTCAAGCTACTATACTCTTGGTGGTGTTATTATATCTTACCTTTATTTTGGAGATTCCCCATTGATTATTGTCTCTTCCCCCGTGGAGTCCCGCTTCGTCGAGTCTGTTGCTCCTGTGTTTCTTGCGTTTTATGTCTAGTTTCTTCCCCTGTGGCATCTTGTCTCCATAGGACCCCTGTCTTGCATTCTCATATCATTGCATATCATTTGCATTCGGTGGCTTCTTAGGGTCAAAAATTCGTGTAATGTTTGTATTTAAGTCCCTCCTATCTCGTCGAGATGAAGATTTCAATCTTCATATCTCCGGATATAAGAAACTTAAATAGGGGCATTTGTCACACCCTAATTTTAGACCTTAAGATCCCACCTTTATTTTTCTCCTGCTTTCCTTATTCTTTATGCTTGTGTGTGCATGTTTGTCCTAACTCACCTGTGCAGATATTTTAAAGTCAAATAAAGCTCTTCAAAGTTTCAAATTTAAATCCAAGATGGCGAGGATTTATTCGCGTGGAAACTTAATTCAAAGCCAAGGAGGCAACAACGTTAGAGGCACCCTTTAGATGCAACTCATCAGAAACAGCGTCAGAGGCAAGCCTTCAGAAGAAGTTCATCAGCAATCTGCACGGAAATGATGGTAACTGGAGTTTTGGGAATCCGTTTGAGGCGTTCTAAAAATCTCCGGAAAGCTATGAGAGAGAGCTACGACTTTCGTGTTGGAGTCGAAGTCAGATTCGGAGCATATTTTTCTAGAATTTCGTTTGAAGTTGCAGCATAAAAAAGGGAAAGATTGGAACTTCCCAAATTAGAGCCAACATTCTCTCAACATAATCAAATGGAATTAGAAGGAAATTAAATGGTTGTCTCCCCAAATCATCCAGCAATCAGACAAGAATCACTCAAAAAGGAAGGTTTTTAAGAGCCATATTCATTGGAGGCCCATCCATTCCCCTATAAAAGCATGAAGAATTTCCCAACTACAGAGACAAAAAAAAACACAAGAAGGACACCAACAACAACAACCACACACGAAACTTCTCACCAAGAGGAAATTCTGCCATATTCTCCCCAGAAAAGCTGGCACCATAAGGAGAAAATTGAAGCCTACCGTCGCCATTTTCAAAGCCACCACCAGCTCTCATCTTTGGGTAACAATTTCTTTTTCCAAATCACTTATATATATTTAATTGCTTTGTGTTTTTGCAGAACAAACCATAAGAGGACAAAGGAGAAGAAGTGGTAGAAGAAGGAAAAGGGAAAGGGAGAATGGGAGTCTTATCCCATGTTGTTGTTTGTTTTCTTCTTTTACTTTTGTTTCAGTTCTTGCTGTAGCATTATGATATAATGTATATCTCACACCACACCCACACATGCTATGCGCCTCATTCTAATCACGCGTAGATCTCCAATGGATCTGATAGTTCACCCTGTTTCGTTAATTAATTAAATAACTTTTCTTAGTAAACAATTAATTCCACCTTTTATAATAATTAAAATCAATCTTTTATAATTAAATCAATCTCTTTTATTTTGATAAAATAAATCACCCTTTTTCTACAAGATAAAATAATAAAACCATTTTATTTAAAATTAACTAATCAAATCTTTTTGCTAATAAATTAAATTAAATTTTCTTAAAATCAATTCATAATCACAACCTTTCTTATTTAAATAATTAAAACCAATTTAATTCAATATTTTCTTAAATCAAATAATATAACTTTTTCTTAAAATCAACCTTTCTTAAAATTAATCAATTGCGCCTAAAATTAACATTGCGTGCTTGCACTCACTTTCACGCACTTAGCGCTTTCATGCGTGTGTATGTCTTTTATTTCCCGCATTTATTTACTGCAATTTATTTTCTTGTCCTGTACATTCTCGCATCGCATAAGCGTCCAAAGGAAGAACCTACGCGTAACGTAAAACTTGCGCGTATGCATATCATTTGCATCATATTCCCATTGATCCTTGATCCCGTTCAAGTCGATCTTCTAAGTTTAGATCCTACCCCATAAGGAGGACCTTCTATCTTTACAACTTAGACAAACACATTCAACAACTCAATATCTACTTATTCAAACACATTAGAGGATAAGATGTTAATCATCTTAAGTGAGATACAACTTCTACCCCATAACGATTCAATCAATATGTAGGGACTTTGCCTTAGGAGAGATAGAGGCGTACTTGTTGACAATCCGAGTACTTTATCCCTTCTCTTAAGACGATGCAAAGACTATTTTCCTACAAAGTTGTGGCGGTTAAATCAAGTAATCTCCCTTAAAATGACAACTCATCTTTTCTCCTAAAATCAATCAATCAACTACCTTTATCCCGTAGGAACTTTGACCACAGTCAAAGAACTCCTCAAACCCTTTAGGGGAACTACAGATACTCTGATTCCACTCCCGTCAGGATATGTAGGAATAAGATGTGATATCTTATCGAGTATACTTAGATATAAACCACTAGGTCCTTCAACCATTAAGCAGATAATCCTTAGCAATAAACAAACATAAAACAAGAGGTTCCTGTAGAGTACTACAGAAACTTAGGATGCTAGTACCTTCCCAAAGTTTAACCAACCCCCAAACCTATAACTCTCTAGCTTTTGCATTTGCATTGCATTGTGGGTAATTCGATCTTTTCCCCTTCCTTTGGACAAATTAAAGTTCGGTTGCAAATGAATCAAGATTCAAGCTCATTAATAGCTTGGCATCCAAATTTCACCGCGACACATAGACATGTGCCATATCAGTTGAGAAGGAAGCTTAATGATTAGTCGAATCAGATGATCTTAATATGATATCATTTGACTGGAGGTTACAAGTTGTTCGGCCCAGTGAATAAGCAAGTAGTGATCAGCAGGGACATGATCATATATGAGCTTAAAGAATGGGGTAGGACTGAGAATGTCAAGAAGGGTTTGGTGAGAATATCTTGTGAAGAACCAGTGACTGAAGTTAAAAGAGAAGTTCTACAGGAACAAGTCAGAGATGAAGCTGGCCCAAGCAAACCTCGACGAACAGGACATTTTTCTGCAAGGTTGCAAGAATGTGTGATTACATCAGATGACGTGGTCAATGAAGAGGATGAGCTGGTACGTTATGCTTTCTACACAAATGTCAAACCAGTCAATGCAGATGAGGCATTGAAAGTTTTGAAGTAGGTGAAAGCAATGAATGAGGAGTTAGACTCCACCAAAGTCAACAACACCTGGTCAATTGTCAAATTTCCTCAAGGCAAGAAGGAAATTGATGTGAAGTGGGTTTACAAGGTGAAGGTGAATTCTAAAGGAGAAGTAACTCGACACAAGGAGAGTCTTGTGGCAAAAGGATTTCTTCAGAAGAAAGGAATTAACTTCGACAAAGTGTTTGCACCTATTGCTAGGATCGAAAGAATCATGCCAATTGTTGGTCTAGAAAATAAGAACAATTGGCACACATGTCAGATGAACATGAAGTGTGCATTCCTTAATGTCCCTTTAGACGAAGTAGGTTATGTTGCACAACCAGTTGGGTATATGAAACGAGGCGGAGAAAAAAAGGTGTACAGGCTGCATAAAGCCCTTTATGGACTTAAGTAAGCTCCAAGAGCTTGGAATAAGAAAATCGACAACTTCTTAAGGGAGAAAGAATTTGTGAAGTGTACGACTGAGCATGGAGTGTATGTAAGAACAAGAAGCAATGAATTACTTATATTATGCCTATATGTTGATGACCTGTTGATAACAGGAAGTTGCAAGAAGGAGATCGAAGACTTTAAACATAACCTGAGTGAGGAGTTTGAAATGTCAGACTTAAGAAATCTCTCATATTTCCTTGGCATCTAATTCTACAAGAGTAGTAGAGGTTTGATGATGCACCAAAGAAGATATGCATGCAAAATAATCAAGAGATTTGAGATGCAAGAGTGCAACCCAACTTCGACTCCAGCTGAGACCAGATTGCAACTGTTGAAGGGTTCATATGAAGATGATGTCGACCCAACCCAATACAGAAGAATTATTGGGTCACTTTGATACCTTTGTCACACAAGGCATGACTTAGCATACAGTGTGGGTATGGTAAGTAGATTCACATAGAAGCCAAAGGTATCACACCTAGCAGCAACAAAAAGGATACTGGGGTATCTGAACGGGACTCTTGACTATGACATTTTGTTTCCTGTAGCTGATGAAGGAAAAGAATGCAAGTTAGTGGGATACACTGACTCAAGTTGGTGTAGTGATGCTAAGGATCAAAAATCCACAACTGGCTATGTGTTTATGTTAAATGGTGCACCAGTTGCTAGGAGTTCGAGAAAGGAGCCAGTAGTGGCATTGTCATCCTGTGAAACAGAATATATAGTGGCTTCTCTTTGTGCATGTCAAGCAACCTGGATGGTGAACCTGGTCGAAGAGATCACAATGAAGAGTCATGGAGCAATTACCATGAAGATCGACAACATGTCAGCTATCAACTTGGCGAAGAATTCAGTAGCACACGATCGAAGCAATCACGTCGAAATGAGGTTCCATTATCTTCGAGAACAAGTAGCAGAAGGGAAGATGAACTTGGAACACTGCACAACTGAGAATTAGATTGTAGACATCACGACGAAGGGAATTCCAGTAGAAGTATTCAAGAAGCTAAAGTCTATGATGAATATAGATAGTTTAGACACAATGAATTATGATGTGTGTTAAATATGTAATTCATTGTTTTAGAAAGATTAGATTTGATTTAGAAAGATCATATTTGATTTAGAAAGATTAGATTAGTTAATTTTTGGAATTTTATAGTTTGGGCTTTAGCTTGGGATGTAAGTTAACCTAAATATATAAATAGGGAGGAACCCTTTTCATTGTAATCATCAAGTTTGATAATAACGGTTTTTGTAGTTGCAAATTGACAATAAAATTCCACAGTTGTGGGCAGAGAGCTACTCTGCAATTCATACTCATCTTCTTTAAATGTGTTATTGTTTTTGTTCATTGTCATTACATAACAATCTTGAGATCAAGATAGAGAAGAATTCACCAACAAGAGTATAATGGTCATATAAAAGATTTACCATCTTTTGAGTGAGATCAAATCCATATATTTTTAAATAGAATATATGATTTAATACAATATATTAATATCCCACTTAAAACTCAAATGCTACAAATATAACTACACGCATTTGAGAATTATATTATGTTATGCGCATCGGAAAAATATGAGACTTAAGTTTAACTATTATTGAGGATATATCATAAATGGTCATAAACTTTATTACTAACATAAGACTATAATATTCTCAATATAAATCCTTATAAAATAACATTATATTAAATAAATAATATTTGTTTCTCATTTCTAATATAATTGAGATGTTAAACTCTCCCACTTGATAGAGAATAATAGTTGAACTAAAGTTAAAAATTTTGAATCATATTTAAACTAATATTCAACTATTTTCTCTATCACACAATGATCATGTCAAATAACGTCACACCGATAGGGTTGTCTATCACTTACATAATTTAGAGGGAATTGAAATTCATTATAATAAAAAATATTAAAAATAAATTATTGAATTTCATAAAATATTACATGTCTTTAAAAATAATTTTTATTTGTTTATTGTTATTTTAAATAATAATATCAACAAAATTTAATAAGAAATATATAACATACAAATATTATGTGACAAAAAATTTAAATACCGATAGAGTACTCAAATCATGATTTACATTATTTTAAATCACAAGTACATTAAACAAAACAAATTATATTAATAGTAATATACTGATGGGGTATAACTATTACCAATATAATATTTATTATAATTACAACAAATTTAATTATTTTACTAAGCAAACTTTATACAATTATACTCACTATAAGCGAGTTACAATCATACAAATTAAGAATAATTATATTTTATTCAAAATAGAAAAATTTGTATAATTATGTTCACGACAGATGAGATTACAATTTTACAAATTGATAGTAATTACTTAATTATTCAGAATAAAACTCTAATAATAAGATTCCTAATATATACTCATAAATTTTTTTTATAGAAATCAATTTATAAAATATATAGAGTTTTGACTTTTAAATATTCTGAAAAATAATATTTTTTATATAAATGCACATTTTATAATTTTAAAGAGTAGATAATATTAGAAACAAATTTCTCTTTATATACAATTATATAATAAGTCACAAGATTGAAAACGCTTTTTCTAAGGATTATATATGATGATAATAAATATATATGCGCGTCGGCAACATTAGTGTGTATAAACCACTTTTAGAATTAGATGCAAAATAAGTATATATTTCACCTTCACAACCATTCCCACTACAAGATTTTCTTTGCAATTGTTCAACATAATGCACAAACAATTATAAGATTTTTTTCAATTATTACAATAGCTATAATATGTATCTACGAGGCTCTGACGCAAATTGATAGAATTTAACATAATCGAATATACACAAATTATAGCATATGAGTTAATCAAACAATAATCAAGAATAATTAGAATGGTGTATCTTGTAAGATTAAAGAGACTTTTGTCAGAGATTGTGACTACGAGAGAGTTACTACCCTCATTACCGTTTAGGGTTTTTAGAATATGTTAATTGTCTAATGGGACAAAACTTAAATAACTAAATGGCTAAGGGCAGGGACCTCTCATTGGGCTTAACTGAATGATCTGACCCATCATGGTCCATTCAGACACAAAACTCAATCAAATTATTTATCAATAATTAGTGTTTAATAATAGACCATAATATAATATAATTAATAATTCATTAAGTCAATCCATATTTGATTAATTAAATAATTAATCTATCATGAACTTGTTGAGCCCTAAACCATTCCTGCCACTTAGGAAATTCTAACCAACCAAGTTTAGGGGCTTCCTCATACTCATTGTACCAAATACCATCATTCCTATTCTTCCATATCTCATCTATCATAACTGCAAATCTTCCAGCATCTTTCCTATCCTCCTTACTACCAATATCAAAGATAAGTGACTTAACATCATAAAAAGAATGTAAACAAGTATCTATAAGAGTGTTGGACAAACCTGTTTCCCTCAACCACTGGTTAGTGGCGTTACATCCAAAGAACATATGCCAATCATCTTTAAGAATATTCTCACAAAGCTGACAATTTGACGGATAAGGAACATAATATTGTAGGAGTCTAGCACAAGTCGGCAAACATCCCTTACAAATTCTCCATAGAAGGCGCTTGACTCTAGGTGGAGCTTTGATAATCTAGGAACTACACCAATCCTCCTCCCTTCTCCCATTTTCAAAACTCATACACGAGCTCCTCCATAATTTATCCAGAACACACACTATAAGAACCATTTTGTTATTCCTTCTAAATCATCCTATCTTCCTTAACATTCACCAACAATGTAACTTGTAAGAATTCTTCAGCATCTACAAAGTTAAACAACTCTCTTATGATCCTCATATCCCATTATTTAACAATAGAAAACATAAGGTTTTTAACATTAATACCATAGACACCTTGCTTCTAGGGACCACTTAGATACCCGTCTCTTTTGCCCCCTGAATCCAAGGTTCATTCATTTCCATGATGTGACTACCATCCCTAATACTCCACATGCATCCTAAATGCAAAACTTCCCTCACCTTCCAAATACTCCTCCACACAAAACTTGGATTATAACCAAGGTTAGCATCAAAGTAAGAAGTTTTAAGGTAGTACCTTACTTTAAAGATTCTTGATACAAGAGGATGGGATTTTTTCAGGAGATTCCAACCTTGTTTAGCTACCATGGACATGTTAAAGGCTTTAAAGTCTCTAAACCCCAACCCACCTTCTTTCTTATTACAAGCAATCTTCTCCCATGACATCTGTTGTGGTGAGAATCGTGATACCAAGCTATTGATTAACTTGAATCTTTAATTCTTAAATTCACAACCAGACTTTAATTTATCCAAAAAGGAAAGGTTTAAAGAAAGAAAAACCTATAAAAATGCAAAGCAAAAAGCAAGGCTTAAAGCTAAGCAGAGAGATCTAAAGGTTCAGGGGTTGGTTATGCCTAGGGTAGGTATTTCACATCCTAAAGATCTGTAGTACTCTACAGGATCCTCTTGTTAACATTTGTGTTTGCTAAAGTTTGCTTGCTAAGGGAAAAGAGTGCTAAGGTAAAGATCTAAAATATATACAAAGTATGCTTGCCAAGAAATCGCATCTCGTGCCTACGTATCCTGACGGGAATGGAATCAGAGCAACCGTAGTTCCCCTAGCTAGGGGTGAGGAACTCTTGAATGTGGTCATGGTTCCAAAGGGATGTAAGCATTCATATAGAAGTACTTACATGGAGCGCGGCGACTCCTAAATCTGCGTTGAGATTGTTGTGATAGAGAATGTCCACGGCGGGACGCTAAACATGAGTACGGCGACTCAGATCCTAATGTTAGGATAAAGGGTAAAGGATGTCCACGGCGGGACGCTAAATAGAGCACGGAGACTCCAATCCTAAAGCTAGGATAAAGGGTAAAGGGTTATCATACATAAACCAACAAAGTCGCAACAATGTAAACAAAAGGTTTAAAAACCTCATGGGGATAGTCAACAGTTTTTAAAGGTGAACCATTTAGATGCGTACAAACAAAGTTGAAATTCAAACTTAAATGCACAAGGGAGATAACAAGCCAATTTTATGATTTCAAATTAAAGCTCAAAGAGAAAATAAAGTCAAATTTTTGAAAATGACGGAATGAGAGGTAGGAGGGTGAAAACCCTAAAATGAATTGCAACTTCCTCTCACAATGTAAAGTGTTTCTAAAATGAGATTTTAGAATTCTTTGAACATCATGTGAAAATATACATTGATACAAGAATTTAGAGAAAAAAAGAATCACTTTAAAATGATTAAAAATGAAGAAGTTGTGTTAATTTGAAAATTAAATGAACAAGTAATTAAAGGGAAGGAAAATGTCTCACCCAAGGCTTGAACTCAAGACCTTGGGGTCATGGACTTAAAACAAGACCAATCCAACCACTTCATGTGTGTGTAACAAAATGGAAAAAGAAGAAGAAAAGGTTAAAGTTGTGAAAATCAGGAAAATAATAAAAAGCGCCCTTGCTAAGGGTCGAACACAGATCATTGAGCATGACAAAGTTCTTATGAGCAAGGAACTAACCACTGGGGTGGCGAAACATCCGTTGTATCAAGCCCCTCCAGTTATATATGTACCAAAAGGGCGTATATTTTCTGGGCAACCTCATGGCCAAAACTATGTGAAAAACATCAAAACGGTTTCGACATAACTCTTTCAATTCTCCACCAAAATTGACAAAATAAAAGTCAAAACCACTTGTTTTTTGATAAGGAATGCAATGGTATCAACCATATTTTCAAATAATGCACACAATTTAAAACGCGACTATACATGCAAGTATGAATTTTTGAGATGCATTTGGAAGTTTAAGGCTCAAAACTGATGTAATTAAGAACAAGTAAGGGTTTGTTCATGTTTGAAATGTGCTGCTCATTTAAAGAAGTGGATCAATTCCTTGCTGAATCAAAATGCAGTTGTCAAGTTGCAAATTAGTGAAATGGTTTAAACTAGACTTTGTATCTTAATAATGTTAAAACAATGAATCCAAGACATCAACCAATACTCAATCCAACTACCATAAGTTAAGAACCTTACACACATAAATTGCAATGGTATTAAAGATGGAGCTTGATGGTATTAGAGGTTAACAACTTTTCAAAATAGAAAACAAACAGCAGGTCAAAGCAACAAACATGTCAATCAAATGTTCAACTGATCTAGGTAGCAGCAAAGTTTGTGGTGTTTCAACAATGTTCATTGATGAATTCCAACCAACATGCCTTTACAAAGACATAGCTCTAATAGTAACTTTTAGAAAAATCAAGATTATAAGACAATTCAAACAAAGATATTTTCTTAAAACAGAAACAAACTTCAAATCTTGATGCTACAAAATACAACAACCAGCAGCAATTCAATGCCTTGCCCTATTGACAGTCAAAGTGAGTTAACAAACTCAAAACAACCCTTGACAGAACCAAAGCAGTTTTCCAAACATAACAATGTTGATGCTTTTAACAAGTTTGTCATGAAAAATCAATACACTCTTCCAATGAGAGGTTGCGACCTCAAAATAGTGCGTGGAACAAATCTTGATAACACAGTTGTGAGCCCCAACAAGAAAATGTCTAGATCATTCAACAACTAGTCCAACATTCATTCACATGACAACTTACAAATTTTATGACAGTATTCCTTTTATAACACAAGTGCAATCTTCTTGACATAACAAGACCAAACATCCTAACATCATGTGAGGGCAAACCGCCATACACCATACGAGTTTGCATACATCACTTGATATAGGTTTCGATGATGACGAATTACAACCATGGATGAATTGGCAACTGTAAATTCCATCTCTACCAAATAAATGCAACATATCACCTACCGTATCCTTTTACATTTATCTAAAAACTGTTATAGTTAATACAACATGTGTGGATAAAATATGGCCGTGACAAAATGCATGAAAAACCACAAGAATCTCAATTTTTGCAGGTTTGTAGGGTATGAGTCGACCATAGGGTTGGCGCATACATCAGTGTGTTTTTCCACGGGTCAGCGCATATCTCAGTATGCCTTCTCACATGTCAGCGCATGAAGGTTTGAGTCGACCGCATGGTCGGCGCATGAAGAATTTACTCTCGAACGGGTCAGCGCACGCCGACTGTATGGTCGACGCATACTGATGCATTTTGCAGATTTCCAAAGGTGTAGGCTATGCGTCGACGCACATACCTGCTGTGGTCGACCGTTCGCACGGAAATGCTATTTTTAAATGATTCCCACTATTATTTGAAAAGCTGTTATGTCTTTGGTTGGTCTGGTACTATATATACAAGTCCAACTACTTATGTCAGGTAACATTTGATAAAAATTGATTCATGTGTTCAAAGAACAAGAAAGAGTGAAATAGGTGTCCAAGATTCATCATCTTCATCTTCAACATCTCACAACACATCAATTACACACAGCCATTTTTGAAGTTCCTTGTGAGTGATTAAAGGTGATAAGGTTCGAAGCTGAGATTAGGTAATCTAGTTCGGGTTGAAGCTTGCGACAGGTTCTTTCTTGAATAAAACCGTTAGGGTTTTATCCTCCAAGATTGGTTTTATTTTTGGGGGGTTTTTGGACGAGTTTCTTCATAAAGGGTCAGCTGAGCGAAGGTGATTGTGAAGAGGAAGTCTTCAACAGTCTAGTAGCGGATTCAATGATATTGAGGGGAAGATCTCGGGTTCGATTCATTGTAGTTGAGATCAGCTGGGCCGAAGGTTTGAAGAACTGAGGGTTATTCAATAAGGTGGCTGGAATCGGAGGTCTATCAACAACAATCGGAGGACTTGATTCATCTTGAATCAAGGGGCAAGGAGTGGAAGCAACATTCAACGTCTTGAGAATTCTGTTGTATATTTGTTGTTCAATCCTTGTATAAACTGTTACATTCAACAGGTGATATCTATTAAATCTATCTCAATTCTAGTTTTAGAATTGAGGGCAGACGTACCCCAAAGCGAGGACGACGGGGGAACTGCCTCACCAAATATTTGTCTTCTCTATTTTTCAGCATTTTCGTTTTAGCTTAAAAATAAGTGATTTTCGTATAAGCACTATTGTCAAACTGTGATATCTATTGAGTAAGAAGTTGAAACTCTGTTTTTGAATCCAAAGTACAATAAGACATTGTACTAGGCTAGTTGGAATCACTTACTCAACATAAATATCACTTGGAGTGTTTTTGCACACCAAGTGTTCGACAAATTGCCTAAACCAAAATTATCTTATTTGTGTATCTAGTTTTGGTTTGCTCTTTAAATCATTGGAACTAGGAATCCTAACAAGCGAAGTAGATCATTGATAAGTGTGATTAGTGTTGTGATTCTCTTTTTCATATTGTCATTAATCCATAGGCTTAACGCATATCCGATTTTCCAATAACCATTCGTTTTAGACTATTGAGGAACTACTCCCTAACAATTTCTGCGCTACGTCCTAAAAGGCCAAGTGGGGTAAAAGTGTTACTAAAGGTCCTCATCTTCGCAGACACATGTTGAAACAATTAGTGAATACATGGCTACTCATGCATTACTAACCATCTCAAAGAGTCTCCACTGAGCGTGATTACATCATATGTTAGACATATTGGGACTACTCCCAATAGCCCAACTATTGATCATATCACAATCCTATCTCATGTGTCACTCAAATCCGGGTTAGGATTTATCTCACCACTCAAGGCACCCAAATCAAACAGATATATTGACAAATATACATAAATATACAAGCAAGCAAACATATAGCAAACACAAATATAAACAAGATGGGCTTAACCCTCTGAGGGGAGTCCCTAGTGAAGTCGCCATTTCTGTTGCGGTGAGAATCGTGATACCAAGCTATTGATTAACTTGAATCTTTAATTTTTAAATTCACAACCGAACTTTAATTTATCCAAAAAGGAAAGGTTTAAAGAAAGAAAAACTTATAAAAATGCAAAGCAAAAAGCAAGGCTTAAAGCTAAGCAGAGAGATCTAAAGGTTCGGGGGTTGGTTATGCCTAGAGTAGGTATTTCACATCCTAAACATCTGTAGTACTCTACAGGAACCTCTTATTAATATTTGTGTTTGCTAAAGTTTGCTTGCTAAGGGAAAAGAGTGCTAAGATAATGATCTAAAATATATACAAAGTATGCTCGCCAAGAAATCGCATATCGTGCCTACGTATCCTGACGGGAATGAAATCAGAGCAACTGTAGTTCCCCTAGCTAGGGGTGAGGAACTCTTGACTGTGGTCATGGTTCCAAAGGGATGTAAGCATTAATAGAGAAGTACTTACATGGAGTGCGCCGACTCCTAAATCTACGTTGAGATTGTTGTGATAGAGAATGTCCACGGCGGGACGCTAAACATGAGTACGGCGACTCAGATCTTAAGGTTAGGATAAAGGGTAAAGGATGTCCACGGCGGGACGCTAAATAGAGCACGGAGACTCCAATCCTAAATCTAGGATAAAGGGTAAAGGGTTATCATACATAAACCAACAAAGTCGCAACAATGTAAACAAAAGGTTTAAAAACCTCATGGGGATAGTCAACAGTTTTTAAAGGTGAACCATTTAGATGCATACAAACAAAGTTGAAATTCAAACTTAAATGCACAAGAGAGTTAACAAGCCAATTTTATGATTTCAAATTAAAGCTCAAAGAGAAAATAAAGTCAATGTTTTGAAAATGACGGAATGAGAGGTAGGAGGGTGAAAACCCTAAAATGAATTGCAACTTCCTCTCACAATGTAAAGTGTTTCTAAAATGAGATTTTAGAATTCTTTGAACATCATGTGAAAATATACATTGATACAAAAATTTAGAGAAAAAAAGAATCACTTTAAAATGATTAAAAATGAAGAAGTTGTGTTGATTTGAAAATTAAATGAACAAGTAATTAAAAAGAAGGAAAATGTCTCACCCAAGGCTTGAACTCAAGACCTTGGGGTCATGGACTTAAAACAAGACCAATCCAACCACTCCATGCGTGTGTAACTAAATGGAAAAAGAAGAAGAAAAGGTTAAAGTTATAAAAATCAGGAAAATAATAAAAAGCGCTATCGCTGAGGGTCTAACACAGGTCATTGAGCATGGCAAAGTTCTTATGGGCAAGGCACTAACCACTGGGGTGGCGATACATCCGTTTTATCAAGCCCCCCAGTTGTATTTGTACAAAAAGGGCGTATATTTTCTGGGCAACCTAATGGCCAAAACTATGTGAAGAACATCAAAACGGTTTCGACATAACTCTTTCAATTCTCCACCAAAATTGACAAAATAATAGTCAAAACCACTTGTTTTTTGGATAAGGAATGCAATGGTATCAACCATATTTTCAAATAATGCACACAATTTAAAACACGACTAAACATGCAAGTATGAATTTTTGAGATGCATTTGGAAGTTTAAGGCTCAAAACTGATGTAATTAAGAACAAGTAAGGGTCTGTTCATGTTTGAAATGTGCTGCTCATTTAAAGAAGTGCCTCAGTTCCTTGCTGAATCAAAATGTAGTTGTCAAGTTGCAAATTGGTGAAATGGTTTAAACTAGACTTTGTATCTTAATAATGTTAAAACAATGAATCCAAGACATCCACCAATACTCAATCCAACTGCCATAAGTTAAGAACCTTACACACACAAATTGCAATGGTATTAAAGATGGAGCTTGATGGTATTAGAAGTTAACAAGTTTTCAAAATAGAAAACAAACAGCAGGTCAAAGCAACATGCTTTCTAAAGCAACAAACATGTCAATCAAATGTTCAACTGATCTAGGCAGCAGCCAAGTTTGTGGTGTTTCAACAATGTTCATTGATGAATTCCAACCAACATGCCTTTACAAAGACATAGCTCTAATAGTAAATTTTAGAAAATTCAAGATTATAACGCAATTCAAACAAAGATATTTGTTTAAAACAGAAACAAACATCAAATCTTGATGCTACAAAATACAACAACCAACAGCAGTCCAATGCCTTGCCCTATTGACAGTCAAAGTGAGTTAACAAACTCAAAACAACCCTTGACATAACCAAAGCAGTTTTCTAAACATAACAATGTTGATGCTTTTAACAAGTTTGTCATGACAAATCAATACACTTTTCCAATGAGAGGTTGCGACCTCAAAACAGTGCGTGGAACAAATCTTGATAACACAGTTGTGAGCCCCAACATGAAAATGTCTAGATCATTCAACAACTAGTCCAACATTCATTCACATGACAACTTACAAATTTTATGACAGTATTCCTTTTATAACACAAATGCAATCTTCTTGACATAACAAGACCAAACATCCTAAAATCATTCCTAACACAAAGCTCTAATGACAGTACCATAAACAAATTCAAGCATGAAGAACAAATTCTGGCAGCAACAAGGTATTCATGTTCTAATCATCATACCTCAAGCCAATGATCTCCCCTAAGATCTCAACCAGCATACACAAACACTAAACATAGCATTGTTGATCCTCAAAGGTCTAGGTATGCTTCAACAAACCTTGTATGAGTCATTTCAACCTAACTAATGCCAAACAAACTCTAGCACAAGATCCTAAAAACAGTCACAATGTTGACCAGCAAAGTAGATTAATAAGACAGTGTTGATCATCATATTCCAAAAAATGCTCCAAGAGCATTAGGTGAATCATTTCAACAATATACATGACCATGCTAACCAGCAAACAAACCTAAAAAAAAAACAGAAACAAAACTTGGTATTATAATGCAAACACTAGTTCAAAAACATTGCCTCAAGGACAGTCAACAATTTTCATGTTAAACCAACACATACCAGTTAATAGCCAAAAGATATGGTCTGTTCATATCAAACAAGTCATCACAGATACAAACATGACTATGTTGATCATCAATAATTTAATATGAATCCTTTCAACATAACTATCAACAGCAGTTCAAAGTTTTTGGTATGGACATTTGTGTGCTTTTGGTATTTCAAACAATGTAGATTGATGAATTCCAACCATAGCAGCCCCACCATGAAACATGATCACAACATCCATAAAGAAAACTGATAGCCCATAGGGATTGACAAATCTGAATCCAAACATGGCTTGACAGAAACAAAACATATTAAAAAATCAAGTTTCAAAATATCTTTTATCCAAAATGTGGGAATTGAAAACAACAGTCATTCAAAAGCCCCACAACAGTGATAATTGGTCCAATTCAAACTGACTCAAACACCAATCACACATTGTCACCAACATATTAGGATAAACCAACTCATACTAAAATAGAAAGAAGGAGTTGTCAAACTTAATCCCAAATCTTGACATGAATCTCAATAGGACAAAGTCCTATGACAGTAGGCAGTTTGAAGCATAACTGCATCCTTCTTAGTATAACCATACCACCAACTGAGATTTCTTTACAAGAGAACAAACTTGACAGGCTCTAGAAATAAAACACACATACACAGAGATGACAGCCATGCTAAGAAGAATTCTAAAGACAATAAAAAAATACACATTGTGCAAGCTAAACAGACCCAGCTAGGAGAAAGTCAAGGATAGAGTAAGCACAAACAACAGTTCTAAACATGTCCTCAAGTGCCAACTGATGCTTATCACAACTTTCAATGACAAGCAACCCTTGGACAGCAAGACATACAATAAGGAAATGAATAAGGCATTCTTGTTTTCAATCATCATGCCTTAAGCCAATGGCCTCCATAATAGTTACTAATTAAAAATGGTAGTTACCATACTCAAGACATCTCCAATAGAACAACAAAGAAGTTCAAACATGGCAACACTTAACTTAATCCATAAATTGTCCTTATATATGATAGAACATAGGTTGAATCTCTACCAAGTTTAGTTATGAGAAAAACAACTTTGACAACAACAAAACATAAACTTGACATAACAATGTCAACCCCAAACCTCACCATCTGTTTCAACAGCAAGTATAAACAAGTTTCAACATCAATCATAAACCAAACATAACTATGTCAAATCTCAAAGATCAGATGCATCATATGTTTCACAGGGCAAACATGAATTCATGACAAAAATGCAAGCATATTCATATCATGGTCAACAGTTTGGATAATGAATATTCATGAAACAAAAACAAGGCTTAGAGGTCGCCTACCTCTTGTAGATCTCCAAAAGCAAGCTAGAAACCAAGAAAACCAGAGATTCTTCCTTCCTTTGAGCAAGCTTTGAGTTTTCTTCCTTTTGAAGCAAAAAGTGATTTCTGGGGACAGAACTAGCAAATGAAGTTCCAGCTGTTGTTTGAGACTATGAACAGATAATACATCATAAACATGAAGTGTCTAAAGTGTCACAATGATGGAAATGGATCTATGTAGTGATTTGGTCCATAATATGCATAAAAGTCAAACTTAAGTGGTGTGAAAGTTGACTTTTTGATTCAAGGTTTTTTTGGTGAAACTAATGGTGGGATTAGCTTCAAATGGTGATTTTAGGTTTGTGTATATGGTTTTTTAAGGGTTTTGGATTGGAAACAAGAACTGGTGTGAAAAATGCAAAGTGGCAATTTTTGGTGATTTTGTGAAATTTCTTCACTTACAAGTAAAGAGGGAAAGAAGAGAGTTATGAGTTTATGGTTTTATTGGATAGCTCTGGTGTGATTTTAAGAGTGGAATGAAACCTCTTTTTATAGGCCATGAAGGGGTTTGGGGTAGATTTGGATTTGGAGTTGCAAGCTTGCATTATGGTGGGAAAACCTTAACATTTCAAAAGTGATTCCATGTTCGTTGGTTTGAGATTAACCCCACCAGTTAATAACCTCACTAACAGCTATCCTTAAGCTGATTGTTCTGTCAAAATATAGATGTTGAAGCAAGCCATGGCAGCAGCAAGCCCAATGCCTCTTACACATGTACTTTTGTACTTTTCTTTAATAAACAAAAGGATTATGGCTAGATTTTTAGTTTTGCCTTGGTTCTCTCCACATCTGGTTCAAGGATAAACTTTTGTACTTTTCATGGTTGGAAATGAACCATATGGTTGGAAGTCACATTTATGTTGAATTTTGAAAAGTTGACAAACTAGTGCTCAGACCCAACTTGCTCCATTCGAAACTCCCAGCTCACAAGGGCTATGGAAGAGTTCTAGCACATTTTGGAAAGCCCTCATGGAGCTCTACAACTTTCATTTTTTGAAAATTTCAAATTCCTAGTGGAACTAGGTCAAAAATCCCCTCAAAGTCGGCTGAAAACATGCCTAAAAAGGCCAAAAACTTTTAGAAAATTTTCCAAGTGTTTTCCCCTCTTGTAATGATTTTGGCTATAACTCCAAATATATGAATTTTTTGCACATGGACCACTGTTAGACCTTTGTAGGAAATGCCAAGACCTTTCCAACAAGCTTTGAACCATCTCATTTGGATGTGTGGTTAGGGAGTTATGGTCTTGCCCTTTTCAAAAACCTAATTCCCGACTTTCTCGATTACTCCCCAATCCTTGATTCAATGGTCATGAACCTTCATGGATAGGTGTAATATAACATTAGGAACATTTTTGCTTCACACTTTGAGGTCAAATTCCTTATGGTTGGAGAGTTGACTTTTCGGTCAACGAAACGATCGATCGATGACTACCGAGTCGCCTGTTGATGTTCTAGATCTTCTGAGGCCTTGAAACTTCTTGAGTGGACTTCCATAAGCCATATAAGCTTAATGGACCATAATTCCATCATTGGAGCACCTTTTAAATCAAAATTCAAACCACAGTGGACTTTTTCTGATCAAAACCCCTAATCGGGGATCTTGAACTACACTGTTTCTGATCTTTGTGTGACAACCTCAAATTGGACTCATGTTTGACCCAATGGAGTATCTTTGATGGTGTAGAGGCTTGTTTTATGGAGAATCAATCCAATACATTGACTGATTAAACCGTCGAAACTTCGATATCCGATTGTACGGAACCCTGGTTCACTTGTAACTTAACAAAGACAAACTTAAAGTAGGGTAAGGTTAAATCATCAAATGAAAATGATCCTAGAATGATGATGGAGATTTATGGGGTCAAAATTTGGGGTGCAACAACATCTAATGAATTCCCCTGTTATTACTACCTCCTCCTCACCAGAACGAGTTTAGAATCTTCTCAATATCATTACACACTGCGTTTGGGAGGATAAAGATACTCATTATACATGACAAAATTGCTCGAAGGACCAATTTTATCATGGCTTCTTTCCCTGCTTTTGATAATGACTAGACTCTCTAGGAGTTTATTCTCTTCCAAATACAACCTTTGATAAATGAGAAAGTTTCCTTTTTTTCTCTTACCAATCATTATGGAAAAACCTAAATACTTTCCGGTTTCCATCACATGAAGAACTCCCATAATGCTAGCAAGGTCGTCCTTTTCCAGATTATTTATGTTACGACTAAAAAACACTTCACCTTTTGTCAAACTAATCTCCTGCCCAGAAGCATCTACATAAGTGTTAAGCAGCTTCATAAGATATCTTATTTAAGAAAGATTGACCCTACAAAAAAAATCTATAACAAAAAGAAGGTGGGATGCGCTAGGTGCCCCTCTGCAGATTTGGATCTCATGAATGTTTCCACTAGCCATTCCTCCCTTAATAAGAGCTGAAAGGACTTCCAAGACTAGAATAAAGAGGTAAAGAGACAGTGAACCCCCTTTCGTCAGTCCTCTTCCTAGTTCAATTGGTCCAACTCTATCTGAATTAACAAGAATAGTATATGTAACACCCCACTTTACCCCGTACGCGGAATATAATAAATATATAGGAATAATTCATGAAATTCATCAGAGTTCTCCAACACAGTGGGATATCACACTAAGTCACTTCATTTCATTAAAATAATCAATATTATTTAGTTTTCAATTAAGCAGCGGAATACAAATCAATTCTCCAATATAATTCTCCTCGACACAAGGTCATACAACATAAGTCCAACAAATGAAGATACGTAACAATAAACAAATAAAATAGTCAAATAACAACGTAATCCCGTCATCCCATATTACGTATCAGAGCAACTCTTAAGACTCGATCAAATAGCAACACACTCCAAGCATTACTCAGGTACCTGGTCACCTGTACTCCCAAGAGAGCACAGACACAACAACAAAAAGGGGTGAGAACTACATTCAATAAATAAACAATGAAATACACATGCTAAGGAGTAGTTACACACCACACATAGAATAATCACAATTAAAGCACATACACGTGCCACCTCAATCACTTGGCATTCATAGCCCACGTTCAATTACAATAATGCAATGTGACTCACTGACTCGACACAATGCATGTGTTACCAACACAATCTCATACGGTTCACACTAGAACCCGATTCCCGTCGGAATCCGGATAAGTCGTATATACGTTCCTCTGAACTACAACTTATCTCCATAACGACTTCCACATTGAAGTCCGGATGAAACTAGGCACCCATCATGGATTCCCACCTAGCCATCTCCACAAGACACATGATATGAAATGTATGTCAACACGACTATGCAATATAATACATCATACATAATTCACGATCAATCTTGATCCACGTGAGCCATCCGTTCACCGTAATTCTCTCGGGAATTACCACACTCGCACAAGATTGTCCATATTCGACCATCTTGGCCCACATCTATCAAAACACCAAGACATCATTGAACCAGAACATGATTCGTTACTAAAACATATACACAACTGACTTCTCAAACATAATTAGATATAAAAATATTTTAAAAACAATTCTATTATCTATCCTATGTTATACCTCTGTTTATTAGATTTCCAACACTTCGAACAGGGATCAAAACGGGCTTACGGATCCAAAGTTACGTCCAAAACAATTTCGACCGAAAACATGAACAGTCGTGACAGACAGAAAGACGTTGTTACGCTCCGGAACTGATTTTCGCTCAATTATTCTTGTGAATTACTTACTCAAAGCACCCAAAACATCACTAAAACATTCCTAAGGTTATACGGCAATAACGACACAACTTCTATGGTTTATTAGGCTCATCTGGCAACATTTGCAACACATAAAACACTATTTCCTACAATTACTCTGAGTACTTCAGAGTTACTCACATTTGAATATTCCTATTCCTATAAGGACAACATATCACAATTTTTCCTTCTATTACACCCTACGACATTAAAATTACTCACTATCTAATATTTAACCCTTCAGGGTCAGACATATAACAATGTCAAGGTTCTGGCCACGAAAGTCCAATTTCCCATAAGTTTTTCCTATATTAATATTCAACGATACATATCATTTGGCCATTTGACCATAACCTCAGACTCTTACGGTTGCTTCCCTATTTCCCACAATTAACCCAAATCTCTAAACCTTAGGGAAACCTTAGAGCATCGTACTAATAACGATATAACACATTCATTTCTACATATTTACCCAAATCCCTAAAAGTTCAGATTTCCAGATCTACTACTCACTAGTATTCTATGACAGCATCAAGCATTTCTCACACGAATTCCATATTAATTCTGGTTTCGGATAGACAAAACATCATACAAACAGTATTGAACAATAACAGAAAATTTGAGAACAAATCAAGTTACGAAAATTGGATTCAAGGATCCTCAAGAACACAATTCCTATGAGAGAAAGGACCTCTCACTACCCTCTCATGTTAATTCACCCATATTGAAATCCATTCTCCCCTCTTACCTCGATTAATTGCTCAATCTTTGAAGAATCTTGAAGGATTGACAGCCCTAGCCTCATTCTCTTCCTCCTTGTTCTTCTTCTCACTTTTTCTCCCAAAACCTTTCTCTGGCAGTTTATCGTGTTCTAATTCTCTTTCCCCAAAAAACTTCTCTATTTCCTTTAATCCATTATTTCTTATTTTATTATTTAAATCCTATAATAATAATAATAATACTAATATTATTCTCCCACTAATAATAATATTCATACTAATAGTAATAATGTGAATAATAATAATATTCCACCAAATAATATTATTAATACGAATAATAATAATAATAATAATAATAATGATGATAATCTCATTAACATTATTATTAATAATAGTTGGAATAATATTAATCACTATAATGCTCTCGATATCATAATTAACTTACTCCTTTATCTAGGTCCACAGTACCCCAACTAAGGTCACCTCTCTCCCTTACTCCTAACCTCATACCCTTAATTAAGGACACCACACAACTACACCTCACAGAAAATACCAAAGCGACTGAACAATTTAAATGGGGTGTTACAACTCTCCCCCACTTAAAATATTTTCTTCCTCGAAAATGTATCTGATGAGAACGGTTCCAGATACGACTCTCGCATCTTACTCTCAAGTCAATTCATTCCTAAAATAACATCCAACTCGCGGAGTGGTAAACAAATCAAGTTCACTCCAAAATCCTTACCAAAGATCGACACTAGACAATTCAAACACACACATGACTATAAACATTCTATAGTCAGACTCTACTACAACACTGGCCGGACGGACCGACCTGCCCTGATACCAATTGTAACACCCCACTTTACCCCGTACGCGGAATATAGTAAATATACAGGAATAATTCATGAAATTCATCAAAGTTCTCCAACACAGTGGGATATCACACTAAGTCACTTCATTTCATTAAAATAATCAATATTATTTAGTTTTCAATTAAGCAGCGAAATACAAATCAATTCTCCAATATAATTCTCCTCGACACAAGGTCATACAACATAAGTCCAACAAATAAAGATACGTAACAATAAACAAATAAAGTAGTCAAATAACAACATAATCCCGTCATCCCATGTTACGTATCAGAGCCACTCCTAAGACTCGATTAAATAGCAACACACTCCAAGCACTACTTAGGTACCTGGTCACCTGTACTCCCAAGAGAGCACAGACACAACAACAAAAAGGGGTGAGAACTACATTCAATAAATAAACGGTGAAATACACATGCTAAGGAGTAGTTATACACCACACATATAATAAGCACAATTAACGCACATACACGTACAACCTCAATCACTTGGAATTCATAGCCCACATTCAATTATAATAATGCAATGTGACTCACTAACTCGACACAATGCATGTGGTACCAACATAATCTCATACGGTTCACACTGGAACCCGATTCCCGTCAGAATCCGGATAAGTCGTATATACGTTCCTCTGAACTATAACTTATCTCCACAACGACTTCCACATTGAAGTCCGGATGAAACTAGGCACCCATCATGGATTCCCACCCAGCCATCTCAACAAGACACATTATATGAAATGTATGTCAACACGACTATGCAATATAATACATAATACATAATTCACGATCAATCTTGATACACGTGAGCCATCTGCTCACCGTAATCCTCTCGGGAATTACCACACTCGCACAAGATTGTCCACATTCGACCATCTTGGCCCACATCTATCAAAACACCAAGACACCACTGAACCAGAACATGATTCGTTACTAAAACATATACAGAATTGACTTCTCAAACATAATTAGATATAAAAATATTGGAAAACAATTCCATTATCTATCCTATGTTATATCTCTGTTCATTAGCTTTCCAACGCTTCGAACGGGGATCAAAACGGACTTACGGATCCAAAGTTACGTCCAAAACAATTTCGACCAAAAACATGAATAGTCGTGATGGACAGAAAGACGCTGTTACGCTCCGGAACTGATTTTCGCTCAATTATTCTTGCGAATTACTTACTCAAAGCAGCCAAAACATCACTAAAACATTCCTAAGGTTATACGGCAATAACGACACAACTTCTATGGTTTATTAGGCTCATCTGGCAACATTTGCAACACATAAAACACTATTTCCTGCAATTACTTTGTGTACTTTAGAGTTATTTACATTTGAATATTCCTATTCCTATAAGGACAACTGTTGCACCCTAAAATTTGCCCAACTTTTCTTTACCTAGCTTGTGTTTCATTTCATTCACATGAGCATTATCATTTGCATTTCATTGACATGTATGCAAGAGATCAAGAGGTATGATTACCAATCAAGGGCTACACAAGACTTTGAAGCTAGCTAAGAAGGTTATTCAAGTGTTCAAGGGTTGATATCCTTGTCAGAGAAGTTAAAAGATCCTCAGAGAGAGTGGTTGAAGCCAACTGTGTAGGTCTCCTAACTTGAGAGTTGTGGGAAGTCATCAGATGATTCTGAAGCCATGAAGTTAGACTTGAGGTCTTGAGAGAGCTCATGAGAAGTGTTGAAGATCACTTTGAGGCCTAGCCAGGTCATTGTGCAAGAATAATAAGCCTCAACAATGATTGGTGCATCTAGGGTTTGACTGGGTCAACCCTAAGTCAACTGAGTATTTAAAGGAGGTTGAGACCTAATTCAAGAGTCATGTGATCATGGATTGATACATTGAGATGTTATAAGAATGATTTTAAGGTTAACTCATCATGACTGGAGAGTTTGAGAAGTTTCAAGCTATGGTTTCTAAGACTTGACAGTGTAAAATCCCCTAGCTTGACCCCTGACTTCAAGACTATTTAACTCAAGATATGATTGTCATCTCATCTTGACCCCAACATGATTGTTGTAGGGCATGATCTTAGATTTAATTTGAGTACTAGAAGTCCTTGATAGGGTTTATAGAACTCAAGTTATGAGCCAGGCAAGTTACAAGTCATCTGAGGCATGTGAATTTAGAGCTTGAAAGTTACCCAACTTGCATGACACTTTTGCCCAAGAAGGATGATTCCTATGAACTTTTGGTAAATATTAATGTTGTTCCTTATGCTCTTAGCTTTCTAGAGAGTACTAGAAGTCCTTGATAGGATTTGTAGAACTCAAGTTATGGCTTTGACAAGTCAAGGGTATTTTGGGAAGTTGTGATTATGGGTCATTTTCACCAACTTAGACATCTCAAATGAAATTTTGTTCAACTTGAAAGTTGCTCAAAATGTGGTTTTAACCTTGACCATGTATCAAGGAGGCATTGAAATGGCTCAAGGAGAGACTTGGTTCAAGAAATTGGGAAAAAGGAAGAATTAAAATGAATTAAAGGCCAAAAATTCACAATTAATGATATGTGTGCAAATGAAGCAAAATAATATCATTTTTTGATTGGAAAATGCATTTTGGAAACATTGGCAATGTTAGATTTTTTATTTCAGTTCAATATCATGCCCTTTTTCTTTGTTTCTTCATGATGAAGTAACATATCAAACATGAGCCATTGGATGGAAACAAGGAGGGAAACACCACCATTCAGATTCAATATCTCATGAGGAGTGCAAAGCAAGCTTGCTAAAGCCAAAACAGAGTGCATATCATGACTGGTGTGGAGGATATTTTGAGGAGAATTTGAAAATCCAATTTCTCATTCTGAAGCTTTGAGAAGGTTCTAGATGATCCCAATGAGTTCTATATAAGGTGTTGAGTATGTTCAGCCATTTTTTTGGAAGAGTTTGAAGCTGGTAGCAGAAGGTGAGTTTGAAAATTCAGAGTTGCAAGAGAGAATCGAGTCCTGAGTTCCAGGCCAAATCAAGGGAAATTGAAGGTTGCATTGGCTTTAGAAGGAGTTTTGGAGTGTATCTGCATCATCTTGGAGGTTGAAGTGATCAAGAACTGCATCTGTTACACCTCTGAACTCAGGTTGGTAACTTTTATCCTTATGCATAATCTAGGAGGAGATAGATAGATATTCATAGGTGGTTAGGATCTTGATGATGTGTAGTTGGATTTAATATGATTAATTGCATGAATAGAGATAAGTTAGGATGATGACCAATTTATGTTGAGGCTGAATTCTAGAGATTCTTGGATAGATAATCAAGATTAGATAGGGGAAATTGATCACCATGAGATGAGGATTGGATTGATGCCTTTAATTTGGAGAATGGTGAGATTCAAGATTTTGACAAATTCTGAAGATGCTATCGTGTTTTGAGTTAGAGAAGGAACTAGATGATTCTAGTGGTAGATTCGTGATCAGCATTAAAAACTGGACAAGATGATGTAGGGTTATGTGTTGTTTGATGACCTGTGTATTTGTCTTCACCGGAGAAGACGGTGGCGCCACTGCTCAAGCCATCGTCTGTAAACTCCCTCCATCTGAACATTTAAATGGGGAAGATGAACTGTGAGCGTTGGATTGATATGAGACTTTGACCAAGTAACCTCAACGCACAACCACGATTGCTTTGAAAACTCTGACTTGGACCCTTTAGTGATACGCACCGTTTCATTAATTGGAAGACAATGGGCTTAAGACTCTGAATGATATTCACACCCCCACTCTGGCCCAACCCACATATTCAATTGATTTTAATTGCTATTTGCAACGCAAGTTTTGTTATTTTCAATTGTTTTTCTTTATTTTCTTCATTTCATGTTAGTTTGAAAACAATTCATAAAAAATAGGAAAATAGGTCAATTAATTCCAAGTTTTTTTCCCTGATTCATGATTGAATCTAGAATTTTATTGAATAAAAATATTAGGAAAATCATGCATTTTCAATTTTTGTGTGTGTTTTACATTTTATTTGATAATAAAATTACCATGGTTGATACCTCTGTTTGATGATTTTAGTTTGTGAATTTGGTGATGATTTTTGGCTTGATTTTTTGTGTGTAATTAGCTTATACATGTATGCTCCCATATTATTTTTCTCACATTTTTGTGATGAAATTAGGTGTGGTTTTTAGATTGAAACTTTAGGTGCTTCTTTTTAGGGCTTAAGTTTAGTACCTTGTAGTGTAGAATTTATTTCTAGGTCTTATTTGAGGATTTGATCTCTGGAATTAACATGGTAGAGTCATGATTGATATAGGTTCCCATAGTGATTTTTGTAGGATTTTATAATTGGTTTTAGTATTTTAGTTAGAATTAACTTTAGTACTAGGTTTTAGGTGATCCTAACTTGCTAATTCAACTAGAATGATTTCTTTAGTTCCCTTAGACTAGGGTGTTGCTTCTCTTGCTCTTGGAGGATGATGAAGACTGGTGTGGGCTACTGTGGAATGCATGGTGGAGCTTGGACTTGAATATTTCTCTCCCTTTGGTGTAGTTTTTTTAGGGTTAAGGATTAGGGTTTTTAGGGAGATCTCTTAGAATAGATTTTCTTCCTTCATGAAACATGGAAGGTGTTGATCACTTCCATTCCTCCCTATGATGTAAGGTCCCAATGTGAAGGCCCCATCCCTCCTTTGGTAGGATGAGTGGCTCCTCACAAATTGGTAGAACCTTTAAGGGTTCCCTTCCTTGATGGTGGAGTGCTTAGAGGTGACCTTTGGTCTTCACTTTGCTGCTCCCTATCCCCACCTTGCTCTTGTTAAATGAATCTTTCTCCCTTGCTAGAGGATGGAGTTCCTTGCTAGAAGATTGAAGATGCTAGAGGTTGCACTTCCCCTTTGTTTGAAGACTGCCCTTGGAGCAGAAGCTTGAAGATCAAGAAGAACAAGTTGACACTTGTGAAGAAGAGCAAATTGAGATTGAAGAAAGAGTTGAAGCTTATTGAAGATGGAGAACAAGTTGATACTTGTGTTTGATGCATCAAAAGCTTGAAGAAGATGAAGAACAAGTTGATACTTGTGTTTGATGCTTTGAAATCTTGAAGAAGCAAGTTGATACTTTCTATTGAAGATGGAAGCCTTGAGGAGCAGTTACAGACTGAGGACTGAGTTGCTGTTAGAGGATTGCTTTGCTGTGAAGCTGTGGAAGCTGTTGATCTGCTTTCTTTCCTGTCTGTTTTCTTTCTGGGCAACTGTATTGATGTGACTTATTTGATTTGCTTGATTCATTAGAATAAGTTCATGTTTAGATTATGTTAAGCTAGGAGCATGATTGCACTGGAGGTTGAGTTGCTCCCTCTGCTTGTATTGTTACTGTATGGCTTTGCTTGCTGGTATTCGGTAGAGCCCTGCTCCCTTGCCTGTGTGGTTTATGATTTGCTTGATGGCATTTTATTTCTTCTGTATGATTGCAGTTATTCATATCTGGCTTGAGGTTGAGATGAGCTTGTGGAGGCTGATGCCCCACACATATTTCCTCCCTCACTTGCATTGCATGCATTTTACAGTCGTTAACTGTTTACTGTTTAAGCTGATGCTTGTCGCTACCGCGAAAATAAGGTGCCGGAAAAACAGAAGAGTCGCCACCTTTCGTTATTTATCCCTCAAAACGGGAAAGGAAACGATCGGAAAAACCTGACGAATAGGTATAAGACAAGGTCATCGCAACCATTGTCTGGGTTCGGGAGTCGGTTACGCAAGGGGAAGGTATTAGCACCCCTCATGTCCATCGTACTCGATGGGATCCATGCTTGTTGTGTTTATCGGACGGGTTGGTTTTACTATCTACCTATCAAGGCTTGCTTAAAAAAATACAAAAGAAAAGAAAAAGAGGACTCGACAAAGCATTGCGCTTTGGGCCTACGTATTCTCATCAGAGAAAATCAGAGTCGACGTAGTTTGGCTAACTACGGGGTACGGGGAAGGTGGAAGGTGGCTCGCCAATACGTCAGTATTGTGCCTACGTACTCTCAACAGGTATGAGAGATTAGAGCTTAAGTAGTTCGGGATAATACGGAGTACGGGATTTCAGATTCATCTGTTTTTTCGAGCAGGGTTAACAAACAGTTCCAGCAGTTGGATGTACGCAGCTCGGCCTTTGGAGACTTAGGCATTACCATTTGCGGTAGAACTAGGAGTTAACGACACTCTTTTCTTCAAAAAAGGTTCCTTTGAATTATGGGCCCACGGGGCAAAAAGGTTTGAAGTTTGTTTTCTGTCTTTTACGGAAGAACTGTTTTTTATGTTTGTCTGTAGTTTGTACAACACTAGAGACTATGACCTGAGAGTGAATGTGTCGCATGTCACCCAAAGGGTGCCATACTAAACATCCAGACTGTTGGAAAAAAACTCTCCAACAATCCTTTCTCAGATAGCTTAAGGCTCGTATCGCGCTTATACTAACTTGCCTTTATTACGTTTTTTACTGTTGTTTCAAGATGAGAAGAGAAAGGGACAACTACGGGGAGACTATCAAGTCCTAATGTTGTCATGTCAAGGATTCATCCTATGGTTGAGGTTTGAAACAGGGAACTCCTAGAAGTTATCATGCATAGGTGTCAACCTAAAGTTCTAATCATCATTTCCTTATCAAAGGAAGTGAGATTCCTAGGGGATCATGTCAATGATAAACAGCAACAGATAAAGCATCAGCTAGACAGTAAACAGTAAACGACTGTAAAAATGCATGCAATGCAAGTGAGGAAGGAAATGTGTGTGGGGCATCAGCCTCCACAAGCTCATCTCAACCTCAAGCCATATATGAATAATTGTGATCATACAGAGGAAATGACATGCTATCAAGCAAAATATAATAATTGCAATCATACAGAAGAAATGAGATAAAATGCCATCAAGCAAACCCAACTAACCACATAGGCAAGGGAGCAGGGCTCTACCGAATACCCGCAAGCAAAGCCATACAGTAAAAATACAAGCAGAGGGAGCAACTCAACCTCTAGTGCAATCATGCTCCTAGTTTACATCAATCTAAATATGAACTTATTCTAATGCATCAAGCAAATCAAACAAGTCACACCAATACAGTTGCACAGAAAGAAAACAGACAAGAAAGAAAACAGATCAACATCTCCCACAGTAAAGCTCTCCTTTGACAGCAGTTCAGTCATCAGTCTTCAACTACTCTTCAAGGCTATCATCCTCAATAGCTAGTGTCAACTTGCTTCTAATACATCCCCATAAGTATCAACTTATCCTCTCTTCCTTAAGCCTCATCCCCAATGTGAACTCTACCTCCAGGCTTCACTCCTAATATCTAGTATCAACTTGGCCCCTGCAGGCTCTCAATGTATCAACATAAGTATCAACTTATTCTTTCTTCTTCAAGCCTCAACTCTTCACTCAATTTCAATTTGATCTTCTTCACAAGTGTCAACTTCTTCTTCTTCTTCTTCTTCAAGCTTCAGCTCTCTCTCTTTACCAGTATCAACTTGCCCTTCCTAATCTACAAGCTGCAGCTTCAATGATAGTCCTCAAATACTAGGAAGTATCAACTCCTACCCCCTATCTTCTTCAATCAAGGAACTCCATCCTCTAGCAAGGGAGAAAGATTCATCTAACAAGAGCAAAGTTTGGATGATTGACAGCAGAGTGAAGACCAAAGGTCACCAATAAGCATCCTATCATCAGAGAAAGGGACCCTCAAAGGTTCTACCCACTTGTAAAGAGACACACATCCTACCAAAGGAGGGATGAGGCCTTTACAAGGGGACCTTACATCATAGGGAAGAATGGAAGTGATCAACATCTTCCATGTTTATGAAGGAGGGGAATCTATCTAGAAGCTCTGCCTACAAACCCTAATCTTAACACCTAATCAACACTACACCAAAAGAAGGGAAATCTTCACATCCAAGCTTCTTCAAGCATTCCATGGTAGCCCAAGCTTGTCTTCAACATCATCCAAGAGCAAGAGAGGAAAAACCCTAATCTAAGGGAACTAACAAAGTCATTCTAGTTGAATTAGTGCATTAGAATCATCTAAAGTTAGCACCTAAGCTAAAATCAAACAAAAATAGTAAACTACATTGTAAATTCCTACAAAAATTCCTAAGGGACCCTAATTCAATCATGAATCTACCATACAAAAATCAGAGGTTGAATCATCCACCAAGTTCTAGATATAAAACCTAAATCATAAGGTACTAGCCATAAACCCTAAAAATGGAGCTCCCAAATTTTCAACCTAAAACTACCACTTACATTCATCACAAAAATGTGAGAGAAATCTAGGGGGAACATGCATATCTATGCTAGCTACACACAAAAAATCAAGGCAAAAATCATCATCAAATGGTCAAACTAAATTCAACAAATTCAAGTATCAACCATGGTCATTTTAATATCAATTAAAATTCAAAAATGCACATAAAATCAAAAAATGCATGAAATGTTAATATTTTTTATCTAAAAAAAACTAGATTCAATCATGAATCCATGGAAAAAAGAATGGAATTAATTGAGTCATGTTCCAATTTTTTTATGGATTATTCAATAACCATGTAAAATGAAGAAAATAAAATGAAAATGCAAGGAAATTGATAAGCGCGTGGTGCAGGTAGCAAATATTCTCAGTTCATTTCAGGGTTGGGCCCAAAAAGGGGGTGTGAGTATCAATTAGTGACTAAGCCCACCCAGATTACTTAAATGAAACGTTGCGTTCAAGTACTCAGCCTCCTTCACAAAGTGAAATCAATTCGTGGCCGTTGGATCCTTCCCAGGTCAAAGTCCTCAGCCCAATCCAATGGCTATCTAGTCATCTTCTTCCTTTTGAATTTCTGAAGCTTCCTTCACCTGTGCGCGCTAGGGTCACCGCCGGTGACTTCTCCGATCAGCCACTCCTAACCCTAACTCTCTCCACAAGCCTCCAATCCAAATGGTCTCTACACGAATCTTGTCCCAAATTTCACAAGGAATCTTCCTATACTTCTCAATCATTCTAAAAGCTCAAGAATCCAAGAATAGCACTCTCAACCGAAAATTGCATAAACCCTAAATTGTCACAAATCTTCCAATTAATGATCCAGAAAGCTTCCTACACCAGCCTATAATGATTCTAACCTAACAAATCCTATTGATTCTACCTAAATTAAGCCATGGAATGAGAATTACATACCTGGTAAAATCGTGTGAACAGAGTGGTTAAATCTTCAAATCAACCCTCAAGAACTTCCAGACTCCTTCACTAGCCTCCAATCAACCTTCTGTATGCAAAGAAAAGAGTTGAAACTTGATAGATTCTTGAACCCGATTCTGAGTTGCAAGCTTCAAACTCCAATGGCCAACTCACGATTCTTCCACAGTTTTGCCTTGAATTTGATCTGGGATCAATCACCAACCTCAGAGCAAGCTATTGGGATCAAGAACTTGGACTGAAATGGGTCCAATGGCTGTAACAGATTTTGATTTGCAATGTGCAAATTCAAAATGCAATCTCACTCTCCTCTCTCAATTCTCACCAACGTTGGCTCTGAATCACTTCATAATCATATATAGGACATGAATGAATGATCTAGAAAGTTCTGGATCACTCTTATGAGAAGTTCAATATCTCATCTCACTTGAAATTCAATCTCATGCCATGGTCATATCAGTTTTGCTAGCAGCTTGCATTTGCCCTCATTCTCATCCAAATTCTCTCCACATGAGATTTTGAGTGTGTTTGGATGTGTTTGCACCTTGGTTTTGATCTTATGAGAAGTTTGGCATATGTACCTTAAGCCTTAAGTAACAAAATACAACTCCATGATTTTGACCTCAAATGAGAAAAGTAATATTGCCAATGTCTTTAAAATGCATTTTACAATCAAAATGACATATAGGTTTGTCTCATTTGGTCACCAAATGAAAAATCACAAATTTGGTCCTTTTAATGAACTTTAATTCTTCCTTTTTAAGTCAATTTTGCAATTTTTAGTTACAAGAAATTACAACCTATCATGACCACTTGGCTAGCCTTAAAACATCATTTTGAACAAGTTTGATGTTGAACATTTTCCCATTTGAAGCTTGCAAATAGGAGTTATGGACTTATGATTGAAATGACCTATAATCTCCAAATGCCCAAAATACCCTTGACTTGTCAAAGCCATAACTTGAGTTCTACAAATCCTATCAAGGACTTCTAGTACTCTCTATAAATCTAAGAGGATAAGGAACAACATTCATGTTGACCAAAAGTTCATAGGAATCATCCTTCTAGGGCAAAAGTTTCATGCAAGTTGGGTAACTTTCAAGCTCCAAATTCACATTCATCTGATGACCTATAACTTGTCAAAGCCATAACTTGAGTTCTACAAATCCTATCAAGGACTTCTAGCATTCAAATTAAATCTAGGATCATGCTCTACCACAATCATGTTGGGGGCAAGATGAGATGACAATCACATCTTGAGCTAAATTGCCTTGAAGATAGGGGTCAAACTAGGGGATTTTACACTATCAAGCCTTAGAAACCCTAGCATGAAATTTCTCAAGCTCTTCAATCATGATGAGTTAACCTTGGAATCCTCCTTATATAATCTCAATGCATCAATCCATGATCACATGGCTCTTGAATTGGGTCTCAACCTTGTTCAAATCATCAGTTGACCTAGGATTGACCCAGTCAAACCCTAGCTGCACCAATCATGGCTGAGCCTTCTCAATCTTACACAATGACCTGTCTAGACCTAAAAGTGATCTTCAACACTTCTCATGAGCTCTCTTAAGACCTCAAGTCCATCTCCATGACCTCAGAATCATCTGATGGCTTTCCACAACTTTCAAGCTAGGAGACCTACATACTTGGCTTCAACCACTCTCTCTGAGGATCTTTTAACTTCTCTGACAAGGGTATCAACCCTTGAGCACTTGAATAACCTTCTTAGCTAGCTTCATAGTCTTGATTGGCCCTTGATTGGTAATCATACCTCTTGATCTCCTGCATATCTGTCAATGAAATGCAAATGATAATGCTAATGTGAATGAAATGAAACACAAGCTAGGTAAAGAAATGGGCAAATTTTGGGGTGCAACAGCTGCCCCTATTCAAACGGCTTGGACCTGACTGGGTGAGAAGTGAATGACTCTCAAACCATCAAGGTAAAATACGGTTGAATACCAACAAACCCGGAAATTTTCCAACTGCGCAAGTACACGGTACTCTGATGGGGAAAAATCTTCGGAAACTGAAACAATAGTTGCACGGCAGCTAGCTGAAGAATTGGTCACACGGCAACCGGTGAAATGTCTAATCTCAAATCTCTGTCAGGATGATCATTTGATTTCGCTGCAGATACTCGTCCTAAAGTCATCAAGGGATCACTAGTTACACGGTAACTGGCAATGCATAGTTGATATTGCCGTCAGGCATTCTGCGACACTGCTGCGGAAGAGTTCTTCGGGACTGATCAGGTCATTAGGAACTTTTTTAACAATCAATTTAATCATGTTGTCGGGCATTCAAAGAGATTCTCGGGCGTCAGCCAGACTTCATCAGTAAGTCGGAAAAAGAATCCTCAATCAATTATGAACCAGTAAGGATGTCTGATATTTCACCGTCAGGCACTCCGCGTCAGCTGGGAGAACTGCTTTGACATCACAGCTGGACTTCATCAGTAAGTCTGGGGTTTTGGCACCGCTGCCAGACTTCAATCATCAAGTATGCAAGGAAATTTCAACTTCTCTGTTGAAAACATGCTGGGGATGACCCATCTCCGCTAGGGATTCTGGAGAACTATCAAGTAACTCTGCTTCGGGGATCCAGATATCATTCTGGGTGAATCAACTCTGCTGAAGACTTCAAGAATCATCTTTGGACAAATAACTCCATCGGGAACTTCAAGAATCATCTTGAGCCAATAGCTCTGCTGGAGACTTCAGGAATCATCTTAAGCAAACGCCCTGTCGGGGACTCTAAGCATCAGCTTAAGCACCCTCTCTGGTGACTTCACTGGGGGTTTTAAGAATCATCTTAAGCAATCAACTTCATTGAGGAGTTCAAGAATCATCTTGGGCGAGCGACTTTGCTGGGGTAATTCAAGAATCATCCTGAGCCACACAACTCTTCTGAGATTTCAGGACTCATCCTGAGCAGACATCCTATCGGGGAACACCTGCAAAACAAGAACGGTAACGACCTAGCTCATGTTTCATATGCATATGATCGACAATGGTGCAATGCTCCACACGGTGGAAATGCTACGCGTTTTTAGGGTAAATGCTATGCAATCATGCAAAATGCTATGACCCCATCAGCAAAATAAATGCTGAAGGGAGGATCCTTCTGTCAAGGGGAAAGGACCACTCTGGTGGAGAGGAGGAACCATCCTGCCGAGGAGAAGAAGTTACACCAATCTCAATTGGATTCCTCCTGAGGAAACGAACTTCAGTCGACTGCTGCAGGGGAATAAAGCTCTACGAGAACCTGAACCTGCCCATCTGGGTATTCAAACTACAAACTGCCGAGGGAAACGATGTCAATCGCAGAAATAAACTGCGTGGTCTTCGCGGCTAAACTTTCCTGGACATAACGACTCCAGTGGGGAAATACAGCATCAGCTATTCAACACTCTACTAGAGAAAACCAATCGTGGCCTGAACGCTTTCCAAGGACTCGGCTTTCTTGGAGATCTGCAAACTCGGCTGGGGAAGTAGGAATCATCCTGCATGCCGGGGAGAACACAACTCTGTGGGGAATTTCAATTCTGCTGGAGACTTCAGTCTTGAACTTTCAATTGTTGCGCACTTCAGTATATGACTCAGCTAGGGAAGCGACGATCCTTCAGGATGCATCTGATTGGGGAGAGAATCTTCTCTGCTTGGGGACGCATATGGCGCACTGCCTGGTATATGCTACACCTGCAACAATACAAACAAACAGACAAGATACCCTTCTCAAAGGGACCTATCAAAGTTATCATCTTGTGACGATGTTCAAGTAATTCATTATTTCAACGATCAGTGGCCTAGGCCAGTAAGTTTATGCATGTGCATTTTATCAAAAACATTGGCGTTCTTTTTCGCAAACAAAACAGATAAATGCTAAACAAACAAACATAATTGCTGAATAGTATACACTTTATTGATAACGAACCCCTGAATGGGCAAAAATGTTTTACAACAGATGCAAGCTCCTGGGATGAGGAAGCTGCGCAAATATAAAACATAAATATACAACAGTATATACACAAATATCGGCAATGAGGCATAGACGAACACCATGAGTTGATCCCTCTATGACCCACTCGACTTCGATACTTCTCCGACGCTTCAGCTTTAGAAGAGATTGATTCAGATAAACGGCCCTCAGGTCTTCCAAACCACTAAACAATGAGAGTCCATACACGGAATGCAGTCATTTGCTTTTTCAAATCCCTAACTTTTTCCTGAATCGCCCTTTCGGGTTTTCGATTCACTGGGATACCCTTTTTTGCCAAAGTCGCCCTTCCGGGTTTTCGACTTCGCGGGTGTACATTCTTTTCTTTATATCCCTAATTTTTGCCCGAACCTTTTTCCTTTTTTCTGGTTTGCCGGGATGCCCCATTTTTGCCTGGATATTCTTTTTCTTTCCAGCGGGTCATTCTTTAAGCAAAGTATTTTTTAACTGCGTCCGCGTTCACCGGGGATGCAAAATCTTCGCCATCCATCGTGGATAACAACAAGGCTCCTCCCGAAAAGACCTTGCTGACGACGTACGGACCTTCATAATTGGGAGTCCACTTGCCCCGGTGATCGGAGTGTGGAGGAAGAATCTTCTTCAGGATGAGATCACCCGTCTGAAAGCTTCTAGGACGCACCTTCTTGTCATAAGCTTTCTACATTCGACTTTGGTATAGACGACCATATGCAATCGATGCTAATCTCTTCTCTTCCATCAGGCTGAGTTGGTTTAGACGGTTCTTAATGCATTCCGCCTCATCGAATTTTACATCAACCAAAACTCGCAAAGAAGGAATCTCAACTTCCAATGGTAGGACAGCTTCCATACCGTACACCAGTGAGAAAGGAGTTGCCCCGGTTGATGTACGCACCGTTGTACAATAACCGTGGAGTGCAAATGGAAACATCTCGTGTCAATCCTTATAGGTCACAACCATCTTCTGTACAATCTTCTTAATGTTCTTATTGGCCACTTCAACGGTGCCATTCATCTTCAGCCGGTAAGGAGATGAGTTGTGGTGTTCAATCTTGAAACTCTGGCACAGCTCCTTCATCATCTTGTTATTCAGATTCGAACTATTATCAGTAATGATCTGTTCGGGAATTCCGTAACGACAGATGATGTCCCTCTTTATGAATTTAGCCACCACCTGCTTGGTCACATTAGCGTATGAGGCTGCCTCCACCCACTTGGTGAAGTAGTCGATAGCTACCAGAATGAAGCGATGACCATTAGATGCAGTGGGCTCGACCTTGCCTATCATGTCGATGCCCCACATGGAGAACGGCCACGGGGAGGACATGACATTTAACGGGCACGGCGGCACGTGAATCTTATCAGCATAAATCTGGCACTTATGACATCTCTTCGCGAATTTAAAGCAATCCGATTCCATCGTCAGCCAGTAATATCCTGCTCTCAGGATCTTTCTTGTCATAGCATGCCCGTCGGCGTGCGTACCAAATGTGCCTTCATGGACTTCTTCCATGAGCATACTCGCCTCTTTCTCATCTACACATCTGAGTAGCACGAGATCGTGGTTTCTTTTATACAAAACTCCATCAGGATTAAGATAAAAATTTTCGGAGAGCCTCCTCAGAGTCTTCTTATCCTGGGTTGACGCTCCCGCAGGATACTCCTTAGTCATAAGGAAGGTCTGGATATCATGGAACCATGGCTTGCCGTCAGAGGCTTCCTCGATCGCAAAGACGAAAGCAGGTCTATCAAGACGAGAAAGGACAATCCTTGGGGCTTCATTCCAAAAATTGACTTTATACATCGAAGCCAACGTGGCTAAGGCATCGGCCATTTGATTTTCAGCCCTGGGCATATGATGGAGTTCCACTCGACTAAAGAACGGAAGCAGCCTTCTAGCATAGTTCATGTATGGCACCAAATTTGATTGGCGAGTCTCCCACTCCCCTTTAATCTGGTTAATCACAAGCGCCGAGTCACCATATACATCCAGGTTCTTGATTCTCAAATCAATTGCTTCCTCTAGACCCATGATGCATGCTTCGTACTCCGCTTCATTATTGGTGACCGGAAACGTCAGTCTCGCAGTGAACGGGATGTGGGATCATTGGGGAGTCGTGATGATCGCCCCAATGCCACTTCCATAAGAGTTAACCGCCCCGTCAAATATCAATTTCCATTGGGATTTCCTATCTGGACCCTCGTCGGGCAACGGTTCATCACAATCTTTCGCTTTGAGAAACATGGTATCCTCATCAGGGAATTCAAATTTCATCGGCTGATAATCTTCGATAGGCTGTTCGGCAAGGTACTTAGACAATACGCTTCCCTTGATGGCCTTCTGGGAAACATACTGAATGTCATATTCTGTCAACACCATTTGCCATCTGGCAATCCTGCCCGAAAGCGCTTGCTTCTCGAAGACGTACTTGATCGGATCCATCTTCGAAATTAGCATGGTGGTGTGATTGAGCATGTACTGTCGTAAACGTTTGGCAGCCCAGGCTAATGCACAACACGTCTTCTCCAGCATCGAGTAACGAGATTCACCGTCTGTGAACTTTTTACTCAAATAGTAAATGGCATGCTCCTTTCTGCCCGTCTCGTCATGCTGACCGAGAACACACCCCATACTATTCTCATGAACTGTCAAGTACATGATTAAAGGTCGTTCGGCCACTGGGGGAATCAAGATTGGAGGTTCCTGCAGATACTGTTTTATCTTATCGAATGCCTTCTGGCAATCCTCGTTCCAGATAATCGCCTGATCTTTCTTTAGTAGTTTGAACATCGGTTCACACGTGGCCGTGAGCTGAGAGATAAACCTTGCAATGTAGTTTATCCTGCCCAGGAAACCACGAACTTCTTTTTCTGTTTTTGGCGCTGGCATTTCTTGTATTGCTTTTATTTTCGCAGGATCAACCTCAATGCCTCTTTCGCTCACAATAAAGCCCAGTAGTTTTCCCGACCGTACTCCGAAAGTACACTTGTTAGGATTCAGCCTCAACCTGAACTTCCTAAGCCTCTCAAAAAGCTTCAGCAAAGTGACCAGGTGTCCCTCCTCCATTTGGGACTTCGCAATCATGTCATCAACATAGACTTCAATCTCATGATGAATCATATCATGAAACAAAGTAACCATTGCTCGTTGGTAAGTGGCCCCTGCGTTCTTCAGACCGAAAGGCATTACCTTGTAGCAAAATGTTCCCCAGGGCGTAATAAACGTAGTTTTCTCCATGTCCTCCGGCGCCATCTTGATCTGATTGTAGCCGGAGAAGCCATCCATGAACGAAAATACGGAGAACTGAGTTGTATTGTCGACCAACACATCAATATGAGGGAGCGGGAAATCATATTTAGGGCTCGCCCTATTCAAATCCCGATAATCGACGCACATTCGCACCTTACCGTCCTTCTTTGGTACAGGCACTATGTTGGCGACCCACGGAGGGTAAGTGGTGACCGCTAAGAAGCCAGCATCAAGCTGTTTCTGCACTTCTTCTTTGATCTTAACGGCCATATCTGGTCGTGTCCTTCTAAGCTTCTGCTTAACGGGAGGACAATTCTCTCGCAGCGGCAAGTGGTGGACCACAATGTCAGTGTCAAGTCCGGGCATATCTTCGTATGACCAAGCAAAGACGTCACTATACTCTCTCAGCATCTCGACCAATATCTGCTTGACATCACTCTGCAATGCAGCTCCTATCCTGACATTCCTGACCAGTTCTTCAGAACCCAGATTCATAATCTCGATCTCTTCTTTGTGAGGCAGAATAACTTTCTCTTATTGTTTCAATAAGCGGGCCAACTCTTCGGGAAGGTCTTCGTCTTCATCAATCTCTTCTTCGGCTTGATAGATCGGGCAATCGAAGTTGAAGTGAGTCGTAGAAGGTCCAGAGTCGATGTCATCTGCTATGTGGATCCTGCAATAACAAGGGTTAAGCTTAAAACAAGGATATGCAGGTTAGCACAAACCCCATTGCCATCTTATTGTTTTTCAAAACAAATATAAAACAGGAATAACAGAGATCACAATATTTGAATACGAAGAAAAATGCCTTTTGATCTCTTGGTAAAATGCATGTACATAATCAAACAAGGCCCTGACAATAAAACCACTATGCCCCGGGTAGGACATAGGGTTGTACAATGATTGGAGAAAGTAAATCATTACTCTTTGCCTGTCACTTGGATGTTATCCCTGATGGACCAGTTGTTGAGGCTCTCGCCTGATTTGCTTGGCTTGATCCAAGAGTCTAGGTCGCAATCACTGTCTTCGCCGTCTTCAGACACTGCGTTGACACTTTCAAATATTACTCTGCCGCTTGTAAACTGGATCAGCCCTTTACCTCGCGACGCACTGTGAGAAGAGGAGGCTTCAGCCGCAGGAGAGTATCCCAACCCAAACTTGTCCTGCTTGTTGGGTATCTCTAGAATCTGCCCCCAGCCTGAGGTAGATCCGGCTTGAACAACGGCCCGGGCTTCCTTGAAGGAAGAGAGAGTCATCTCTGGTTTTTCAGTCATTACAGGAGCCACGCTCTTGACTTTAACAGCTTCGAACGCCTGACATAGGGTTTCGTGGATTTCGCCATCCATCTCAACATATTTGAAGGACGACAAATGGCTCACCATTATATCTTCCTCGCCATAAACGGTTACGATGCTGCCTCCGACAACATACTTGAGCTTTTGGTGCAACGTGGAGGTCACGGCACCCGCAGAGTGGATCCATGGCCGGCCTAAGAGACAGCTGTAGGCAGGCATGATGTCCATAATGTAAAAGACTGCGTCGAATGTTTCCGGCCCAACTTGGATTGGCAACGTCACCTCCCCGAAAACATGACGTTTGGTTCCATCGAACGCTTTCACAACCAGATCACTGGGTGTGCAAATCAATCCTCGAGTATCCAACTTCATCAATGCTTTCTTCGGAAGAACATTGAGTGACGATCCCGTGTCCACCAACACGTGAGACATAATTGTTCCCCTACACTCTATCGAGATGTGCAGAGCACTATTGTGGTTTCTTCCCTTCGGCGTCAGCTCCAGGTCGGTGAACCCTAACCCGTTCCCAGCATTCACGTGGGCTACGACGCCTTCCAACTGGTTGACCGATATTTCCTGCGGTACATACGTGGCATTCAACACCTTCAGCAGCGCGTTGCGATGTGCCTCAGAACACAGCAACAAATTCAGGATGGAAATTTTCGAGGGTGTTTGATGGAGATGATCCACGATCTTGTAGTCACTCTTCTTGATCAACCTCATAAACTCTTCAGCGTCTTTAGCAAGTAAGTCCTTCTCTACCCCACGAGGGGTTTCTTCAACGACTTTACTCTTTCCTTTATCAGTTACATCAGCTTTGTCCGCTTTGTCTGCCACAACCTCAGGTGGAGCGAACACTCTTCCGCTGCGAGTAATTCCGCCAATTCCCACTAGGTTATCCACAGACTGCCCGAATGGTTCCAATTCTAACTTCTGTCCGTTACAGTAGACGTCTGCCCCATAATGCCACGGGACGACATTAGTGCTTTCAAAAGGTATCGGCCCAACTTTGGTGATGGTAACTGTGGGCGGTCGGGGTGTAGAAATAGTGATTGTCCGGCGAGGGATGGTGATGGTGGCAAACTCATCATCTTGCTTCAGCATTACCTCTCCAGATCCACATTCGGCCCTTCGGCTGAACTGCAGGATTCCTTCAGTCATCAGACTCTGAATCCCCTCTATCAACTGTTCACATCCATCAGGACGAGTCGCACAACCCATACACAGTTCTCCACAGCCAGGGAAGAAACCTCTTTTCATCAGCTTGGCTTTAACGAAGCTAAGCGGTGTTTTCAGATCCTTGACATCAGTCAACAAATCCAAGCTCTCGTCTTCTATAATGGCATTTACCCCACCTCCCCTATGATTCGGCATAGGGTTCTTCGTGACGTTTGGCACATTATCTGAGAAATTGATGATCTTAGCGTCCACCATATCCTGCACCTTGTGCTTGAAGGCTTTGCAATTTTCTATCGTGTGGCCCGGTGCCCCTGAGTGAAACTCACAAGTCGCATTCGCATCATAACCCGGCGGAGGTGCCCCTGTCAAGGGAGCCAGGGTTCTCTTCTGGATTAGCTGTAACTGGAGCAGAGTCTGTAACAGTTGAGCATAAGACATGGGCGGCGTCTCGAGGTGACGACTTGATAGAGGTGCCCTGTTCTGATACTTCCTGTACCCTTGCTGATTCGGCTGTTGCTGCTGCTGTGGCTGTTGCACCGCGGGGATGGTTATGCTGGCCACCTGCTGGTGCTGGCCTTTGCCTTTCCTTCGAGCGTTGGACACGGCGCTCGTCTCTCCTTCCCGCCTTTTGCCATCATATGGTTTCTTTCCCCCTCCAGCTGAGGATAGATCGCCTTGAATTTTCCCCAGTTTGATCCCATTTTCAACGTGCTCACCCGTGATAATGAGATCTGAGAAGCTTCCAGACATACTGCTGACCAATTTCTCGTAATAAACCCCTGGGAGGGTGGCTACGAACATTTCAACAAGCTCCCGTTCAACCATCGACGGCTGAACCCTAGCTGCTAATTCACGCCACCTCTGGGCGTATTCTTTGAACCCTTCGTTGTTCCTTTGTGACAAATTTTGCAGTTGGACCCGGTTCGGAGCCAAGTCACTGTTATATTGGTAATGATGCACGAATGCTTCAGCAAGTTCCTTCCACGTGCGCACACTGGTAGGTTCCAGACTCATGTACCATTCCAGGGAGGGCCCGGACAAGCTATCCTGAAAGAAGTGCATCAGCAACTTCTCGTCTTCAGAGTGAGCGGACATTTTCCGGTAGTATGATCTCAGATGGACGCGAGGGCAAGTGGTGCCCTTGTACTTCTCAAAGTCGGGTACCTTGAACTTGGGAGGCACCTTGAAATCTGCAATCAGTCCCAACTTGGACATGTCAACCCCCATAGTGTCCAAGTTCTCGAAATTCCTCATCTTGTCCTCGAGTGCCTTAAACCTCAGACGTGCTTCAGCAGTCAGCTCTCCTTCAGCACCTTTCTGTGAGAACACATCGTCTTGACGGTCTTCTAACCATGGCTGAGGCCCATACAGATTTCCAACACCTGTGTTGCCGTTGCCCAGCCTAACATTGACATTAGCTTCGAAATTCCCATTACCGACGCCATTCGTATTACCATTGAGCCCCATGTTAGCGATCACGTTTCCGTTGGCACTACCATTCCCCTCAGTCACGGGGATGCCATTCTGAGGAGTTTCAACAGGTGGAGGGGTTGGAACAGTCCCACCATGGAGTACACCATTGCTGTCAACCCTTGAAATCAGAGGCTGGACCAAAGTTCTGAGCTGGTCTTGGCCGTTGGCAACCACTTGCATGAGTTCCATGAAGCGGTCCATTCTCTCTCGGAGCTCTTGAACGTCAGTCTGCACTTGCTCCATAGCTCTAGCTTGGTTTGCTCTGGTCGGATAGCGGTGGATTGGTCTTTGATCAATCCTGGAACAACCTGAAACAACCTGGTAAACAAAAGGTTTAGAAAAACGACAAAGTGCTCGTTATGCGGATGCTTGATGCAAATGCAAACGTGTGTCTGTGTGTTAGGGAGATATCCCCCGATCCTAGTGCCTGAGTGTCAGTGCTGATAATAAGAAGTCCGAGTCCAATCATGGAAATAACATCTCATATATATAAAGAAAGCCCATCAAGGCGGTACACAACGTCACTGAGTACAAGCTGAATCAATAGCATGACCTCAACCAACAAGCTTGGTGATGGTCAGCATACAACAATGATCAAAACAAAAGGATTACAAATAGTCAAGCACGGCCACGGGCGCGAAACTCTTCTAACAACCCCTTCGTTTCTGAATGATCAGGCCGAGTGAGTAACCCTTCGACGAGTAACTCTCTCTGTATAATGGTGTACTAAAGACCTTCAACTGAGTCTTCCCATGCTCCTTCGCTGAAACAATCTTCTAACTTCCGCTTCTTGGATTCAAACGTCAGTTTGCGCTCCTTCAGGTTAGCAAGAGCCTTGTTGAGCAGGCCTTCAGCGGCATATCTGCGAGCGGTTTCTTCATCAAACCCCTTCTCACTAGCCTTTACCTGGGCTTTCAGCTTGGAGATCTGCTGCTTCAGCTTATCCTCCCGTTCCTTGTCGTTGGCTAGGGTGACCTTCCAATGCTGATTAAACTTGGATATTCTCCGGTACGCTTCATCCAAGTGCTGCTTCTTAGTGGCCAGTACATCATTGACAACTTTGAAGTCTCGACCCAAGCGCTCATGCTCAGCTATCTGCTTAGTCAAATCTGTCCCTAACTGGTTCACCAGCTCTGTTTGCCTCTTGAAGGAATGGACGACTTCGCTTCTCTCGCTTCTGAGTTGAGCCAATTCTTTCTCCAGTTCTTCATTTTCCTTTTTCAGCTCATCTCTCTCAGCTAACACTTGATTATGCTGCTGAATAGGCACAGTGGTAGGCTCTTCAATCACTGGAGGGCTTTCTGGCTTGGTAGGAGGAAACAGCATCCCTATAGCATCTACTATGGCTCTGATCCAAGTCACATATGGGGCGTAGGCCCGGCTGTTACTTTTTCCCAGCAATGGCTTTCCCCGCTTACTGATACCATTCCAAGCGTGCCGAAGCTTAGATAACATATCCCCCTCTAGAAGACCAGTGAGGTACAGAGATTCCTGCACCTCTTCATCCTTCGGCGGAGCTCTCAAAGCATAAGCAAACTGTCGGACCAGCAGAGATGGATTATAGTTTATACAGCCTTTCCTTCCTATCAAGGGCGCATTCGGAAACCCGCTGCAGCTGAAGATAATCTCAGTACCTAACCTATCTCTATCAAACCAGGCAACATCCTCCGCTGATAAACTCATCAAACGCTCAGACCACTCAGCTGTGGCTGCAGACGAAGCAAAGGGACCCTTCTTGGGTAGGTGACTATCAAGCCATCTATAGAGCAGGGGCACACAACACGAGACATTCTTGCCCCTTCTGTTCTCGTTTTTATAGTGGACGGAATGGTAGACATCTCCTATCAAGGTAGGGACTGGATTCCCTGATGCAAAGATGTGAAATGCATCGAAGTCTACAAAGTCGGGCATATTGTGGAACAGAATGATGCCATATATGCACAGAGCAAGGATGGCGTTGAACACGATCCAACATCCATCTTTGGCGCACTATTGGGCCTTTCCCACTAAGAACTGCAAGGAGAAACCAGGAACTCTGTTCCAACTAAACAATACCAACTCGGAGGCATCCAGATGAAGTGAAGGAGTTAGACTAGCCAGATTAGGCTCAACATCCATATGAACAAAACGCATCTGACTCTTGATAGGCACACCTAAAAAATCAGCATACGCCTCTAGTGTGGGTGTGAGAATAAAGTCCTGGAAAGTAAAGCATCCCAAAGGAGGATCGTAGAACTGCAGCAAGGAGTGCAACCCATTCAACTCAAACGCAGAGGGTTTATGAACCAGGCTGAGCAGTTTACCATAAGACTTTCTGGATTCATCTCTCACAGAATCATCTTCTAAAGCAATTAAACCAGTCAGCTGAACAACATCAGGAGTGGGGAGCTTGTAAGCCACAGTCTTCCTCAGAGAACCCATAATAGCACAACAGAAGGCAAGAAAACCTGAATCGGGGGAAACGGTACCTGCAACACAGACACACGTTAATGAAATGCAAATGAGTATGCAAAGCAATGTAAAATGCAATCATGCAGCAGGAGATCAAGACGACTGTGTTGTTGAAGAGATGAAGGTTCTGTATCAACAAAACCATAATACTGCTCTGTCAAGAACAACCCTATCTCCGATGAGAAGAAAACCCCGACATCGGACCATAAACCTGCTCTGTCGAGAACAAACACACATCTGATAATAAGGACCTTTGATACAGGACCATAAATCTGCTCTATCAAGAACAATCATACATCTGACAATAAGGACCTCTGATACAGGACCATAAATATGCTATATCAAGAACAAACATATATCTGATAATAAGGACCTCTGATACAGGACCGTAACTCTGCTCTGTCAAGAACACATACACATCTGATGATGAGAACCTCTGATACCAACAAAACTGATTCACTATCAAGAAAACCAGGTAGTCTGAAGGTTAAGGTTTCCTGCAACAAACCCGACCCTGCTCACAGGTATGGACCTAAACTGACACAAGTTCGGCATCATATGCGGTCATCAGCGTCACAGACATTCAAGAGGGGTGATACGATACCCAGAAGGTGTGGCATCACCATCTCCTGAAGCGGCCTCACTCAGCTGAATTCCAAATGATCGGTCCCCAGAGTCGACAATCCTCCAAACCAATAACCCCTCAGGCCCAAAGGGCCGGAAAAGAAGTCAACCGAGAGAACCTCGTCTGAGCATGGATTTCATGAGACACTAGTGCTTGCAAAGCAAGCACGCGCCCACTAATTTCCACAACTAATGCTAAGTACACTCAAGCCTGGGTCTGGCCTCTCACTCATCAGAATGCCCCTCCCACAACAGCACAGATAATCATATCATACTGAAAATAAAATGCGGGAAATAAAATGCGATAAATAAACACAACCCGACAAGTAATCATACAAGCGCTAGGATTGACTCTCGCAGGGGACGTTGGATCCCCAAACTGACTCGCATAAGGGACGTTGGATCCCCAGGAAACTATCAAGTCCCCAGCAGAGTCGCCAGCTGTCGCTACCGCGAAAATAAGGTGCCGGCAAAACAGAAGATTCGCCACCTTTCGTTATTTATCCCTCAAAACGGGAAAGGAAACGATCAGAAAAACCTGACGAATAGGTATAAGACAAGGTCATCGCAACCATTGTCTGGGTTCGGGAGTCGGTTACGCAAGGGGAAGGTATTAGCACCCCTCATGTCCATCGTACTCGATGGGATCCACGCTTGTTGTGTTTATCGGACGGGTTGGTTTTACTATCTACCTATCAAGGCTGACTTAAAACAAAACAAAACAAAAGAAAAAAAGGACTCGACAAAGCATCGCGCTTTGGGCCTACGTATTCTCATCAGAGAAAATCAGAGTCGACGTAGTTCGGCTAACTACGGGGTACGGGGAAGGTGGAAGGTGGCTCGCCAATACGTCAGTATTGTGCCTACGTACTCTCAACAGGTATGAGAGATCAGAGCTTACGTAGTTCGGGATAATACGGAGTACGGGGATTCAGATTCATCTGTTTTTTCGAGCAGGGTTAACAAACAGTTCCAGCAGTTGGATGTACGCAGCTCGACCTTTGGAGACTTAGGCGTTACCATTTGCGGTAGAACTGGGAGTTAACGACACTCTTTTCTTCAGAAAAGCTTCCTTTGAATTATGGGCCCACGGGGCAAAAAGGTTTGAAGTTTGTTTTCTGTCTTTTACGGAAGAACTGTTTTTTATGTTTGTCTGTAGTTTGTACAGCACTAGAGACTATGACTTGAGGGTGAATGTGTTGCATGTCACCCAAAGGGTGCCATACTAAACATCCAGACTGTTGAAAAGAAACTCTCCAACAATCCTTTCTCAGATAGCTTAAGGCTCGTATCGCGCTTATACTAACTTGCCTTTATTACGTTTTTTACTGTTGTTTCAAGATGAGAAGAGAAAGGGACAACTACGGGGAGACTATCAAGTCCTAATGTTGTCATGCCAAGGATTCATCCTATGGCTGAGGTTTGAAACAGGGAACTCCTAGAAGTTATCATGCATAGGTGTCAACCTAAAGTTCTAATCATCACTTCCTTAACAAAGGAAGTGAGATTCCTAGGGGATCATGTCAATGATAAACAGCAACAGATAAAGCATCAGCTAGACAGTAAACAGTAAACGACTGTAAACATGCATGCAATGCAAGTGAGGGAGGAAATGTGTGTGGGGCATCAGCCTCCACAAGCTCATCTCAACCTCAAGCCAGATATGAATAACTGTGATCATACAGAGGAAATGACATCCTATCAAGCAAAATATAATAACTGCAATCATACAGAAGAAATGAGATAAAATGCCATCAAGCAAACCCAACTAACCACATAGGCAAGGGAGCAGGGCTCTACCGAATACCCGCAAGCAAAGCCATACAGTAAAAATACAAGCAGAGGGAGCAACTCAGCCTCTAGTGCAATCATGCTCCTAGTTTACATCAATCTAAATATGAACTTATTCTAATGCATCAAGCAAATCAAACAAGTCACACCAATACAGTTGCACAGAAAGAAAACAGACAGGAAAGAAAACAGATCAACATCTCCCACAGTAAAGCTCTCCTCTGTCAGCAGTTCAGTCATCAGTCTTCAACTACTCTTCAAGGCTATCATCCTCAATAGCAAGTGTCAACTTGCTTCTAATACATCCCCATAAGTATCAACTTATCCTCTCTTCCTTAGGCCTCAGCCCCAATGTGAACTCTACCTCCAAGCTTCACTCCTAATATCTAGTATCAACTTGGCCCCTGCAGGCTCTCAATGTATCAACATAAGTATCAACTTATTCTTTCTTCTTCAAGCCTCAGCTCTTCACTCAATTTCAATTTGATCTTCTTCACAAGTGTCAACTTGTTCTTCTTCTTCTTCTTCAAGCTTCAGCTCTCTCTCTTTACCAGTATCAACTTGCCCTTCCTGATCTACAAGCTGCAGCTTCAATGGTAGTCCTCAAATACTGGAAAGTATCAACTCCTACCCCCTATCTTCTTCAATCAAGGAACTCCATCCTCTAGCAAGGGAGAAAGATTCATCTAACAAGAGCAAAGTTTGGATGATTGACAGCAGAGTGAAGACCAAAGGTCACCAATAAGCATCCTATCATCAAAGAAAGGGACCCTCAAAGGTTCTACCCACTTGTAAAGAGCCACACATCCTACCAAAGGAGGGATGAGGCCTTTACAAGGGGAACTTACATCATAGGGAAGAATGGAAGTGATCAACATCTTCCATGTTTATGAAGGAGGGGAATCTATCTAGAAGCTCTGCCTACAAACCCTAATCTTAACACCTAATCAACACTACACCAAAAGAAGGGAAATCTTCACATCCAAGCTTCTTCAAGCATTCCATGGTAGCCCAAGCTTGTCTTCAACATCATCCAAGAGCAAGAGAGGCAAAACTCTAATCTAAGGGAACTAACGAAGTCATTCTAGTTGAATTAGTGCATTAGAATCATCTAAAGTTAGCACCTAAGCTAAAATCAAACAAAAATAGTAAACTACATGTAAATTCCTACAAAAATTCCTAGGGGACCCTAATTCAATCATGAATCTACCATACAAAAATCAGAGGTTGAATCATCCACCAAGTTCTAGATATAAAACCTAAATTATAAGGTACTAGCCATAAACCCTAAAAATGGAGCTCCCAAAGTTTCAACCTAAAACTACCACTTACATTCATCACAAAAATGTGAGAGAAATCTAGGGGGAACATTCATATCTACGCTAGCTACACACAAAAAATCAAGGCAAAAATCATCATCAAATGATCAAACCAAATTCAACAAAATCAAGTATCAACCATGGTCATTTTAATATCAATTAAAATTCAAAAATGCACATAAAATCAAAAAATGCATGAAATGTTAATATTTTTTATCTAAAAAAAACTAGATTCAATCATGAATCCATGGAAAAAAGAATGGAATTAATTGAGTCATTTTCCAATTTTTTTATGGATTATTCAATAACCATGTAAAATGAAGAAAATAAAATGAAAATGCAAGGAAATTGATAAGCGCGTGGTGCATGTAGCAAATATTCTCAGTTCATTTCAGGGTTGGGCCCAAAAAGGGGGTGTGAATATCAATTAGTGACTAAGCCCACCCAGATTACTTAAATGAAACGCTGCGTTCAAGTACTCAGCCTCCTTCACAAAGTGAAATCAATTCGTGGCCGTTGGATCCTTCCCAGGTCAAAGTCCTCAACCCAATCCAATGGCTATCTAGTCATCTTCTTCCTTTTGAATTTCTGAAGCTTCCTTCACCTGCGCGCGCTAGGGTCACCGCCGGTGACTTCTCCGATAAGCCACTCCCAACCCTAACTCTCTCCACAAGCCTCCAATCCAAATGGTCTCTACACGAATCTTGTCCCAAATTTGACAAGGAATCTTCCTATACTACTCAATCATTCTAAAAGCTCAAGAATCCAAGAATAGCACTCTCAACCAAAAATTGCATAAACCCTAAATTGTCACCAATCTTCCAATTAATGATCCAGAAAGCTTCCTACACCAGCCTACAATGATTCTAACCTAACAAATCCTATTGATTCTACCTAAATTAAGCCATGGAATGAGAATTACATACCTGGTAAAATCGTGTGAACAGAGTGGTTAAATCTTCAAATCAACCCTCAAGAACTTCCAGACTACTTCACTAGCCTCCAATCAACCTTCTGTATGTGTCGCTACTGCGAAAATAAGGTGCCGGCACAACAGAAGAGTCGCCACCTTTCGTTATTTATCCCTCGGAGCGGGAAAGGAAACGATCGGAAAAACCTAACGAAAAAGGGTAAGACAAGGTCGTCGCAACCATTGTCTGGGTTCGGGAGTCGGTTACACAAGGGGAATGTATTAGCACCCCTCACGTCCGTCGTACTCGACGGGATCCACGCTTGTTGTGTTTACTGGACGAGTTGGTTTATCTATCTACCTATCAAGGCTGGCTTAAAAAGAAAAGAAAATGACTCGGCAAAGCGTCGCACTTTATGCCTACGTATTCTCATCAGAGAACGAGAAATCAGAGTCAACGTAGTTCGACCTACGGTGGGTTACGGGGAAGGTAGCTCACCAATACATCAGTATTATGCCTACGTACTCTCAACAGGTATGAGAGATCAGAGCTTACGTAGTTCGGGACACTACGGTTTATTTCCTGTTTTTTACGGAAGAAGTGTTTTTTTATTGTGTTTGCAATTTCAATCGCACTAGAGACTATGACCTGAGAGTGAATGCGTCGCATGTCATCCAAAGGGTACCATACTAAACATCCAGACTGTTGAAAAGAAACTCTCCAACAATCCTTTCTCAGATAGCTTAAGGCTCGTAACGTACGAAAGAAATCATTCATGATTACTGTATCTTAAGCTGTTTTGAGATGAGAAGAGAACAGGCTCAACTAGGAGGGAGACTATCAAGTCCTACTGTTGTCATGCCAAGGATTCATCCTATGGTCGAGGTTTGAACAGGGAACTCCTAGAAGTTATCATGCATAGGTTTCAACCTAAAGTTCTATCATCACTTCCTTATCAAAGGAAATGAGAGTCCTAAGAGATCATATCAATGATACACAGAAACAGACAAAGCATCAGCTTAAACAGTAAACAGCAATACGGTAAAATGCATGCAATGCAAGTGAGGGAGGAAATGTGTGTGGGGCATCAGCCTCCACAAGCTCATCTCAACCTCAAGCCAGAATGAATAACAGTAATCACACTGAAGAAATAAAACATGATATTAAGCAAGAACAGTAAACTGCAATCATACAGAAGAAATGAAATAAGATGCCATCAGGCAAACAAACCACATGGGCAAGGGAGCTGGGCTCTACCGAATACCCGCAAGCAAAGCCACACAGTAACAATACAAGCAGAGGGAGCAACTCAACCTCTAGTGCAATCATGCTCCTAGATTCTACCTAGTCTAGATATGGACTTATTCTAATGCATCAAGCAAGTCAAACAAGGCACATCAATACAGAAAAGAAAACAGAAGAAAGCAAATCAACTCCTCTCTCAACTCCAAGCTTCAGCCCTTCTAACAGCAACTCAGTCTTCAGACTTCAATCACTCTTGACAAATATCAATTTGCTTCTCCAGGTTTCAACCCTTCCACATAAGTTTCAACTTATCTTTTTCTTCAAGCTTCAGCTCTTTAATCAGCTCCACCTTCAGGCTTCACTCTTAACCACAAGTACCAACTTGATTCCTTCAGGATCTTCAATCTTCAGAGTAAGTATCAACTTAATCTTTGATCTTCAAGCTTCAGCTCTATACTCAATCTCAATTGAATCTTCTTCATAAGTATCAACTTAGTTTTTAGGCTCTCAAGCTCTCCTTGCTTTACCAGTCTCAACTTGGTCTTCTCCTCTTATAAGCTTCAGCTTCTCATGGAATCAATCACTTAGCAGTGTCAACTTCATCCTTCAGTCTTTTCTCAAGCCTCAGCTCTTCATTCAGTCTCAATTGCTTAGAAGTGTCAACTTCATCCTTCAATCTTTACTGGATCTTCATTAAGTATTCAAGTATCAACTTGCTCTTCTGGCTCTTCAAGCTTCAACTGAAATGGCAATGCTCAAGGAATCATCCTCTTCCATACTCTTCAATGAAGTCTTCATCTTCACACTCAAGCCCAACACCTCTCAAGATACTCACACCAGAGGAAATCACTTAACTGGGTAGGCTAGGGTGTTAAACTGCTTATTGACCACCAAAGGTGACCTATAAGGGTTCAACATCAAAAGAAGGGTTCCCTCAAAGGTTCTACTTCCTAGGTACCATCACTTATCCCTCCAAAGGAGAGAGGTGAATACCATGGAAGGACCTTGAATCATGGGGAGGAATGGAGGTGAGAGATGCCATCCATGTTTAAGAAAGAAGTTAACTAGGTCTAAGCTCTTCTTAATCCCTAACCCTAAAACAACAACAAAACAAACAGGATTCTCAAGCTCTCAAGCTCCTCAATCAATCTCCAAGTCTTCTACTATGCTCCTCAATGCTCCTCCAAAGCAAAACCAAGCTCACCAAGCCCACAAAGCAAAGCAAACAAGAATACAAGCCCACAGGGGCAACACAAACAACCATCAATTACAAAAAACAACTAAAAATAGCATACTATTATATTAAAAACTCATATAATTTCTAGGGGATCCTATATACCTACCTTTAATACCCTATATGTCCCAATATCTAACTTGACTTAGAAACCCAAAATTCTAGTGTTTTTGTGGACCTTTGTTAAGGATTGACCTAATTCTATACAACCTAAAGTCATCTAAGCAAAACAAATCAAACATTAATCATAAAATTATGGAATAAATCCAGAGGGGAGCTAAAGTCCTAATCTAACTATCCTAAAAAGAATGGCCTAAAAATTCAAAGGGAACTAGCTAAACAAAATTCTACAAGTTCATGCATCAACATAAAAGGAATAAAATGCTATTAAAAGAGAAAATACACAAAAAATATTAAAAATGCATGAAATGCAAATATTATGGTTTTATAATTTTCTAGACATTATCATGAAATGGGAGAAAAAAATACCCATGCAAAAATCATTAATTTTCTATTTATTATGATTTTTCAAAGATTAATGAAAAATGGAGAAAAAGAAATTAAAATATGAAATGTTTGGTGTGAATAGCAATGCCAGACAGTTCAAATCATGAATGGGCTCAAAATGGGGGTGCAGACAGTAAGGCACGCTAGGCCCAACTTTCATCAGAAATTAAATCAAAAAAACATAAAGAAAAAGAAAAGAGAACGGTGCAGAAAGTAACAAAATATAGTTAAAAATCCACTGGGCCATGATTTGGGGGTGGGGATATCAAATGAGCCCAATACCACAGTTAAATGGAACGATGCATTTCATGGTCTTCAGAGTTTCCCTCTTCAAACGAAATTGAATCTTAGCCATGGGATCTCCCCTCAATCAAAGGGTCTTCGCCTCATCCAACGGCCATCTCCTCATCTTCTTCCTCCAGCTAGGGTTCATAGTGAGGAAGCCATGGAAATTCAGAGCTTCAAGCTCACCTTCTCCAATTCGAACCTCATCAATTCTTGATGAAAAACCAAAATTCCAAACCCTAATCCGTCTAGAATTCCATGCTGAATCTAACCATGGTCTCAAAATCAATTGAAACATCCTAAATCTCCAAATCCGATCCAAGATCAAAGATAAGCTCAGACATCAACTTCAACAATCCTTGCAATTGATTACCTCAGAATGATCACCACCTCACATTGGTTAAATCTTGATATCTAATTCATGCTATAGCTCACTATATCTCATGTTCTTGATCCAAACAAAAATGGTGTCACCAACTGAAACCTCACCAATTGATCCCAAACTTCCCAGAATCCATCTCCTATTGGTCTCTAACCGTTCTATACTAACAATTCTCCCTAATCATGCCTAAATCATGGTGTAGAAGAAAAGTTACTAACCTGTTGAATCTTGATTAACAGATGGGGTAAACCTTCACTTCAAGCACTCAAACTCTTCAGAATCAATCCTTGAATGATGATAGAGCTTCTATTTGCAAAAGATTGGACCAAGAAAGCTTGAATCTCCAAACTCGATTGTGACTTGCAACCTTCAAAATCCAAGTGCTATCTCTTCAATTCTCCATGGTTTTGCTCTCAAATTGATCTGCACAGCTTCAGTGTGATCAAGGGAATGTGTTTGGATTGAAAAAAGGAAAGGAAATGAATCAGAATACAGAATTTGATTTCAACTTGCAATGGAAGCAAGTGAAATGGCTATCTCTCTCTTCTCTCAAATCTCTCACCAACCTTGCATCTGAGCAAGTTCTATACACTATATAGAGTGGTTTAGACTCATCTAGAACCATCTGGAACCATTCAATGAGAAATTGGAATTCTCATGTCATGAGTTTTTGGATTCATCCATCTCATACCTCATCTCATGCCATAGCCCTTGCAGCAACTTGCCTTGATCTGAAATTCTCCTTAGATGAGATATATGGCATGTTAAAACACTTAGCTAGCTTGTACATTGCCTTTCCTTGAGTTTTGCATTTGAACCTTATTATGCAAGCAACCAATTTCCAAAGCAACCCCATGATTTAGGCCGCAAATCAAAAAAGTGGCTGAACCATTGTTTTTAAAATGTTCTTTGGAGTCAAAATGACCTATCATATGCCATGGTTTGGATGTGTAACTTGGGATTTCCAATTTCCAACTTGAACTTATTTAACTTATGCCTCCATTTTAGGTCATTTTTACTACTTTTTGCTACAAGCCTTTTCAACATCTCATGACCTCTCTACTATCCTTAAAACATCATTCTAAGCAAGTTTGATGTTGAAGATTTTTCCATTTGAAGCTTGGAAATAAGAGATATGGCCTTATGCTTGAAATGACCTATAATCTCCAAATGACCAAAATGCCCTTGACTTGTCAAAGCCATAACTTGAGTTCTAAAAATCCTATCAAGGACTTCTAGTACTCTCTAGAAATCTAAGAAGATGAGGAACAACATTCGTGTTAACCAAGAGTTCATAGGAATCATCCTTCTTGGGCAAAAGTTGGATGCAAGTTGGGTGACTTTCAAGGACCCAGATTCACATACCTCAAATGACCTGTAACTTGTCAAAGTCATAACTTGAGCTCTACAAATCCTATCAAGGACTTCTAGTACTCAAATTAAAGATAAGAGAAAGCTCTACAACATTCATGTTGGGGGAAAGATGAGATGACAATCATATCTTGAGCTAAGCTGCCATAAAGATAGGGGTCAAACTAGGGGATTTTACACTATCAAGCCTTAGAAACCCTAGCTTGAAACTTCTCAAACTCCTTAATCATGATGAGTTGATCTTGGAATCATCCTTATGGCATCTCAATGCATCAATCCATGATCACATGGCTCTTGGATTAGGTCTCAACCCTCTCCAAATCATCAGTTGACCTAGGGTTGACCCAGTCAAACCCTAATTATACCACTCGTGGCTGAGTCTTCTTATTCTTGTACAATGACCTCTCTGGGCCTCATGATGGCTTTCAACACATCTCATAAGCTCTCTCAAAGCTTCAAGTCCATCCTCATGGTCTCAGAATCATCTGAGGAGCTCCCACAACTCTCAAGTTAGGAGGCACACAACCTTGGTTTTAACTAATCTTCCTGAGGATCTCTTAACTTCTCTGACAAGGGTATCAACCTTTAATCATCTGAATAACCTTCTTGGCTAGCTTCAAAGTCTTGATTGGTACTCATACCTCTTGATGAACACAAGCTAGGTAAATAAATGTTGGTCAAATTTTGGGGTGCAACAGCTGCCCCTATTCAAACGGCTTGAACCCGATTGGGTGAGGAGCGAACGACTCTCAACCAATCAGGGTGCGAGACGGTTGAATACTGACAAACCCAGAAATTTGCCAACCGCACAAGTACACGGTACTCTGATGGGAACACATCTTCGAAAACTGAAATATTAGCTGCACGACAACTGGCTGGAGAATCGGTCACACGGTAACCGGTAATACACGGTCGATCATGCCATCAGGCATCAGGACTCTTCGGGACTCATCAGGTCAACAATCATGTTGATCATGCCATCAGGAATTCAAAGAAAACTTTCGGGCATCATCCAGACTTCATTAGGTCAACCATCAGGTTGATCACGTTAAATCATGCCGTCAGGCATTCAAAGAACTTTCGGGCATCAGCCAGACTTCATCAGCAAGTCGGGAATAGAATTCTTGGTCAATCATGAACCAATTGGGAATATCCAAACCTCTGCCATCAGGCACTCCGCATCAGCTGAGAGAACTGCTTCATTCACATGGTCAAACTTCAATCATGAAGTCTTCAAGGGAAGTTTCAACTTCGCTATTCAGAAACCTGCTGGTGTTGACGCACCTCCGCTGGGGATTCTGGAGAAACTATCAAGTAACTCTGCTTCGGGGATCCAGAAATCATTCTAGATGAATCAACTCTGCTGAGGACTTCAAGAATCATCTTGGACAAATAACTCCGCCGGGGACTTCAATAATCATCTTGAACCGATAACCATGCTGGAGCTTTCAGGAATCATCCTGAGCAAACACTCTGTCGGGGACTCTAAGCATCAGCTTGAGCAACCAATTCTGGAGACTGCACTGGGGATCTTAAGAATCATCTTAAGCAAACGACCTCGCTGGGGCATTCAAGAATCATCTTGAGCCGAAGACTTCGCTGGGGACCTCAAGAATCATCTTGAGCAAGCGACTTCGTTGGGGAGAGTTTCAGGACTCATCCTGAGCAATCAATTCTGCGGCGGAACACCTACAAAACAAGAACGGTAACAACCTATATCATGTTTACTATGCATATGCTTCGGCAATGGCGCAATGCTCCACACGTTGGAAATGCTATGCGTTTATGATAAATGCTATGCAGTCATGCACAATGATGCGATCCCGTTGGCAAAATAAATGCTGAAGGGAGAATCCTCCTGTCAAGGAGAAAGAACTACTTAGATAGAGGAATCATCCTGCTGAGGAGAAAAAAGTCCCGCCAATCTCAATTGGACTCTACAGGGGAAACAACTTCAGTTGACTGCTGCGGGGAAGTGAACTTCAGTTGACTGCTGAGGGAAAGCAATGTCAATCGCGGGAATAAACTGCACGGCTACTCTCTTGGAGATAACGACTCTGGTGGGGAAGCACAACATCAGCTATTCAACACTCCACTGGGGAAAACCAATCATGGCCCCGAACGGCTTCCAAGGACTCGGCTCTCTTGGGGATCTGCGAACTTGGCTGAGGAAGAAGAAATCATTCTGCTTGCTAGGGAGAGTACGACTCTGTGGGGAATCTCAATTCCGCTGGAGACTTCAGTCTTGTACCATCAGTTGCTGCACACTTCAGTATGACTCAGCTGAGGAGATGACATTCCTTCAGGATGCATCTGATTAGGGAAAGCATCTTCTCTTCCTGGGGATACATATCAATGCTCACGATCTCGGGCTCAGACTCTGCGGGGAGAGGCTACTGAACTTGCTGGAAAAGAAGGAATCATCCTGCTTCGGGATACGCACGGCGCACTGTCTGGAATATGCTACACCTGTAACAACACAAACAAATAGATAAGATACCCTTCTCAAAGGGACCTGTCAAGGTTATCATCCTGTGGCAATGTTGAAGTAATTCATTGTTTCAACAATCAGTGGCCTAGGCCAGTAATTTTATGTATGCGCATTTTATCAAAAACATCGGCGTTCTTTTTCGCAAACAAAACAGGTAAATGCTAAACAAGCAAACACAATTGCTTAATAGTATGCATTTTATTGATAACGAACCCCTGAATGGGTGAAAAATGTTTTACAGCGGATGCAAGCCCCTGGAATGAGGAAGCCACGCAAAAATAAAACATAAATATACATCAGTATATACAAATGTCGGCAACGAGGCGTAGACGAACACCATGAGTTGATCCTTCTATGACCCACTCGACTTTGATACTTCTCCGACGCTTCAGCTTTAGAAGAGATTGATTCAGATAAACGGCCCTCAGGTCTTCCAAACCACTAAACAAAGAAAGTCCACACGCGGTACGCAGTCATTTTCCTTTTCAAATCCCTAACTTTTGAGTGAACCGCCCTTTGCGGGTTTTCAGTTCACCGGGATACCCTTTTTTGCCATAGTCGCCCATCCGGGTTTTCAACTTTGCGGGTGTACATTTTTTCGGTTTATATCCCTAATTTTTGCCCGAACCTTTTTCCTTTTTTATGGTTCGCCGGGATGCCCTATTTTTGTCTGGACTCTCTTTTTACTGTCCAGCGGGTCGCTTTCAAGCAAAGTATTTTTTAACTGCGTCCGCGTTCACCGGGGATGCAAAATCTTCACCATCCATCGTGGATAACAACAAAGCTCCTCCCGAGAAGACCTTGCTGACGACGTACGGACCTTCGTAATTGGGAGTCCACTTGCCCCGGTGTTGCACCCTAAAATTTGGCCAACTTGTTTTATCTGATTTGTGTTTTCATAGCTTTATCATTTGCATAATAGATCATATACATAGTTCATTCATTTGCATAGCATAGCATGGGCAAGCCATCCAACAAGGGATCAAGTGCTATTTTCATCTCAAGAAGCATATCCAAAAGGTTTTTATTCAAGTTCAAGAGTATCCAAGCCACCAGGAAAGAAAGTGAAGCTTTGAGAGGTTAGCAGTGGATTTCTCTCCTATCTTGAGGGTATTTGAAGATCATCAAAGAGGTTATGAGCTATGAACTGAGGCATGGAATGCGGGTAGACATCATGGGAGACCTATAGGGTCATTTTGAAAGTAAGACAAGTCATTGGTGTGGTTACAAGAACTACAGTTGAAGACAGTCAACTAGGGTTTCACCTGGGTCAACCCTAGGTCAACCCTAGGTCTAATGCTTGATTAAAGGGCATCAAGGCCTATTTGAAGGATGTGGGATTCATCATTTGATAGGTGGATATAGATGGGGTGTTGTACCAAGGAGGAATCAAAAGAAATCAAGAAGAAGAGAAGTTTCTAAATTAGGGTTTCTGAGTAAAATCCCCTGGTTTAGGTCAAACTTCCAAGCAACATAATTCAAAATGCAAGTCTCAAATGGATCCTTGGACAACATGAGACTTGTAGAGCATCTCAAGACCTTTAATTTGAGTGGTGGAAGGCATCAAGGAGGTTTATAGAACTCAAGTTATGGTTCTTGCAAGTTACAGGTCACCTGAGGACACTGAAATTTATCTGTGAAAGTTACTTGACTTCCAAGCAACTTTTACCCCATAAGGAATTTTCAAATGGATTTTTAGAAAACATGAAAGTTGTTACTCATGATCTTATATTTCTATAAAGGTATGGTATGCCTCAATCTGATTTGTGGAGCTCTACTTATGATCTTGATAAGCCAGGGGTATTTTGGGAAAGTAGGATTATAGGTCATTTCAAGCATATGCCTAAAACTCCTACTTGCAAGCTTCAAATGGAAAACTGTTCAACATCAAACTTGCTCAAAATGATGTTTTGAGTCTAGGAAAGAGGTCATGATGGCTTGGAAATGCATGGAACTCAAAATGATAAAATTGACCAAATATGGAAGGTAAAAGTCCATTTTCAAGTGACCAAATTTGGGATTTTTTGATCCAAAGCCAAAATACATCATGTGATATACCAAATTGAAGGGAAAACATGTTTTGAGATCATTGACACCATTGGATTTTGAATTTGAGGTCAAGAACTTGGACTTATCATTGGTTACTTATATAAGAAGCTACACTTGCCAAACCAAACTATGAGTGAATTGCAATGCAAGGACCACTCTAACACATTCTAATTCTCACCAGGGGAGAAATTCAAGCCATTTTGAGATGCTGCAACAAGGCAAGCTATAACTGTTATGTTGATCTCATTAAATGAAAAACTCATGACATGAGAATTGCAAAAATCTCATAGGATCATTCCAGGTCTTTCTAGAGGGTTCCTACACATCCTATATATGAATTTGAGTTGATCTAAATCAGGGTTGGATGTCATTTGGTGCAGAGAAGCAATATTGAGTTTCAACTCCCTCCATTGCAATTCATCATCGAGTTCTTCATTTTCCTCAGAATCAATCCAATTTCTTGATTGAATTCAATTCAATAATCATCACTGAGGGTGTAGAGATCAAAACCAGAGTGAATCCATGGTTGAATCGAGTTCTTGAAATTGAATTTTCACACCTGCAATTGAAATTCTGTTTCAAGAATCCAAGCTGTTAGAGAAGGATCTAGTGCATCCAGAAGCAAGCAAGCATCATACTGAAGGAATTTGGAGCAGGACAAGCATTGATTTGGAGGTTTTCACCATCTGTTTCCCTCATTTTATCAGGTTAGTAAGTTTTGAATTATGGCTCGATTTAGGCATAATTAGGTTGATTTGTTAAGTTAGAATTTTAGTATGTGGTTAGGAGAAACTTTCTGGAGAGTTTGAGAAGAATTGGTGATGATTCACATGTGCATACAAATTCTGTTTGGACCTAGAACTCCATGGATATGCAAGTAGAACCTTAGGTTTTTAGTTGTAATTGACCAGAGATGAACAAGGAAGAGATTGAGACACTTAATTTGAGGATTGGTGATGATTGATTTTCTGAGTAATTTTGGAGATGAAATCGTGTTTGCTGTTAGAGATGATATCAATTGAATTCAAGGCCATAGATGGAATCAGGGTGAAGAATAGAGCATGTTAGGATTTTATTTTATGATTTTTGATCAAGATTTGATGAGGTTCGACTGGCTTCATTCTGAGTGTTCTTGGAAGTTCATCCATGGAGTTTTTGCTCCACTTTGATTCAAATGGAGAAGACAAGCGCTGCACCGTTGGATCTCATTTTTGACTTTGACCCCAAGAGGATCGTGTGGCTCTGATTGTGTTTCAAATTGTGAAGGGGCTTGCTGATGCTGAAACGCATCGTTTCATTTAAGTGAAGCTTTGTGCCTAAGTGGTTTTTGCTGTCCCCACCCCCATTAGACAAGCCCAATAAATTGCTCTTAATTCGTTTACTACCTGCACCGTGTTATTTTCTTTTTTTTTTTTGATTTTCATTTTTCTTTTTCTGACATATTTTGGCCCAAGGCGCTTTGATACGTGCACCCCCCCAGTTGGGCCCAGTTAGTTCACATGTTTTAATTCCTTGCTTTCTGCACCAGTATTTTCCCTTTTTTAATTCATTTAATTCATTTTTCTTTACAATTTTGAAAAATCATAAAAAATTAAAAAAGAAATATTTTGACATGGGAGTTTTTGCAACACTTTAATAACGGTTTCAAGAAAATTGTAAATAAATAAAAATGTTAGTTTAGGCATTTTCTTTATTTTTTGTGAATATTTTACTTTTAATTGTTTTTTATTGAATATGGTTGGTACATAATTTTGTAGATTTTTGTTTAGCTAGCTCCCTTTACATTTTAGTGCTGTTCTTTTTAGAGTAATTAGATATAAACTTGAGCTACCCCTGGATTTATTTCATGATTTTATAATTAGGATTTGGATTAGTTTGATTAGATGATATTAGGATGGTTAGATTAGGGTTTATACACAACATAGGTGTACTTTACCATTTTATTTTTGGGTTTTTAGCATGAATTAGGTTATGGGACATATAGGGTATGTAAGGCAGACATAGAAGTCCCCTTATAATAAATCCTAGAATTTTAAATACTATTTTACTATTTTTAGTATATTTTGCAAATTGTGTGGTTGTGTGGTGTGCCCACTTGGGGTTTTATCTGTCTGCTTGGGCTTTTGGGATGTGGGCTTGGCTTGTGATTATGTGGAGCATGAAGACATCAAAGGAGAAGATTGAGGATAATAATCAAATGTTGAAGCTTGAAGATTGCTTGAGCTTGGAGCTGATTGAAGACTTAGGAGAAATAGGAGCAAATAGACAGAGACTTAGAATAGACCAAATTTTTTTTTCATAAACATGGATAGCTTCCTGTGCTTCCATTCCTCTCTATGACATAAAGTCCCTATATGGTATTCACATCCCTCCTTTGGAGGGATAAGTGGCCTTACCTTAGAGGTAGAACTTTGAGGGAAACAGTCTGTTACAATGTCAACTGTTTATAGGCTTCCTTTGGTTGTCAATGAACTGTTTGACATGCAATTTATTCTGATAAATCAATTCTCATCTAGGAGAGCTTGCCTTGAATAAAGAAGCCATTGAAGATAGGGATGAAGATCAAAGATTGACAAAGATGAAGATTGTTCATGTCAAAGCTGTGCAACTGTTAAAGTTAGGGTTTACTGCTGTCTGGAGCTATCTGCTGTCTGATACTGTCAACTAGTTAAGGTTTTGTGCTTACTTAAGCTGGGTGATTTCTTGGAGATAGAAGCTTGTTGTAGCTTGGGGTACCATTGGAGTTTGGTTTCAGAAGTTCAACTGGAGCTGGGGTGCTGTCAGGGCTGATTTTGGGGTTTTATTTTCTTTGCTGTATTGTTTGTTAATTTCCCTTTAGGCTGAGGTGAAGCTGTTTCACTTTGCCCATTGTTTTCTAGGTTCGAGGTTGAGTGGGACTCTCTTGCCTCGCTTGTACTGTTGCATTCATGCATTTTGCTGCTTTACTGTATATATACTGTGCTTTTCCGTTTATCCCTTAGGATCTTTGTTTCTCTCTGCGCAAGAGAGAAATATGACAGACATTAGGCTTTCATCCATGCATGACAACACTAGGGTAGATTTTGATTCCCTTTTCAACCATAGGTTTTAGAGTTGTTGTTTATCTTGTATCTCAAAACAATCAAAAAACACAATAAACATTTCAAACATCAATAAAAAATAGTTCTTGCGTAAAAGACTGTAAACTAATCAAAGAGTCATTTTTGTCCGCTTGGACGCGTAATCAGGAGAAAACCTTTTTCAGAAGGATAAAAACAATCCAGACAGACTTGTGTCATACGTGGCCCGAACTACGTTTGCTCTGATCTTTCATACCGTATGAAAGTACGTAGGCATAGGATGCGATATCCTAGCGAGCAACCTTCCCCTCCTTTCCCGTAGGTAGGCGAACTACGTTGACTCTGATTTCTCGTTCCAGACGGGAATACGTAGGCATAAAGTGCAATACTTTGCCGAGTCATTTTATTTTCTTTTAACCATTGACCCTTAGAGTAGATAGAATAACAATCCGTACCAGAAAACAAGCGTGGATCCTGTCGAGTACGACGGACGTGAGGGGTGCTAATACCTTCCCCTTGCGTAACCGACTCCCGAATCCAGGATTTGGTTGCGATGACCATTCCTTTCCCGTCTTTGCGGTAGGTTTACTTCGAGCGTTTCCTTTCCCTCCTTTGGGATAAATAACGCATGATGACGACTCTTCTGTTCAGCCGGCACCGATTTTCGCAGTAGCGACAGCTGGCGACTCTGCTAGGGACTCCAACGGTTCCCTACGCGAGTCAATCCTAGCGCTTGTTTTCCCGTCGTGGATTTTGTATGGATTTATGTTTCTGTATTTTACATTCAGCATTATATTATTGTTATTATTGCTGTGGGTATGAGGGGGCTCTATGATTGAGAGATAAGCCGGACCTGGGCTTGAGTGCACCTAGAATTAGAGTGGAAATTAGTGGGCGCGTGCATGCTTTGCATGTACTAGTGTCTCATGAAATCCACGCTCGGACGAGGTTCTTCTGGTTGACTTCTTTTTCAACCCTTTGGCTTGAGGGGGTTGTTGGTTAGTTGGATTGTCGACTCCGGGGACCGATCATTTGGAAGTTGGCTAAGTGAGGCCTCTTCAGGACATGATGATGCCACACCTCCTGGGTATCGTATCATCCGTCTTGAAAGTCTGTGACGCCGACGACCGCATAGGATGCCATACCTTATGTCAGTTATTAGGACACCTACCTGTGAGAGGGGTTGGGACATGCAGGTAACTTGACCTCCAGATTACCAGGTTTCTTGATTGAGATTCAGTGGTATTTGAGGACAGTGTTATTAGGTCTGTCAGAGACCAGGTTGGAGCATTATGGATGGTCTTGAGCAGTTTGTGGGTCTATTTGAGGCCAGTGTTGTGGATTGAATTTCTCAGCCAGGGGCACGTGATCCCTTGTTGCATTGCTTGCATATTGCATTGTTTGCATCATCATGTGCATATCATTAACGTGTGTCTGTGATGCAGGTGCATTTTCATACTTCCCGATTCTAGTGCTCCGGACTTCCATCTGTTATTATGAGTACTTTGAGGAAGACTGTTGCGTACAAGTTGCCTACTCCCGATGTTTCTTCTCTGCTTGGTTTGATGTCTCTAGCTGATGATGAGGTAAAGAGAAGCTTCAGGAAGAGTTATGGGAAACTGCTCAGGCTGGTTTATAAACCATCCTTGTATGAGCGTAACGGATTGTACACACTGATGCAGTTCTATGATCCCCCGCTGAGGTGTTTTACTTTCCCTGGCTACATTTTGGCTCCGACCATGGAGGAATATGCTGAGATCTTGGAGGTGACTATTCAAAACAAGGTGCTCTTCATTCACATGGGTGCTGAACCCAAACGGGAGGATTTGGCTGCTGCTTTGCACTTAGACCCCTCAGAACTGCTGTTAACCTCGTGGAATGGAGTTTCTGGTTTTTCTCTCAAGTTCTTTGTTGGGAAAGCGCAAGAGTACGCCAAGAGTGGTTGTTGGGTTGTGTTTAATGTTATCCTTGCTTTGTGTATCTATGGTATTGTGTTGTTCCCTAATATGCCTGACTTTGTTGATTTGGATGCATTCTATATCTTCGCTTCAAGCAATCATGTGCCCACCCTGATTGGAGACTTCTATCACTCACTGCATTATAAGAATGAGAATAGGAGGGGCAAGAACGTCTCTGGTTGTGTGCCTTTCCTGTATATGTGGTTTGAGAGTCATCTGCCCAAGAAGGGTATCTTTGCTGAGTCTGCAGATACGGTGGATTGGTCTGAGCATCTAATGGGACTTTCTTCAGGAGATGTTGTCTGGTTCGACAGAGCTTTATTGGGATTTGAGATTATCTACAGCTGCGCCGGATATCCTAATGTTCCTCTGATTGGGAGGAAAGGGTGCATTAATTACAATCCATCATTATTGATCAGGCAATTCGGTTATGCCCTGAAAAGCCCGCCAAGGGAGGAAGAAATACAGGAATCTCTGTATTTCACTGGTGAACTAAGTGGGGAATTATTGACCAAGCTTCAGCACGCTTGGAATCATATCTGCAGAAGAGGGAAACCATTGCTAGGCAAGAATGATTGTCAGGCTTATATGCCGTACAAGGTGTGGATTCAGGAGAGGGTAAGACAGGTACAGATGCCTTTTCTAGCAGTATCACGTCCTGTTCCCATTCTAGTGGAGGAACCAACTACTGTAGCTGTTGAGGTCTATGAGCGGGTTGTGAAAGAAAAAGAGGACTTGATAAAGATCAATGAAGAGTTAGAGAAGGAACTGGCTCAGATGCGGAGTGAGAAGAACAAAGTTGTGCATTCCTTCCAACAGCAGACTGAGTTGGTAAACAGGCTAGGGGATGAACTGACCGAAGAGAAAAAGAAGCATGAACGCCTGGGAAAAGAATTCAGAAGCTCTCATGATATGTTAGAGTCCAAGAAGAAGTCACTCGATGCCGCCTACCGGGAAATCTCTTCTTGCAACAAAACGTGGAATGCTACGCTAACCAACAACAAAAAGAGGGAAGACAAATTGAAGCAGCAAATTTCTGAACTCGAAGATCAGTTGAAGGCTAGCAAGAAAAAGTATGAAGAGGAGGTGATGGCAAGATATAGTCTTCAGAACTCATTGAACAAAGCCATCGAGTGCAAGAAGGAGGTTGTGTCTCAGAAACGGAAGCTGGAGGATCGCTTCGGAGAAGGGGCACGGGAGGAATCTGCTGGTGATTTACTACGTGTTCTCAAGCGAAGAGATCTACTTGTTGAGGGTTTGCTTACCCGACCAAATCATCCCGAGACTAAGAGGTTATTAGAGGAGTACCAGGCGTATGGTTGCACTTGACTATTTCATGTATTGATGTGTATGCTTTATTTGCATTGTGCTGGCCATCACCAGGATTGTTGGTTGAGGTCATGCCTTCTTATTGTACGCTCATTGATATTGTATCCCTGACTTGATGGGTTTCTCTGCAATGTATGAGGTGTTTTCTATGATTGGGCTCCGAACTTCATATTGTTGTCACTGTCACCACACTGGCACATTAGCACTAGAATTGGGGAGTGATATTCCCTAATGCACAGACACATGTCGCATTTGCATACACATTCATATTGCATTACAGGTGATTATTGAACTGTATCTCATTTCCTGCATTTCGTTCAGGTCTTTTCAGGATTGAAAGTCAACGCGCGCACCGATACCCTACTCGTACCAACTGCAAAAGAGTTATGGATCAAATGCAGAGTGAGATGCAGGACATACGTGAGAAGCTGGCGCTGTTCATGCAGACAATGGAGACCATTGTGAAGGGACAGGAAAACTTGCTAGCTTTGGTGCAGCCTTTGCTGGTGAGAAATGTTGGTCATGGAAACGAAGACCATAATTCTGTACGAGTTGACACCCTTCATGGGGATGGTACTCCTACACCGGTAGCTCCACCTGTGGCGAACATACCGGCTGTGAATGTGAATAATGGCGCTGGCGCTGGGAACGGTAACGCAGGAATCGGTAACGAGACTGTCATCAACAACGTTGGGTTCGGAGATGCTAATCTGGGCGGTGATAATATTGGAGGTAATGGCTTCGGTAATAACAGATTTGGCTATAACGACCAGGGGTTTGATTATGCTAATCAAGATGGGAAGTACGGTTTCAACGCTCAGGGCTTCAGACAGAATGCATTTGGTAATTCCAATCAGGGTTATGGTGGATTCGGTAACGGAAATGGCGCTGGAGTAATGTCTTTTGGACCTGCCGGGGTCGCTCAAGGGTATGGTAACAGGGGGCGGGGCCCTGTGATGAATCAGACTAGATTTGGTCGTAATAATGGGTATGATGGATACGGAAATGGGAACGGTAATTGGATAGAAGACCAACAAGAAGATGCTTTCTCTGGTGGAGGTTTTGAAGGTCCTGTAGATAACGCTCAGCGAATCAAGATGCTCGAGGAGCAGATGAAAGATGTTGTGAATCAAAGTGTTGTTGGTTTAGATATGACCACAATGGGTCTGGTGCCTGGCCGGAGGGTACCGCTAAAGTTTAAAGCTCCCACATTTGACAAATATAAGGGAGATACCTGTCCAAAGGTGCATGTGCGGTCATACTATAGAAGGATGTCGGCTTATTCGAACGATGAGAGGATGCTGATGCATTTCTTTCAAGACAGCTTGTCTGGTCCTTCCCTTGAATGGTACATGGGATTGAAGCCTACTCAGGTAAAGACTTGGAAGCAGCTGGCTGAAGCGTTTGTGGCTCATTATAAGTACAATAGTGACCTGGCACCGAACAGGGTCCAGTTACAAGGGTTGTCGCAGAAGAAAGATGAGAGCTTCAAAGAATATGCGCAAAGGTGGCGCGGCATGGCTGCAAGGGTCCATCCTTCGTTGGTTGAGAAGGAGATGAATGATATGTTCATAGGAACATTCACCGGTATGTTTTATGATAAGCTGTTTCCCGCTTCTTTGGGCAGTTTCTCGGATCTAATCTTGATGGGAGAGAAGGTTGAGAGTAATATCAAAATGGGGAGATTCCAAGCTGAGGAATCCACTTCAGCTGGTAGTAACAGAAGAGCTTTTGGTGGTCGTCGTCAGGGTGATACAAGTGCAGTATTCGGGGGCCGAGGCCGAGGCCGGGGCAGAGAACGGAATCAGTACAATCATCCGCAACAGGTGGCAAGTGTCACAATTCCATTTCATCAACAACCAATACCACTACAGCAGATACCACCACAGCAGCAGCAGCAGCAGCAACAACAACAGCAGCAGAGGCCAAATCAGGGACAGAGGAGACTTCCTAACGCGAGGCCGAAAAGAGTATTTGATGTACCTCCTTATACGTATGCAGAGTTACTCCAAACATTACTGGGCTTGAATTTGGTGGAAAAGAGGACTATGGCGCCAATGACGGGTACTCCTCCGTTTGGGTTTGATACAAACAAGCACTGCGAGTTCCACTCTGGGGCTCCTGGCCATGACATAGAGACTTGCCACGCGTTCAAGCATGTGGTGCAAGATCTGTTGGATAGCAAGGCCATAAATTTTGGACAAGCAGGTCCGAAGATAGTACAACAACCCATGCCCAACCATGGGGCAAATGCTATTTTGACTGAGGAGGGTTTGAACTTGATCATGAATGTTGATGAACTAAAAACACAGTTATGTGAGATAAAGAGCAGGTTATTGAAAGGAGGTGTGTATCCGGGCTGCGATGAATTTTGTCTAGAATGTTGGACCCAAGCTGGGGGTTGTGTTGAATTGAAGAAGGGTATTCAGACCTTGATAGATGAAGGCACGTTGCAATTCGACAGAACGGCAGTTGAGAAACCTGCAAAAGTATTAGTCGATGAGCAAAGTGATGTCGCTATGGTGACAATCCCCCGAAAAATGATAACTATAACGGCGCCAGCGAGACGACCGCCGATCACTATCATCAAGGCAGGGCCAACACCTTATGAGAGCACTAGGGAGGTACCTTGGACTTATGGGCTGGAAGCGTATTGTGATGGGGTGAAAATCGATATCAGTAAACAGCCAGCTGAGGTTGTAGACAATGTCGTCGGGACCGGAGGGATGACAAGAAGTGGGAGAATTTTTATATCGCCTGAGGTAGAGGCTAAACGGTTGGCAAAAGGAAAAGGAAAAATGAATGAGGATGTCCCTGTGCAGAGGAATGAAAGAGAAATGTCACTGAAGGATGTAGAAGAGTTTATGCGCCTTATTCGTAAGAGTGACTATAAGATTGTTGAGCACCTTCAACAGACGCCGTCAAAGATATCCATATTGTCACTGTTATTGTGTTCCGAAGCCCATAGGAATGCGTTATTGAAAATTCTGGACACGTCGTTTGTACCCCAAGATGTTTCTGTGAATTAGTTGGAGGGGGTGATGGCGCACATGAACGCAGGCCATAGCTTGGGATTTACGGATTTTGATTTGACCCCGAGGGGGAGAGAGCATAACATGGCGTTGCACGTCTCAGTTGAATGCAGGGGCTCAGTCATGTCCCACGTGCTGGTAGATACCGGGTCTTCCTTGAACGTGCTGCCAAAGAAAGCAATGATGAAGCTGGACATCAGGGGGATCATTTGTACGCCTAGTGACTTGGTGGTCAGGGCATTTGATGGTACAAGAAGGCCAGTCTTTGGATCCATAACGTTACCCCTGCAAGTGGGGCCGGAGATTTTCGAAACTGAATTTTACATTATGGACATCCAGCCAGCATACAACTGTCTTCTCGGACGACCATGGATCCATGGTGCTGGGGCAGTCACATCTACCTTGCACCAAAAGCTGAAATACATGGTAGGGGACAGTGTGGTCACAGTTTGTGGGGAGGAGGATATATTGGTCAGCCATTTGTCGTCATTCAAGTACGTAGAAGTCGACGGCGAGATTCATGAAACACCCTGTCAAGCCTTTGAAGGGTTGCGCATCAAAGACAAAGTTCCAGGGCCGAGTAAAGCGTCAGAGGTGGCAGTCTCATCATACAAGGAGGCTCAGGCTCTAGTGAAGACTGGTGAGACAAAAGGCTGGGGCAAGGTTCTGGATATTCCCGTGAAGATGGACAAATTTGGGCTGGGATATCAACCGTCATCATCAACGCCTGCTGCTGGGGCACCCCGTTTCAAAGGACCAATAACAATCACGGCTAGTGGAGTGTATCACGAGGCCATCAACGCTGTTTCAGATTCCGAAGAAGGAGACAGCGACTGCGACATGGACGCCTGGATTCATCCGAGCGTGCCAGGACAAGGATTATGCAATTAGTCCATTCAGGAATTTGTTCCCGTGGCTACAAAACAGTAATATTTTGTTTTACTAATTGTTGAACAATCCGGTGTCCTACCCGGGGCATCGTGATTTTGCTTAGGGCCATTCTGTTATGTACAATGCACTGTCTAATCGTTAAATAAAAATGCATTTTTCATGTACAAATATTGTGATCGTTGTTTTTCCTGTTTTTGATTTTTACAATAAAATGGCAACGTGGTTATTCGCTTTGTATGCATTTTGAAGCATTTAACCATTCCTTTTGCAGGATAACATTTTCAGATGACATCATTGAACCACCTATGAATCACTTCGACTTTGAACACCCGGTATTTCAGGCCGAAGAAGAGATTGTTGAAGATGGCGACGTTCCAGAAGAGTTGTCTTGGTTGGTAAAGCAAGAAGAACGAATCATTCTGCCTCATAAGGAGGTCATTGAGATCGTTAATCTGGGGGCGGAAGGGGTTGAAAGGAACATCCGTATAGGGGCCGCGCTGCAAAGCGACGTCAAGCGAAGATTGGTTGAAATGCTCAAAGAATACGGTGATATTTTTACTTGGTCGTATGAGGACATGCCTGGGCTGGATACAGATATGGTTGTGCACCGTCTGCCGCTAAAAGAAGAATGCCCGCCGGTTAAGCAGAAGCTTTGCAGAACTAGACCTGATATGGCAGTGAAAATTAAGGAGGAGGTTCAAAAGCAGTGGGATGCGGGTTTCCTAGCTGTTACAAAATATCCCTCATGGGTCGCTAATATTGTACCAGTGCCAAAGAAAGACGGTAAAGTGAGAATGTGCGTAGATTACTGTGATTTGAACAAAGCGATCCCGAAAGATGATTTTCCACTTCCTCACATCGATGTGTTGGTCGATAACACCGCTCAATTCTCCGTATTCTCCTTCATGGATGGCTTCTCGGGCTACAATCAGATTAAAATGGCGCCAGAAGACATGGAGAAGACTACCTTCATTACGCCTTGGGGAACATTTTGTTACAAAGTGATGCCCTTCGGATTAAAGAATGCTGGGGCAACGTATCAGCGTGCAATGACGACTCTCTTTCATGACATGATGCATAAAGAGATCGAGGTTTATGTGGATGATATGATTGCTAAATCCCAGAAGGAGGAGGAACATCTGGTGAATCTGCTGAAATTATTCAAAAGGCTTAGGAAGTTCAGGCTGAGACTGAACCCTAACAAGTGCACCTTCGGGGTGAGGTCGGGTAAACTGCTGGGGTTTGTCGTGAGCGAAAAAGGAATAGAGGTTGATCCTACAAAAATAAAAGCCATACAAGAGATGTCGACGCCTAAAACAGAAAAAGAGGTGCGCAGGTTTTTAGGGAGGTTGAACTACATCGCTCGATTCATATCTCACCTAACAGCAACGTGTGAGCCGTTATTCAAGCTGTTGAAAAAAGACCAGGCTGTAACATGGAATGAAAATTGCCGAAAGGCGTTCGATAAAATAAAATAGTATTTGCAGGAGCCTCCTATTTTGATACCTCCAGTGGCAGGGAGACCCTTAATTATGTATTTGACGGTTCTTGAGGGGAGTATGGGTTGTGTTCTCGGTCAACATGACGAGACAGGGCGTAAGGAGCATGTGATATACTACCTGAGTAAGAAGTTTACTGAATGTGAATCTCGATACTCAATGCTCGAAAAAACTTGTTGTGCGCTAGCCTGGGCCGCCAAGCGTTTAAGGCAGTACATGCTGAATCACACAACCATGCTCATTTCGAAGATGGATCCTATCAAATACGTATTTGAAAAGCAGGCACTATCAGGGAGAATTGCCCGTTGGCAGATGGTTTTGACCGAATATGACATCCAGTATGTTTCACAGAAGGCTATAAAGGGGAGTGTGTTATCAGAGTATCTTGCTGAGCAGCCTATTGAGGACTACCAATCGATGAGGTTTGATTTTCCTGACGAGGATATCATGTACCTAAAATGAAAGATTGTGAAGAACCGTTGTCGGACGAAGGACCAGAATTGGGTTCCTAATGGCAGTTGATCTTGACAGAGCTCTAAACTCCTATGGTAGAGGAATAGGGGCAATCATCACTACTCCATATGGGTCGCACATCCCATTTACTGCTCGATTGACCTTTCCGGTCACCAATAATGAAGCCGAATACGAAGCTTGCATCATGGGGCTTGAAGAGGCCATTGATTTGCGAATCAAAAATCTGGATGTATACGGAGATTCAGCTCTGTTGGTGAATCAAATAAAAGGAGAATGGGAGACACGTCAGCCCAACTTGATACCGTACATGAATTACGCGAGGAGATTGTTGCCCTTATTTGACAAGGTTGAATTGCATCATGTGCCGCGAGCAGAAAATCAGATGCTGACGCCCTGGCCACATTGTCTTCCATGTATAAAGTCAACTTCTGGAATGAGGCTCCCAGAATTGTTATCTCTCGACTTGACAGACCCGCCTTCATATTTGCTATTGACGAGGCATCTGATGATAAGCCCTGGTACTTTGACATCCAGAATTTCCTGAAGAATAAGGAGTATCCGGCTGGGGCACCCAGTCATGATCAGAAAACCCTCAGGAGATTGGCTGGTAATTTCTATCTGAATCCGGACGGTGTCCTGTACAAGAGAAACCACGACCTGGTGCTGCTACGTTGTGTAGACGAGAAAGAGGTGAAGTTGCTTATGGAGGAAATACATGAGGGTACCTTCGGTACACATGCTGGTGGGCATGCTATGGCGAGGAAGCTGCTGCGGGCCGGTTATTACTGGTTAACTATGGAAACTGACTGTTTCAAGTTTGCGAAGAGGTGTCATAAGTGCCAGATCTATGCGGATAAGATCCATGTGCCTCCGAGTCCTCTGAACGTGATGTCGTCACTGTGGCCATTCTCGATGTGGGGAATCGATATGATTAGAAAGATCGAGCCGACGACATCTAACAGACACCGCTTCATTTTGGTAGCAATTGATTATTTTACCAAGTGGGTGGAAGCGGCATCATATGCAAATGTGACCAAGCAGGTGGTAGCCAGGTTTATCAGACGAGATATCATTTGCAGATATGGAATCCCTGAGCGGATAATTACCGACAACGGTTCAAACTTAAATAACAAGATGATGAAGGAGTTGTGTCAGAGTTTTAAGATCGAACATCACAACTTTTCTCCTTATCGACCCAAGATGAATGGCGCTGTTGAAGCAGCCAATAAGAACATAAAGAAGATTGTTCAGAAGATGGTGGTGACCTATAAAGACTGGCATGAGATGCTACCTTTTGCTTTGCACGGTTATCGTACGACGGTACGCACATCAACCGGGGCAACCCCGTTCTCGTTAGTATACGGAATGGAAGCAGTGTTACCACTGAAAGTTAAGATTCCTTCCCTGAGGGTATTACAAGATGTCCAACTCGACGAGGCAGAATAGGTGAAAGACAGGTTGAACCAACTGAGTTTAATGGATGAGAAGAGGTTAGCTTCTCTAGCATATGGTCGGTTGTACCAGAGCCGAATGAAGAAAGCGTATGATAAGAAGATACATCCTCGGAGCTTTCAGACGGGCGACCTTGTGTTGAAAAGGATTCTCCCGCCACAGGCAGATCACAGGGGCAAGTGGACCCCCAACTACGAAGGGCCATACGTTGTCAGAAAAGTCTTTTCAGGAGGAGCTTTATTGTTGTCCACCATGGACGGTGAAGACTTTACGTCGCCTGTGAACTTGGATGCAGTTAAAAAATACTTTGCTTAAAATTGACCCGCTGGACAGAAAAAAGAGAGTCCAGGCAAAAATGGGGCATCCTGGCGAACCAAAAACAGAATAAAAGGTTCGGGCAAAAATTAGGGATAAAATTGAAAAAATGTACACCCGCGAAGTTGAAAATCTACACTGGGCGGCTTCGGCAAAAAAGGGTATCCCGGTGAACTGAAAACCCGCAAAGGGCGGTTCACGCAAAAGTTAGAGATTTGAAAAGCAAATGACTGCGGTCCGAATTTGGTACTACGGTGTGCATTGGTGCGGGAGAATATACCTGGGAGTTCGATTATCAGATACAATCTCTTCAGAAGTTTGAATACCGGGAAGGCGCCAGAGTCAGGCGAGTCATAGGAGGATCAGCTCATGATGTTCGTCTGCATCACGTTGCCGACATATGGGCAAATTTGATTTATCATTGTATTTATGCTTCCTGTGCATACTTGTATATTTGTTATGCGTAACTTCCTCTTTTCAGGAGTTACATCCAGTGTACAAAACTCTACCCATTCAGGGGCCCAATCAATAAAACATGTTATCCAGTATTTGATGCTTGTTCTTTACCGTTTGTATGTGAAAAACGCCAATGTTTAATAAAACTAGCAAGTACATAACATTGCTGGCCCTTGCCAATAATTGCTAAAACATTGAATTGGCTGAAAATGATGTCACTAACGCTAACCTGAATGGATTTGATTGTATAGACTTGTCTTGTCTCGTTTGTGGTGTTGCAGGGTTCTTAACCATACGAAGTGGACGATCGGAAGATTGCAGTCCTAACTAGAAGCTCGTAACGAAAAGACTTGATCGTTATGTGAAGTGAATCTCCATGCAGGTCGCGCTTCATTCCCGGAAGCTGATATGACAATGTTCCTTACTGAAGAAGGATCAAATTCCCCAGCTAGTCGCAGCTTATCCGAAGGACAATCTCCAGCAGGGTCGTTTACCCTCAGCAGAGTTTGGTGATTCCAAGATTGTAGGATGTATTCAGACAGTGTGGTGTCCCCCGAAAGGATTCCCTATCTCGAGCATAGTTGTTTAGCCTCAGAAGATTAATATTTCCAAACTTGTGAGTTGTACCCAGACAGTCTACTCTTCCCAGTAGAGATTCCTTTCCCAGTAGGGTCATTCATTCTCACTAACGGAGTCAGTTGATATTCCCCAAGAGAGTCGTTTCGTCCCCAGCGGAGTTCTCTCGTTTCAACAAGTGTTTTCTTTCCTCCCGGTGGAAATCGAAGGTTAAAACTCTCCCCGACAGAGTTGGGTGTGTGTCCTGGCATTTATTTTGCCGGAATACTTTGTGATACCCGTTCACTCCCCAGCAGGGTGATATTTGTCCTTGACGGCCAAGATTGATGAAACAAGCTTGTTAGAGCTATCCCAGCAGTTCGAGCCTGCATTTGCATCGGCATATAGTGTCATATTTGCATCCACCAAACAAAAAACGCGTAGCATTTCCATATTGTATGGAGCATTACGCCATTATCAAACATACACATTATGAAACATAGATCAGGTTGGTTAACCTTTTGCTTTCAGGTGTGTTTTCTCAATAGGAGCATGGAGTTCTAAAGTTCAGATATTACCAGACAATCGAGGTCTCGTCGGGAGACGTGTGATGATGTGATTCAGTTTATTATGTCCCCACAGAGTTGCCAATTGAGGCGTTATTGTATCCGGCCAGCGGAATGTTTTTCTTCAAGTTTGTTGCTGCGGCAGCGTTTCAAGTATTAATAGAATCAAAGTTCAGAAGTAGCTACTTGTTATCTAGACGAGTGTTGGATAGTTATTTTCAGAATATCTCCAGCGGAGTTAGTTACTGCAGAGAATAGGCAAAGAAACTATGTCAGAATAATTTTCCTGTGTGATGGGCAGAAGAATAATTTTCCTGTGTGATGGGCAGAAGAATAATTTTTCCTGTGTGATGGGCAGAAGAATAATTTTCCTGTGTGATGGGCAGAAGAATAATTTTTCCTGTGTGATGGGCAGAAGAATAAGTTTCTTGTGTGATGGGCAGAAGAATAATTTTTCCTGTGTGATGGGCAGAAGAATAATTTTCCTGTGTGATGGGCAGAAGAATAAATTTTCCTGTGTGATGGGCAGAAGTATAATTTTCCTGTGTGATGGGCAGAAGAATAATTTTCCTGTGTGATGGGCAGAAGACTAATTTTTCCTGTGCGATGGGCAGAAGAATAATTTTTCCTGTGTGATGGGCAGAAGAATAATTTTCCTGTGTGATGGGCAGAAGAATAATTTTCCTGTGTGATGGGCAGAAGTATAATTTTCCTGTGTGATGGGCAGAAGTATAATTTTCCTGTGTGATGGGCAGAAGAATAATTTTCCTGTGTGATGGGCAGAAGAATAATTTTCCTGTGTGATGGGTAGAAGAATAAGTTTCCTGTGTGATGGGCAGAAGAATAATTTTCCTGTGTGATGGGCAGAAGAATAAATTTTCTTGTGTGATGGGAAGAAGAATAATTTTCTTGTGTGATGGGCAGAAGTGTATTTTCTTGTGTGATGGGTAGAAGAAAATTTCCTGTTTGATGGGCAGAAGAAAATTTTCCTGTGATGTAAACAGAATAGTGTTCCCGTATTGGATAGGCGGACGAAGTGTTACTAAGTCAATGCATGTTTCCTGTGAGAAATAGGCAGATGCACTCTTCAGTATCTAGACGAAGGATTTCCCCGTAAGGAACATCGTATGTGCCCCATGACTAGACAAAATTGCGTTCTTATATTCAACGAAAGTACTTCTCCCAGTGAAGTCAATAAGTTTACCCCGATAATGTTGAAATCAGATTTGTAGATAGGATTCCCTAAGTAGTGGTGCAGTTTATTTCGCAATTTATTTTTGCAGTTGGCAAATTTCCGGGTTTATTGGTATTCAACCGTCTCGTACCTCGATTGTCTGAAGGCTCCGGGAGTTTCACCCAGTCGGGTCCAAGCCGTTTGAATAGGGGCAGCTGTTGCACCCTAAAATTTGGCCAACTTGTTTTATCTGATTTGTGTTTTCATAGCTTTATCATTTGCATAATAGATTATATACATAGTTCATTCATTTGCATAGCATAGCATAGCATGGGCAAGCCATCCAACAAGGGATCAAGTGCTATTTTCATCTCAAGAAGCATATCCAAAAGGTTTTCATTCAAGTTCAAGAGTATCCAAGCCACCAGGAAAGAAAGTGAAGCTTTGAGAGGTTAGCAGTGGATTTCTCTCCTATCTTGAGGGTATTTGAAGATCATCAAAGAGGTTATGAGCTATGAGCTGAGGCATGGAATATGGGTAGACATCATGGGAGACCTAGAGGGTCATTTTGAAAGTAAGACAAGTCATTAGTGTGGTTACAAGAACTACAGTTGAAGACAGTCAACTAGGATTTCACCTGGGTCAACCCTAGGTCAACCCTAGGTCTAATGCTTGATTGAAGGGCATCAAGGCCTATTTGAAGGATGTGGGATTCATCATTTAATAGGTGGATATATATGGGGTTTTGTACCAATGAGGAATCAAAAGAAATCAAGAAGAAGAGAAGTTTCTAAATTAGGGTTTCTGAGTAAAATCCCCTAGTTTAGGTTAAACTTCCAAGCAACATAATTCAAAATGAAAGTCTCAAATGGATCCTTGGCCAACATGAAACTTGTAGAGCATCTCAAGACCTTTAATTTTAATGGTGGAAGGCATCAAGGAGGTTTATAGAACTCAAGTTACGGTTCTTGCAAGTTACAGGTCATCTGAGGACACTGAAATTTATCTATGAAAGTTACTTGACTTCCAAGCCACTTTTACCACATAAGGAATTTTCAACTGGATTTTTGGCCAACATGAAAGTTGTTCCTAATGATCTTAGATTTCTAGAAAGGTATGGTATGCCTCAATCTGATTTGTGGAGCTCTACTTATGATCTTGACAAGTCAGGGGTATTTTGGGAAAGTAGGATTATAGGTCATTTCAAGCATATGCCTAAAACTCCTACTTGCAAGCTTCAAATGGAAAAATGTTCAACATCAAACTTGCTCAAAATGATGTTTTGAGTCTAATAAAGAGGTCATGATGGCTTGGAAATGCATGGAACTCAAAATGATAAAATTGACCAAATATGGAAGGTAAAAGTCCATTTTCAAGTGACCAAATTTGGGATTTTTTGATCCAAAGCCAAAATACATCATGTGATATACCAAATTGAAGGGAAAACATGTTTTGAGATCATTGACACCATTGGATTTTGAATTTGAGGTCTAGAACTTGGACTTATCATTGGTTACTTATATAAGAAGCTACACTTGCCAAACCAAACTAGGAGTGAATTGCAATGCAAGGACCACTCTAACACATTCTAATTCTCACCAGGGGAGAAATTCAAGCCATTTTGAGATGCTGCAACAAGGCAAGCTATAACTGTTATGTTGATCTCATTAAAGGAAAAACTCATGACATGAGAATTGCAAAATCTCATAGGATCATTCCAGGTCTTTCTAGAGGGTTCCTACACTTCCTATATATGAATTTGAGTTGATCTAAATCAGGGTTGGATGTCATTTGGTGCAGAGAAGCAATATTGAGTTTCAACTCCATCCATTTCAATTCATCACCGAGTTCTTCATTTTCCTCAGAATCAATCCAATTTCTTGATTGAATTCAATTCAATAATCATCATTGAGGGTGTAGAGATCAAAACCAGAGTGAATCCATGGTTGAATCGAGTTCTTGAAATTGAATTTTCACACCTGCAATTGAAATTCTGTTTCAAGAATCCAAGCTGTTAGAGAAGGATCTAGTGCATCCAGAAGCAAGCAAGCATCATACTGAAGGAATTTGGAGCAGGACAAGCATTGATTTGGAGGTTTTCACCATCTGTTTCCCTCATTTTATCAGGTTAGTAAGTTTCGAATTATGGCTAGATTTAGGCATAATTAGGTTGATTTGTTAAGTTAGAATATTAGTATGTGGTTAGGAGAAACTTTCTGGAGAGTTTGAGAAGAATTGGTGATGATTCACATGTGCATACAAATTCTGTTTGGACCTAGAACTCCATGGATATGCAAGTAGAACCTTAGGTTTTTAGTTGTAATTGATCAGAGATGAACAAGGAAGAGATTGAGACACTTAATTTGAGGATTGGTGATGATTGATTTTCTGAGTAATTTTGGAGATGAAATCGTGTTTGCTGTTAGAGATGATATCAATTGAATTCAAGGCCATAGATGGAATCAGGGTGAAGAATAGAGCATGTTAGGATTTTATTTTATGATTTTTGATCAAGATTTGATGAGGTTTGACTGGCTGCATTCTGAGTGTTCTTGGAAGTTCATCCATGGAGTTTTGGCTCCACTTTGATTCAAATGGAGAAGACAAGCGCTGCACCGTTGGATCTCATTTTTGACTTTGACCCCAAGAGGATCGTGTGGCTCTGATTGTGTTTCAAATTGTGAAGGGGCTTGCTGATGCTGAAACGCATCGTTTCATTTAAGTGAAGCTTTGGGCCTAAGTGGTTTTTGCTGTCCCCACCCCCCATTAGACAAGCCCAATAAATTGCTCTTAATTCGTTTACTACCTGCACCGTGTTATTTTCTTTTTTTCTTTGATTTTCATTTTTCTTTTTCTGACATATTTGGGCCCAAGGAGCTTTGATACGCGCACCCCCCAGTTGGGCCCAGTTAGTTCACATGTTTTAATTCCTTGCTTTCTGCACAAGTATTTTCCCTTTTTTAATTCATTTAATTCATTTTTCTTTACAATTTTGAAAAATCATAAAAAATTAAAAAAGAAATATTTTGACATGGGAGTTTTTGCAACACTTTAATAATGGTTTCAAGAAAATTGTAAATAAATAAAAATGTTAGTTTAGGCATTTTCTTTATTTTTTTGTGAATATTTTACTTTTAATTGTTTTTTATTGAATATGGTTGGTACATAATTTTGTAGATTTTTGTTTAGCTAGCTCCCTTTACATTTTAGTGCTGTTATTTTTAGAGTAATTAGATATAAACTTGAGCTCCCCCTGGATTTATTTCATGATTTTATATTTAGGATTTGGATTAGTTTGATTAGATGATATTAGGATGGTTAGATTAGGGTTTATACACAACATAGGTGTACTTTACCATTTTATTTTTGGGTTTTTAGCATGAATTAGGTTATGGGACATATAGGGTATGTAGGGTAGACATAGAAGTCCCCTTAGAACAAATCCTAGAATTTTAAATACTATTTTACTATTTTTAGTATATTTTGCAAATTGTGTGGTTGTGTGGTGTGCTCACTTGGGGTTTTATCTGTCTGCTTGGGCTTTTGGGATGTGGGCTTGGCTTGAGATTATGTGGAGCATGAAGACATCAAAGGAGAAGATTGAGGATAATAATCAAATGTTGAAGCTTGAAGATTGCTTGAGCTTGGAGCTGATTGAAGACTTAGGAGAAATAGGAGGAAATAGACAGAGCCTTAGAATAGACCAAATTTTTTTTTCATAAACATGGATAGCTTCCTGTGCTTCCATTCCTCTCTATGACATAAAGTCCCTCTATGGTATTCACCTCCATCCTTTGGAGGGATAAGTGGCCTTACCTTAGAGGTAGAACTTTGAGGGAAACATTTTGTTACAATGTCAACTGTTTATAGGCTTCCTTTGGTTGTCAATGAACTGTTTGACATGCAATTTATTCTGATAAATCAATTCTAATCTAGGAGAGCTTGCCTTGAAGAAAGAACCCATTGAAGATAGGGATGAATATCAAATATTGACAAAGATGAAGATTGTTCATGTCAAAGCTGTGCAACTGTTAAAGTTAGGGTTTACTGCTGTCTAGAGCTATCTGCTGTCTGATGTTGTCAACTGGTTAAGGTTTTGTGCTTGCTTAAGCTGGGTGATTTCTTGGAGATAGAAGCTTGTTGTAGCTTGGGGTACCATTGGAGTTTGGTTTCAGAAGTTCAACTGGAGCTGGGGTGCTGTCAGGGCTGATTTTGGGGTTTTATTTTCTTTGCTGTATTGTTTGTTAATTTCCCTTTAGGCTGAGGAGAAGCTGTTTCACTTTGCCCATTGTTTTCTAGGTTCGAGGTTGAGTGGGACTCCCTTGCCTCGCTTGTACTGTTGCATTCATGCTTTTTACTGCTTTACTGTATATATGCTGTACTTTTCCGTTTATCCCTTAGGATCTCTGTTTCTCTCTGCGCAAGAGAGAAATATGACAGACATTAGGCTTTCATCCATGCATGACAACACTAGAGTCATTTTTAAACCAATCAAAAAAATCAAAAAACACAATAAAAAACAGTTCTTGTTGTTTCTCTTCTATCTCAAAACAATAAAAAAAACACAATAAACATTTCAAACATCAATAAAAAACAGTTCTTGCGTAAAAGATTGTAAACCAATCAAAGAGTCATTTTTGTCCGCTTGGACGCGTAATCAGGAGAAAACCTTTTTCAGAAGGATAAAAACAATCCAGACAGACTTGTGTCGTACGTGGCCCGAACTACGTTTGCTCTGATCTTTCATACCGTATGAAAGTACGTAGGCATAGGATGTGATATCCTAGAGAGCAACCTTCCCCTCCTTTCCCGTAGGTAGGCGAACTACGTTGACTCTGATTTCTCGTTCTAGACGGGAATACGTAGGCATAAAGTGCAATACTTTGCCGAGTCATTTTATTTTCTTTTAACCATTGACCCTTAGAGTAGATAGAATAACAATCCGTACCAGAAAACAAGCGCGGATCCTGTCGAGTACGATGGACGTGAGGGGTGCTAATACCTTCCCCTTGCGTAACCGACTCCCGAATCCAAGATTTGGTTGCAATGACCATTCCTTTCCCGTCTTTGCGGTAGGTTTACTTCGAGCGTTTCCTTTCCCTCCTTTGGGATAAATAACGCACGGTGGCGACTCTTCTGTTCATTCGGCGCCGATTTTCGCAGTAGCGACACCCGGTGATCGGAGTGTGGAAGAAGAATCTTCTTCAGGACGAGATCACCCGTCTGAAAGCTTCTAGGACGCACCTTCTTATCATAAGCTTTCTTCATTCGGCTCTGGTATAAACGATCATGCGCAATCGATGCTAACCTCTTCTCGTCCATCAGGCTGAGTTGGTTCAGTCAGTTCGTAATCCATTCTGCCTCGTCGAGTTTCACATCAACCAAAACTCGCAAAGAAGGGATCTCCACTTCTAACGGTAGGACAGCCTCCATACCGTACACCAAGGAGAAAGGAGTTGCCCCGGTTGACGTACGTACCGTCGTACGATAACCGTGCAGTGCAAATATCAATATCTCGTGCCAATCTTTGTAGGTTACAACCATCTTCTGAACAATCTTCTTTATGTTCTTATTGGCCGCTTCAACGGTGCCATTCATCTTCGGCCGGTAAGGAGATGAGTTGTGGTGTTCAATCTTGAAACTCTGGCACAGCTCCTTCATCATCTTGTTATTCAGATTCGAACCATTATCAGTAATGATCCGCTCGGGAATTCCGTAACGACAGATGATGTCCCTTTTTATGAACTTAGCCACCACCTGCTTGGTCACATTAGCGTACGAGGCTGCCTCCACCCACTTGGTGAAGTAGTCGATAGCTACTAGAATGAAGCGATGACCGTTAGACGCAGTGGGCTCGATCTTGCCTATCATGTCGATGCCCCACATGGAGAACGGCCACGGGGAGGACATGACATTTAACGGGCACGGCGGCACATGAACTTTATCAGCATAAATATGGCATTTATGACATCTCTTCATGAACTTAAAGCAATCAGACTCCATCGTCAGCCAGTAGTATCCTGCTCTCAGGATCTTTCTCGTCATAGCATGCCCGCCGGCGTGCGTACCAAATGTGCCTTCATGGATTTCTTCCATGAGCATACTCGCCTATTTCTCATCTACACATCTGAGTAGCACGAGATCGTGGTTTCTTTTATACAACACTCCATCAGGATTGAGATAAAAATTTCCCGACAGCCTCCTCAGAGTCTTCTTATCCTGGGTTGACGCACCCTCAGGATACTCCTTAGTCATAAGGAAAGTCTGGATGTCATGGAACCATGGCTTGCCGTCGGCGGCTTCCTTGATCGCAAAGACGAACGCAGGTCTATCAAGACGAGAAAGGACAATTCTTGGAGCCTCATTCCAAAAATTGACTTTATACATTGAAGCCAACGTGGCTAAGGCATCAGCCATCTGATTTTCTGCTCTGGGCACATGATGGAGTTCCACTCGATCAAAGAACGGAAGTAGCCTTCTGGCATAATTCATGTGCGGCACCAAATTCGATTGACGAGTTTCCCACTCCTCTTTAATCTGGTTGATTACAAGCGCCGAGTCACCATATACGTCTAGGTTCTTGATTCTCAAATCAATTGCCTCTTCTAGACCCATGATGCATGCTTCGTACTCCGCCTCGTTATTGGTAACTGGAAACGTCAGTCTCGCAGTGAACGGGATATGGGATCCGTGGGGAGTCGTGATGACCACCCCTATACCACTTCCGTAGGAATTAACCGCCCCGTCAAATATTAATTTCCACTGGGACTTCCTATCTGGCCCCTCGTCGGGCAACGACTCATCGCAATCTTTCGCTTTGAGAAACATAATATCCTCATCAGGGAATTCAAATTTCATCGGCTGGTAATCCTCGATTGGCTGTTCAGCAAGGTAATCAGACAATACGCTTCCCTTGATGGCTTTCTGGGACACGTATTGAATATCATATTCCGTTAACACCATTTGCCATCTGGCAATCCTGCCCGAAAGAGCCTGCTTCTCGAAGACGTACTTGATCGGATCCATCTTCGAAATTAGCATAGTGGTGTGGTTGAGAATGTACTGTCGTAAACGTTTGGCAGCCCAGGCTAGTGCACAACACGTTTTCTCCAGCATCGAGTAGCGAGATTCACAATCAGTGAACTTTTTACTCAAGTAGTAAATGGCATGCCCCTTTCTGCCCGTCTCGTCGTGCTGACCGAGAACACACCCCATACTATTCTCAAGAACTGTCAAGTACATGATTAATGGCCGTCCAGCCACTGGGGGTATCAAGATTGGAGGTTCCTAAAGATACTGCTTTATCTTGTCAAATGCCTTCTGGCAATCCTCATTCCAGATAATTGCCTGATCTTTCTTTAAAAGCTTGAACATCGGTTCACACGTGGCCGTGAGCTGAGAGATAAACCTTGCAATGTAGTTTATTTTGCCCAAGAAACCACGAACTTCTTTTTCTGTTTTTGGCACTGGCATTTCTTGTATGGCTTTTATTTTCGCAGGATCAACCTCGATGCCTCGTTCACTCACGATAAACCCCAGTAGCTTTCTGGACCGTACTCCGAAAGTACACTTGTTAGGATTCAGCCTCAACCTGAACTTCCTAAGCCTCTCAAAGAGCTACAGCAAATTGACCAGATGTCCCTCCTCCGTTTGGGACTTCGCAATCATGTCATCAACATAGACTTCAATCTCGTGATGAATCATGTCATGAAACAAAGTTACCATTGCTCGTTGGTAAGTGGCCCCTGCGTTCTTCAGACCGAAAGGCATTACCTTGTAGCAAAATGTTCCCCAGGGAGTGATAAACGTCGTTTTCTCCATGTCCTCCGGCGCCATCTTGATCTGGTTGTAGCCGGAGAAGCCATCCATGAACGAAAACACGGAGAATTGGGCCTTGTTGTCGACCAACACATCGATATGAGGCAACGGGAAATCGTCTTTAGGGCTCGCCCTATTCAAATCCCGATAATCGACGCACATTCGTACCTTACCGTCCTTCTTCAGTACAGGCACTATGTTGGCGACCCACGGAGGGTAAGTAGTGACCGCTAAGAAGCCAGCATCAAGCTGCTTCTGCACTTCTTCTTTGATCTTAACGGCCATATCTGGTCTCATCCTCCTGAGCTTCTGCTTGACGGGGGGACAATCTTCTTGCTGCGGCAAGTCGTGGACCACGATGTCCGTGTCAAGTCCGGGCATGTCTTCGTATGACCAAGCAAAGACGTCACTATACTCTCTTAGCATCTCAACCAATCTCTGCTTGACATCACTCTGCAATGCAGCCCCTATCCTGACATTTCTGACGAGTTCTTCAGAACCCAGATTCACGATCTCATTCTCCTCTTCATGAGGCAGAATAACTTTCTCCTCTTGTTTCAACAAGCGGGCCAACTCTTCAGGAAGGTCTTCGTCTTCATCAATCTCTTCTTCGGCTTGATAGATCGGGCAATCGAAGTCGAAGTGAGCCGTAGAAGGTCCAGAGTCGATGTCATCTGTTATGTGGATCCTGCAATAACAAGGGTTAAGTTTAAAACAAGGATGTGCAGGTTAGCACAAACCCCATTGCCATTTTACTGTTTTTCAAAGCAAATATAAAACAGGAATAACAGAGATCACAATATTTGAATACGAAGAAAACGCCTTTGATTTATTAACAAAATGCATGTACATAATCCAACAAGGCCCTGACAATAAAACCACTATGCCCCGGGTAGGACATAGGGTTGTAGAATGATTGGAAAAAGTAAATGATTACTCTTCGCTTGTCATCTGGATGATATCCTTGATGGACCAATTGTTGAGGTCCTCGCCTGGCTTGCTTGGCTGAATCCAAGAGTCGAGGTCACAGTCGCTATCTCCGCTGTCTTCAGACACCACGTTGATGCTTTCGAAAATCATTCCGCCACTGGTAAACTGGATCGGCCCTTTACCTCGAGACACACTGCTAGACGAAGAAGAAGCTTCAGCTCCAGGAGAATATCCCAACCCAAATTTATCTTGCTTATTAGGTATCTCCAAAATTCGCCCCCAGCCTGGGGTAGATCCGGCTTGGACAACGGCCCGAGCTTCCTTGAAGGAGGAGAGAGTCATCTCTGGCTTTTCTGTGACTACAGGAGCTACGTCCTTCACTCTGACAGCTTCGAATGCTTGGCATAGAGTCTCATGGATTTCGCCATCCATTTCCACATACTTGAAGGACGACAAATGGCTCACCATTATGTCTTCCTCGCCACACACGGTTACGATGCTTCCCCCGACAGCATATTTGAGCTTTTGGTGCAACGTGGAGGTCACGGCACCAGCAGCATGGATCCACGGCCGGCCCAAGAGACAACTGTAGGCAGGCATGATGTCCATAATATAAAAGACCGCGTCGAACGTTTCCGGCCCGACTTGGATTGGCAGGGTCACCTCCCCGAAAACGTGTTGTTTAGTTCCGTCGAACGCCTTCACAACCAGATCACTGGGTGTGCAGATCACTCCGCGAGTATCCAACTTCATTAATGCCTTCTTCGGAAGAACATTAAGCGACGAACCCGTGTCCACCAGCACGTGCGACATAACTGTGCCCCTACACTCTATCGAGATGTGCAGGGCGCTATTGTGATTCCTCCCCTTCGGCGTCAGCTCCAGGTCCGTGAGACATAGCCCATTTCCAGCATTCACATGGGCCAAGACCTCTTCTAGCTGATTTACCGATATTTCTTGCGGTACATAGGCGGCGTTCAACACCTTCAGCAGCGCGTTGCGGTGTGCTTCAGAACACAACAACAAGTTCAGAATGGAAATCTTCGAGGGCGTCTGATGGAGATGGTCCACAATCTTGTAGTCGCTCTTTTTAATCAACCGCATAAACTCCTTGGCATCTTTGACAAGCAAGTCCTTTTCTACCCCACACGGGGCCTCTTCAACGACTTTACTTTTACCCTTATCGGCCGCATCAGCTCTGACCGCTTTATCCGCCACGACCTCTGGTGGTGCAAACACTCTTCCGCTGAGAGTAATACCACTAATTCCCGCAAGGTTCTCCACAATCGTCCCAAACGGTTCTAGCTCCAACCTCTGTCCGTTGCAGTAGACTTCAGCCCCATAATGCCACGGTACAGCGTTAGTGCTTTCGAAGGGTATCGACCCAGCTTTGGTAATAGTGATTGTGGGCGGTCTGGGCGCAGAAATAGTTATCGGCCGGCGAGGGATGGTGATGGTGGCGACTTCATCGGCCTGCTTCAGCACTACCTCTCCTGATCCAATTTCAGCCCTCCAGCTAAACTGTAAAATCCCCTCAGTCATCAGACTTTGGATTCCTTCTACCAACTGCTCACATCCATCAGAACGTGTGGCACAGTCCATACATAGCTCTCCGCAACCTGGAAAGAACCCTCTTTTCAGCAACTTAGCCTTAATGAAGCTAAGCGGCGTCTTCAGATCTCTGACATCACTCAACAAATCCAAACTCTCATCTTCGATAACGGCGTTCACGCCGCCTCCCCTATGATTCGGCATAGGATTCTTCGTGACATTTGGCACATTATCGGAGAAGTTGATGATCTTGGCATCCACCGTGTCCTGTACCTTGTGCTTGAAGGCTTTGCAGTTCTCTATTGTGTGGCCTGGTGCCCCTGAGTGAAAATCACAAGTGGCATTCGCGTCGTACCCTGGCGGAGGTGCCCCTGTCAAGGGAGCCATCGTCCTCTTCTGGATCAATTGTAGCTGAAGCAAAGTCTGCAAGAGTTGCGTGTACGACATGGGCGGTGTCTCGAAGTGACGGTTCGACAAAGATGTCTGATTCTAGTACTTTTTGTATCCCTGCTGATGCGGTTGCTGCTGTTGCGGAGCTGCCGGGATATTTGTACTGGCCACCTGTTGCTGAGGGCCTTTGCCCTTTCTTCGAGCGTTGGTCACAGCGCTCGTTTCTCCTTCTCGTCTTTTGCCAGCATAAGGTTTCTTTCCGCCTCCCCCAGCTGAGGATGACTCACCTTGAATTTTCCCGATCTTGATCCCATTTTCGACGTGCTCACCCGTGATAATGAGATCTGAGAACGTCCCAGACATGCCGCTGACTAACTTCTCATAGTAGACCCCTGGGAGGGTAGCAACAAACATCTGCACGAGCTTGCGTTCAACCATCGGCGGCTGAACCATAGCTGCCAACTCACGCCACCGTTGGGCGTACTCCTTAAACCCTTCATTATTCCTCTGCGACAGATTCTGCAACTGAACTCGGTTCGGGGCCAAGTCGCTATTGTATTGGTAATGGTGCACAAACGCTTCAGCAAGATCCTTCCTTATGTGCACACTAGTGGCTCCATACCCATGTACCACTCGAGGGATGGCCCGGAAAGGCTGTCTTGGAAGAAGTGCATCAGCAACTTCTCGTCTTCAGAATGGGCAGACATTTTCCTGTAGTACGATCTCAGGTGGACACGCGGGCAAGTGGTGCCCTTATATTTTTTGAAGTCAGGTACCTTGAACTTAGGAGGCACCTTGAAATCAACAATTAAACCCAACTTGGACATATCAACGCCCAAAGTATTCTGATTCTCGATATCTCTCATCTTGTCTTCAAGTGCCTTGAATCTAAGCCGCGCTTCAGCATTCAGCTCCCCTTCAGCACCTCTCTGAGAGAACACATCGTCCTGACGATCCTCTAGCCATGGCTGGGGCACAAACAGATTCCCGACGCCTGCATTGCCGTTGCCCGGCCCGATATTGACATTAGCTCCCAGACTTCCATTACCGACGTCCGTCGTATTGAGTCCGATGTTGGTCATCACATTGCCATTAGCACTGCCGTTTCCCCTGGTCACGGGGATACCATTCTTCGGAGTTTCAACTGGTGGAGGAGTAGGCACAGTCCCCCCATGGAGTACGTCATTGCTATCAACCCTTGAAATCAAAGGCTGAACCAATGTTCTGAGCTGCTCCTGGCCATTAGCGACCACTTGCATGAGTTCCATGAAGCGATCCATCCTCTCGCGGAGTTCCTGGACATCAGTTTGTACTTGCTCCATGGTCCTGATTTGATTAGCTCTGGTCGGGTAGCGGTGAATCGTTCTCTGATCAATCCTGGAACCACCTGAGACAACCTGGAACAACCTGTGACAACCTGAAATAACCTGTCAAACACAAAAGTGTTAGGAAAACAACCAAATGCTCGTCATGCAAATGCATGCGTGTGTCTGTGCGTTAGGGAGATCTCCCCCGATCCTAGTGCCTGAGTGCCAGTGCTGACAATAATAAGAAGAAGTCCGAGTCCAATCATGGAAATAACAATCTCATATATAAAGAAAGCCCATCAAGGAAGTACACAACATCAGCGAGTACAAGATGAATCAACAGTGTGACCTCAGCCAACAAGCCTGGTGATGGTCAGCATACAACAATGATCAAAACAAAAAGGAATACAAATAGTCAAGTACGGCCACGGGCGCGATACTCTTCTAACAACTCCTTCGTTTCTGGATGATCAGGCAGAGTGAGTAACCCTTCGACGAGTAATTCCCTTTGCACAATGGTATACTGGAGTCCTTCGACCGAACCTTCCCATGCTCCTTCGACGAAGCAATCCTCTAACTTCCGCTTCTTGGACTCAAACGTCAGTTTGCGCTCCTTCAGGTTGGCGAGAGCTTTGTTGAGCTGGCCTTCGGCGGCGTATCTGCGAGCGGTTTCTTCATCAAACCTCTTCTCACTATCCTTCACCTGGGCTTCCAGCTTGGAGATCTGTAGCATCAGCTTATCCTCCCGCTCCTTCCTGGTGGCCAGGGAAGCCTTCCAGTGCTGGTTGAACTTGGATATCCTCCGATATGCTTCGTCCAAGTGCTGCTTCTTCATAGCCAGTACGTCGTTGACAGCTTTGAAGTCTTGGCCCATGCGCTCACGCTCGGCTATCTGCTTAGTCAGGTCTGTACCTAGCTGGTTTACCAGCTCTGTTTGCCTTTTGAAAGAATGAACGGCTCCGTTCCTCTCGCTTCGGAGCTGTGCCAATTCTTTCTCCAATTCTTCATTCGCCCGCTTCAATTCATCTCGCTCGGCCAACACCTGATTATGCTGCTGAACGGGCACAGTAGTAGGCTCTTCAATCATTGGAGGGCTTTTTGGCTTGACACGAGGAAACGGCATCCCTATAGCATCTGCTCTGGCTCTGACCCAAGTCAAATACGGAGGGTAGGCTTGGTTGTTGCTTCTTCCCAGCAAAGGTTTTCCTCGCTTACTGATACCATTCCAGGCGCGCTGAAGCTTGGATAACAGATCCCCCTATAGAAGACCAGTGAGGTACAGAGATTCCTGTACCTCTTCATCCTTCGGCGGAACTCTCAAAGCATACGCGAACTGTCGGACCAGCAACGATGGATTGTAGTTTATACAGCCTTTCCTGCCTATCAAAGGCACATTTGGAAACCCGCTGCAGCTGAAGATCACCTCAGTACCCAACCTGTCTCTGTCAAACCAATCAATATCCTCTGCAGATAAGCTCATCAGACGCTCGGACCACTCAGCTATGGCTGCAGACGAAACAAAAGGACCCCTCTTGGGCAGATGACTGTCAAGCCATTTATAAAGCAAGGGTACACAGCATGAGACATTCTTGCCCCTCCTGTTTTCGTTTTTGTAGTGGATAGAATGGTAGACATCTCCTATCAAGGTAGGGACTGGATTCCCTGAAGCAAAGATATGAAATGCATCGAAGTCTACAAAATCGGGCATATTGGGGAACAGAATGATGCCATATATGCACAAAGCGAGGATGGCATTGAACGCGACCCAACATCCGTCCTTGGCGCACTGCTGAGCCTTTCCCACTAAAAACTGCAAGGAGAACCCAGGAACCTTGTTCAAACTAGTCAATACCAACTCGGAGGCGTCCAGGTGAAGTGAAGAAGCTAAACCATCCAGATCAGGCTCAGCGTCCATGTGAACAAAAGGCGTCTACCTCTTGATAGGCACACCTAACAAATCAGCATATTCTTCCAGCGTAGGTGCGAGAACAAAATCCTGGGAAGTGAAACATCTCAACGGAGGGTCGTAGAACTGCAGCAGAGTGTGCAACCCATTCAACTCGGACACAAAAGATTTGCGAACCAAACTGAGCAACTTGCCGTAAGATTTTCTGAACTCATCCCTCACAGAATCCTCTGCTAAAGCTATCAAACCAGTCAGCTTAACCACATCAGGGGCAGGGAACTTGTAAGCCACTGTCTTCTTCAGAGAACCCATAACAATACAATAGGAGGCAAGAAATCCTGGATCGGGGAAAACGGTACCTGCAACACAGACACACGTTAATGAAATGCAAATGAGTATGCAAACTAATGCAAAATGCAATCATGCAATAGGAGACCAAGGCAACTGTGCTGTGGAGATTCTGTATCAACAAAACCATAACGCTGCTCTATCAAGAACAACCACTGATAAGAAGAAAACCCTGGTATCGGACCACACATCTGCTCTGTCAAGAACAACCATCTGATAGGGCCATATACATAGGATCATAATTCTGCTCTGTTAAGAACAAATGTCTGATAATAAGGACCTCTGATATAGGACACAGAAATCTGCTCTATCAAGAACAAACATCTGATAATAAAACTCTGTTCTATCAAGAACAAACATACATCTGCTGATGAGATCTTCAGACCCCAATCATAAATCTGCTCTGTCAAGAACAAACAACTGATGACCAAAACTCTGCTCTATCAAGAACAAACACCTGGTAATAAAACTCTGCTCTATCAAGAACAAAACATCTGATAATGGGATCTTCAGACCCCAGTCATAAACCTGCTCTGTCAAGAACAAACAGACATCTGATGATGAGATCCTCTGATCAAAACTTGCTCTATCAAGAGCAAATACACATCTGCAGATGAGAACCTCAGATCTCAACAAAACTAATCCACTGTCAAGAAAACCAGGTAGTCAGAAGGTCAAAGTTTCCTGCAATAAACCCAACCCTGCTCACAGGTATGGCCCTAAACTGACTCAAGTTCGGCATCCTATGCGTTCATCAGCGTCACAGACATTTAAGAGGGGTGATACGATACCCAGAAGGTGTGGCATCACCAGCTCATGAAGTGGCCTCACTCGGTTGAATCACAAATGATCGGTCCCCAGAGTCGACAATCCACCAAACCAGCAACCGTCTCAACCCAAAGGGTTGAAAGAGAAGCCAACCGGGAGAACCTCGTCTGAGTGTGGATTTCATGAGACACTAGTGCCTGCAAAGCAAGCACGCGACCACTAATTTCCACAACTAATGCTATGTTCACTCAAGCCTGGGTCTGGCTTCTCACTCATCAGAATGCCCCTCCCACAACAGCACAGATAATCATATCATACTGAAAAATAAAATGCGGGAAGTAAAATGCGATAAATAAACACAACCCAACAAGTAATCATACAAGCGCTAGGACTGACTCGCATAGGGAACCGGAGAACCAGAGATTCTGGGTTCGGTCCCCAGCAGAGTCGCCAGTTGTCGCTACTGCGAAAATAAGGTGCCGGCACAACAGAAGAGTCGCCGCCTTTCGTTATTTATCCCTCGGAGCGGGAAAGGAAACGATCGGAAAAACCTAATGAAAAAGGGTAAGACAAGGTCGTCGCAATCATTGTCTGGGTTCGGGAGTCGGTTACGCAAGGGGAAGGTATTAGCACCCCTCACGTCTGTCGTACTCGACGGGATCCACGCTTGTTGTGTTTACTGGACGAGTTGGTTTATCTATCTACCTATCAAGGCTGGCTTAAAAAGAAAAGAAAATGACTCGGCAAAGCGTCGCACTTTATGCCTACGTATTCTCATCAGAGAACGAGAAATCAGAGTCAACGTAGTTCGACCTACGGCGGATTACGGGGAAGGTAGCTCGCCAATACATCAGTATTATGCCTACGTACTCTCAACAGGTATGAGAGATCAGAGCTTACGTAGTTCGGGACACTACGGTTTATTTCCTGTTTTTTACGGAAGAAGTGTTTTTTATTGTGTTTGCAATTTCAATCGCACTAGAGACTATGACCTGAGAGTGAATGCGTCGCTTGTCACCCAAAGGGTACCATACTAAACATCCAGACCGTTGAAAAGAAACTCTCCAACAATCCTTTCTCAGATAGCTTAAGGCTCGTAACGTACGAAAGAAATCATTCATGATTACTATATCTTAAGCTGTTTTGAGATGAGAAGAGAACAGGCTCAACTAGGAGGGAGACTATCAAGTCCTACTGTTGTCATGCCAAGGATTCATCCTATGGTCGAGGTTTGAACAGGGAACTTCTATAAGTTGTCATGCATAGGTTTCAACCTAAAGTTCTATCATCACTTCCTTATCAAAGGAAATGAGAGTCCTAAGGGATCATATCAATGATACACAGAAACAGACAAAGCATCAGCTTAAACAGTAAACAACAATACGGTAAAATGCATGCAATGCAAGTGAGGGAGGAAATGTGTGTGGGGCATCAGCCTCCACAAGCTCATCTCAACCATAAGCCAGAATGAATAACAGTAATCATACTGAAGAAATAGAACATGCTATCAAGCAAGAACAGTAAACTGCAATCATACAGAAGAAATGAAATAAGATGCCATCAGGCAAACAAACCACATGGGCAAGGGAGCTGGGCTCTACCGAATACCCGCAAGCAAAGCCACACAGTAACAATACAAGCAGAGGGAGCAACTCAACCTCTAGTGCAATCATGCTCCTAGATTCTACCTAGTCTAGATATGGACTTATTCTAATGCATCAAGCAAGTCAAACAAGGCACATCAATACAGAAAAGAAAACAGAAGAAAGCAGATCAACTCCTCTCTCAACTCCAAGCTTCAGCCCTTCTAACAGCAACTCAGTCTTCAGACTTCAATCACTCTTGACAAATATCAATTTGCTTCTCCAGGTTTCAACCCTTCCACATAAGTTTCAACTTATCTTTTTCTTCAAGCTTCAGCTCTTTAATCAGCTCCACCTTCAGGCTTCAGTCTTAACCACAAGTACCAACTTGATTCCTTCAGGATCTTCAATCTTCAGAGTAAGTATCAACTTAATCTTTGATCTTCAAGCTTCAGCTCTATACTCAATCTCAATTGAATCTTCTTCATAAGTATCAACTTAGTTTTTAGGCTCTCAAGATCTCCTTGCTTTACCAGTCTCAACTTGGTCTTCTCCTCTTACAAGCTTCAGCTTCTCATGGAATCAATCACTTAGCAGTGTCAACTTCATCCTTCAGCCTTTTCTCAAGCCTCAGCTCTTCATTCAGTCTCAATTCCTTAGAAGTGTCAACTTCATCCTTCAATCTTTACTGGATCTTCATTAAGTATTCAAGTATCAACTTGCTCTTCTGGCTCTTCAAGCTTCAACTGAAATGGCAATGCTCAAGGAATCATCCTCTTCCATACTCTTCAATGAAGTCTTCATCTTCACACTCAAGCCCAACACCTCTCAAGATACTCACACCAGAGGAAATCACTTAAATGGGTAGGCTAGGCTGTTAAACTGCTTATTGACCACCAAAGGTGACCTATAAGGGTTCAACATCAAAAGAAGGGTTCCCTCAAAGGTTCTACTTCCTAGGTACCATCACTTATCCCTCCAAAGGAGAGAGGTGAATACCATGGAAGGACCTTGAATCATGGGGAGGAATGGAGGTGAGAGATACCATCCATGTTTAAGAAAGAAGTTAACTAGGTCTAAGCTCTTCTTAATCCCTAACCCTAAAACAACAACAAAACAAACAGGATTCTCAAGCTCTCAAGCTCCTCAATCAATCTCCAAGTCTTCTACTATGCTCCTCAATGCTCCTCCAAATCAAAACCAAGCTCACCAAGCCCACAAAGCAAAGCAAACAAGAATACAAGCCCACAGGGGCAACACAAACAACCATCAATTACAAAAAACAACTAAAAATAGCATACTATTATATTAAAAACTCATATAATTTCTAGGGGATCCTATATACCTACCCTTAATACCCTATATGTCCCAATATCTAACTTGACTTAGAAACCCAAAATTCTAGTGTTTTTGTGGACCTATGTTAAGGATTGACCTAATTCTATACAACCTAAAGTCATCTAAGCAAAACAAATCAAACATTAATCATAAAATTATGGAATAAATCCAGAGGGGAGCTAAAGTCCTAATCTAACTATCCTAAAAAGAATGGCCTAAAAATTCGAAGGGAACTAGCTAAACAAAATTCTACAAGTTCATGCATCAACATAAAAGGAATAAAATGCTATTAAAAGAGAAAATACACAAAAAATATTAAAAATGCATGAAATGCAAATATTATGGTTTTATAATTTTCTAGACATTATCATGAAATGGGAGAAAAAATTCCCATGCAAAAATCATTAATTTTCTATTTATTATGATTTTTCAAAGATTAATGAAAAATGGAGAAAAAGAAATTAAAATATGAAATGTTTGGTGTGAATAGCAATGCCAGACAGTTCAAATCATGAATGGGCTCAAAATGGGGGTGCAGACAGTAAGGCACGCTAGGCCCAACTTTCATCAGAAATTAAATCAAAAAAACATAAAGAAAAAGAAAAGAGAACGGTGCAGAAAGTAACAAAATATAGTTAAAAATCCACTGGGCCATGATTTGGGGGTGGGGATATCAAATGAGCCCAATACCACAGTTAAATGAAACGATGCGTTTCATGGTCTTCAGAATTTCCCTCTCCAAACGAAATTGAATCTCAGCCATGGAATCTCCCGTCAGTCAAAGGGTCTTCGCCTCATCCAACGGCCATCTCCTCATCTTCTTCCTCCAGCTAGGGTTCATAGTGAGGAAGCCATGGAAATTCAGAGCTTCAAGCTCACCTTCTCCAATTCGAACCTCATCAATTCTTGATGAAAAACCAAAATTCCAAACCCTAATCTGTCCAGAATTCCATGCTGAATCTAACCATGGTCTCAAAATCAATTGAAACATCCTAAATCTCCAAACCCGATCCAAGATCAAAGATAAGCTCAGACATCAACTTCAACAATTCTTGCAATTGATTACCTCAGAATGATCACCACCTCACATTGGTTAAATCTTGATATGTAATTCATGCTATAACTCACTATATCTCATATTCTTGATCCAAACAAAAATGGTGTCACCAACTGAAACCTCACCAATTGATCCCAAACTTCCCAGAATCCATCTCCTATTGGTCTCTAACCGTTCTATCCTAACAATTCTCCCTAATCATGCCTAAATCATGGTGTAGAAGAAAAGTTACTAACCTGTTGAATCTTGATTAACAGATGGGGTAAACCTTCACTTCAAGCTCTCAAACTCTTCAGAATCAATCCTTGAATGATGATAGAGCTTCTGTTTGCAAAAGATTGGACCAAGAAAGCTTGAATCTCCAAACTCGATTGTGACTTGCAACCTTCAAAATCCAAGTGCTATCTCTTCAATTCTCCATGGTTTTGCTCTCAAATTGATCTGCACAGCTTCAGTGTGATCAAGGGAATGTGTTTGGATTGAAAAAAGGAAAGGAAATGAATCAGAATACAGAATTTGATTTCAACTTGCAATGGAAGCAAGTGAAATGGCTATCTCTCTCTTCTCTCAAATCTCTCACCAACCTTGCATCTGAGCAAGTTCTATACACTATATAGAGTGGTTTAGACTCATCTAGAACCATCTGTAACCATCCAATGAGAAATTGGAATTTTCATGTCATGAGTTTTTGGATTCATCCATCTCATGCCTCATCTCATGGCATAGCCCTTGCAGCAACTTGCCTTGATCTGAAATTCTCCTTAGATGAGATATATGGCATGTTAAAACACTTAGCTAGCTTGTACATTGCCTTTCCTTGAGTTTTGCATTTGAACCTTATTATGCAAGCAACCAATTTCCAAAGCAACCCCATGATTTAGGCCTCAAATCAAAAAACTGGCTGAACCATTGTTTTTAAAATGTTCTTTGGAGTCAAAATGACCTATCATATGCCATGGTTTGGATGTGTAACTTGGGATTTCCAATTTCCAACTTGAACTTATTTAACTTATACCTCCATTTTAGGTCATTTTTACCACTTTTTGCTACAAGCCTTTTCAACATCTCATGACCTCTCTAATAGCCTTAAAACATCATTCTAAGAAAGTTTGATGTTGAAGAGTTTTCCATTTGAAGCTTGGAAATAGGAGATATGGCCTTATGCTTGAAATGACCTATAATCTCCAAATGACCAAAATGCCCTTGACTTGTTAAAGCCATAACTTGAGTTCTACAAATCCTATCAAGGACTTCTAGTACTATCTAGAATGCTAAGAAGATGAGGAACAACATTCGTGTTGACCAAACGTTCATAGGAATCATCCTTCTTGGGCAAAAGTTGGATGCAAGTTGGGTGACTTTCAAGGACCCAGATTCACATACCTCAAATAACCTGTAACTTGTCAAAGTCATAACATGAGCTCTACAAATCCTATCAAGGACTTCTAGTACTAAAATTAAAGCTAAGAGCTAGCTCTAAAACATTCATGTTGGGGGCAAGATGAGATGACAATCATATCTTGAGCTAAGCTGCCTTGAAGATAGGGGTCAAACTAGGGGATTTTACACTGTCAAGCCTTAGAAACCCTAGCTTGAAACTTCTCAAACTCTTCAATCATGATGATTTTATATTGGAATCATCCTTATGGTATCTCAATGCATCAATCCATGATCACATGGCTCTTGGATTAGGTCTCAACCCTCTCCAAATCATCAGTTGACCTAGGGTTGACCCAGTCAAACCCTAATTACACCACTCGTGGCTGAGTCTTCTTATTCTTGTACAATGACCTCTCTAGGCCTCATAATGGCTTTCAAGACATATCATAAGCTCTCTCAGAGCTTCAAGTCCATCCTCATGGTCTCAGAATCATCTGAGGAGCTCCCACAACTCTCAAGTTAGGAGGCACACAACCTTGGTTTCAACCAATCTTCCTGAGGATCTCTTAACTTCTCTGACAAGGGTATCAACCTTTAATCATCTGAATAACCTTCTTGTCTAGCTTCAAAGTCTTGATTGGTACTCATACCTCTTGATGAACACAAGCTAGGTAAATAAATATTGGTCAAATTTTGGGGTGCAACAGTATGCAAATAAAAGAGTTGAAACTTGATAGATTCTTGAACCCGATTCTGAGTTGCAAGCTTCAAACTCCAATGTCCAACTCACGATTCTTACACAGTTTTGCCTTGAATTTGATCTGGGATCAATCACCAACCTCAGAGCAAGCTATTGGGATCAAGAACTTGGACTGAAATGGGTCCAATGGCTGTAACAGATTTTGATTTGCAATGTGCAAATTCAAAATGCAATCTCACTCTCCTTTCTCAATTCTCACCAACCTTGGCTCTGAATCACTTCATAATCATATATAGGACATGAATGAATGATCTAGAAAGTTCTGGATCACTCTTATGAGAAGTTCAATATCTCATCTCACTTGAAATTCAATCTCATGCCATGGTCATATCAGTTTTGCCAGCAGCTTGCATTTGCCCTCATTCTCATCAAATTCTCTCCACATGAGATTTTGAGTGTGTTTGGATGTGTTTGCACCTTGGTTTTGATCTTATGAGAAGTTTGGCATATGTACCTTAAGCCTTAAGTAACAAAATACAACTCCATGATTTTGACCTCAAATGAGAAAAGTAATATTTCCAATGTCTTTAAAATGCATTTTACAATCAAAATGACATATAGGTTTGTCTCATTTGGTCACCAAATGAAAAATCACAAATTTGGTCCTTTTAATGAACTTTAATTCTTCCTTTTTAAGTCAATTTTGCAATTTTGAGTTACAAGAAATTCCAACCTCTCATGACCACTTGGCTAGCCTTAAAACATCATTTTGAACAAGTTTTATGTTGAACATTTTCCCATTTGAAGCTTGCAAATAGGAGTTATGGACTTATGATTGAAATGACCTGTAATCTCCAAATGCCCAAAATACCCTTGACTTGTCAAAGCCATAACTTGAGTTCTACAAATCCTATCAAGGACTTCTAGTACTCTCTATAAATCTAAGAGGATAAGGAACAACATTCATGTTTACCAAAAGTTCATAGGAATCATGCTTCTAGGGAAAAGGTTTCATGCAAGTTGGGTAACTTTCAAGCTCCAAATTCACATTCATCTGATGACCTATAACTTGTCAAAGGCATAACTTGAGTTCTACAAATCCTATCAAGGACTTCTAGCACTCAAATTAAAGCTAGGATCATTCTCTACAACAATCATGTTGGGGGAAAGATGAGATGACAATCACATCTTAAGCTAAATTGCCTTGAAGATAGGGGTCAAACTAGGGGATTTTACACTGTCAAGCCTTAGAAACCCTAGCATGAAATTTCTCAATCTCTTCAATCATGATGAGTTAACCTTGGAATCCTCCTTATATCATCTCAATGCATCAATCCATGATCACATGGCTCTTGAATTGGGTCTCAACCTTGTTCAAATCATCAGTTGACCTAGGGTTGACCCAGTCAAACCCTAGCTGCACCAATCATGGCTGAGCCTTCTCAATCTTACACAATGACCTGTCTAGGCCTCAAAGTGATATTCAACAATTCTCATGAGCTCTCTTAAGACCTCAAGTCCATCTCCATGACCTCAGAATCATCTGATGGCTTTCCACAACTTTCAAGTTAGGAGACCTACACACTTGGCTTCAACCACTCTCTCTGAGGATCTTTTAATTTCTCTGACAAGGGTATCAACCCTTGAGCACTTTAATAACCTTCTTAGCTAGCTTCATAGTCTTGATTGGCCCTTGATTGGTAATCATACCTCTTGATCTCCTGCATATCTGTCAATGAAATGCAAATGATAATGATAATGTGAATGAAATGAAACACAAGCTAGGTAAAGAAATGTTGGGCAAATTTTGGGGTGAAACAATGCTTTATCTGTTTCTATTTATCATTGACATAATCCCTTAGGAATCTCACTTCCTTTGATAAGGAAGTGATGATTAGAACTTTAGGTTGAAACCTATGCATGATAACTTCTAGGAGATCCCTGTTTCAAACTTCAACCATAGGATGAATCCTTGGCATGACAACATTAGGACTTGATAGTCTCCCCGTAGTTGTCCCGTTCTCTTCTCATCTCAAACAAACAGTAAAAAACGTAATAAAGGCAAGTTAGTATAAGCGCGTTACGAGCCTTAAGCTACTTGGGTAATGATAATTGAGCGGCCTCCTCTCAATCGTCTAGAATGTTTAGTATACGTCCTTTGGACGATATGCGACGCATTCGCTCCCAGGTCATAGTCTCTAGTGCTGTACAAACTACAGACAACATAAAAAACAGTTCTTTCGTAAAAGACAGAAAACAAACTTCAAACCTTTTTGCCCCGTGGGCCCATAAGTCAAAGGAAGCTTTTCTGAAGAAAAGAGTGTTGTTAACTCCCAGTTCTACCACAAACGGTAACGCCTGAGTCTCCAAGGGTCGAGCTGCGTACACCAAACTGCTGGAACTGTTTGTTAACCCTACTCGAAAAAACAGATGAATCTGAATTCCCGTAATCCGTATTATCCCGAACTACGTAAGCTCTGATCTCTCATACTTGTTGAGAGTATGTAGGCACAATACTGACGTATTGGCGAGCCACCTTCCCCCATCACCCGTAGTTAGCCGAACTACGTTGACTCTAATTTCTCATTCTCTGATGAGAATACGTAGGCATAAAGTGCGACGCTTTGCCGAGTCATTTTCTTTTCTTTTCAGACCAGCCTTGATAGGTAGATAGTAAAACAAACCCGTCAGATAAACACAACAAGCATGGATCCCATTGAGTACGATGGACGCGAGGGGTGCTAATACCTTCCCCTTGCGTAACCGACTCCTGAACCCGGATAATGGTTGCGATGACCTTGTCTTATACCTTTTCGTCAGGTTTTTTCGATCGTTTCCTTTCCCGTTCTGAGGGATAGATAACGAAAGGTGGCGACTCTTCTGTTTTGCCGGCACCTTATTTTCGCGGTAGCGACAGCTGGGGACTCTGGTTCTCTAAGCGAGTCTTGTCTTGGATTCTCTTCCTAGCTGCCTGGGCAATCCCCAACAGCTGGCGACTCTGCTAGGGACTTGATAGTTTCCTGAGATCCAACGTCCCTTATGCGAGTCAATTTAGAGATCCAACGTCCCCCGCGAGAGTCAATCCTAGCGCTTGTATGTTTACTTGTTGGGTTGTGTTTATTTATCGCATTTATTTCCCGCATTTTATTTTTAGTATGATATGATTATCTGTACTGTTGTGGGAGGGGTATTCTGATGAGTGAGAAGCCAGACCCAGGCTTGAGAGCTACATAGTATTAGAGTGGGTTAGTGGAGAACGTGCTTGCTTTTCTTGTAGTTGTTCCCACGTAATCCACACTCAGACGAGGTTCTCTTTGATGGCTTCCTATCGGTCCTTTGGACTCGAGGGGTTGTTGGATCTGAGGATTGTCGACTCTGGGAATCGATCATTTGGAATTCAGCTAAGTGAGGCCGCTTCAAGAGATGATGATGCCACACCTTCTGGGTATCGTATCATCGTTTCTTGAAAGTCTGTGACGCTGATGACCGCATAGGATGCTGAACCTTTTCCGTGATTAGGTCCATACCTGTGAGCAGAGTCGGGTTTGTTGCAGGAAACCTTAACCTTCAGATTACCTGGTTTTCTTGATAGTGAATCAGTTTTGTTGGTATCAGAGGTTCTCGTCATCAGACATGTGTGTTCTTGACAGAGCAGATTTGTGGTCTGATATCAGAGGTTCTCATCATCAGATATATGGTTGTTCTTGACAGAGCAGATTTATGGTCTGGTATAAGGGGTTCTTCTCATCAGAGATATGGTTGTTCTTGACAGAGCAGTATTGTGGTTTTGTTGATACAGAGCCTTCATCTCCTCAACAGCACAGTCATCTTGATCTCCTGCTGCATGATTGCATTTTGCATTACTTGCATCCTCATTTGCATGTCATTAACGTGTGTCTGTGTTGCAGGTGCATATTGCTCCCCTGGTTCTAGTGATCTTGATCCCTACGGCAGATATGGCATCTCTGAAGAAGACTGTGGCCTACAAGCTACCAACACCTGACATCCGAGAGTTATGGACTTTGATTTCTTTGGCTGATAAGACAGTGATGGAGAGTTTCAGAAAGAGTTATGGGAGACTTCTGGGTATTGTGTATAAGCTTCCTACGTACGAGTTGAATGGCCTCTACGCCTTGCTGCAGTTTTACGACCCACACCTCAGATGCTTCGTGTTTCCAGACTATGTCCTCGCCCCGACCTTGGAAGAGTACTCTGACCTGTTGGGAGTGCCTTTGATGAATCAAATGCCTTACTACGATGTTGAGGGTGAACCCAAACTGAGTAAGTTGACTGGCGCTCTGCATGTAGATGAGTCTAAATTGGAAGGGATGGTATCCAGGAAGATTGGAGTTCATGGTTTCCCTTTGCCTTTCCTGATGGAAAAAGCCCGAAAGTTTGCCGAGAAGGATCGTTGGGATGTATTCAATGCGTTCTTAGCCCTCTGTATCTATGGGATCGTGCTATTCCCAAGTCATCCGGACTTCATAAGCATGGATGCTTGCCACATATTTGCCTCCGGGAATCCAGTGCCCACTCTCCTCGGAGACATCTATCATTCGGTTCACAGGAAGAATGAAAACAGAAAGGGAAAGAACGTGGGATGTTGTGCTCCTTTACTGTATAAGTGGTTTGCTAGCCATCTTCCTAAGTCGGGGCCATTCATTGATTCTGCTTAGTCTTCGCCTTGGTCTGCGCGTTTGATGGATTTGACTGCTGACGATATCATCTGGTTTGATAGAGATCTGCTGGGCAAAGATATTGTACATAACTGTTGTGGCTTTCCGAACGTCCCCCTGGTCGGAAGGAATGGATGTATCAATTACAATCCATCTCTGCTAGTACGACAATTTGGGTATTGTCGCTTCCGCGAAAATAAGGTGCCGGCAAAACAGAAGAGTCGCCACCTTTCGTTATTTATCCCTCAGAGCGGGAAAGGAAACGATCGGAAAAACCTGATGAAAAGGTATAAGACAAGGTCATCGCAACCGTTGTCTGGGTTCAGGAGTCGGTTACGCAAGGGGAAGGTATTAGCACCCCTCACGTCCATCGTACTCGATGGGATCCACGCTTGTTGTGTTTACTGGACGAGTTGGTTTATCTATCTACCTATCAAGGCTGGTCTGAAACAGAAAAGAAAAATGACTCGGCAAAGCGTCGCGCTTTATGCCTACGTATTCTCATCAGAGAATGAGAAATCAGAGTCAACGTAGTTCGACCTACTACGGGTTACGGGGAAGGTGGCTCGCCAATACATCAGTATTGTGCCTACGTACTCTCAACAGGCTTGAGAGATCAGAGCTTACGTAGTTCGGGATAATACGGCTTACGGGATTCAAATTCATCTGTTTTATCGAGTAGGGTTAAACAACAGTTCCAGCAGTTAGGGACAAGCCTGTTTGCGGTGGTGCTGAAGTTTAACGACACTCTTTTCTTCAGAAAAGCTTTCGTTTGAATTATGGGCCCATGGCGCAAAAGGTTTGAAGTCTGTTTTCTGTCTTTTACGAAAGAACTGTTTTTTATGGTTGTTTGCAATTTCAATCGCACTAAAGACTATGACCTGAGAGTGAATGCGTTGCATGCCACCCAAAGGGTGCCATACTAAACATCCAGACTGTTGAAAAGAAGCTCTCCAACAATCCTTTCTCAGATATCTTAAGGCTCGTAACGTACGAAAGAAATCATTCATGATTATTGTATCTTAAGCTGTTTTGAGATGAGAAGAGAACATGCTCAACTAAAGGGAGACTATCAAGTCCTACTGTTGTCATGCCATGGATTCATCCTATGGTTGAAGTTGAAACAGGGAACTCCTAGAAGTTATCATGCATAGGTTTCATCCTAAAGTTCTATCATCACTTCCTTATCAAAGGAACTGAGATTCCTAAGGGATCATATCAATGATGAACAGAAACAGATAAAGCATCAGCTCAACCAGTAAACAGTAAACAGTAAACAGATGTAAAATGCATGCAATGCAAGTGAGGGAGGAAATATATGTAGGGCAGCAGCCTCCACAAGCTCATCTCAACCTCAAGCCAGATATGAATAACTGCAATCATACAGGAAATAACATGCTGTCAAGCAGAATAGAATAAACTGCAAACATACAGGAAACAAAATGCTATCAAGCAAACACAAACCACATGGGCAAGGGAGCTGGGCTCTACCGAATACCCGCAAGCAAAGCCATACAGTAACAATACAAGCAGAGGGAGCAACTCAACCTCTAGTGCAATCATGCTCCTAGCTTAAAGTCAGTCTAGATATGAACTTATTCTAATGCATCAAGCAAGTCAAACAAGGCACATCAACACAGAAAAGAAACAGACAAGAAAGAAAGCAGATCCACAACACCCTCTTCCAATTCCAAGCTTCAGCTCTTCTGACAACAATCCAGTCTTCAGACTTCAACCACCCTTCAAGGCTATCATCCTCCATGCCAAGTATCAACTTGCCTCTCCAAGGTTTCAATTCATAAGCATAAGTTTCAACTTATCCTCCTCTCCAAGCTTCAGCTCTCCAGTCAATTCCACCTTCAGGCTTCACTTCTAACTGCAAGTATCAACTTGATTCCTTCAAGCTCTCAATGCATCAGTGTAAGTGTCAACTTATCTTTTATTCCTCAAGCCTCAGCTCTACACTCAATCTCAATTGAATCCTCTTCATAAGTGTCACCTTAGTCTTCAAGCTTCAGCTCTCTTTGCTTTACCAGTATCAACTTGGTCTTCTTCTCCTACAAGCTTCAGCTTCTCAGAGTAATCCTCAATCACCTGGAAGTGTCAACTACATCCTTCAATTCTTTAAGCCTCAGCTCTTCACTCAATCTCCATTGGGTCTTCAAGTATCAACTTGTTCTTTCTTGCTCTTCAAGCTTCAGCTGCAATGGCAATGCTCAAGGAATCATCCTCTTCCACACTCTTCAATGAAGTCCTCATCTTCAAACTCAAGTCCAACATCTTTCAAGATACTCAAACCATAAGACAATTGATTTAACAGAATGAGTGGAAATGATAAACAGCTTACTGACAACCAAAGGAAACCTGTAAGGGTTCATCATTATGAGAGACTGGTTCCCTCAAAGTTCTACTTCCCAGATAAAGCCACTCATCCCTCCAAAGGAGAGATGTGATTATCTTAGAAGGACTTTTAGTCATTGGGAGGAATGGAAGCACAATATGCTTTCCATATTTGAGAAAGAAATCATTCTAGTTCTAAGGCTCTCCCTATGTTTCCTACCTCCTAAATCTTCATCAGACACCTTCAGGCACAAACAACTCCAAGCTCCAAGCAACTTCAAGCAACTACAAGCATCCTCACCTTGTCTTCAACTTGTCTTCAATCTCAACCAAAGGCAAACAAAGCAAAACCCTAATCTAAGGGGACTAAAGAAGTTAATCTAGTTGAATTAGTAAGTCAGGATCACCTAAAACCTAGTACTAAAGTTAGTCCTAACTACAATACTAAAACCAATTGTAAAATCCTACAAAAATAACTATGGGAACCTAGGTCAATCATGACTCTAACAATACTAGACTCAATCATGAGTAAAATGCAAAAAGAATGGGGTTAATTGGATCATTTTTCAATTTATTATGAATTTTTCAAGAACCATGAACAAAATGAAAAAATAAAGAAAATCATAATAAAATAATAAGCCCACGGTGCAGATAGCAATAAAACACAGTTCATTCTATGGATTGGGCCTTCAGGGGGTGGGGATAACAATCTTTCCACTAAGCCCAGAACCACTGATTAAATGAAACGCTGCGTTTCATAATCAGAACTCCTTCACAAATTGAAATCAAAACGTGGTCGTTGGATCATGCCTTCAGTCAAAGTCCAACCCCCATCCAATGGCTCTAGAGTCATCTTCAACCTTTTGAATGTCTGAACTTCACGCGCAGCTCCGGCCACCACCGGTGGTGCTCCGGTCACCATTCCACAACCCTAGTTCAACCTAGAGTCCACTATAGGCCATGATCCCTTAATGAAACATGTCCCAAATTCCCTCACGAATTCATTCATGCCTTTAATTCTCTCTGAAACCTCAAGATTCACCATATCCAATTCTCAACCAAAAATGGTAATACCCTAAATTGGTCACTAATTCTCAAATTAATAGTCTGAAATCGTTCCTACACCGTTCTACAATGCATCTAACACCCTAATTCATCTTGATTCTACCTAATTCATGCTGGAGGAAGAAAGTTACTAACCTGAAAATCTTGGATGAACAGATGCACTAAACCTTCAAATCAAGCTCTCCAACCTTCCATACACGATCAATGGATCCTTTCCTTGCTTCTGTATGCAATAGAACTGGTTGAAAGCTCCTGAATCTTGAAACCCGATGGTGAGTTGCAGGTGGAAAAATTCAATTGCTCATACACGATTCAGCCACGAATTCCTCTTGATTATGATCTGAACTCAATCCCTAGCATCCATGGAAGAAGTTGCAATCAAGAAAATGGATGGAAAGTGAAGAAATTGATCAAACTGAATTCAGTTGCAAGCCAAGAAATCTCAATCTCAGTCTATGCTTTCTCCTTCAATCATCACCAACCCTTGAATTGGATCACCTCTACTCAATATATAGATGATGTATGGATGATCTAGAACCCTCTAGATCCTTCTAATGAGAGTTTCAATCTCTCATGTCATGAGATTTTCAACCATATGCCATGATATGCATAATGCTGCAAACAGCTTGAAACCAACCTCATTTACTTCCAATTTCTCCCCTAGTGACATTTTGAAAGTGTTTGGCTTGCAAGGGGCCTTGCTCATGCCTTGAATTTGGATTTTGCACATGTTACTTATGATGTAAGTAATCATTTTTCAAAGCAAGTCCACAAATTAGACCTCAACTCAAAAATGTGGCTAAACCAATGTTCTTAAAATGTTTTCTAGAGTCAAAATGATATATTACATGCCATGTTTTGGATGTGTAGATTGAAAATATCAATTTCCAACTTTGGTTTATTTAACTTATGCCCTTATTTTAGGTCATTTATGCAACTTTAAGCTACAAGCATTTCCAACATCTCATGACCACCTTACTAACCTTAAATCATCATTTTGAACAAGATTGATGTTGAACATTTTCCCATTTGAAGCTTGGAAATAGGAGTTATGGCCTTATGCTTGAAATGACCTGTAATCTCCAAATGACCAAAATGCCCTTGACTTGTCAAAGCCATAACTTGAGTTCTAAAAATCCTATCAAGGACTTCTAGTACCCTATAGAAAGCTAAGAGAATAAGGAACAACATTCATGTTAACCATAAGTTCATAGGAATCATCCTTCTGGGGCAAAAGTTTGGTGCAAGTTGGGTAACTTTCAAGCCCCCAGATTCACACACCTCAGATGACCTATAACTTGTCAAAGTCATAACTTGAGTTCTACAAATCCTATCAAGGACTTATAGTACTCAAATTAAAGCTAAGAACAAGCTCTACAACATTCATGTTGGGGTCAAGATGAGATGACAATCACATCTTGAGCTAAACTGCCTTGAAGATAGGGATCAAACTAGGGGATTTTACACTGTCAAGCCTTAGAAACCCTAGCTTGAAAACCTCTCAGACTCTTCAATCATGATGAGTTGACCTTGGAGTCATCCTTATAACATCTCAATGTATCAATCCATGACCACATGGCTCTTTGATTAGGTCTCAACCTTGCTCAAATCATCAGTTGACTTAGGGTTGACCCAGTCAAACCCTAACTGCACCACTCATGGCTGGGTCTTCTTAATCTTGCACAATGACCTGTCTAGGCTTCATGATGGATTTCAAGACATCTCATAAGCTCTCTCAAGGCTTCAAGTCCACTTTCCTAGCTTCAGAATCATCTGAGGAGCTTCCACAACTCTCAAGTTAGGAGGCACACACTCTTGGTTTCAACCACTCTCTCTGAGAATCTTTTAACTTCTCTGACAAGGATATCAACCCTTGAACACTTGAATAAGCTTCTTAGCTAGCTTCACAGTCTTGTGTAGCTCTTGATTGGTAATCATACCCCTTGATCTCCTGCATACATGTCAATGAAATGCAAATGATAATGCTAATGTGAATGAAATGAAACACAAGCTAGGTAAAGAGATGTTGGGCAAATTTTGGGGTGCAACAGCTGCCCCTATTCAAACGGCTTGGACCTGACTGGGTGAGAAGCGAACGACTCTCAAACAATCAAGGTAAAAGACGGTTGAATACCAACAAATCCGGAAATTTGCCAACTACACAAGCATACGGTACTCTGATGGGGGCAAATCTTCGGAAACTGAAATAATAGCTGCACGGCAACTAGCTGGAGACTTGGTCACACGGTAACCGGTGATACGCGATCGATCATGCCGTCAGGCATCAAGATTCTTCGGGACTCATCAGGTCAACAATCAAGTTAATCATGCCATCGGGCATTCAAAGAAATTTCTGGGCGTCAGCCGGACTTCATCAGTAAGTCGGGAATGGAATTCTCAGTCAATCATGAACCAAATGGGAAAATCCAAACTTCTGCCATCAGGCACTCCGCATCAGCTGAGAGAACTGCTTCGACAATACGGTTGGACTTCAATCATCAAGTCTTCGAGGGAAGTTTCAACTTTGCTGTTCAGAAACCTGCTGGGGATGACGCATCTCCGCTGGGGACTCTGGAGAACCATCAAGTTACACTGCTTCGGGGTCCAGGAATCATTATGGGTGAATCATCTCTGCTGAGGACATCAAGAATCATCTTGAACAAATAATTTCGTGGGGACTTCAAGAATCATCCTGAACCAATAACTCTGCTGGAGATTTCAGGAATCATCCTGAGCAAACACCCTGTCGGGGACTCTACGCATCAACTTGAGCAACCAATTCTGGCGACTTCACTGGGGATTTTAAGAATCATCTTGAGCAAACGACTTTGCTGGGGAGAATTCAAGAATCATCTTGAGCGAATGACTTTGCGGAGGAACACCTGCAAAAGAAGAACAGTAACGACCTAGCTCATGTGTAGTATGCATATGCCGTGACAATGACGCAATGCTCCACACAGTGGACATGCTACGCGTTTATGATAAATGTTATGCAATCATGCAACATGCTGCGATCCCGTCAGCAAAATAAATGCTGAAGGGAGAATCCTCCTGTCAAGGAGAAAGAACTACTCTGGTGGAGGGAGGACTTATCCTGCCAAGAAGAAGAAGTCACACCAATCCCAATCGGACTCCGCCTGGGGAAGCAAACTTCAGTCGACTGCTGCAGGGAAACGAAGCTTTACGAGAACCTGGACCTGCTGAGGAAAGCGATGCCAATCGCAGAAATAAACTGCATGGCATTCGCAGCCAACCCTTCTTGGAGGTAACGACTCCGGTGGGGAAGTACAGCATCAACTATTCAACACTCTACTAGGGAAAACCAATCATGGCCCGAACTGCTCTCCAAGGACTCGGCTCTCTTGGGGAACTACGAACTCGGCTGGGGACATAGGAATCATCCTGCACGCTGGGGAGAGTATGACTCTGTGGGGAATCTCAATTCCGTCGGAGACTTCAGTCTGGAACTATCAATTGCTGCACACTTCAGTGAATAGTCTCCTACGAGACCTGCACTTGTGACCTGGTGCTAGGGGATGAACACACGCTTCGGCACTTGACTCAGCTGGGGAGATGCCGCTCCTTCAGGATACATCTGATTGGGGAGAGAATCTTCTCTGCCTGGGGAAACATATCAATGCTTTACGATCTCCGGTTCAGACTCTGCGGGGAGAAGCTGCTGAACTTCGCTGAAGAAGAAGGAATCATCCTGCTTGGGGATGCATACGGCGCACTGCCTGGGATATGCTACACCTGCAACAACACAAACAAACAGACAAGATACCCTTCTCACAGGGACCTATCAAGGTTATCATCTTGTGACAATGTTCGAGTAATTCATTGTTTCAACAATCAGTGGCCTAGGCCAGCAGGTTTATGTATGCGCATTTTGTCAAAAACATCGACGTTCTTTTTCGCAAACAAAACAGGTAAATGCTAAACAAACAAACAGAATTGTTGAATAGTATACATTTTATTGATAACGAACCCCTGAATGGGTAAAAATGTTTTACAACAGATGCAAGCTCCTAGAATGAGGAAGCTGCGCAAATATAAAAACATAAATATGCATCAGTATATACAAATGTCGGCAACGAGGCGTAGACGAACACCATGAGTTGATCCCTCTATGACCCAGTCGACTTCGATACTTCTTCGACGCTTCGGCTTCAGAAGAGAATGATTCAGATAAACGGCCCTCAGGTCTTCCAAACCACTAAATAATGAAAGTCCACATGCGGAACGCAGTCATTTGCTTTTTCAAATCCCTAACTTTTTCCTGAATCGCCCTTTCGGGTTTTCGATTCACCGGGATACCCTTTTTTGCCAAAGTCGCTCTTCCGGGTTTTCGAATTTGCGGGTGTACATTCTTTTCTTTTATATCCCTAATTTTTGCCCGAACCTTTTTCCTTTTTTATGGTTCGCCGGGATGCCCCATTTTTTCCTGGATATTCTTTTTCTTTCCAGCGGGTCATTTTTAAGCAAAGTATTTTTTAACTGCGTCCGCGTTCACCGGGGATGAAAAATCCTCGCCATCCATCGTGGATAACAACAAAGCTCCTCCCGATAAGACCTTGTTGACGACGTACGGACCTTCGTAATTGGGAGTCCACTTGCCCCGGTGATCGGAGTGTGGAGGAAGAATCTTCTTCAGGACGAGATCACCCGTCTGAAAGCTTCTAGGACGCACCTTCTTATCATAAGCTTTCTTCATTCTGCTTTGGTATAGACGACCATATGCAATCGATGCTAACCTCTTCTCGTCCATCAGGCTAAGTTGGTTTAGTCGGTTCTTAATCCATTCTGCCTCGTCGAGTTTCACGTCAACCAAAACTCGCAAAGAAGGGATCTCCACTTCTAACGGTAGGACAACTTCCATACCGTACACTAAGGAGAAAGGAGTTGCCCCGGTTGATGTACGTACCGTTGTACGATAACCGTGCAGCGCAAATGGCAACATCCCGTGCCAGTCTTTATAGGTCACAACCACCTTCTTCACAATCTTCTTAATGTTCTTATTGGCCGCTTCAACGGCGCCATTCATCTTCGGCCGATAAGGAGATGAGTTGTGGTGTTCAATCTTGAAACTCTGGCACAACTCCTTCATCATCTTGTTATTCAGATTCGAACCATTATCGGTAATGATCCACTCAGGAATTCCGTAACGACAGATGATATCCCTCTTTATGAATTTAGCCACCACCTGCTTGGTCACATTAGCATATGAGGCTGCCTCCACCCACTTGGTGAAGTAGTCGATAGCTACTAGAATGAAGCGATGACCGTTAGATGCAGTGGGCTCGATCCTGCCTATCATGTCGATGCCCCACATGGAGAACGGCCACGGGGAGGACATGACATTCAACGGGCACGGCGGCACATGAACTTTATCAGCATAAATCTGGCATCTATGACATCTCTTCGCGAATTTAAAACAATCTGACTCCATCGTCAGCCAGTAATATCCTGCTCTCAGGATCTTTCTTGTCATAGCATGCCCGCCGGCGTGCGTACCAAATGTGCCTTCATGGACTTCTTCCATGAGCATACTCGCTTCTTTCTCATCTACACATCTGAGTAGCATGAGATCGTGGTTTCTCTTATACAAAACTCCATCAGGATTGAGATAAAAATTTCCAGACATCCTCCTCAGAGTCTTCTTATCTCGGGTTGACGCTCCCGCAGGATACTCCTTAGTCATAAGGAAGGTCTGGATGTCATGGAACCATGGCTTGCCGTCGGAGGCTTCCTCGATCGCAAAGAAGAATGCAGGTCTATCAAGACGAGAGAGGACAATTCTTGGAGCTTCATTCCAGAAATTGACTTTATACATCGAAGCCAACGTGGCTAAGGCATCAGCCATCTGATTCTCAGCCCTGGGCACATGATGGAGTTCCACTCGATCAAAGAACGGAAGCAGCCTTCTGACATAGTTCACGTACGGCACCAAATTCGATTGACGAGTCTCCCACTCCCCTTTAATCTGGTTAATCACAAGTGCCGAGTCACCATATACATCTAGGTTTTTGATTCTCAAATCAATCGCTTCTTCTAGACCCATGATGCATGCTTCGTACTCCGCTTCGTTATTGGTGACCGGAAGCGTCAGTCTCGCAGTAAACGGGATGTGGGATCCATGGGGAGTCGTGATGATCGCCCATATGCCACTTCCATAAGAATTAACCGCCCCGTCAAATATCAATTTCCACTGGGATTTCCTATCTGGCCCCTCGTCGGGCAACGGTTCATCGCAGTCCTTCGCTTTGAGAAACATGATATCCTCATCAGGGAATTCAAATTTCATCGGCTGGTAATCCTCGATCGGCTGTTCGGCAAGGTAATCAGACAATACGCTTCCCTTGATGGCCTTCTGGGAAACGTACTGAATGTCATATTCCGTCAATACCATTTGCCATCTGGCAATCCTGCCCGAAAGCGCTTGCTTCTCGAAGACGTACTTGATCGGATCCATCTTCGAAATTAGCATGGTGGTGTGATTGAGCATGTACTGTCGTAAACGTTTGGCAGCCCAGGCTAGTGCACAACACGTCTTCTCCAGCATCGAGTAACGAGATTCACAATCTGTGAACTTTTTACTCAAGTAGTAAATGGCATGCTCCTTTCTGCCCGTCTCGTCGTGCTGACCGAGAACACACCCCATACTATTCTCAAGAACGGTCAAGTACATGATTAAGGGTCGTCCGGCCACTGGGGGTATCAAGATTGGAGGTTCCTGCAGATACTGCTTTATCTTATCGAATGCCTTCTGGCAATCCTCATTCCAGATAATCGCCTAGTCTTTCTTTAGTAGTTTGAACATCGGTTCACACGTGGCCGTGAGCTGAGAAATAAACCTTGCAATGTAGTTTATTCTGCCTAGGAAACCACGAACTTCTTTTTCTGTTTTTGGCGTTGGCATTTCTTGTATCGCTTTAATCTTCGCAGGATCAACCTCGATGCCTCTTTCACTCACGAGAAACCCCAGTAACTTTCCGGACCGTACTCCGAAAGTACACTTGTTAGGATTAAACCTCAACCTGAACTTCCTAAGCCTTTCAAAAAGCTTCAGCAAATTGACCAGATGCCCCTCCTCCGTTTGGGACTTCGCAATCATGTCATCAACATAGACTTCAATCTCATGATGAATCATATCATGAAACAAAGTTACCATTGCTCGTTGGTAAGTGGCCCCTGCGTTCTTCAGACCGAAAGGCATTACCTTGTAGCAAAATGTTCCCCAAGGTGTGATAAACGTAGTTTTCTCCATGTCCTCCAGCGCCATCTTGATCTGATTGTAACCGGAGAAGCCATCCATGAACGAAAATACGGAGAACTGAGTTGTATTGTCGACCAACACATCAATATGAGGCAGCGGGAAATCATCTTTAGGGCTCGCCCTATTCAAATCCCGATAATCGACGCACATTCGTACCTTACCGTCCTTCTCCGGTACAGGCACTATGTTGGCGACCCACGGAGGGTAAGTAGTGACCGCTAAGAAGCCAGCATCAAGCTGTTTCTGCACTTCTTCTTTGATCTTAATGGCCATGTCTGGTCGTGTCCTCCTAAGCTTCTGCTTAACGGGGGGACAGTCTTCTCGCAGCGGCAAGTGATGTACCACGATGTCAGTATCAAGTCCGGGCATATCTTCGTATGACCAAGCAAAGACGTCACTATACTTTCTCAGCATCTCGACCAGTCTCTGCTTGACATTGCTCTGCAATGCAGCCCCTATTCTGACGTTCCTGACAAGTTCTTCAGAACCCAGATTCACAATCTCGATTTCTTCTTCATGAGGCAGAATAACTTTCTCTTCTTGTTTCAACAAGCGGGCCAACTCTTCAGGAAGGTATTCGTCTTCATCAATCTATTCTTCGGCTTGATAGATCGTGCGATCGAAGTCGAAGTGAGTCGTAGAAGGTCCAGAGTCGATGTCATCTGTCATGTGGATCCTGCAATAACAAGGGTTAAGCTTAAAACAAGGATATGCAGGTTAGCACAAACCCCATTGCCATTTTATTGTTTTTCAAAACAAATAGAAAACAGGAATAACAGAGATCACAATATTTGAATATGAAGAAAAATGCCTTTTGATTTATTAATAAAATGCATGTACATAATCAAACGAGGCCCTGACAATAAAACCACAATGCCCTGGGTAGGACATAGGGTTGTACAATGATTGGAAAAAGTAAATCATTACTCTTCGCTTGTCATCTAGATGATATCCTTGACGGACCAATTGTGGAGGCTCTCGCCTGGCTTGCTTGGCTGGATCCAAGAGTCTAGGTCACAGTCGCTATCTCCGCTGTCTTCAGACATTGCGTTGACGCTTTCAAATATCACCCCGCCACTGGTAAACTGGATCGGCCCTTTACCTCGCGACGCACTGCTAGAAGAAGAGGAGGCTTCAGCCGCAGGAGAATATCCTAACCTAAACCTGTCTTGCTTGTTAGGTATCTCCAAAATTCGCCCCCAGCCTGGGGTAGATCCGGCTTGGACAACGGCCCGGGCTTCCTTGAAGGAAGAGAGAGTCATCTCTGGCTTTTCAGTGACCACAGGAGCTACGTCCTTGACTTTAACAGCTTCGAACGCTTGGCATAGGGTTTCGTGGATCTCCCCATCCATCTCAACATACTTGAAGGACGACAAATGGCTCACCATTATGTCTTCCTCGCCACATACAATCACGATGCTACCTCCGACAGCATACTTGAGCTTCTGGTGCAACGTGGAGGTCACGACACCTACGGAATGGATCCATGGCCGGCCTAAGAGACAGCTGTAGGCAGGCATGATGTCCATAATGTAAAAGACCGCATCGAATGTTTCCAGCCCGACTTGGATTGGCAACGTCACCTCCCCGAAAACATGGCGTTTGGTTCCATCGAACGCGTTTACAACCAGATCACTGGGTGTGCAAATCACTCCGCGAGTATCTAACTTCATTAATGCCTTCTTCGGAAGAACATTGAGTGACGAACCTGTGTCCACCATAACGTGGGAGATAATCGTTCCTCTACACTCTATCGAGATGTGCAGAGCGCTATTGTGGTTCCTCCCCTTCGGCGTCAGCTCCAGGTCAGTGAACCCTAACCCGTTTCCAGCATTCACGTGGGCTATGACCTCTTCCAGCTGGTTTACCGATATTTCCTGCGGTACATATGCGGCGTTCAACACCTTCAGCAGCGCGTTGCGGTGTGCTTCAGAACACAACAACAAGTTCAGGATGGAAATCTTTGAGGGTGTCTGATGGAGATGATCCACGATCTTGTAGTCACTCTTTTTAATCAACCTCATAAATTCCTCGGCATCTTTAACAAGTAAGTCTTTTTCTACCCCACGAGGGATCTCTTCAACGACTTTACTCTTACCTTTATTAGTTGCATCAGCTCTGTCCGCTTTGTCTGCCACGACCTCAGGTGGTGCAAACACTCTCCCGCTGCGAGTGATTCCGCTGACGCCCGCCAGGTTCTCCATAGACGACCCAAACGGTTCTAGTTCCAACTTCTGTCCGTTGCAGTAGACTTCAGCCCCATAATGCCATGGGACAGCGTTAGTGCTTTCGAACGGTATCGGCCCAGCTTTGGTGATGGTAATCGTGGGCGGCCTGGGTGCAGAAATAGTTATCGTCTGGCGAGGGATGGTGATGGTGGCAACCTTATCATCTTGCTTCAGCATTACCTCTCTCGATCCACATTCGGCCCTCCGGCTAAACTGTAAAATCCCTTCAGTCATCAGACTTTGTATTCCTTCTACCAACTATTCACATCCATCAGGACTTGTCGCACAGCCCATACACAGCTCTCCGCAACCTGGAAAGAAACCTCTTTTCATCAGCTTAGCTTTAACGAAGCTAAGCGGTGTCTTCGGATCTCTGGCGTCAGTCAACAAATCCAAACTCTCGTCCTCAATAATGGCATTTACTCCACCTCCCCTATGATTCGGCATAGGGTTCTTCGTGACGTTTGGCACATTATCTGAGAAGTTGATGATCTTGGCATCCACCATGTCTTGCACCTTGTGCTTGAAGGCTTTGCAATTCTCTACTGTGTGGCCTGGTGCCCCTGAGTGAAATTCACAAGTTGCATTCGCGTCATAACCTGGCGGAGGTGCCCTTGTCAAGGGAGCTAGGGTTCTCTTCTGGATCAACTGTAGCTGAAACAAAGTCTACAATAGTTGAGCGTATGACATGGGCGGTGTCTCGAGGTGACGGCTCGACAGAGCTGCCCGATTCTGATACTTTCTGTACCCTTGTTGATTCGGCTGCTACTGCGGCTGCTGCTGCTGTGGCTGTTGAACTACTGGGATAGTTATGCTGGCTACCTGTTGGTGAGGGCCTTTACCCTTCCTTCGAGCGTTGGTCACGGCGCTCGTTTCTCCTTCCCGTCTTTTGCCACCATAAGGTTTCTTTCCGCCTCCTCCAGCTGAGGATGAATCACCCTGAATTTTCCCTAGTTTGATCTCATTTTCGATGTGCTCACCCGTGATAATGAGATCTGAGAAGGTTCCGGACATACCGCTGACCAATTTCTCATAATAAACCCATGGGAGGGTGGCTACGAACATCTGCACAAGCTCACGTTCAACCATCGGCGGCTGAACCCTAGCTGCCAACTCACGCCATCGCTGGGCGTATTCCTTGAACCCTTCGTTGTTCCTTTGCGACAGATTCTGCAGTTGGACTCGGTTTGGAGCCAAGTCGCTATTGTATTGGTATTGGTGCACAAATGCTTCAGCAAGGTCCTTCCACGTGCGCACACTGGTAGGCTCCAGACTCATGTACCATTCGAGGGAGGGCCCGGATAGACTGTCCTGAAAGAAGTGCATCAGCAACTTCTCGTCCTCAGAGTGAGCGGACATTTTTCGGTAATATGATCTCAGGTGGACGCGAGGGCAAGTGGTGCCCTTGTACTTTTCAAAGTCAGGTACCTTGAACTTGGGAGGCACCTTGAAATCAGAAATCAGTCCCAACTTGGACATATCAACGCCCAGGGTGTTCTGGTTCTCGATGTTCCTCATTTTATCCTCAAGTGCCTTGAACCTTAGACGTGCTTCAACAGTCAGCTCTCCTTCAGCACCTCTCTGAGAGAACACATCGTCTTGACGATCTTCTAACCATCGCTGAGGCCCAAACAGATTTCCAACACCCGCATTGCTGTTGCCCAGCCCAACGTTGACATTAGCTTCAAGACTCCCATTACCGACGCCCGTCGTATTACCATTGAGTCCCATGTTAGCTGTCACATTGTCGTTGGCACTGCCATTCCCCCCGGTCACGGGGACGCCATTCTGAGGAGTTTCAACTGGTGGAGGAGTAGGCACGGTCCCACCATGGAGTATGCCATTGCTATCGACCCTTGAAATCAGAGGCTGACCCAAGGTTCTGAGCTGATCCTGGCCATTGGCGACCGCTTGCATGAGCTCCATGAAGCAATCCATTCTTTCGTGGAGTTCCTGAACATCAGTTTGCACTTGCTCCATGATTCTGGTTTGATTTGCTCTGGTCGGATAGCGGTGGATAGGTCTCTGATCAATCCTGGAATAACCTGAAACAACCTGAAAACACAAAAGGGTTAGGAAAAAATGACAAAGTGCTCGTTATGCAAATGCCTCATGCAAATGCAAACGTGTGTCTGTGCGTTAGGGAGGTATCCCCCGATCCTAGTGCCTGAGTGCCGGTGCTAATAATAAGAAGTCCGAGTCCAGTCATGGAAATAACATCTCATATATAAAGAAATCCCATCCAGGCAGTACACAACGTCAGCGAGTACAAGATGAATCAATAGCATGACCTCAGCCAACAAGCCTAGTGATGGTCATTATACAACAATGATCACAACAAAAGGAATACAAATAGTCAAGCACGGCCACGGGCGCGAAACTCTTCTAACAACCCCTTCGTTTCTGGATGATCAGGCTGAGTGAGCAACCCTTCGATGAGTAACTCCCTCTGCATAATGGTGTACTGAAGACCTCCAACCGAATCTTCCCATGCTCCTTCGCCGAAACAATCTTCTAACTTCCGCTTCTTGAATTCAAACATCAGTTTGCGCTCCTTCAGGTTAGCAAGAGCTCTGTTGAGCTGGCCTTCGGCGGCATTTCTGCGAGCGGTTTCTTCATCAAACCTCTTCTCACTAGCCTTCACCTGGGCTTTCATCTTGGAAATCTGTTGCATCAGCTTATCCTCCCGCTCTTTCCTGTTGGCTAGGAAGGCCTTCCAGTGCTGGTTAAACTTGGATATCCTCCGATACGCTTCGTCCAAGTGCTGCTTCTTCGTAGCCAGTACATTGTTGACAGCTTTGAAGTCTCAACCCATGCGCTCGCGCTCAGGTATTTGCTTAGTCAAATTTGTACCTAGCTGGTTCACCAGCTCCGTTTGCCTCTTGAAGGAATGAACGGCTTCGTTTCTCTCGCTTCGGAGCTGAGCCAATTCTTTCTCCAATTCTTCATTTGCCCTCTTCAATTCATCTCGCTCAGCTAACACCTGATTATGCTGCTGAATGGGCACGGTGGTAGGCTCTTCAATCATTGGAGGGCTTTCGGGCTTGGCAGGAAGAAACGGCATCCCTATAGCATCTGCTCTGGCTCTGATCCACGGCATGTACGGAGCGTAGGCTTGACTATTACTTCTCCCCAGCAACGGTTTTCCCCTCTTACTGATACCATTCCAAGCACGCTGAAGCTTGGACAACATATCCCCCTCTAGAAGACCAGTGAGGTACAGAGATTCCTGCACCTCTTCATCCTTCGGCGGAGTTTTCAAAGCATAAGCAAACTGTCGGACCAGCAAAGACGAATTATAGTTTATACAACCCTTCCTGCCTATCAAAGGCACGTTCGGAAACCCGCTGCAGCTGAAGATAATCTCGGTACCGAACCTATCTCTGTCAAACCAGTCAATATCCTCTGCAGATAGACTCATCAAACGCTCAGACCACTCAGCTGTGGCTGCAGACGAAGCAAAGGGACCCCTTTTGGGTAGATGGCTATCAAGCCATTTATAAAGAAGGGGTACGCAGCATGAGACATTCTTACCCCTTCGGTTCTCGTTTTTGTAGTGGATGGAATGGTAGACATCTCCTATCAAGGTAGGGACTGGATTCCCTGAAGCAAAGATGCAGAAGGCGTCGAAGTCCACAAAGTCGGGCATATTGGGGAATAGAATGATGCCATATATGCACAGAGAGAGAATGGCGTTGAACACGACCCAACATCCGTCTTTGGCGCACTGCTGAGCTTTTCCCACTAAGAACTGCAAGGAGAAACCGGGAACCTTGTTCCAACTAGACAATACCAACTCGGAGGCATCCAGATGAAGTGACGGAGCTAGACTAGCCAAATCAGGCTCAGTATCCATATGAACAAAAGGCATCTGCCTCTTGATAGGCACACCTAACAAATCAGCATATTCCTCTAGCGTGGGCGCGAGAATGAAGTCCTGGAAAGTGAAGCATCTCAACGGAGGATCGTAGAACTGCAGGAGAGCGTGCAACCCATTCAACTCAAACGCAGAAGGTTTACGAACCAAACTGAGCAATCTACCGTAAGACTTTCTGAACTCATCTCTCACAGAATCATCTGCTAAAGCAATCAGACCAGTCAGCTGAACCACATCAGGGGCAGGGAGCTTGTAAGCCACGGTCTTCCTCAGAGAACCCATAACAATACAACAGGAGGCAAGAAATCCTGGATCGGGGAAAACGGTACCTGCAACACAGACACACGTTAATGAAATGCAAATGAGTATGCAAAGCAATGTAAAATGCAATCATGCAACAGGAGATCAAGGCAACTGTGCTGTGGAGATTCTGTATCAACAAAACCATAATCTTGCTTTATCAAGAACAACCATTATATCTGATAATAAGAAAACCCTGGTATCGGACCACAAATCTGCTCTGTCAAGAACACACACACATAGGGCCATAAATCTGCTCTGTCAAGAACAACCATCTGATAATAAGGACCTCTAATACAGGACCCTAACTCTGCTCTGTCAAGAACAAACATATATCTGCTGATGAGATCCTCTGATCCCAACCAAAAACCTGCTCTGTCAAGAACAAACGTACATCTCTGAAATATAAGGTCCTCTGATACAGGACCAACGCCCTTCTCTGTCAAGAACAATTATATATCTGATGATGAGAACCTCCGGTACCAACCAAACTGATCCACTATCAAGAAAACCAGGTAGTCTGAAGGTCAAAGTTTCCTGTAACAAACCCAACCCTACTCACAGGTATGGACCTAAAATGACACAGGTTCGGCATCCTATGCGGTCATCAGCGTCACATACATTCAAGAGGGGTGATACGATACCCAGAAGGTGTGGCATCACCAGCTCATGAAGCGTCCTCACTCGGCTGAATCACAAATGATCGGTCCCCAGAGTCGACAATCCTCCAAACCAACAACCCCCTCAACCCAAAGGGTTGAAAAAGAAGTCAACCGGGAGAACCTCGTCTGAGCGTGGATTTCATGAGACACTAGTGCCTGCCAAGCAAGCACGCGCCCACTAATTTCCACAACTAATGCGATGTTCACTCAAGCCTGGGTCTGGCTTCTCACTCATCAGAATGCCCCTCCAACAATAGCACAGATAATCATATCATACTGGAAATAAAGTGCGGGAAATAAAATGCGATAAATAAACACAACCCAACAAGTAATCATACAAGCGCTAGGATTGACTCCCGCAGGGGACGCTGGATCCCCAAACTGACTCGCATACGGGACGTTGGATCCCAGGAAACTATCAAGTCCCCAACAGAGTCGCCAGCTGTCGCTTCCGCGAAAATAAGGTGCCGGCAAAACAGAAGAGTCGCCACCTTTCGTTATTTATCCCTCAGAGCGGGAAAGGAAACGATCGGAAAAACCTGACGAAAAGATATAAGACAAGGTCATCACAACCGTTGTCTGGGTTCGGGAGTCGGTTACGCAAGGGGAAGGTATTAGCACCCCTCACGTCCATCGTACTCGATGGGATCCACGCTTGTTGTGTTTACTAGAGGAGTTGGTTTATCTATCTACCTATCAAGGCTGGTCTGAAACAGAAAAGAAAAATGACTCGGCAAAGCATCTCGCTTTATGCCTACGTATTCTCATCAGAGAATGAGAAACCAGAGTCAACTTAGTTCGACCTACTACGGGTTACAGGGAAGGTGGCTCGCCAATACATCAGTATTGTGCCTACGTACTCTCAACAGGCTTGAGAGATCAGAGCTTACGTAGTTCAGGATAATACGGCTTACGGGATTCAGATTCATCTGTTTTATTGAGTAGGGTTAAACAACAGTTCCAGCAGTTACGGACAAGCCTATTTGCGGTGGCGCTGAAGTTTAACGATACTCTTTTCTTCAGAAAAGCTTTCCTTTGAATTATGGGCCCACGGGGCAAAAGGTTTGAAGTCTGTTTTTTGTCTTTTACGAAAGAACTGTTTTTTATGGTTGTTTGCAATTTCAATCGCACTAAAGACTATGACCTGAGAATGAATGCGTCGCATGCCACCCAAAGGGTGCCATACTAAACATCCAGACTGTTGAAAAGAAGCTCTCCAACAATCCTTTCTCAGATAGCTTAAGGCTCGTAACATACGAAAGAAATCATTCATGATTACTGTATCTTAAGCTGTTTTGAGATGAGAAGAGAACAGGCTCAACTAAAGGGAGACTATCAAGTCCTACTATTGTCATGCCATGGATTCATCCTATGGTTGAAGTTGAAACAGGGAACTCCTAGAAGTTATCATGCATAGGTTTCATCCTAAAGTTCTATCATCACTTCCTTATCAAAGGAACTGAGATTCCTAAGGGATCATATCAATGATGAACAGAAACAGATAAAGCATCAGCTCAACCAGTAAACAGTAAACAGTAAACAGATGTAAAATGCATGCAATGCAAGTGGAGGAGGAAATGTGTGTGGGGCAGCAGCCTCCACAAGCTCATCTCAACCTCAAGCGAGATATGAATAACTGCAATCATACAGGAAATAACATGCTGTCAAGCAGAATAGAATAAACTGCAATCATACAGGAAACAAAATGCTATCAAGCAAACACAAACCACATGGGCAAGGGAGCTGGGCTCTACCGAATACCCGCAAGCAAAGCCATACAGTAACAATACAAGCAGAGGGAGCAATTCAACCTCTAGTGCAATCATGCTCCTAGCTTAAAGTCAGTCTAGATATGAACTTATTCTAATGCATCAAGCAAGTCAAACAAGGCACATCAACAAAGAAAAGAAACAGACAAGAAAGAAAGCAGATCCACAACACCCTCTTCCAATTCCAAGCTTCAGCTCTTTTGACAGCAATCCAGTCTTCAGACTTCAACCACCCTTCAAGGCTATCATCCTCCATGCCAAGTATCAACTTGCCTCTCCAAGGTTTCAATTCATAAGCATAAGTTTAAACTTATCCTCCTCTCCAAGCTTCAGCTCTCCAGTCAATTCCACCTTCAGGCTTCACTTCTAACTGCAAGTATCAACTTGATTCCTTCAGGCTCTCAATGCATCAGTGTAAGTGTCAACTTATCTTTTATTCCTCAAGCCTCAGCTCTACACTCAATCTCAATTGAATCCTCTTCATAAGTGTCACCTTAGTCTTCAAGCTTCAGCTCTCTTTGCTTTACCAGTATCAACTTGGTCTTCTTCTCCTACAAGCATCAGCTTCTCAGAGTAATCCTCAATCACCTGGAAGTGCCAACTTCATCCTTCAATTCTTTAAGCCTCAGCTCTTCACTCAATCTCCATTGGGTCTTCAAGTATCAACTTGTTCTTTCTTGCTCTTCAAGCTTCAGCTGCAATGGCAATGCTCAAGGAATCATCCTCTTCCACACTCTTCAATGAAGTCCTCATCTTCAAACTCAAGTCCAACATCTTTCAAGATACTCAAACCATAAGACAATTGATTTAACAGAATGAGTGGAAATGATAAACAGCTTACTGACAACCAAAGGAAGCCTGTAAGGGTTCATCATTATGAGAGACTGGTTCCCTCAAAGTTCTACTTCCCAGATAAAACCACTCATCCCTCCAAAGGAGAGATGTGATTATCTTAGAAGGAATTTTAGTCATTGGGAGGAATGGAAGCACAATATGCTTTCCATATTTGAGAAAGAAATCATTCTAGTTCTAAGGCTCTCCCTATGTTTCCTACCTCCTAAATCTTCATCAGACACCTTCAGGCACAAACAACTCCAAGCTCCAAGCAACTTCAAGCAACTACAAGCATCCTCACCTTGTCTTCAACTTGTCTTCAATCTCAACCAAAGGCAAACAAAGCAAAACCCTAATCTAAGGGGACTAAAGAAGTTAATCTAGTTGAATTAGTAAGTCAGGATCACCTAAAACCTAGTACTAAAGTTAGTCCTAACTACAATACTAAAACCAATTGTAAAATCCTACAAAAATAACTATGGGAACCTAGGTCAATCATGACTCTACCACATTAATTCCAGAGATCAAATCATCAAATAAGATCTAGAGATAAATTCTACACTGCAAGGTACTAAACCTAAACCCTAAAAGGAGGCACCTAAATATCAATCTAGAAAGCACACCTATTTTCATCACAAAAATGTGAGAAATATACTATGGGAGCACACATGTCTAAGCTAATCATACACAAAAAATCAGGATCAAAGTCATCACCACATGATCACACAAAATTCCACAAAATTAAGTATCAAACATAACCATTTTAATATCAATTAAAATATAAAATTCCCCTAAAATCAGAAAATGCATGAACTAAAAATATTTTTTCTCTAAACAATACTAGACTCAATCATGAGTAAAATGCAAAAAGAATGGGGTTAATTGGGTCATTTTTCAATTTATTATGAATTTTTCAAGAACCATGAACAAAATGAAAAAATAAAGAAAATCATAATAAAATAATAAGCCCACGGTGCAAATAGCAATAAAACACAGTTCATTCTATGGATTGGGCCTTCAGGGGGGTGGGGATAACCATCTTTCCACTAAGCCCAGAACCACTGATTAAATGAAACGCTGCGTTTCATAATCAGAACTCCTTCAAAAATTGAAATCAAAACGTGGTCGTTGGATCATGCCTTCAGTCAAAGTCCAACCCCCATCCAATGGCTCTAGAGTCATCTTCAACCTTTTGAATGTCTGAACTTCGCGCGCAGCTCCGGCCACCACTGGTGGTGCTCCGGTCACCATTCCACAACCCTAGTTCAACCTAGAGTCCACTATAGGCCACGATCCCTTAATGAAACATGTCCCAAATTCCCTCACGAATTCATTCATGCCTTTAATTCTCTCTGAAACCTCAAGATTCACCATATCCAATTCTCAACCGAAAATGGTAATACCCTAAATTGGTCACTAATTCTCAAATTAATGGTCTGAAATCGTTCCTGCACCGTTCTACAATGCATCTAACACCCTAATTCATCTTGATTCTACCTAATTCATGCTCGAGGAAGAAAGTTACTAACCTGAAAATCTTGGATGAACAGATGCACTAAACCTTCAAATCAAGCTTTGCAACCTTCCAGACACGATCAATGGATCCTTTCCTTGCTTCTGTATGCAATAGAACTGGTTGAAAGCTCCTGAATCTTGAAACCCGATGGTGAGTTGCAGGTGGAAAAATTCAATTGCTCATACACGATTCAGCCACGAATTCCTCTTGATTATGATCTGAACTCAATCCCTAGCATCCATGGAAGAACTTACAATCAAGAAAATGAATGGAAAGTGAAGAAATTGATCAAACCGAATTCAGTTGCAAGCCAAGAAATCTCAATCTCAATCTATGCTTTCTCCTTCAATCATCACCAACCCTTGCATTGGATCACCTCTACTCAATATATAGATGATGTATGGATGATCTAGAACCCTCTAGATCCTTCTAATGAGAGTTTCAATCTCTCATGTCATGAGATTTTCAACCATATGCCATGATATGCATAATGCTGCAAACAACTTGAAACCAACCTCATTCACTTCCAATTTCTCCCCTAGTGACATTTTGAAAGTGTTTGGCTTGCAAGGGGCCTTGCTCATGCCTTGAATTTGGATTTTGCACATGTTACTTATGATGTAAGTAATCATTTTTCAAAGCAAGTCCACAAATTAGACCTCAACTCAAAAATGTGACTAAACCAATGTTCTTAAAATGTTTTCTAGAGTCAAAATGATATATTACATGCCATGGTTTGGATGTGTAGATTGAAAATATCAATTTCCAACTTTGGTTTATTTAACTTATGCCCTTATTTTAGGTCATTTATGCAACTTTGAGCTACAAGCATTTCCAACATCTCATAACCTCCTTACTAACCTTAAAACATCATTTTGAACAAGATTTATGTTGAACATTTTCCCATTTGAAGCTTGGAAATAGGAGTTATGGCCTTATGCTTGAAATGACCTGTAATCTCCAAATGACCAAAATGCCCTTGACTTGTCAATGCCATAACTTGAGTTCTACAAATCCTATCAAGGACTTCTAGTACTCTCTAGAAAGATAAGAGAATAAGGAGCAACATTCATGTTGACCAGAAGTTCATATGAATCATCCTTCTTGGGCAAACGTTTGGTGCAAGTTGGGTAACTTTCAAGCCCCCAGATTCACACACCTCAGATGACCTGTAACTTGTCAAAGTCATAACTTGAGTTCTACAAATCCTATCAAGGACTTCTAGTACTAAAATTAAAGCTAAGAACAAGCTCTACAACATTAATGTTGGGGGAAAGATGAGATGACAATCACATCTTGAGCTAAACTGCCTTGAAGATATGGATCAAACTAGGGGATTTTACACTGTCAAGCCTTAGAAACCCTTGCTTGAAACCTCTCAGACTCTTCAATCATGATGAGTTGACCTTGGAATCGTCCTTATAACATCTCAATGTATCAATCCATGACCACATGGCTCTTTGATTAGGTCTCAACCTTGCTCAAATCATCAGTTGACTTAGGGTTGACCCAGTCAAACCCTAACTGCACCACTCATGGCTGGGTCTTCTTAATCTTGCACAATGACCTGTCTAGGCTTCATGATGGCTTTCAAGACACCTCATAAGCTCTCTCAAGGATTCAAGTCCACTTTCCTGGCTTCAGAATCATCTGAGGAGCTCCCACAACTCTCAAGTTAGGAGGCACACACTCTTGGTTTCAACCACTCTCTCTGAGGATCTTTTAACTTCTCTGACAAGGATATCAACCCTTGAACACTTGAATAAACTTCTTAGCTAGCTTCACAGTCTTGTGTAGCTCTTGATTGGTAATCATACCCCTTGATCTCCTGCATACATGTCAATGAAATGCAAATGATAATGCTAATGTGAATGAAATGAAACACAAGCTAGGTAAAGAAATGTTGGGCAAATTTTGGGGTGCAACAGGTATGCACTACGAGGTCCTCCTGAAGAGGAAGAGATACGGGAATCTCTGTATCTCACAGGGTTGCTTGAAGGTGATGCTTTGATCAAGGTACAGAATGCTTGGAGTAAAATTCACCGAAAGGGAAAGGTCCTGCTGGGAAAAAGCAACAACAAGGCCTTTGATCCATACGTGACTTGGGTTCGAGAAAGGGCCGCAAAGTTTCTAATGTCGTTTCCTGTCGTGGAACCATTGCATCCTCTTGTGCACAAAGAGCCTACCACAGTTGATATTCAGAAATTCAACCAGGTACTCCAGGAGTAGGAAGAGCTACGAAAAGCCAACGAAGAGTTGGAGAAAGAGATCGCTCAACTTCGGAAAGAGAAAAGTGAAGCCATTTATACCTGCAAGAGGCAGACTGAGATGATCAACAATCTAGGCTCCAACCTAACCAAAGAAACTGATGCTAGGGAGCGTCTGGAGTTGGAACTAAAGTCAGTGCATGGCGTGTTGATAACCAAGAAACAGGATATGGACAGAGTGTACCGGAAGCTAACCCAATACGAGAGGGTCTGGAGCAGCACCATCGCCAAGTACAAAGAGCGGGAAGAAAAGCTGAAGCAGCGAGTAGCCGAGCTGGAAGCTCAGATTATGGTGAAAGACGAGAGTACAGGGGTTGAAGCCTCCCTACGACAAGACATCCAGTATAGATTGGCTGAGGCCGAGGCGAATTTGCAAGATTCTCAGCTCCGAGTTGATGCTAAAAGGAGAAGAGTCGAGAACCATTCTGAAGAAGGTGTTTCTAGGAGTGTTGCCGATAACCTCCCAGAGTCCATCAGGCAAAGGGACCTGCTGGCCCGGGGTTTGCTTGCTCAGTCAGATCACCCCGCTACAAAGAAGTTGATAGAAGATTTTCGTGCCTGTGGCCGCACCTGATCTTTTGTATCTCTTTTTGTACATTTTATGCATTGATGTGCTGAACACCGCCAGGTCTGTTGGTTAGGGTGATGCCTTATTGCTTCAGTTGTATGTGATTACAGTTGTATGCTACCCGAGCGGGCTTTTTCAGATGAATATATGAGGATTTCTTTTCTATGATTGGATCATAGACTTTATTTGTCTCGGAAACTAGGATCGGGGGGGGATCTCCCCAAGGCACAGACACACGTTTGCATTTGCATGAAGCATCTGCATAACGAGCACCTTGTCGTTTTTTCTAACCCTTTGTGTATACAGGTTGTTCCAGGATTAATCGAAGACCGATCCACCGCTATCTGACCAGAGCAAATCAAGCTAGAGCAATGGAACAAGTGCAAACTGACGTCTAGGAACTCCGAGAGAGGATGGACCGCTTCATGGAGCTCATGCAAGTGGTCGCCAACGGCCAAGACCAGCTCAGAACATTGGTCCAGCCTCTAATCTCAAGGGTTAACAGCAACGATGTGCTTCATGGTGGGAACGTTCCAGTCCCCCCACCTGTTGAAACTCCTCAGGGTGGCATCCCCGTGACCGGGGGGAATGGATGTGGTAACGGCAATGTGATCACTAACATCGGGCTCAATGGTAATACGACTGGCGTCGGCAATGGAAATTTTGAAGCTAATGGCAACACTGGACTAGGCAATGGCAACACAGGTGCTGGAAATCTGTATGGGCCTCAGCCATGGCTAGAAGATCATCAAGAAGATTTGTTCTCACAGAGGAGTGCTGAAGGAGAACTGATTGCTGAAGCACGTCTAAGGTTTAAGGCACTCGAGGACAAAATGAGGAATTTCGAGAACCTGAACATTATGGGGGTCGACATGACTAAATTAGGATTGATTTCTGATTTCAAGGTGCCTCCTAAATTCAAGGTTCCCGACTTTGAGAAATACAAGGGCACCACTTGCCCTCGTGTCCACTTAAGGTCATACTACCGAAAGATGTCCGCTCACTCTGAAGACGAGAAGCTGCTGATGCACTTCTTTCAGGATAGCTTGTCCGGGCCATCCTTGGAATGGTACATGGGTTTGGAACCCACCAGTGTGCGCACATGGAAGGAACTGGCTGAGGCCTTTGTGCACCATTATCAGTATAACAGTGACTTGGCTCCGAACCGAGTTCAACTGCAGAACTTGTCACAGAGAAACAACGAGGGTTTCAAAGAATACGCCCAGCGATGGCGTGAATTAGCAGCTAGAGTTCAGCCGCTGATGGTTGAACGAGAGCTTGTTGAGATGTTTGTAGCCACTCTCCCGGGGGTCTATTACGAGAAATTGGTCAGTGGTATGTCAGGGAGTTTCTCAGATCTCATCATCACTGGCGAGCACGTTGAAAATGGGATCAGGTTGGGGAAAATTCAAGGTGGTGATCTATCCTCAGCTGGAGAAGGAAAGAAACCATAAGGTAGCAAAAGGCGTGAAGGAGAGACGAGCGCCGTGTCCAACGCTCGAAGGAAGGGTAAAAGCCAGCGTCAACAGGTGGCTAGAATAACCATCCCTGCTGTCCAATAACCCCAGCCACAGCAGCAGTCGCAGCAGCAGCAACCAAATCAGTAAGGGTATAGAAAGTATCAGAACAGGGCACCTCTGTCAAGCCGTCACCTTGAGACGCCAGCCATGTCTTATGCTCAACTGTTACAAACTCTGCTTCAGTTACAACTAGTCCAGAAAAGAACCCTGGCTCCCTTGACAGGGGAACCTCCACAGGGTTATGACGCAAATGCAACATGTGATTTTCACTCAGGGGCACTCGGCCACACGACAGAAAACTGCAAAGCCTTCAAGCACAAGGTGCAAGATATGGTCGACGCCAAGATCATCAATTTCTCAGATATTGTGCCGAATGTCACAAAGAACCCTATGCCGAATCACAGGGGAGGTGAGGTGAACGCCATTATTGAAGAAGAGGGTTTAGATGTGTTGACTGATGTCAAGGATCTAAAGACACCGCTTAGCTTCGTTAAAGCCAAGCTGATGAAGAGAGGCTTCTTTCCGGACTGTGGAGAATTGTGTACGGGCTGTGCGACTCGTCCTGATGGATGTGAACAGTTGATAGAGGGGATTCAGAGTCTGATGACCGAAGGAATCTTGCAGTTTAGCCGAAGGGCCGAATATGGATCTGGAGAGGTAATGCTGAAGCAGGATGATGAGGTTGCCACCATCACCATCCCTCGCCAGACGATAACCATTTCTGCACTCAGGCCGCCCATAATTACCATCACAAAGGCTGGGCCGATACCTTTTGAAAGCACCAATGTTGTCCCATGGCACTATGGGGCAGACGTCTACTGTAACAGACAGAAATTGGAACTAGAACCATCTGGGCAGTCTGTGGATAACCTAGTAGGGATTGGCGGAATTACGCGCAGCGGAAGAGTATTTGCTCCACCTGAGATTGTGGCGGACAAAGCGGACAAAGCTGATGAAACTGATAAGGGAAAGAGTAAAGTCGTTGAGGAAACCCCTCGTGGGGTAGAGAAGGACTTACTTGTAAAGTACGCTGAAGAGTTCATGAGGTTGATCAAGAAGAGTGATTACACGATCCTTGATCATCTTCATCAAACACCCTCAAAAATTTCAATCCTGAATTTGTTGTTGTGTTCGGAGTCACATTGCAACGCGCTGTTAAAGGTTTTGAATGCCACGTATGTGCCGCAGGAAATCTCGGTCAACCAGTTGGAAGGGGTAGTAGCCCACGTGAATGCTGGAAACGGGTTAGGGTTCACTGACCTGGAGCTGACGCAGAAGGGAAGAAACCACAACAGCGCCCTGCACATCTCGATAGAGTGTAGGGGAACAGTTATGTCTCATGTGTTGGTGGACACTGGGTCGTCGCTCAATGTTCTTCCGAAGAAAGCATTGATGAAGTTAGATACTCGAGGATTGATTTGCACACCCAGTGATCTGGTTGTGAAGGCTTTCGATGGAACCAAACGTCATGTCTTTGGAGAGGTAACCCTGCCAATCCAAGTAGGGCCGGAAACTTTCGATGCAGTCTTCTACATTATGGACATCATGCCAGCCTACAGCTGTCTCTTAGGTCGGCCATGGATCCATTCTGCTGGTGTCGTGACCTCCACGTTACACCAGAAGCTCAAGTATGCTGTAGGGGGCAGCATTGTAACTGTATATGGCGAGGAAGACATAATGGTGAGCCATTTGTCCTCCTTCAAATATGTTGAGATGGATGGGGAAATCCACGAAACCCTATGTCAAGCATTCGAAGGTGTTAAGGTCAAGGACGTGACTCCTGTAATGATTGAGAAACCAGAGATGACTCTCTCTTCCTTCAAGGAAGCCCCGGCCGTTGTTCAAGCCGGGTCTACCCCAGGCTGGGGGCAGGTTCTAGAAATACCTAACAAACAGAACAAGTTTGGGTTAGGATACTCTCCTACGGATGAAGCCTCCCCTTCTCACAGTGCGTCGCGAGGTAAAGGGCCGATTTAGTTTACCAGTGGCGGGGTGATATTTGAAAGTGTCAACGCAGTGTCTGAAGACGGCGAAGACAGCGACTGCGACCTAGACTCTTGGATCCAGCCAAGCAAACCAGGCCAGAGCCTCAACAATTGGTCCATCAGGGATACCATCCAAGTGACAGGCAAAGAGTAATGACTTACTTTCTCCAATCGTTGTACAACCCTATGTCCTACCCGGGGCATAGTGGTTTTATTGTCAAGGCCTTATTTGATTATGTACATGCATTTTACCAATAAATCAAAAGGCGTTTTTCTTTGCATTCAAATGTTGCGATCTTTGTTATTCCTGTTTTATATTTGTTTTGAAAAACAATAAAATGGCAATAGGGTTTGTGCTAACCTGCATATCCTTGTTTTAAGCTTAACCCTTGTTATTGCAGGATCCACATAGTAGATGACATCGACTCTGGACCTTCTACGACTCACTTCGACTTCGATTTCCCGATCTATCAAGCCGAAGAAGAGATTGATGAAGACGAAGACCTTCCCGAAGAGTTGGCCTGCTTCTTGAAACAAGAAGAGAAAATTATTCTGCCTCACGAGGAAGAGATTGAGATTGTGAATCTGGGTTTTGAGGAACTGGTCAGGAACGTCAGGATAGGGGCTGCATTGCAGAGTGATGTCAAGCAGAGATTGGTCGAGATGCTGAGAGAGTATAGTGACATCTTTGCTTGGTCATACGAAGATATGCCCAGACTTGATACGAACATCGTGGTCCATCACTTGCCGCTGTGAGAAGATTGTCCTCCCGTTAAGCAGAAGCTTAGGAGGACACGACCAGATATGGCCGTTAAGATCAAAGAAGAAGTGCAAAAGCAGCTTGATGCTGGCTTCTTAGCGGTCACCACTTACCCTCCGTGGGTCGCCAACATAGTGCCTGTATCGAAGAAGGACGGTAAGGTGTGAATGTGCGTCGATTATCGGGATTTGAACAGGGAGAGCCCTAAAGATAATTTTCTGCTCCCTCATATTGATGTGTTGGTCGACAATACAGCTCAGTTCTCTGTATTTTCGTTCATGGATGGCTTCTCCGGCTACAATTAGATCAAGATGGCGCCGAAGGACATGGAGAAAACTACGTTTATTACACCTTGGGGAACATTGTGCTACAAGGTAATGCCTTTCGGTCTGAAGAACGCAGGGGCCACTTACCAACGAGCAATGGTTACTTTGTTTCATGATATGATTCATCATGAGATTGAAGTCCATGTTGATGACATGATTGCGAAGTCCCAAACGGAGGAGGGACATCTGGTCAATTTGCTGAAGCTTTTTGAGAGGCTTAGGAAGTTCAGGTTGAGGCTGAATCCTAACAAGTGTACTTTCGGAGTACGGTCTGGAAAACAAACGGGGTTTATCATGAGTGAAAGAGGCATTGAGGTTGATCCTGCGAAGATAAAAGCGATACAAGAAATGCCAGCGCCAAAAACTGAAAGAGATGTTCTTGGTTTCCTGGGCAGAATAAACTACATTGCAAGGTTTATCTCTCAGCTCACGGCCACATGTGAACCGATGTTCAAACTACTGAAAAAAGATCAGGCGATTATCTGGAACGAGGATTGCCAAAAGGCATTTGATAAGATAAAACAGTATCTACAGGAACCTCCGATCTTGATACCCCCAGTGGCCGGAAGACCCTTAATCATGTACTTGACAGTTCTTGAGAATAGTATGGGGTGTGTTCTCGGTAAGCACGACGAGACGGGCAGAAAGAAGCATGCCATTTACTATTTGAGTAAAAAGTTCACAGATTGTGAATCTCGTTACTCGATGCTGGAGAAGACGTGTTGTGCACTAGCCTGGGCTGCCAAACGTTTACGACAGTACATGCTCAATCACACAACCATGCTAATTTCGAAGATGGATCCGATCAAGTACGTCTTCGAGAAGCAAGCGCTTTCGGGCAGGATTTCCAGATGGCAAATGGTGTTTATGGAATACGATATTCAGTATGTTTCCCAGAAGGCCATCAAGGGAAGCGTATTATCTGAATACCTTGCCGAACAGCCGATCGAGGACTATCAGCCGATGAAATTTGAATTCCCTGATGAGGATATCATGTTTCTCAAGGTGAAAGATTGCGATGAACCGTTGCCCAACGAGGGTCCAGATAGGAAATCCCAGTGGAAATTGATATTTGACGGGGCGGTTAATTCTTACGGAAGTGGCATTGGGGCGATCATCACGACTCCCCATGGATCCCACATCCCGTTCACTGCTAGACTGACGTTTCCGGTCACCAATAACGAAGCAGAGTACGAAGCATGCATCATGGGTCTAGAAGAAGCGATTGATTTGAGAATCAAGAACCTAGATGTATATGGTGACTCGGCGCTCATGATTAACCAGATTAAAGGGGAGTGTGATACTTGTCAATCGGGTTTGGTGTCGTACATGAACTATGCCAGAAGGCTGCTTCCGTTCTTTGATCGAGTGGAACTCCATCATGTGCCCAGGGCTGAAAATCAGATGGCTGATGCCCTAGCCATGTTGGCTTCGATGTATAAAGTCAATTTTTGGAATGAAGCTCCAAGGATTGTCCTTTCTCGTCTTGATAGACCTGCATTCGTTTTTGGAATGAAGCTCCGATGGCAAGCCATGGTTCCATGACATCCAGACCTTCCTTATGACTAAGGAGTATCCGGCGGGAGCGTCAACCCAGGATAAGAAGACTCTGAGGAGGATGTCTGGAATTGTTTATCTCAATCCTGATGGAGTTTTGTATAAAAGAAACCACGATCTCGTGCTACTCAGATGTGTAGATGAGAAAGAAGCGAGTATGCTCATGGAAGAAGTCCATGAAGGCACATTTGGTACGTACGCCGGCGGGCATGCTATGACAAGAAATATCCTGAGAGCAGGATATTACTGGCTGACAATGGAGTTGGATTGCTTTAAATTCGCGAAGAGGTGTCATAAATGCCAGATTTATGCGGATAAGATTCATGTGCCGCCGTGCCCGTTGAATGTCATGTCCTCCCCGTGGCCGTTCTCCATGTGGGGCACCGACATGATAGGCAAGATCGAGCCCACTGCATCTAACGGTCATCGCTTCATTTTGGTAGCCATCGACTACTTCACCAAGTGGGTGGAGGCAGCCTCGTATGCTAACGTGACCAAGCAGGTGGTGGCTAAATTCATAAAGAGGGACATCATCTGTCGATACGGAATTCCCGAGCGGAGCATTACTGATAATGGTTCGAATTTGAATAACAAGATGATGAAGGAGCTGTGCCAGAGTTTCAAGATTGAACACCACAACTCATCTCCTTACCGGCCGAAGATGAATGGCGCCGTTGAAGTGGCTAATAAGAACATCAAGAAGATTGTGCAGAAGATGGTTTTGACCTATAAGGATTGGCACGAGATGTTGCCATTTGCACTACACGATTATCGTACAACGGTACGTACATCAACCGGGGCAACTCCTTTCTCACCGGTGTACGGTATGGAAGCTGTCCTACCGTTAGAAGTTGAGATTCCTTCTTTACGAGTTTTGGTTGACGTAAAACTCGACGAGGCAGAATGGATTAAGAACCGACTAAACCAACTCAGCCTGATGGACGAGAAGAGGTTGGCATCGATTGCATATGGTCGTCTGTACCAAAGCCGAATGAAGAAAGCTTATGATAAGAAGGTGCGTCCTAGAAGCTTTCAGACGGGTGATCTCGTCCTGAAGAAGATTCTTCCTCCACACTCCGATCACCGGGGCAAGTGGACTCCCAATTACGAAGGTCCGTACATCATCAGCAAGGTCTTCTCGGGAGGAGCCTTGTTGTTATCCACGATGGATGGCGAAGATTTTGCATCCCCGGTGAATGCGGACGCAGTTAAAAAATACTTTGCTTAAAAGAATGACCCGCTGGAAAGAAAAAGAATATCCAGGCAAAAATGGGGCATCCCGGCGAACCATAAAAAAGGAAAAGGGTTCGGGCAAAATTTAGGGATATAAATGAAAAGAACGTACACCCACAAAGTCGAAAACCTGGAAGGGCGACTTTGGCAAAAAGGGGTATCCCGGTGAATCGAAAACCCGGAAGTGCGATTCAGGCAAAAGTTAGGGATTTGAAAAAAGCAAATGATTGTGTTCCGCGTATGGACTTTCATTGTTTAGTAGTTTGGAAGACCTGAGGGCCGTTTATCTGAATCAATCTCTTCTGAAGCTGAAGCGTCGGAGAAGTATCGAAGTCGAGTGGGTCATAGAGGTATCAACTCATGGTGTTCGTCTACGCCGCATTGTCGACATTTGTGTATATGCTGATGTATATTTATGTTTTTATATTTGTGCAACTTCCTCATTCCAGGAGCTTGCATCTGTTGTAAAACATTTTCACCCATTCAGGGGTTCGTTATCAATGAAATAGCTACTATTCAGCAATTCTGTTTGTTTGTTTAGCATCTATCTGTATTTTGTTTGTGAAAAAGAACGCCGATGTTTTTGATAAAATGCGCATACATAAACTTACTGGCCTAGGCCAATGATTTTTGAAACAATGAATTACTTGAACATTGTTACAAGATGATAACCTTGATAGGTCCCTTTGAGAAGGGTATCTTGTCTGCTTGTTTGTGTTGTTACAGGTATAGCATATTCCAGGAAGTACGCCGTATGCGTTCCCAAGCAGGATGATTCCTTTTTCTCCAGCAAGCTCATCAGCATCTCCCCACGGAGCCGGAACATAGGACCAAGAGCATTGATATGTATCCCCCAAGCCGAGAAGATTCCCCCTAATCAGATGTATCCTGAAGGATCATCATTTCCCCAGCTGAGTCTTACACTGAAGTGTACGTTCATTCCCTAGCACTGGGTCAAAGTGCAGTTTTCGTAGAAGACTATTCGCAAGTATGCAGCTTTCGGTAGTTCAAGACTGAAGTCTCCAAGCGGAATTGAAATTCCCCACAGATTTGTACTCTCCTTAGAAAGCAGGATGATTCCTTCTTCCCCAGCAAAGCTGGCAAATCCCCAAAAGAGTCTAGTCCCTGGAAGTCATTTGGGCCATGATTGGTTTTACCCCAGTAGAGAGTACTGAATAGCTGATGCTATATTGGTTTTATCTCCAGGAAAGTTTTGCCGCAAAGGTCGTGCAGTTTATTTCTACGATTGACATCGTTTCCTCGACAGTTTGTGGTTCGTATACCCGGTTGAGCGGGTCCAAGTTCTCGAAGAACTTTACTTCCCTGCAGCAGTCGACTGAAGTTCGTTTCCCCAGGCGGAGTCCAATTGGGATTGGCATGACTTCTTCTCCTCGGCAGAATGATTCCTTCCCCCACCAGAGTGGTTCTTTCTCCTTGACAGGAGGCTTTTCCCTTCAACATTTATTTTGCTGATAGGGCCATAGCATTCTGCATGATTGCATAACATTTACCCTGGAAACGCGTAGCATTTCCACCGTGTGGAGCATTGCGCCATTGTCAAACACATGCATACATGAGCTAGGTCGTTACCATTCTTGTTTTGCAGGTGTTCCTACGCATAATGGTTTGCTCAAGATGATTCTTGAATTCCCCAGCGAAGTTGATTGTTTAAGATGATTCTTTAAATCCCTAGTGAAGTTGCCAGAGAGGGTTGCTCAAGCTAATGCTTAGAGTCCCCGGTAGAGTATTCGCTCAGGATGATTCCTGAAATCTCCAGCAGAGTTATTGGTTCAGGATGATTCTTGAAGTCCCTGGCAGAATTATTTGTCTAAGATGATTCTTGAAGTCCTCAGTAGAGTTGATTCACCCAGAATGATTTCTGGATCCCCGAAGCAGAGTTACTTGATAGTTCTCCAGAATCCCCAGCGGAGATGTGTCATCCCCAGCAGGTTTCTGAGCATTGAAGTTGAAACTTCCCTTGAAGACTTGATGATTGAAGTCCGGAAGCGGTGCCGAAACCCCAGACTTACTGATGAAGTTTAATTGCGAGGTTAAAGCAGTTTGCCTGGCTGACGCAAGGTGCCTGATGGCAAAAGAATGAATATCCTTATTGGTCCATGATGGATTAAGGATCCCATTTTAAGACTTACCGACAAAGTCCGACTGCGAGGCCGAAGCAGTTCTCCCAGCTGACGCGGAGTGCCTGATGGCCATAGTTTAGATATCCCTATTGGTTCATGATTGATTGAGGAGTCTGTTTCCAACTTTCTGATGAAGTCCGGCTGACGCCCGAGATGTTCTGTTAATGCCCGACGACATAATCAACTACCCATTACCAGTTACCATGTAGCTAGTGATCCCTTGATGACTTGAGGGCGAAGATCTACAGCAAAATCAGATGATCATCCTGACGGATATTTGAGATTAGACCCTTCACCGGTTATCGTGTGACCAATTCCCTAGCAGAGTTGTCGTGCAACTGTCATGCTCAGTTTTTGAAGATGTTTCTAACAATCCGAGTATCGTTTACCTGTGCGTGGTTGGAAAATCACCTGTTACCGTGTAACCAGTGATCCCTCGATGATTTGAGGACACAATGATATCAGATAAATCATAGAATCATCCTGACAGAGATTCAGATCAGTATTTCTCCAGCTAGTTGTCGTACAACTATTGTTTCAGTTTCCGAAGATTTGTCCCCATCAGAGTACTGTGTACTTGTGTAGTTGGCAAATTTCCGGGTTTATTGGTATTCAACCGTCTTTTACCTTAATTGTTTGAGAGCCGTTCGCTTCTCACCCAGTCAGGCCCAAGCCATTTGAATAGGGGCAGTTGTTGCACCCCAAAATTTGCCCAACTTTTCTTTACCTAGCTTGTGTTTCATTTCATTCACATTAGCATTATCATTTGCATTTCATTGACATGTATGCAGGAGATCAAGAGGTATGATTACCAATCAAGGGCTACACAAGACTTTGAAGCTAACTAAGAAGGTTATTCAAGTGTTCAAGGGTTGATATCCTTGTCAGAGAAGTTAAAAGATCCTCAGAGAGAGTGGTTGAAGCCAACTATGTAGGTCTCCTAACTTGAGAGTTGTGGGAAGTCATCAGATGATTCTGAAGCCATGAAGTTAGACTTGAGGTCTTGAGAGAGCTCATGAGAAGTGTTTAAGATCACTTTGAGGCCTAGCCAGGTCATTGTGCATGAATAAGAAGCCTCAGCCATGATTGGTGCAGCTAGGGTTTGACTGGGTCAACCCTAAGTCAACTGAGGATTTGAAGCAGGTTGAGACCTAATTCAAGAGCCATGTGATCCTGGATTGATACATTCAGATGTTCTAAGAATGATTTTAAGGTTAACTCATCATGACTGAATAGTTTGAGAAGTTTCAAGCTAGGGTTTCTAAGACTTGACAGTGTAAAATCCCCCAGCTTGACCCTTGACTTCAAGACTATTTAACTCAAGATATGATTGTCATCTCATCTTGACCTTAACATGATTGTTGTAGGGCATGATCTTAGCTTTAATTTGAGTACTAGAATTCCTTGATAGGGTTTATAGAACTCAAGTTATGAGCCAGACAAGTTACAAGTCATCTGAGGCATGTGATTTTAGAGCTTGAAAGTTACCCAACTTGCATGACACTTTTGCCCTAGAAGGATGATTCCTATGAACTTTTGGTTAACATGAATGTTGTTCCTTATTCTCTTAGATTTCTAGAGAGTACTAGAAGTCCTTGATAGGATTTGTAGAACTCAAGTTATGGCTTTGACAAGTCAAGGGTATTTTGGGAAGTTGTGATTATGGGTCATTTTTAGTTATGGGTCATTTTCAACAACTTAGACATCTCAAATGAAATTTTGTTCAACTTGAAAGTTTCTCAAAATGGGGTTTTAACCTTGACCATGTATCAAGGAGGCATTGAAATGGCTCAAGGAGAGACTTGGTTCAAGAAATTGGGAAAAAGGAAGAATTAAAATGAATTAAAAGCCAAAAATTCACAATTAATGATATGTGTGCAAATGAAGCAAAATAATATCATTTTTTGATTGGAAAATGCATTTTGGAAACATTGGAAATGTTAGATTTTTGATTTGAGTTCAATATCATGCCCTTTTTCTTTGTTTCTTCATGATGAAGTAACATATCAAACATGAGCCATTGGATGGAAACAAGGAGGGAAACACCACCATTCAGATTCAATATATCATGAGGAGTGCAAAGCAAGCTTGCTAAAGCCAAAACAAAGTGCATATCATGACTGGTGTGGAGGAGATTTTGAGGAGAATTTGAAAATCCAATTTCTTATTGTGAAGCTTTGAGAAGGTTATAGATGATCCCAATGAGTTCTATATAAAGTGTTGAGTATGTTCATCCATTTTTTTGGAAGAGTTTGAAGCTGGTAGCAGAAGGTGAGTTTGAAAATTCAGAGTTGCAAGAGAGAATCGAGTCCTGAGTTCCAGGCCAAATCAAGGGAAATTGAAGGTTGCATTGGCTTTAGAAGGAGTTTTGGAGTGTATCTGCATCATCTTGGAGGTTGAAGTGATCAAGAACTGCATCTGTTACACCTCTAAACTCAGGTTGGTAACTTTTATCCTTATGCATAATCTAGGAGGAGATAGATAGAAATTCATAGGTGGTTAGGATCTTGATGATGTGTAGTTGGATTTAAGATGATTAATTGCATGAATAGAGACAAGTTAGGATGATGACCAATTTCTGTTGAGGCTGAATTCTAGAGATTCTTGGATACATAATCAAGATTAGATAGGGGAAATTGATCACCATGAGATGAGGATTGGATTGATGCCTTTAATTTGGAGAATGGTGAGATTCAAGATTTTGACAAATTCTGAAGATGCTATCGTGTTTTGAGTTAGAGAAGGAACTAGATGATTCTAGTGGTAGATTCGTGATCAGCATTAAAAACTGGACAAGATGATGTAGGGTTATGTGTTGTTTGATGACCTGTGTATTTGTCTTCACCGGAGAAGACGGTGGCCCCACTACTCAGGCCACCGTCTGTAAACTCCCTCCATCTAAACGTTTAAATGGGGAAGATGAACTGTGAGCGTTGGATTGATATGAGACTTTGACCAAGTAACCTCAACGCACGACCACGATTGCTTTGAAAACTCTGACTTGGACCCTTTAGTGATACGCACCGTTTCATTAATTGGAAGACAATGGGCTTAAGACTCTGAATGATATTCACACCCCCACTCTGGCCCAACCCACATATTCAATTGATTTTAATTACTATTTGCAACGCAAGTTTTGTTATTTTCAATTATTTTTCTTTATTTTCTTCATTTCATGTTAGTTTGAAAACAATTCATAAAAAATAGGAAAATAGGTCAATTAATTCCAAGTTTTTTTCCCTGATTCATGATTGAATCTAGAATTTTATTGAATAAAAATATTAGGAAAATCATGCATTTTCAACTTTTGTGCATGTTTTACATTTTATTTGATAATAAAATTACCATGGTTGATACCTCTGTTTGATGATTTTAGTTTGTGCATTTGGTGATGATTTTTGGCTTGATTTTTTGTGTGTGATTAGCTTAGACATGTACGCTCCCATAGTATTTTTCTCACATTTTTGTGATGAAATTAGGTGTGGTTTTTATATTGAAACTTTAGGTGCTTCATTTTAGGGCTTAAGTTTAGTACCTTGTAGTGTAGAATTTATTTCTAGGTCTTATTTGAGGATTTGATCTCTGGAATTAACATGGTAGAGTCATGATTGACATAGGTTCCCATAGTGATTTTTGTAGGATTTTATAATTGGTTTTAGTATTTTAGTTAGAATTAACTTTAGTACTAGGTTTTAGGTGATCCTAACTTGCTAATTCAACTAGAATGATTTCTTTAGTTCCCTTAGACTAGGGTGTTGCTTCTCTTGCTCTTGGAGGATGATGAAGACTGGTGTGGGCTGCTGTGGAATGCATGGTGGATCTTGGACTTGAAGATTTCTCTCCCTTTGGTGTAGTTTGTTTAGGGTTAAGGATTAGGGTTTTTAGGGAGATCTCTTAGAATAGATTTTCTTCCTTCATGAAACATGGAAGGTGTTGATCACTTCCATTCCTCCCTATGATGTAAGGTCCCATTGTGAAGGCCCCATCCCTCCTTTGGTAGGATGAGTGGCTCCTCAAAAATTGGTAGAACCTTTAAGGGTTCCCTTCCTTGATGGTGGAGTGCTTAGAGGTGACCTTTGGTCTTCACTTTGCTGCTCCCTATCCCCACCTTGCTCTTGTTAGATGAATCTTTCTCCCTTGCTAGAGGATGGAGTTCCTTGCTAGAAGATTGAAGATGCTAGAGGTTGCACTTCCCCTTTGTTTGAAGACTGCCCTTGGAGCAGAAGCTTGAAGATCAAGAAGAACAAGTTGACACTTGCGAAGAAGAGCAAATTGAGATTGAAGAAAGAGCTGAAGCTTATTGAGGATGGAGAACAAGTTGATACTTGTGTTTGATGCATCAAAAGCTTGAAGAAGATGGAGAACAAGTTGATACTTGTGTTTGATGCTTTGAAAGCTTGAAGAAGCAAGTTGATACTTGCTATTGAAGATGGAAGCCTTGAGGAGCAGTTACAGACTGAGGACTGAGTTGCTGTCAGAGGATTGCTTTGCTGTGAAGCTATGGAAGCTGTTGATCTGCTTTCTTTCCTGTCTGTTTTCTTTCTGTGCAACTGTATTGATGTGACTTGTTTGATTTGCTTGATGCATTAGAATAAGTTCATGTTTAGATTATTTTAAGCTAGGAGCATGATTGCACTAGAGGTTGAGTTGCTCCCTCTGCTTGTATTGTTACTGTATGGCTTTGCTTGCTAGTATTCGGTAGAGCCCTGCTCCCTTGCCTGTATGGTTTGTGATTTGCTTGATGGCATTTTATTTCTTCTGTATGATTGCAGTTATTCATATCTGGCTTGAGGTTGAGATGAGCTTGTGGAGGCTGATGCCCCACACATATTTCCTCCCTCACTTGCATTGCATGCATTTTACAGTCGTTAACTGTTTACTGTTTAAGCTGATGCTTTATCTGTTTCTGTTTATCATTGACATGATCCCTTAGGAATCTCACTTCCTTTGATAAGGAAGTGATGATTAGAACTTTAGGTTGAAACCTATGCATGATAACTTCTAGGAGATCCCTGTTTCAAACTTCAACCATAGGATGAATCCTTGGCATGACAACATTAGGACTTGATAGTCTCCCCGTAGCTGTCCCGTTCTCTTCTCATCTCAAACAAACAGTAAAAAACGTAATAAAGGCAAGTTAGTATAAGCGCGTTACGAGCCTTAAGCTACTTGGGTAATGATAATTGAGCGGCCTCCTCTCAATCGTCTAGAATGTTTAGTATACGTCCTTTGGACGATATGCGACGCATTCGCTCCCAGGTCATAGTCTCTAGTGCTGTACAAACTACAGACAACATAAAAAACAATTCTTTCGTAAAAGACAGAAAACAAACTTCAAACCTTTTTGCCCCGTGGGCCCATAAGTCAAAGGAAGATTTTCTGAAGAAAAGAGTGTTGTTAACTCCCAGTTCTACCACAAACGGTAACGCCTGAGTCTCCAAGGGTCGAGCTACGTACACCAAACTGCTGGAACTGTTTGTTAACCCTACTCGAAAAAATAGATGAATCTGAATTCTCGTAATCCGTATTATCCCGAGCTACGTAAGCTCTGATCTCTCATACCTGTTGAGAGTACGTAGGCACAATACTGACGTATTGGCGAGCCACCTTCCCCCATCACCTGTAGTTAGCCGAACTACGTTGACTCTGATTTCTCATTCTCTGATGAGAATACGTAGGCATAAAGTGCGACGCTTTGCCGAGTCATTTTCTTTTCTTTTCAGACCAGCCTTGATAGGTAGATAGTAAAACAAACCCGTCAGATAAACACAACAAGCATGGATCCCATCGAGTACGATGGACGTGAGGGGTGCTAATACCTTCCCCTTGCGTAACCGACTCCCAAACCCGGACAATGGTTGCGATGGCTTTGTCTTATACCTTTTCGCCAGGTTTTTCCGATCGTGTCCTTTCCCGTTCTGAGGGATAAATAACGAAAAATGGCGACTCTTCTATTTTTCCGGCACCTTATTTTCGCGGTAGCGACAACAACATATCACAATTTTTCCTTCAATTACACCCAACGACATTAAAATTACTCACTATCTAATATTTAACCCTTCAGGGTCAGACATATAACAATGTCAAGGTTCTGGCCACGAAAGTCCAATTTCCCATAAGTTTTTCCTATATTAATATTCAACGATACATATCATTTGGCCATTTGACCATAACCTCACACTCTTACGTTACTTCTCTATTTCCCACAATTAACCCAAATCTCTAAACCTTAGGGAAACCTTAGAGCATCGTACTAATAACGATATAACACATTCATTTCTACATATTTACCCAAATCCCTAAAAGTTCAGATTTCCAGATCTACTACTCACTAGTATTCTATGACAGCATCAAGCATTTCTCACATGAATTCCGTATTAATTCTGGTTTCGGATACACAAAACATCATACAAACAGTATTCAACAATAACAGAAAATTTGAGAACAAATCAAGTTACGAAAATTGGATTCAAGGATCCTCAAGAACACATGATTCCTATGAGAGAAATGACCTCTCACTACCCTCTCATGTTAATTCACCCATATTGAAATCCATTCTCCCCCCTTACCTCGATTAATTGCTCAATCGTTGAAGAATCTTGAAGGATTGACAACCCTAGCCTCCTTCTCTTCCTCCTTGTTCTTCTTCTCACTTTTTCTCCCAAAACCTTTCTCTGACAGTTTATCGTTTTCTAATTCTCTTTCCCCAAAAAACTTCTCTATTTCCTATAATCCCTTATTTTTTATTTTATTATTTAAATCCTATAATAATAATAATAATAATACTAATATTATTCTCCCACTAATAATAATATTCATTCTAATAGTAATAATATGAATAATAATAATATTCCACCAAATAATATTATTAATACGAATAATAATAATAATAATAATAATAATAATAATAATAATAATAATAATAATAATGAGTATAATCTCATTAACATTATTATTAATAATAGTTGGAATAATATTAGTCACTATAATGCTCTCGATATCATAATTAACTTACTCCTTTATCTAGGTCCACAGTACCCCAACTAAGGTCACCTCTCTCCCTTACTCCTAACCTCATACCCTTAATTAAGGACACCACACAACTACACCTCACAGAAAATACCAAAGCGACTGAATAATTTAAATGGGGTGTTATAGTATAGTGTATCAAAGTAACGCACATCATAACCCAATGAATCCACATATCTGCAAAACCCCTCCTAGAGAGCATACCTCTCCAAAAAACCCAAATCCACTCTATCATACACCTTACTAATGTCAACCTTGAGAGACAAATGAGTCTTACTACCTTTAGTCCTTCGCTTGAGAGCGTGGGTGACTTACATAGAAATCATAGCATTATCAAGGATAGAGAGACCCTCCACAAATTTCGATTGTTCCTCCACCACACATTTATCGAACATGATCTTCAATATGTTATTAAGAACTTTAGACACTAGTTTGTATACCATATTGCAAAAGGAAATAGGATGAAAATCCTTCATGCCGTGAGGGTTATCACACGTATGGATCAAACAAATATTAGTATCATTAAATGATGACAAAAAGAATCCTCTCTCCAAAAAAACTGTGGCAACCTCCAAAATATCATTACCACACAAATCCCAAAAGTTATGATAAAAAGCCGAATTAAAATTATCCGGACCTAACGATTTATTAGGGTGCATATTAAATAAAGCAGCATGAAGTTCTTCTACTGTCAATCTGTTATTATCTTCCATAGAAATCCTAGGTTGGATAAGGCTAAGCATAGGATCATACTCATTCCATTTGACAGTAAATAATTCTTCAAAATAGCTTTTCGCAATATCATACAACCTAAACTGCTCACGCACCTCAGCCCCTCCTTCCTGCATGAGCATATTGATCTTTTGGAAATTCTTTCTAATCGTAGTAGATAAAAAATGCCTTTTAGCTCTTTGTTTCTAATACATATCTTCCTTTATAAGCAACTTATTATACTCCTTTTGAGCTTCAAGAAATCGCGATATAGACTCTAAATCCTGGTTCCTGTGACGCCTTTCCATAGTATCCTTAAGTCTCTCCAGTTCATCTTTCTTCTATCTATACTGCACTCTATTCCACTTCTCCAACTCCTCCGCACATGAAGCAATATGATGCATAACATCGTGGTTCTCACCATGCAGCCACCCATTCTAAACAACATCCTCAACGCAATCTTCTTTCAACCAATATTTTTCAAATTTGAACATCTATTTTTCTACGCTTTTGCTGGCCAAGTTCACAATGAAGTAGAATAGGGATATGATCCAAATGAGAAGCTATAAGATTGATAAGCTTAACATTAGGAAACAAATCCATTCAATCTGTCATTGCCAGTGCTCGATCGAGTCGCTCTTCCACCACATGATCAGTCCCCCTGCTTTTAATCCACGTGAATTGATGCCTCTTAATCAGAATATCGGCGAGACTGCAGTTGCTCACAGCCTGACGAAAGCCAACACACAACCAGTTTGGATGAGGGTGTTTACCTTGCTTGTCTTGTTGATTTAGAAGGTCATTGAAGTCTTTGATGATACACCATGGAATATTTGACATGTTACGATTTTCGCAAATCATATCCCACGCTTGACACCTCTTATTTCTCTCAAAGAAACCATAATAACAGGTTAATCTCCAATCCCCCTTCACCTCATCTTGGATTATTATGTTGACAAAATTTTGTATAAAGTTCAACAAACTACAACGAGTTGTGTCTTTCCTCATTACTGCTAGATCTCCACTCCTTCCCTCAACATCAACAGTGAAGCAGGCTTCAAACTTCAACATCACTCGAATGCTTTCTAACTTTCTAGATTTGGATAATATCTCCGATAGAAAAATAATGTCCGGGTGGTACTATTGAGCAAGCTTACGTAAGTTCGAAATTACTCTTGGTTTGCTAAATCCCTGAGAATTCCAACTTAAAACTTTTATGAGTCCTAGTAGTTCCGACTGCGAGGACTTGCTGTTAAAAAATGTTGTTTTGTTATGGTAACATCCTCTCCATTCTCTTTGGAAATATATCTCCTTCTTTTCTTTTCCACTTGGTCATCTTACTTGTAATGTTCTATGTTGCGTGGCTGAGAAGAGGGGATGACAATGTTGCTTAAGGTTGTCTGGTTAACGGGCTGTTGTGAGTTGGATTTATGGCTATGATTGAAATCTAAAAGTTTTTGGCTATGTTGGATGGATTTGGACTGTGCATTTTTAGTTTTTAATTTAAAGGGCTTGGGGTTGAGGGGTGATGGTGTTGGGGTAGTGGTAGTACTTGTGTTTTTGTTCTGATCAGAAATGTTTATTGGTTGAAATTGGCATGGAATTTGATTAGCTACATGAATATTGATAGTAGGGCTATTGTGTATCGGGTTATTGGCATTTTTTAGAATCCGTTATGATTGGTTTACGGTTGTGGGGTCATATCCCCTAAGTGGGGGCAGTTGTCAGAGATTGGTTCAGAATTGGTACATGTGTTGGGGTTAGCAGAGGTAATTGGGATTGGTGGGGAATGAATTGGCTTAACATATTTGTCAGGTGACTGTTTTGGAAATGTTTAAATAATGATTGCACTTGTCCAATGCTGATAGGAATAACAGGGATCTGGTTTTTATTGGGATTCAACACAGCATTGATATCATCCAATAACCAACTATTATGGTTATTATTGACAATAACTACAGCCAAATATTCTATCTCCACTACCACATGTGGATTTGTCCCACTTGCTCCAAAAGTATTGTGAATCGCACACGATTGAACCAACACAACTTCCCTTTAACTTTCATTCTTGCTGCTATTTTCATCCTTCATCCATCTTGAGAATGATCATCCCCCATAAAGCTGTTGCTCCGCCCTTATATCATCTGACCACCCTCGGACACCATTGTCTTTTTCCATTACAAACCAAATTTCACACCTCTATTCCAAGTGTCCCAAAATTCCACAGACAAAACAAAAAAAGCTAAGCTTTTCATATTTAAATTTTAACAGTCCACCATTCTCCTCCTTTGTTTTTAATTCGAGTATGTTGTTTCAAGGATTTCCTAACATCCAAATTTACTTTAATCCTCATGTACTGACGCTAGAAACTTATGTTATCATTCTTATCGTACTCCACAAACGAACCAATGAAGTTCACCATCCCTTTCCCAACCATCTCTAACATGAGACCCACTGGAAGGTTATGAACTTGCACCCAAACTCTACATGGAATAAAGGAATGTTTTCAAATTGAACTTCCATCTTAACCTTCTCAAGGATAAGAAGGTGATTGTCGAATGTCTGAGCTCTACCTTTCAACTCTGCTTCCATATCAAGATGGTATGAGAAGTGAAACAAAAATAAACCTTCCATTGGTAGTTAGATAGTGACACCCATCACTAGTTTCCACATATCTGTCACTATGACTTTCATCGGTTTCACAGGGATGGATTTATCACACAAGAACCAACCTATAAGGCAACACCATAGATCCACCCCCTCTTCCTTCTTCCTCTAAATCAAAGAAGAAACCTTCCTCTTCGTTGTAGTCATAGCTTGATATGTTTCCGATACTATGGCTTTCCATACTGAACCACAATGCAGACCATAGAACTAAAAGACTTAGGAAAAGAACAAACAAAGCTTCTCATAAGAGCCTAGGGAAAGACTTCAAATAAGTCCTAATTAAAAAAAGGATGTTAGTAATTGTATATTTGATTTAAGACGATAATAAATTGACTTATGCTTGAATAACGTATTGAAAACATACATTAAAAATATATATTTATTCAAATTTTATTCAAAAGACAGAAAAACTACTTTCATTAACTTAATCGATGAAGTTCAAACGGTTTTTCAAATTTCTTAGTAGTTCTATTTTTATTTTCTACAACAAGTCATAGTTTCAGGAGTAAAACCTACACATAAACCACATTGTTAAAGCCTTTGCCAATGCAAGATTTATCGCATGTTTATCCATCAATGTATTTCCCAGCGCATTTTAGTCTTGAAGGAGGATCCACATGACCCAAACAAGTTGTGAAACCCACAACAAAAATAAAATTAAAAAATGCAATATGCTTTGACAAAAATAAAATATTATTGATCCATAAAAATTAAAAATGAATAAGATATAAATTATTGAAAATAGTGTCAGGGATGGCAACGGGTCGGTGGCGGGTTTTACTATACCCGCACCTGCACCCGCCTCCATGTAACACACCAGCCCCCGCCCCCAAATTCAATCGAGGGTAAAAATTTACCGCCAGTCCCGCCCCCAGTAGAGAACGGGTGCACCCGCACCCGTCCCTCTTCCACCCGAAAAAAATTAATTTCTTTTTAATTGTAATAAAAATTAATAATTTAATTAAAAAATTGATTATTTTAATAAATTAATTATTTATGTAATTAAAATTTTAATTAGTAAATGAATATTAATTTGATTAATTTAATTATTTTAATTGCAATAAAGGTATTAATAATTTAATTAAAAATATAATTAATAAATGAATATTAAAATAAGTAAAATAAGAGAATTAAACTAAAATGCATTATTCGGGGGGCGGGGCCGGGTGCAGGCGGATCTTAGTGTCTCCCCGCACCCGTACTCGCACCCGTAATTAAAAGTCGGGTTTTCCCCGCACTCGTACCTGTACCGACTCAAACCGGGTTTTCCCCGCTAATTTCGAGGCGGGTTTGGGTTTTTTTGGCATGCCTAGTGTCAATTCTCATGATACAAGTTTGTCCCAAATTTTAAATATAAGACTATATGTACACAAAATCACATCAATAAAAAAAATAAAAACTAAACAAATAGTAACAAAAAAATATATAGAAAAAATTACATAACTAAAACTCTACCACTAGAAGATACATGTTAAATCTAAAACCATCTGAATCATCACAGCCGAATCAAATACCTCTAGGGAAGAAATGACCCACTTCAACCTTAAAATCAAATCACAAACTCTCAAACTACAACTAATAAAGATAAATTATATGTTTTTAAAAGCAATTAGAGAAAGAACATGAGTTCACAATTAATCTATCAATATATCATTTTTAAGTCAGAAAAACGCTTTTTTCTTCCACTAATATAACGTTTGTTTATGAACCACAAAAAACAATATTGATAGAAACACTCGAAATGGTCCAAGTGATTTTATGTGATGTGTAGGTTATAAAGCTTTTTATAGTTCTGATGATGATAAAAAAGCAAACCTAAGTTAATAAAAAACATCACAAATACAAAAGATACGGGCTATTAAAAAGCGAAGTTGGTCAAGTTTCCTTTTGAGAATTGGACTGGTGAGAAGAAAAGTGTGATTCATTTCAGGGTATTTGGTTCTGCTTGTTAGAAACATGTTCCAGGTGCTATTAAAAAGAAGCTGGATGATAGAAGTAAAGTAATGTTACTGATTGGGTACCACAGTAAAGGTGTGTATAAGTTTTATTGTCCTGCCACTAATTAGGTGGAATTCAACTGAGATGTTGTTGTGAAAGAATCACAAGCGTGAGATTGGAAAAAAGTCTCAATCCAACTTTAGTGCAGTGCTAACACCTAAGTTGACTTCTGAAGAGATTTCTGACTCAGAAGGAGAATCTCCCTCTGAAGGGAATTCTACCTCTGAAAATGAGTCAGAGTCTGATGGTGATTTTGAGTCTGAAGATTAGTCAGAATCTGATAGCAATTATGAAGCTAAAGAAGACTCAGAAGGGGAAATTGATGATGATCTAGATTCTAATGGTACTCTTGAATCTGGTGGCAATCCAACCTATGATGGTGGCCATGCCTCTGAAGTTGGGGCTTCTGAAGGTGATCCATCCTTTGAAACCAGACCACAGAGAATTTGTTAGATGCCATAGAGAAATGTAGAGTTTGACATGTTGAAAGATACTAAGATAGACTCTGAAGGGAAAGTTATTCAGTGTGCAATGTTAGTAGACTCTGAACTAGTTAGTATTAAAGAAGCGCTCAAGAATAAAGTGTGGTTGAAGGCCATGAAAGAAGAACTTGAGGCTATAGAAAGAAACAAGACTTGAGAGTTAATTGAGATTCTAAGGAACAAGAAAGCCATTAGCGTCACATGGGTTTTCAAGGTGAAACTGAAGCTAGATAGACCAATTGGAATACACAAAGTAAGGTTAGTAGTAAGAGGAGTTTAACAGAAATTTGGGTTAGATTACTTTGAAGTGTTTGCGCCTGTAGCTAGACATGAAACAATCAGATTACTACTTGATATAGCTACAAATAGGAATTGGTCTTTGATACATATCGATGTGAAATCTTCCTTTCTCAACGGTCTATTGGAAGAAGAGATATACGTGTCACAACCTCCTGGATTTATGAAAATGAATCAAGAAGGGGTGGTATACATGTTACATAAAGCATTATATTGACTGAAAAAAGCTCATAGAGCTTCGAATCTGAAAAATGATTCATTTTTTAAATTCCAAGGATTCAGAAAAGTGTGAGATGGTGAATGGAGTTTATGTTCAAGATAATTCTGAAGACAATATAATTCTGGCATGTATCTTTGTTGATGACATATTATTGACAAGAAGTTGTTCAGACGAGATGATGAAGTTCAAGAAGGTGCTGATGAATGAGTTTGAGATGACTGATCTAGGAAATATGGTATATTTTCTAGAGATGGAGATTCTGTACTCTGAGAAGGGTATTATGTTGTATCAGCTAAAGTATGTACTTGATCTTCTAAAGATATTCGAGCTAACAATTTGTAAGACTTCAGTCACACCTGCTAAAATGAGTCACAAGTTGGATTCTGATGTTGAGGGTGAAAATGTATATGCTACAACTTTTAAGAAGTTGGTTAGATCAGTGAGATATCTCTGTAACACCAGACTTGAAATCTCTTGTGCAACTGAAATGGTGAGTAGGTTAATGAACAAACTAAAGTAGTTACATTATCATGTTGTTGTCAAGATTCTAAGGTATATTAAGAGGACTCTGAAGTATGTAGTGTTATTCCCTTATGGTTTTAAGTCTGAATTAGAATTGATGTGCTATTCAGATTCTGATTGGTATGGAGACAGAGTTGACAGAAGAAATACTTTTGGATGTTTCTTTAAGTATCTGAGAGGTTCTATCTCTTGGTGCTCTAAGAAGCAACTAGTGGTTGCATTGTCAGCTTGTGAAGCTGAGTACATTATAGGTGCTTTATCTACGTGTCAAGTTATTTGGCTTCTAAATCTGTTGCAGGATCTGAAGATCAAAGTGAAGAAGCCTGTGAAGCTGATAATTGACAATAAATCATCCATAAGCCTTGCCAAGAATCCAGTTCTGCATGGAAGAAGCAAGCATATTGACACGAAGTTTCATTTTCTAAGGAACCAGGTTCAAAATAGAGTATTAGAAGTTGTACACTATATTACTTAGAAGCAACTTGCAGATGTGGTGACTCAAACTGTGAAGATTGAACACTTTATCCATCTGAGGGATGAAATTGGTCTTATAGAGTTTAGTTAGTTGAATGTAAATTAAGGGATAGTGTTAGAAGAAATCCATACTCAATATTAGTATTAGTTTTGTTAAGCATAAAATAACTAGTGTGAGTTAGAATTTTTGCCTACTTGGCATTATTGTTCGTGTATATAAACCAAACGTGTAACAAAGTTTCATAAAGAAATCAAGAGAGTTTCCATGTAAAGTTAGTTAGATATATTTTTTCTCTCCTTTTCCATATTCATCTTCATCTTCAACCTTGTACACCATGAAAGAGAAAATAAGTCAATACAAATTCAAAGATCAACACCAAAAGAAATCAAAGATGTAAAAGCTTGACTAGTCCTGCAGTTTATTATTTTGATCAAATGCTTGTAAAATAAGCACGAGTAACTCTTGAGGTGCTAAGAAAATGAACACCTATACACACCAAATTATATTTTCATATCTTCATCTATTTTTCAAAATCTTTTGAAAAATTTCTTCTAGCTCTTACCTAGTTTAGTAGAACTTGCATCTAATGTATTAAGAACTAGCCAACCTCCTAACCAAATACTACTCCTATTAATCAATTTTGAATTATATATGACTTAAGTATTTCATTTTTTCTAGGTTTAATTGATTAACACTGCAAGCCAATCGATTAGAGAGCGACTAGAGCCACCGAATAGTTTCCTTTTTGAGCCAAGTCGGTTTTGCTATATATATGATGCGTGTGCTCACCTCCAAAGTACACATTTTCTAATATTCTAGTATCATATCTCACATACTCTCTTATAAAAAAAATGTATTCACTATACACTGCTTTAGTGTTGAAAGAGTGAAAGACCTATATTGAAAGTTGTGTAATTTTGTTGTGTTGTTGAAATTGTAATTCAAAAGCATAGTTCTCTTGTATCTCTATTTACTAGTATTTTTAGTAAACAAACGAGTTTCAGTTTTCGTAATGTACTAAACTCAAAAAAATACAACGGACAATTTGTGCAAAAAAGTACAATAAAAAGTGTTTGTGATTGGTCCTCAAATGTTTGAATGTTTATAAACTGAACATAAACTTTTAAATGAAGCAATGTAAAATTTCTTTGGAAACAGAAAATAAAAAAATAACATAATAAATGTCATAAAAGTAAATGCTTCAATTGAAAAGACTTCAAGAATTTAAAGAAAGGACGCAACCATATATTTTTCTTACAAATTGTTTCTCTTTGTGACTTGGATACTTTAGTTTTATAGAAAATAAATGAAATTTAAGACCCTAGATCACAACAATGATATAAAATTATTTAATAATAAAATGTTAAGAGCCGACTATGGCTATCTCCACAAAACATGACATGTATCCCCTTTTGTGGGCTTCAACCTACTAGTTTCTCCACAAAACCACCCACCATGCTGATAACTTCCTTTAAACCCTCTAATTGCCTCTGTCGAGCATCTTTATTTGACTCCTATTGTAGTGTCAAGAGACCTTCAAATTACCTTATTTTAGGACTTAAGAATATCCTAAGCCCTCGACAATCACACGAACCTGTTGAACTATACACTTTTACACCCTGAATCCATGTTGAATTGTTAACTAACGCAAACCTTTTCAAGATTCTGGATATATTTTGAAGAGAGAGAGAGATCCTAATCTTATGGATATGTTCTTAAGACTCTTCCAAACTATGCTTTGTGGCCGTTAGAATATACTATGTCCCAAATAATCTTACAAGGTGGTTGAGCCATCTTTAGTTGACATGGTTAATATGCCGAATCTATGTTTGAGACACATGACACTTAGGATTTTCAAACATGGTCAATAACATTATTTGTTGACTTCTTTAACTAAAGTTTACAGGTTAACAGATGCCCTCCAAAAATGCAATTTTCGATCATGTACAAAAGATGGATGAAAGATGGCATTTTTAGTAATTGGTCGATAGTGTTCAAGATATCCTACACACGTCATAGTAATTAGATGTTTTTAGTCATCCTGATCACTTTTTACCAAACCGCCACGTCAAAGACGTGCATGTAGATTGTCATTATCACTCTGATTTCATAGGATAACTATGGGCCATAAAATTAAATCATATTAAAAGAAATCATTTAATCTAATTTGTTTTCAAATAATTTAGTGCCAACTCTCCAATTTGAGACACCAATTGTCCATCTTTTAAGAGGAAAATTGAAAAGTTTTTTCCCCACAACTATATATATGATCCTTCCTTATTTATTTTTCTTTTTGCTACCTTCTTCGTCCTGAAAGCCCTATAAAATCTTCAAGCTTTTTGCAACTCCTATTTCCATTCCTTCTTTAACAAACTTCTATTTTTACTCAGAAGTGGCTTCTAGTTCACCTTTTTGGATTGGCTACTGTAATACCCTAATTTTTAACCCTAGGATCCCACATATCATTTACATCTCATTTCAAAAACAAGATCACACCACTCCTTACTGGTATTATATTATTTCACTAACATCTAATCCAAATTAAAAAGCTTTTATTCCTCTTTTGTGTTTATACCTTGTAGGTGTTAAGTGCAACTACTGAAGGTGAGAAATAAACACAAGAAAAGGGGGATTGAATTGGGTTTACGCCTTAATAAAGCTTTTTCTTTTTCTTGTTTTCTTCTTCACTTGATGCTTTTATGCGCTTATATTAAATATATTGCGGAAGCATAAATAATAAAGCATAAGTGAAGAACACATCATATATCCTGGTTCACTTGAGCAACTCCCAAGCTAATCCAGTCCACCCTTCCAAGGTGATTTTGCCTTAACCAATTAAGGACTTAATCCACTATAACCGAACTGATTAAAGATGCACAAGGTAACTGCAAGTGATTAACAACTTGACAATGACACGTTCAGGGATCCCCAAGGATATAACGTTCATTGACACCTTAATAGAATCCGATCACTAAAGATCTCCTATTAGGATTTCCACAAATGACTATTGTCACTTGTCATCTCAAGTATACTGATCTTCACAAGATCACTTGAGGAACCACTAACTCTAAAATAGAATATTGTGTTGCCGGAGATTACAATGGTGCTTCCTAGCAAGCTAATAACTCCAAGTTTAGAACATAGCAAGTAATAAGCAACAACTCCTTGCTTCCTAATACAGAAACTAATTCTAATAATAAGTCTCTAAGAGATTCTTAGAATAGTTTCTATATTGCTTAAAACCTTTTCTATTTGTGAGCACTAAGGCTTCTTTTCATTGAGCTTTGTCTTTTCTTTGCAGTAGTAGCAGCAGCGCAACAGCGCAAAAGCCAACCCAATGCTTCAGCTAGCTTTGAATAATCAAATAATTCTTCCTTTATAGTGATTCACAGAATGACGTTGTGAGGATAGAAAAGTCCTTTCTATTTCCAACGGTAATATTCCAACGGATAGAATAAGCACGTGTTGGATGACATCAGTTTCTTGTCCTTTTCCATAAGCACATGATTTATCAAATTTGAACAGCAGCAGCTTATCTGATTTAACATGTCTTGCATCTGGATGAATCTTCTTCTGACATAACCTTCCACTTCAGAATCCAGTCTTCAGCATTCCAAGAACTAAGTTTCCTCTGAAACAATCTTGAGAATCTTCATGACTAATTCTTCAGAAACCATGTCTTCAGAAAATTCAGAGCCTTGACCCTCAGAACACTTCTTCAGAGTCTTGACCTTCAGAAAACTTCTTTAGAGTCTTGACCTTCAGAACTTCAAGTCATCAGAGTCTTCAGAGTTCTTTAGAGGACTCACTCTTCAGAGACGCTCGTTAGCTTCCAGATCAGATGCATAACTCAGAGCAGAATCCACTGATGCATTGAAACTGCAATATCCAACATCCTTGATTCTTTACTGAACATGATCAAATGCAGAAACAAACTTGCTTCTTTACTGAGCTTCATTTGCTTTCAGATCAGATGCACTTCTTCAGATCAGAATACACAGGCGCATTGCAACAACAATATATAACATCCTTGATTCTTATTGAACGTTGATCAGATACATAAGGAAACTAGCTTCTCACAAGCGCTTCATGACGTCACACTAAGTAACTCCATAAGTTACTAGCTGCACACGTTGCTTCTGTTTTTTTGGTCTTTATATATTTAATTTAATATGACCTGCACATAACAAACGTTAAACCATAAATTGGTTCTTTCACAAATACTCAGTTGTTATCATCAAAACATAGAGATAATCGTGTAGAGACAAATCTTGCTCTTACATCTACCTCATCTCCCAAGTTAGGATTTTTGATAATTGATCCTCAAACACTAGATCACAAAGGCTTGGACTTCAAAGCATTTCTTCTATGATGAAAATAAAACTATGACTTGAGCATCCCACAACTTCATCTAATCAAGATTATCTCAAGATTTGATCACTTGTTTCATCAAGAAACTTCAAGGGTTCATGAGTTTGTTTCATGTCTTCTTCAAGAAAGTTTCATCAAGATGTGAACTTACCATCAAGTGTACTTCAAGCCAACATTATTTCAAGGTCCTATGTGATTCATCGTGCCTTAATTTGCAAGGAAAGTTCAAAAGATTTAAAGTTGATTCAAGTTATGTGACCTAATTTGGCAAGCCATTGATCCTATGGTCAAAAGTGCATAACTCTCTCATTTTGTATCCTATTGAGGTGATTCTTTTTTCCATGGACTCTTCTCATCATCTCCAACAACTTCTTTGTACATGACAAGATCAAAATGTGCTTGGAAAATCATCAAAAGTGCGAAAACATTATAGATCATTTAGGGTTTCTAAATGACTTTTTGTCATCCTTCAAAGGTCATAACTTGGTCAATTCTCACCATTTTGAATCTTGTTCCTTTCCTACAAACAATCTTAAAGATGTTTACTACAATTTTGATTCAAAGCTTGCAAGAGACTACTGGTAACTTTAAGGTTCTATACTTGAAATTTTCTAAGTATAAATTTCAATGTGTTTTTCACAATTTCAAAGTCACATAACTTTGTGATCATATATCCAAATGGGAACTTTTTTAGCACATTATAAAGATGGTGGAAAAGTCTTTCAAATACAAAAGGAATGAGATCATAAAGTCTTCTACATTGTTTGCCCCACAGATTTAAAGTGGATGACTTGGAAATGAAGTTCTCTCCATGATCAGATTTTTGAATCCATTTAAATCAAATGTCAAGCCATATTAAACCATGTTTTCATGCCTAATCAATTTTAGCACATGCCCAAAGCTGAAAACGGCTCATAAATCATTCAAATTGCTGCGTTTTGGCAAAATTGAGGTCACACTTCTATCACTAGTAGATTCACACGAATTGGTTGATTCTAGATCCTTCTCACACGCTTGAGCACTCCATCACACTCCCTATAAGTAGAGTAACTCATTCCATTTAGTTTCTAAGCTTTAGAGAGCCAAAATCACTCTATCACTATTGCACCAAAACATTCAATTCCGAGATTTCAAATTCACCATTTCCTTGCTTTCAGATCAAAATTCTCTACTCATTCTTGTTGAGTGAACTTCAGTGAAGGTTTCCAAGTCTTAAGCAAGTCAAATCGTGCCCTCACAGAAGCTCCTCAACCATTTGCTTTAAAACCTTCACCACCTTATAGTCCTTTCATGTCTGAAGCTCAGGCTTCTTCTACTTTTGAGTTTCGTGGTGAATTAAACATTTCATCTTGATTTTAAGTTTTGCAATCATCTGGTTTTTTCCAAAATTCTCCCTCTGTGTGCTAAAAAAATTCTGATGAATTACATATTTGGAAAAAGGAGAAGAAGACGATTTTATTGATACTCTTTTGGAGCTATGAGGTTTCCATTTATTTTTACGATTCCTGCAAATTTTTTTGGAGGTCTGGAGGTTGAAGAAGATGCGTTGGCATCATCCAACCAATGAGAGCGTGACACCTCCCTTGCCACGGTGTGTTTGATTTTTGTCTGATCCTGTGCGTGTTGTTAACTCAGGTGGCCTGTATATTGCTTGATCTAATCCGTTTGATCATCCACGTCAATTAATGAGGTTTGATCGAACAAATCATGTTTTATCTGATCGTAATATTTTTAAAAGCTGATTGCGTGTGAAAATAACAAAAAAGACCATGGTGCGCTGTAATGTTGACCACTGGATCAGGTTACCTTAATAATTTGACTCCATCCAACGCTCCACATTAATTAGACTTTTATTTCATTATCTGTTTTTATTATTTTATTGTTTTAAACTTCAAAAAATCATAAAAAAACCATTTTAAGTCCAAAAAATATGAAAAAATTATTGAAAACCCTTTTTAATTTTCTCCTCCTGATTTTACCTTTTTTATAATTTTATTTTTACTATTTGTTTTTTTAAATTATTTTTCATGATATTTGGAGTTTTGTTTAAAATGTTTAAAATGCTTTTATTACTCCAAAAATTACAAAACTTTTTGTCAAGACTTGTTGACTCATATTTGACCTATGGTTTTTTTTTTTGGAGTTTTTATGTGGTGTTTTGATACATTTTGTCTATTTCATCAATAAAATCCAATTAATTAACCATTTAAAATTGCTTTAATTTGTTTTCTTTATTTTGTTTTTATTTGGTTCTGACTTGGTAATATTTGGTCACACTTTGGGGTCATAAATTTCATCAACATCAATGGAACTTGGGTGTTGATAGGTCAAAGAACCAAATCCACAAAAAATAGATAATTGATTTTGATGAGATTAGATTGAGATCTTCTGGCCAATTTGGTTTGTGATTTTTCTATCCATCTCCATCTTATCCCTTTCGTCTTTTCCTATTAAGTGATTATTAGTGGCTTAAACTTATGTTTGAAGGCCCAAGTATGATTGATCATTGGTTTATGGTTCATTACCTTTGAAACTCATTGTTAGAAAGCTTTGACTTTATCAATCCTCTAATGAGTCTTCATTAACTTTGACCAAAGTTCAATGTTCAAATCATCATTGATCATTCTCATTGGCATTTTCCCCCTCTTTGTTCTTTTTCTTTTTCTTTTGGTTGATGAAATCTATGGATCATGGATTGTTGGTTGTCAAAGATGTTTAATCTTCATTATTTCAAATCTATGAACGAATGATCATTAAGATAATTCTCCATACTTTGGAATAGTGATATATTACCTTTAATTAATCAATAAAATCTTGATTAAGCTGAGATCACTACCTTCTTTTCTTTTCATGTGGTATTGCTTTCGGAGAGTGATTTACATGTCACTTCTCTAGCATACATTGGTACTAACATTGTTATTGACCGGCCTCAGATAGTCGTGGTTTCTACATAAACCCTATTACGATTGCTTAACATAGCACTAAATTGTCCCGTAAATGAAAAATGATCATTCGTGACTAAAACTTATGTTTGAAAGTCCAAGTATAATTGATTGTTTGTCTTAGGTCCATTACCTATGAAACTTGTTGTTAGGAGGCTTTGATTTTATCAATCCTCTAATGAGCTTTCATTAATCTTGGTCTAAGTGCAAGAGTTAACCATCGTTAATCATTTGTTCTAACAACTAATCACTAACTCACTAACAATATCTTTGTATAAATTTTTGTTTATGTTTCCTTCTCGCTCCCTACCTTTTATTCTTATGCTCCATCATAATCATTTTCATATCATACTATTGTTTGCGTTTCCTTTTTTTTTCTTTTGTCCACTTGGACCATATCTTTTTCAAAACACTAATAAAAGACTAAACCTCTAAAAAAACTTGGTGCTCTTAACTTTGTGGTTATCTTCTTGGATCATTCTTCGACCCTTGGACTTAGATTTAGGACTTTGTCCCTATGCTTGGAGTATTGTGGATCTTGGCCTTTATTTGGCTCACTCATTAGCTTATGCTTCAAATCGGATGGAAATCTTATTTTGCTAACAATGAAGTATGCTATAATTTGGTTAGGTCCTTCTTATCTCTGACTTTTTTTTCCTTTCTAGGGTAGTCACTTCATCTCCTCCCCTTCTTAAATTTTCAAAACCTTCCTTCTCTTTCAAAACCTTATTGGTTTTAAACTTCAAACCGCTTTCACAATAAAACCATGACTTTTGCCAACTGAATTTTTAAAATTTTTTTTCTTTAATAAATGTGAATCAATGTTAATCATACTTTGACCCACTTCAAAAAGATATAAAAAAACATTTCACCTCAATTAAACTTTTTGTGCCTTTTGTGCACTTTTCATTTTAAAATCTTTTCATAAAGTTTAGACATGAGTCATTTCCATAGTTGAGATATAATTCTCCTATTCCCTATAGTATTAAGATGTTGACATTTTCCACTTAGATGTTGAGTGATAGACTTGTTGATAATCCAAGTAAAATCCTCCATTTTTAGGTGATGTAAATGTTGTCTTATACTTGTAGGCGACCAGTCGTAGTTTTCTCTTTAAAATGAAGATTTGTCTTTACATTTAAAATCAATCAAAACCAACAAACTTTTGTTATTTTTACAATGAACTACGAGGTTTTTATCCTATATTGCACTTTGTGGGTACATAGGCATGAGGCGATAAGTCTCTCCAAACACAAAAATCTTAAAAATAATTCTCTTCTCATCTCCCCAATCTCTTTTCAAATAAACCATTTTTAAACCAAAAAACATAAATATTTCAGAGGGATCCTATAGATGTTTTAGGTGCTAACACCTTCCTATTGCGTAACCAACCCCTTACCCAGATCTTTGTTCGTGTTCTTGTTTTAGAACTCTTTGGTTTTGTTCGCTCTTTTTTTTCCTTTCCTTTTTGGATAAAATAAAAGTGCGGTGGCGACTCTTGCATTTTGAGTTGAGTTAATCAATAGCTTATACTCACAATTTTACCGCTACAGAAAAGTGGCAACTTTGCTAGGGAATATATCTGGTTCCTAGTGGGTTTCGCCGACTTTGATTTATTTATCGCTTTTGGTTTGATTTGTTTGTTATTGCTTGTTCTGTTTTGGTGTCTGGTGATCTATGTGGTGAGATAAGTCCTATACTTGGACTCGAGTGCACTTATGATAGGAAGGTGGTATAGTCTTGTTGGCTTACGTGGATTAGTCCTTACTAAGCTAACTTGAGATCCCCCACTCGGTGGAGGCCCCTTTGGAATTACTGATGTCTTACGAGTAGTCGTATTTGGCATTACTTTTTCCAACCTAGGAGCCTGAGAAGCTGAGGACTTTAGAACCTTTTAACCCATCTTGGCGTTATTAGGACATGGTGCGATGGCTATTCAGGTGTAGACTTGAATTATTTTTACGCGATACCACACTCAGACGGGGTTCTCTTAAGAATATTGTTGGTCGACGAGTAGTCGTTTAAGCCAATAATATCCAAAAGATGGAATTATGACTATGGGAATTTTCTAGAACCTTGTTCTACAGGTGATGGTATAACCTTAGTACATAACATTGTGGGTTGGTTCTTATCCCTGGATCCATGCTCGTGCTGAACCTTTGAACTTGTGTGCTTTGTATGATCTTGTTTGTGGATGTTGCATCTTGCACTCATTCATTCATGAGCATTTTGTTTCAGCCAGGTGTTGTACCCTAAAATTTGACCAACCTTTTCTTTCTAACTTGGCTTATGTTTCATTTTCATTTAGCATTTGCATTTGCATAACATTGGTTCTATCAGGGGATTAAGAGGTGTTTTGTTTGCCATTCAAGAGGAGAGCTCCTTTTTTCAATCTCAAGCAAGGGTATCATATGCAAGCCATCAAGAGTTCATTACCATCAGATGTGGGTTTCAAAGCTCCTTGTGAGGAGAGTTTTGTGTATGGGTGTCACCTCCTATCTAGAGGATCATCAGAGGTTCATGAGGTTATCTATTTGGATAAGGCATGATTCAAAAGCTCAATGTTTATCTTGAGGGGTCTTTATGGAGCGTGTATGGTCATTCAATTCATCTACAAGAGCCCCAGTCAAAGGGTATGGTGTTAGGGTTTCATCTGGTCAACCAAGAGTCAACTGTGGACTTAAGAGGACTTAAGACTTGATTCTTGACCATTAAAAACATGAGGAGTCATCTTGAAGCATCTAGGATTTAATTTTGAGATCAAATCAAGGAGATTCAAGAGTTCAAGGAGTTGCTAAATTAGGGTTTTAGTTGATTTCAATGTAAAATCCCTTTCTTTGGTGCCTAACTTCAAGGACAATTGTCAATTGATATAAGTTCTATCTCCTTTTATCACAAACATGAGACTTGTTAATCACATTTAAAGCTTTCTTTTGAGTACAAAAACTCATCGATTGAGTTTGTACATCTCAAGTTATGGTGTCAACAAGTTGGTGTCATCAGATGAAAAGATTTTAGAGGCACCAAAAGTCAACTCACTTCCAAGGAATTTTTCACATGGAACCAAGCTCTTCCTCACTTTCAAGTAAACATGAGAGTCGTTCCTCATTGTCTTATCTTTCCAAAATGTCCTAGAACTTATCATTCTCATGTGTGGAACTCAAGTTATGATCTCCACAAGGAAAGGGTATTTTTGGAAACTTCATTATAGGTCATTCTTTTCAATGGTCATTTTCATGCACTTCAAGGCCTCTAATCCAAATTCAATGAACATGAAAGTTGTGTTATATTGTCCTAACTTCATCATGAACCCAAAATCCATGGCATTTGATGAGTTATGGGATCATTTGAAACATATTAAAGGTGAAATACATGACTTTTGAGCATGATTTGGATACCTTCAATTACAAGTCACCATTTGAACTTTTTTTACACCATAACATCATCAAATATGGTCATTATATATTTTACTTCATTTGGACCAACAAGAGTGCAAGTTACATGCCACTTTTTTCAATTTCATACTTAAAAAAGTCTTGGTACAAACTTTGCACAACTTCATTTTCAATGATTCAAACCACCTCAATTGATTTCTACACACCACACATGACCATTTGCTGACCCAATAGTGAATGAAAGGAAGCAAAATTGTGTACATGAGTGAGGTGGAATTTTTTGGCATTTTTTACAAATCACGCGAAATAACCATTATGGGCCTGCATGGTTGTCACAAATCCATCATATATAAGGCAAATTGAAACCCTAAACCATCAGAGAGAGGCTTGCTGCGTGGGAGAGAGCTCATTCACTGCAAAATTCATCAAAATTTCCCATGCTTCGAATCTGAGATTTCCATGGGTATTTCTTCAAGTTTTGGGTCAAATCATCTTCACAGAAGTGCAAGGAGGAATTTGAGAGCATTAAACAGAAGCTTGCAAGCATTTTGAAGGGTCAACAGAACAACTCCATTTGGTAACTTTTTCAACTTAAAACTCCCATTCTAGACACAATTTTAGGGTCATTACTGGTGCATCTGAAGCCATATACAATGTAGGCCATTTTTAATGTCGTTTACAAGTTCACGACGCCAGAGATAAGGCTTTTGCTTAGTTCATTGTTGTGGCTGATCAGAGTGTCATGGTGAATTTCAGGAAGGACTATGGGAAGATCCTGAGCTATGTCTCCAAAATCTCAAGATATGAGTTGGGAGGTATTCACACTCTGCTACAATTTTATGATCCTCAGTTGTGCTGCTTCACATTCCCAGGCTATGTCTTGATGGCAACCTTGGAAGAGTTTGCTATACTGATAGGAGTTCCGGTCCTAGAGCAGATGCCTTTCTATCACTCTGAAGCAGAACCTAACTTGACCAAGCTAGCCAATGCTCTTCATCTGGATATCTCTGAGTTGGATGGTAAGATGGTCTGGAGGAATGGAGTCTCTGGCTTTCCATTGTCGTTCTTGGTAAGCAGAGCTCAACATTTTGCAAAGGAGGGTTATTGGGTGGTTTTCAATGCTATTTTGGCTCTCTGCATATATGGCATAGTCATGTTCCATAATAGCCCAGATTTCGTTGATTTGGACACCTTCCATATTTTCGCTTCTAAGAATCCTATGCCTACACTCTTAGGAGATGTATACATTCTGTGCACTACAAGAATGAGAATAAAAGAGGAAAGAATGTCTCCTGTTATGCGCCTCTTCTTTACAAATGGTTTGTGGATCATCTTCCTAAGGTTGGACCTTTTGTTGATACTGCAGACACAGTTGATTGGTCAGAGAGGATCATGGGCTTGACATCGAAGAATATTGTTTGGTTCAACAGATACTTGCTTGGGAGTGAGATTATCTACAACTATGGAAACTTTCCCAATGTTCCTTTGATAAGAAGGAAAGGTGGCGTCAATTACAATCCTACTCTCACTGTTCGGAAATTTGGATATGCTCAGAAAGGACCCCCGAGGGAGGAGGAAATACAGGAATCTCTGTATTTCACAGGATCAGTTGACAGTGAGACTTTGGCCAGATTGGAGAAAACTTGGTGAAGAATCCACCGGAAAGGAAAATCTTCTTTGGGTAGAAGTGATTGCAAGGCCTATGGACCATATGTTGAGTGGATCCAGCCCGAGAGCCTTTATATCCTTTGGTAGCCGAGGAACCAACAACATTTAACAATCAGAAGTATAACCAGCTGTGGGCTGAGAAGGAAGAACTACACAAAGCGAATGAAGGGTTGGAAAAGGAGATTATTCAGCTTAGGAGCGAAAAGAACGAAGCCACTTACCTGTCCAAGATGAAGACAGAGACTCTGAACAAAATAAGGAGAGAATTGACTGAAGAAATTCGTGCTCGGGAACAAGTAGGTCAAGATTTGAAGAGCGCTAGCAATATACTCAAGGAGAAGAAGAAAGAGTTTGAAAGAGCGCGCTCGGAGATATCAAAGTTCAACAGTCAGTGGAATGCAACTTTGACCAACAACAAGAGAAGAGAGGATGAGCTTCATCAGCAGATTGATAGGTTGAAGAATCAGCTCCGTATTAAAGATGAAAAAGATCCAGTTGAATTATCTCGTCAGTACGAAAGCGACCGTAAGCTACGAGAAGCTCTTGCAACATTGGAAGAATACAAGATGAGAGCAGAGTTGAAGAAGCCCAGACTCGAAGACGCTTTCGGAGAGGGTGCTTGGGAGGAGTATGCTCAAGACTTGAAGGATGTCATCAGCAGAAGACAATTGCTTATTCAGGCATTGGTTGCACGACCTGATCATCCGGATACGAAGAAGTTATTAGAAGAGTTCCAGATTCGCTGCCGTGGCTGATGCAGTTTTCCTTTGTTCTTCTGTATTTGTTTTTATCTTGTATTCAGAACATCACCAGGATTGTTGGATGAGGTCGTATTGATGACTATGTTGTTTTCCTTGGTGATATGTTGTATATGCTAACTTTTATCCTCATTTTATTTATGAGAGGGGTTTTGTGGTCATATTTGTGGTTCTTTTGCCTTCTGTTGCTTCTTCTGTGGAACTAGAATCAAGGGGAGAATTTCCCTGAATCATATTTACATGTTTGCATTTTGCATCATTATCATATTGCATTACAGGTGTTCCTAGTTTTGTTAACCTTATTCTCGCTGTGGTTTTCTCTCAGCAGTGTTTTAGGATAGCAGACCAGACGTTTCACCGATACTCGACCAGAGGGAATCAGCAGAAAGCTATGGATCAAATTCAACTTTAATTGCATAAGTTCAGGGACCGTATGGCCCATTTCATGGATCTTATGCAAGGGGTTGCTAATGGTCAAGAACATCTAAGAACACTAGTCCAGCCTTTGATTACTAGGGTGGATAGTAGCAGAGTTTTGCATGGTGGAACCACTGTCGTTCCTCCCCCGGCTGATGGGAGTACTCCTCAAGCTAATGTTATTCCTACTGTTGTTATTCCTCCGGGCGAAGGCCATCAACCAGGAGCTCATATACTAGGTGTAGCAGGCACTGTACATGGAAATGTCGGACCTCAGTGGGATGAGGGTGAACAGGACGATATCTTCTCGATGAGAGATTTAGACGCAGGTCTCCAGACTGATGCGGATAAAAGGTTTAAAATGATCGAAGAAAAGATGAAGAATCTAGATAACTAGAATTCTCTAGGGCTTGATATGTCTAACTTGGGGCTGATTCAAGGTTTGAAGATTCCGCCCAAGTTCAAGGTTCCTGACTTTGATAAGTACAAAGGGACAACCTATCCTAGAGTACATCTCAGATCATACTATAAGAAAATATCATCCTACTCAGATGATGAAAAGTTGTTGATGCACTTTTTCCAAGATAGCTTGTCAGGGCCTTCACTAGAATGGTACATGGGTCTAGAGCCTACTCATACCAGAAGTTGGAGAGATCTTGGAGAGGCCTTTGTCCGTCATTATCAGTATAATAGTGACTTGGCGCTGAACCGAGTTCATTTGCAGAATCTATCTCAGAGGAGTAATGAGGGGTTTAAAGAGTATGCCCAAAGGTGGCGTGAACTAGCTGCGAGAGTTCAACCTCCAATGGTGGAAAGAGAGCTCATTGATATGTTCGTGGCAACGTTTCCAGGAATATATTATGAAACGTTGATTGGTAACATGTCCGACAATTTTTTCTGATTTGATTATTACCGGTGAGAGGGTGGAGAATGGTATCAAGTTGGGTAAGATTCAAGCAGGAGAAGGATCCACATCTGGTGGAGGGAGAAAGACTTTTGGTAATTCCAAGAAGAGGGAAGGTGAAACAAATGCAGTTACAGGTTTCAGAAACAAGAACAGGAGTAGGGCGCAACGTTCACAACAATATCAACAGCAGCCACAAGTTTCAAGCATCACCATTTCTGCAGCACCTCAACAACAACAACAAAACTATGTACCACGCCGGTTTTAGAACCGAGGAAGAACAATGAATAGGAAGTTTGACACACCGCCTATGCCGTATTCTTAACTTCTACAACATTTGCTTAAACTTCAGCTAATCCAAAAGAGACATTGTCACCTCTCACAAGCGCGCCACCTCCAGGTTATGACGCAAATGCGAGATGTGATTTCCACTCAGGCGCTCCAGGCCACAATATAGATAATTTCAAGGCTTTAAAGCACAAGGTGCAAGACCTCCTTGATAGCAAGGCAATTAATTTCACCAATGACGCGTCGAACATGGTTCAGAACCCAATGCCTAATCATGGAGCGGCCGGAGTTAATGTTGTTATTGAAGAAGAAAAGCTGAATTTGGTAATGGACGTCGCAAAATTGAGAACACTGTTGAGCTTTGTTAAAAGTAGTTTGTTGAAAGACGAAGTTTTTCTAGGTTGTGGGGAAAGTTGTGAAGGTTGTATTGCTCACCCTGAGGGTTGTGAGGATTTGAAGAATCGTATTCAGTGTCTGATGAGCAAAGGCGTATTGCAGTTTGACAGGATGGTAGAAGAAAAAGATGTGAAAGAGTCTAATCAAGAGCAGGGTGAGATTGCTACGATCTCGATCCCTTTCAGAACTATTAACATATCAGCGCCGCCGAGGCAAGCACCTGTAATAATCACTAAAGCTGGACCAGTGCCATACGAAAGTACCAAAGCCATCCCATGAAATTATGGGGCAAAGGTCTTTTGTAACGGTCAGAAGAAAGAGTTGATGGGAACATCTTCTGAAGGGTCATTCGTTGACAATGTAGTTGGAGTTGGTGGATTGACAAAAGTGGTAGGGTGTTTTCACCACCAGATGGTGATGCGGAAAGGCCTGATAAAGGAAAAGGAAAAGCGGTAGTGGAAGAAAGTTCACAGCAAGAAGAGAAAGATTCTCTGGTTAAAGATGTCGAAGAGTTCATGCGTCTTATTCAAAAGAGTGATTATAAGATTGTTGATCATCTGCAGCAGACTCCTTCCAATATATCAATTCTATCTTTGTTATTATGCTCTGAGGCACACAGGAATGCCTTGTTAAGGATTCTGAACACGACATACGTGCCACAGAAAATTTCCGTAAACCAGCTTGAAGGGGTGGTAGCCCACATGAATGCTGGCAATTGCTTCGGGTTTATGGATTTAGACTTAACTCCCAAGGGAAGAAATCACAATCATGCCTTGGACATCTTTATTGAATGCAGAGGAGCTGTCTTGTCACATGTCTTGGTGGATACTGGGTCGTCACTCAACGTGTTGCCCAAGAAGGCTCTAATGAAATTAGACACCCAAGGTGTGATATGTACTCCTAGAGATCTTGTTGTAAGAGCGTTTGATGGAACGAGAAGATCGGTTTTTTATGAAGTTACTCTCCTTATTCAAGTAGGTTAGGAGATTTTCAATGTTGTCTTCTATATTATGGACATTCAGCCCGAGTACAGTTGTCTGCTCGGTCAACCCTAAATTCACCCTGCAGGCGCAATTACATTGACCTTGCATCAAAAGCTGAAGTACATGGTTGGGGGGAATATTGTCACCTTGTGTGGTGAAGAAGATATAATGATTAACTAGTTATCTTCCTTCAAGTATGTCGAGGTGGATGGGGAAATCCACGAAACCTTGTGTCAGGCATTTGAAGCTGTTCAGGTTAAAGAGAAACCTTCTGTTGTGGACAGTACTCCCAAGATTTCTATGTCTTCTTTCAAAGAAGCTCGAGTTGTGGTAGTGTCTGGTTCTTCACAAGGATGGGGCCAAATGCTCAATATTCCCAACAAGCAGGACAAATTCGGATTAGGATACATCCCATCTTCCTCCTCACAGAGTACTTCGAGGTACCGAGGGCCAGTGCAGTTCACTAGCGGTGGGGTCATCTTTGACAGAATCAATGTTGTAAGCGAAGACGAAGGAGACAATGATTGTGACATGGACACGTGGATTCAGCTGTGTGTTCCTGGCCAAAGCTTGTGCAATTGGACCGTCGAGGAAGTCGTCCAAGTGTTCTTTGAAGAGTAATTTATCTGTTTTGATTATGTGTGGCCCCGCGTTCTGCCCAGGACGTAGTGGTTTTCATTTGTAGGGCCCTTATTTGTTTATGTTTAAACTTAGGTTTTATCATTAATCAAAAGGCGTCTTTATGCATTCAAATGTTTTGATCCCTGTTTTTCTCCTTTTATTTTTGACAATAAAATGGCAATGTGGTTTGTGCTTGTTTGCATATCATTTTAAGCATAAAACATCAATTATACAGGTTTCACATCGCAGATGCCACCGCTTCGGATTCGTCTATGACTCGGTTTCACTTTGACAATACAATCTTTCAAGCTGAAGAAGAGATTGATGAAGACGAGGACCTGCCTGAAGAGCTTGCCAGACTATTGAGACAAGAAAAGAAGATCATTCTACCTCACCAAGAAGAAATCGAAGTTGTCAATCTGGGCATAGAAAAAGATAAGAAAGAGGTGAGGATTGGGGCCACATTAGAAGATGATGTCAAGAGAAGACTGGTAGAGATGCTTTGGGAGTATATAGACGTATTCGCTTGGTCATATAAGGATATGCCAGGATTGGATACAGATATAGTGGTCCATCGCCTACCTCTTCGAGAAGAGTGTCCACCTGTAAAGCAGAAGCTGAGAAGAACCAGACCGGACATGGCAGTTAAGATTAAGGAAGAGGTCTAGAAGCAATTGGACGCCGGTTTTCTTACTGTTACAAACTATCCTCCGTGGGTTGCTAACATTATTCCTGTACCCAAAAAGGATGGAAAGGTCAGGATGTGTGTTGACTACCAAGGCTTAAACAGAGCGAGCCCGAAAGACGATTTCCCGCTCCCCCACATCGATGTCTTAGTTGATAATATTTCTCAGTATGTCGTGTTTTCCTTCATGGATGGTTTCTCCGGTATAACCAGATCAAGATGGCCCCAAAGGACATGGAGAAAACCACCTTTATCACGCTGTGGGGGACTTTTTGCTACAAAGTCATGCCTTTTGAATTGAAGAATGCAGGGGCAACCTACCAGCGGGCGATGGTGACTCTCTTTCATGATATGATTCATCATGAGATCAAGGTCTATGTTGATGACATGATCACAAAGTCACAGACAGAGGAAGAGCATCTGGTTAATCTTTTGAAGCTGTTTGAAAGGTTGAGGAAGTTCAGATTGAGGTTGAATCCGAATAAGTGCACCTTCGGAGTAAGGTCAGGGAAGCTTTTTGGTTTCATTGTCAGTGAAAAAGGAATCGAGGTAGATTCTGCAAAGATAAAAGCAATACAAGAAATGCCAGCACCGAAAACAGAAAAAGAGGTTCGTGGTTTTCTAGGGAGATTGAACTACATTGCAAGGTTCATATCTCACCTTACAGCCACCTGTGAACCATTCTTCAAGCTGTTAAAGAAAGATTAGGTGGTATTCTGAAATGAAGATTGCCAAAGGGCATTTGAGAAGATAAAATAATATTTGCAGGAGCCTCTGATACTGATGCCTCCAGTGGTAGGAAGACCTTTGATAATGTACTTGACAGTTCTTGAGAACTCCATAGGTTGTGTACTCGGTCAACACGATGAGACAGGAAGAAAAGAACATGCTATCTATTACTTGAGTAAGAAGTTCATAGATTGTGAGTCTAGATACTCAATGTTAGAGAAGACGTGATGTGCACTCGCTTGGGCCGCCAAACGCCTAAGGCAGTACATGTTGAATCACACAACCATGCTGATTTCAAAGATGGATCCGATCAAATATGTGAAATTCTGGCAAGCACACGATGGATGCTATTTTGGATGTTATAACATCCACTGTAACACAGACTGTTGGAGTAATTAAAATGTTGTAAAGAGAAGGCAGTAAATAACACAGTAATTGTTTACCCAGTTCACTGTCAACAACACTTACATCTGGTGGCTACCAAGCCAGGGAGGAAATTCACTATCAGCAGAATTAATTCAAAGTTAAACCTCCAGTTTACACTCTTAACTTAAAACCTACTCAATGACACTTCAGCCTAGAACACACTAGACCTGAGTATACCCACTCACTCCCCCTCAACCACACCACAGTGATATCAATACACAATTACTAATGAATGTTGAAGTTATACTTCAAACACACCTTGATCGTGCTTCACAGCTTTGATCAAGAACACACCACTCTTGCCTAACAGCTTTGAGTGTTACACCAGCTTAGAAACTACCTAACCAATGCAATTCTACAGCAGACAATTGCTTGGTGAACAAGTATTCCTAAGCCACAATACAAACGTGAAGAACAATCTTCTTCATTCACAAGAACTCTCTATGCGCACTCTCTAATCTTCTATCAAGAGCTGCTCTTCTAGGATTGCTCCTTCTATTATTTATAGCAGCAGTCGGTCCTTGGGCCTTGGTGCAGAAATTAGATTTACACGAAACCTCTCTACAAAACGCTGCACTTACCACTTTGTTCAGGTACATTTATTTTCTCCAGGGCTTCTAAAATGTTTCCTGAATTCCAGCTTGAGCTTCTATAAAGTTTCCTGTATTCTAGCCTGAGCTTCCTCATTGTGAATACCAGAAAAACAAACTCTGCGCGCCTGATGTCATACGATCAGTGTCATGACATTCAGTATGATATCCAACTCAACTTACTCATAGCTTTCCATGCATAACACTCTTCATGTATGTCCTAACATCAGTTATGACATTTACTCATACATTAATGTTTTGCCATAAAATGCAGCCAATCAAAAGCACTTACAAACTCCCCCTTGGCCAATTTTTGGCTAAAACACCCTGTTAACATATCAGAGTTTACAAGCAGCATAAGTCTTAACTTACCATGCAGGAAAGCTACACAATCAATGTTGTCTACACACACTTACACTGTTAGCTCTCAGGATCAACCTGTTCACAATACCATCTGTTAGTCAGCACTACAGATGTCACAATTTGTTGAGTAACATATCAGAAGTTACTCCTTATGCATGTCACACCAGCTGTACAGAACCTGCAGACACCCTATAGTCACAAACATCCAACTTGTTCTGCACGTCATGACATTCAGGACAACATCCTGAAGTACACTATTACTATCACCTGTTAGCCTAGACTCCAGATGTCTCGCCTTTCTGTGGACTATTCTGTGCTACTCCGCCTGAAGAGATGCACAACACTCATAATTTGTTAACATAATGCAGATACATACACAACTCCTAAACACCTTCTAGGATCACACAGGTTAGCAGCTTCAGCAAACATACACAAGTAGTTCTAACATTCCTACTCCTACTAGGAAGTCATACAACTGCAACCATGTTTACTGTATAACCTGCACATTAGCAGCAACACACCTACATACCACACAAACACTTCTAATACTATTAAGATCACATAGCAAGATCAGCATCATGTATATATCAACACAGCTGAAGCATAGCATCAGCTCAAGCAGCAGCTCTTCAAACTCAGTAACTCAACCAAGTTTTCAACTTGATCTCTTACACCTGCTCAGTACTGTCAACAGCCAAGTCTTCCACCTGTGAAAATCACAATGCTAACACAATTCTAACCCGTTGTTACCTAACATCTCTCCCCCTTTTTAGCCACAAATTAAGATCAAACTAATAACATAGTATAGACCATAATGAGTAACATTACATCTATTTGGGGTTTTGCACATTACTGCTCATGAAGAGCATCACAAGTTCATGCTGGAAAAAAAACATAAGACTAACAAAAATTACAAACACCTTCTCAAATCAGCAGCTCACAACACCAACTCAGCAACTAGTAGTATGAGCCACCCACTAGTAGCACATCTTGGCATCCATCTTCCTTTTCTTTACTGGAACTGGAACTAATGTCATTGACATTGGTTGAGACATTCTTACTTCATTCATCAGCCTCTTCACCTGACATGGCTGCTCCATCAATATCATCCGTATCTCTTTCAAGTCTTTGGATAAGAGATTCCAGCTTGATTTTGCATGCAGTTGCTGTACTGATGGTTTCTCCTAACTCTCTACATGCATCCTTCAATTATGATATTATCATTCTTTTGGAGATCTTGACCTTCTTAGTAGAAGTAAATACCATATCTGGAACATGTCTTCCTTCGAATAGTTTAAAATGAAGTGACAATTCAGGCTCCCTTTTGCTGGTAGTATCACTTGACTTCAAGATTCCAGGATATTGGCTTAGAATGATTTCATAGATGAGAGATGGAAAGGAAATTGGTAGCTTAATAGCATTGGTTGTGGAGTGTTTAACAACCTGATAAAAAATGTATAGACCAAAGTCAAAGTTAACTTTGGTTCCTATGGCATGAATGATCTTGCCAAGTCCAACAGCAATAGTGGAAGTACGATTGGTAGGCACCCAGTTAGTAGCCCTAATTCTATGAAGAATTGCATACTTTACACTTAGCTGTGTTGAAGACAACTTTCATTTGGATAGCCAGGCAGTGACTTGAGTTGCAGTGATCACTTTGCACACTTAATTGTCTGAGGCAACCAATTCTGTTGCACCATCATTTGCTCGTCCCAAGTATATGTTGATTACAGAAGGTGAGAACTGAACACATTGTCCGCTGACGAACACTTTCATGAATTCCTTGTTGTTTCTCTTTGAAATTGTGTCAGGGATGTTAACAATAAATTCTTTTACCAGTCCTTCATAGCAGTTTGAAAAACCAGTAACAGTCTTGATCAGACCAGCCTTATGTATCAGATCCATTAATTCCTTGATCTCTAGGGCATCTTTCCCCAATTCGCTCTCAAGGGCTATTCTCCTTTGGTATACATATCTCCATTTTGTCACACTGTGAATGGAATGGAATAAGACATTGTCTAGAGGAGAAGCTGGCATGGGTTTGAGAGGTCTCTTACCCAAGGATTTCATGACATTGAAGATGTTAGGAATATCTCTTATAACATCCCCTTCAGACTCAGAGCTACTCACCTCAACTTTTCTTTTCTTGGAGGTAGTTGATATCTTGCTCCAAGGTTTGGAAGGCCCAGCAGAAGTCCTTTCTCCTTGGTTCTTGGACGGAAGGGTTTTTCCTTTCCTGGTTGCTAGTTTTTCGGCTAAACCAGGAGCAGCATTCTTGATGAGATCATCGTCTTCAATATTTACCTTATTGCAGGGTGCTTCATCCATGACCTTCTCATTTTTTGAGCTTTTGGTTTTCTCATGTTGGTCATCACCCAGACCTTCCTCCTGTACCACAGAATTAGCCAGATTTTCTAGGTTCTCAGTGTTAGGGTTAGACTTAACAGAGAGACACTCAGAATAATCCTCATGGCTTGCATTGTGATGTGGAGATGGATCTACCCTAGATAGGGGAATGGTTATCCCTTGTACTTCACAACCTTCATGGAACAGTTTGGAGACCAGTTCATCTACATACATGTCCTCATGTATGGAGTTATTGTTGTTCATGTGGGTTCCAGAATTCTTACCATTTTGCTCTGCATGTGAAGGAGCTGAAGTTTGGCCTCCACTACTTTTTCCAAAACTCATACTCAAAGGAATGACCTCCATCACATCATCTGGAGAGATACTCTTATGCTGAGCAGAGTCGAGCTTGGTAGGGGTGGAGGTATGATGTTGAGACATTGTGGAAGACTTAGGCTGTATCAGAAGAGATTTACTTTTGAGAGAATGTGAGGTAAGGAATGAAACGAATTTGCCGACGCACATGGGTTTAGAAGGGTTGGGTAGAAGCAGTGGAGGGAATTCAATATTTTGACCAATCAGACTATGATTAATTTTCAAAATATAATTACCTATTAGTTGCTATAGTCTCTGACTATGCCACCTTTCCAAGCTGCTTCTTTTACTTAGGATAGTCTGGTGATCCCTTGTAACACCCTTAGCCCTTTGTTGGTCAGAATCATCAAGTTTCACACAAGCCTTTTTAAATTGATACTTGTTATCCTTATGCATGACTCTCTTGAACTGAACTGAATTCATATTGATGTTCCTCTTAATGTCACAGAACAGAGTCATGACATCTTGAGTGACATTGCTTCCTTTATGCTGGCCTTTGTTCATGGACTCCATCAAATTCCAATATAGCAGGTCCAAATTTCTGTGATGTACCTTCTTCGGATAAGACGTCTTAGCGTGCCTGCCTACCCCATAGTTACCATAGCCTATTCTCCCATCTAGAGAAAGCTTTGGAGTTCCTCTTGCTAATTCCTTGGTTATGGTCTTCTTCATCTTTTGCAGATGTCTACCTTTCTCCAACCATATTTGATCCTTCTTTTCTTCATTAACCAAGACATTGAGGTTACTTCTAGGCTCCCATAGATAGCAGTTGTTCTTGGCTCTAGATCCCGTGATAACTTCCTTACCTTCTTCATTGGTGACAACACATTCATCTTTAGTGAATTTTACACTGAAACCTTGGTCAAAGAGATGACTGATACTGATGTGATTAACATTCAGTCCTCTAACCAACAAGACATCATCCAACCTTGGAACACCAGGGCAATCTAGTTTTCCAGCACCTTTGATTTCTCCTCTAGCTCCATCACCAAATGTTACACGACTTGAGGAATGAGGTTTTACGTTTACCAAGATATTCTCTCTTCCAATCATGTGTCTAGAGCACCCACTATCAAAATACCAGTATCCTTTGGTAGGCATCCTAAGAGAAGTGTGGGCAGCTAAAGCCATATTCTTGGCGACCCATTGTATTTTCTTGTTAGGGGCTTCCTTCTTGGGTTTGGCATGATGCTTTTTCTTGCTATGAGCATCCTTTTTGGATTTTCCTTGATGAGTGTGACTGGGAAATCCATGTAGCCAATAACAGACGGCTTGTATATGGCCTAACCTTCCACAGTAGTAACACCTTTTCCTTTGAAAGTTTCTCTGGTTCTGGTGTGTACTTCTGTGACCCTGATGTTGTGACATCAGGTTAGTCCTCTAAAAGTTTGGCTTTGGCTTCTTGAACCTCAAGCTAGGCTTTTGTTCACCAACAAATCCAAGTCCAGACCTGTTACCTGATGTCTGACCACTCTGTAGAATTTCTTCTAGAGTGTCAGTCCCTGGGTTCAACATCCTTATGGATTTTGACATTTGTTCCATTTTAGATTCCAACAGGTTGACCTCACTTTTGAGTGAGTCTATTGTTGCTAGCTGCTCTAACTTCTCAGCCTCTAATTCTCTTAAGAACTTCTTCTGTTGCTCTCCTTGATGATATAATTAAGTACATCTCAAACACAGCTTCTTATAAGAATCTGCAAGTTCATCATAAGTTAGCTCATCTTCACTTAAATCACCATCAGCTATACATACATTGTTCAGAGCAGTGACATGCTTAGCACATTCTTCTTCTGATCCACTTTCTGAATCTCCATTTGACCAAGTGACAATTTGGCCTTTTCCCTTCTTTTTGAGGTAGATGGGACATTCCTTTCTAATGTGCCCATATCCTTCACATTCATGGCATTGTACTCCTTTGATTTGGCTGGATGTTTCTTCAGACTTATCCCTTCTGCTGATGTCAGAAGACATGTTCTTGGCATAAGGTTTAGACTTGTGGTCTATCCTTTTGATCAATTTATTAAATTGTCTTCCAAGAAACGCTATGGTCTCTGACAAATTTTCCTCCTATTTACCTTCTTCTTCTTCTGAGTCATCTGCAGTATTTGAGACAAGAGGTATACTTTTGTTCTTTTTATCTATAGCCTAATCACACATGCCCATCTCAAATGTTTGGAGAGAACCTATGATTTCATCCACCTTCATGTTGCATATGTCTTGAGCTTCTTCAATGGTTGTGACCTTCATGGCAAACCTTTTAGGAAATAATCTTAAGATCTTCCTTACTAGCTTTTCTTCAGACATCTTTTCTCCCAGAGCTCCTGAGGTGTTTGCAAGTTCAAGGACATTCATGTAGAACTCATGAATAGTTTCCTCCTCCTTCATCTTTAGACTTTCAAACTTGGTTGTCAACATTTGAAGTCTTGACATCTTGACTTTAGAGGTTCCCTCATGAGTTTTTTTGAGAGTATCCCACACCTCTTTAGCCAGCTCATAATGATGCACCAGTCTGAAGATATTCTTGTCTATACCATTGAATAATGCATTGAAAGCTTTAGAATTCCCAAGAGCCAGAGCTTCTTTCTCTTTGGTCCATTCTTCTTCAGGTATAAGCATAAACAGTCCATCTTTATCAGTCTTCACTGGATGTGCCCAGCCTGAGTTTGCAGCTCTCCATGCCTTGTTGTCTAAAGACTTTAAGAAGGTAATCATACTAGGTTTCCAATAGTCATAATTAGAGCCATCAAGAATTGGAGGTCTATTTGTGAATCCTATGTCTTTATGCATAGTACCAGAATTTATCTTCCCTAGATCTCACCCAGATATAACAGGCAGGGTGCCTGCTATGATGCCAATTGAAATTCTGGAAAGCACATGATGAATGTTATTATGGATGTTATAACATCCACTATAACACAGACTGTTGGAGTAATTAAAATGCTGTAAAGAGAAGGCAGTAAATAACACAATAATTGGTTACCCAGTTCAGTGTCAACAACACTTACATCTAGGGGCTACAAAGCCAGGAAGGAAATTCGCTATTAGCAGAATTAATTCAGAGTTAAACCTCCAGTTTACACTCTTCACTTAAAACCTACCCAATGACACTTCAGCCTAGAACACACTAGACCTGAGTATACCCACTCACTCCCCCTCAATCACACCACAGTGATATCAATACACAATTACTAATGACTGTTGAAGTTATACTTCAAACACACCTTGATTGTGCTTCACAACTTTGATTAAGAACACACCACTCTTGCTTAACAACTTTTAGTGTTACACCAGCTTAAAAACTACCTAACCAATGCAATTCTACATCAGACAATTGCTTGGTGAACAAGTATTCCTAAGCCACAATACAAACGTGAAGAACAATCTTCTTCATTCATAAGGACTCTCTATGTGCACTCTCTAATCTTCTGTCATGAGCTGCTCTTCTAGGATTGCTTCTTATGTTATTTATAACAGCAGTCAATCCTTGGGCCTTGGTGCAGAAATTAGGTTTACACAAAACCTCTCTACAAAACGGTGCACTTACCACTTTGGTCAGGTACATTTATTTTTGCCAGGGCTTCTAAAATGTTTCCTGAATTCCAGCTTGAGCTTCTATAAAGTTTCCTGAATTCTAGCCTGAGCTTCCTCATTCTGAATACCAGAAAAACAAACTTTGTGCGCCTGATGTCATACGATCAGTCATGACATTCAGTATGACATCCAACTCAACTTACTCATAGCTTTTCTTGCATAACACTCTTCATGTATGTCCTAACATCAGTTATGACATTTACTCATACATTAATGTTTTGCCATAAAATGCAACAAATCAAAAGCACTTACAACATGTGTTCGAGAAGCAAGCACTTTTAGGACGAATTTCTAGGTGGCAGATGGTTTTGACAGAATATGATATTCAATATGTTTCCCATAAAGCCATTAAAGGGAGTGTCTCGGAAATTGTTGAGGGCAGGCTACTATTGGATGACCATGGAGTTTGATTGTTTCAAATACGTCAGGAAGTGCCATAAATGCCAATTTTTTGCTGATAAGATGCATGTGCCGCCAAGTCCTCTGAATGTCATGGTGTCTCCTTGGCCCTTTGCTATGTGGGGCATTGATATGATCGGTAAGATTGAACCAGCCGCATCCAACGGACATCCCTTCATCCTAGTGGAAATTGACTATTTCACTAAGTGGGTTGAAGCCACTTCTTTCGCCAACGTGACCAAGCAGGTTGTGGCTCGATTTATCAAAAAGGACACTATCTGTCGTTACAGAGTGCCCGAACGAATCATTACTGATAATGGTTCGAATTTAAACAACAAGATGATGAAGGAACTGTGCCAGAGTTTCAAGATCAAACATCACAACTCTTATCCTTTCGCCCGAAGATGAATGGTGTTGTTGAGGAAGCTAATAAGAACATCAAGAAGATTGTGCAGAAGATGGTTGTTACCTACAAAGATTGGCACGATATGTTGCCCTTTGCATTACACGGATATCCTACTTCGGTACGTACTTCAACTGGGGCAACTCGTTTCTCGCTAGTGTATGGTATGGAAACTGTCCTACCATTGGAAGTCGAGATTCCTTTCTTGAGGGTGTTGGTTGATGTGAAACTTCATAAGGCGGAATGGGTGAATTCCAGATTGAATAAGCTTAGCCTGATTGATGAGAAGAGATTGGAAGCTATTGCTCACGGTCAGCTGTATCAGAGCAAGATGAAGAAAGCATTCGATCAAAAGGTGCGCCCTCGGAGCTTTCAGGCAGGTGACTTAGTGTTGAAGCGGATTCTCCCTCCACAAATAGATCACAGGGGCAAATGGACTCCCAACTATGAAGGTCCATATGTGGTAAGGAAAGTTTTCTCCGTAGGAGCCTTACTACTTTCAACTATGGGTGGCGAAGATTTTACGTCCCCTGTGAACGCAGATGTAGTCAGAAAATACTTTGCTTAAAAGAGACCCGTTAAAAATAAAATGAAAGTCCAGGAAAAAATGGGGCATCCCGGCGAACCATAAAAATAATGGGTTCGGGAAAAAGTTAGGAATAAAAAATAAAAATAAAAAAAGAATATAAACCCGCAAAGTTGAAAACCTAAAAAGGGGACTTTGGCAAAAATGGGTATCCCGATGGATCGAAAACCCGCAAGGGCGATTCAAGCAAAAGTTAGGGATTTTAAAAGCAAACGACTATAATATGCATCTTATCATATGAGCACAATGGATTTTGGGAGGACCCGAGGATCAATCAATCAATCAGTCTCTTTAGAAAGCGAGACAATAGAGAAGCATCGAAGTCATGTGAGTCATTGCTGAATCGACACATGGTGGTTGTGTGTACCACATTGCCGACATTTGTATATATCTTTTTCATTTTTGTACTTTTTGCGCAACTTTCTCTTTTCAGAAGTTGCATCTGATGTAAATCTGCCTATTTACAGGCCATTGTCAATCAATGAGTTTATTTATCCAGAAAGCTTTCTTGTTTTTGCTTTTACTGTTTTGTTTGCAAAAGACGCTTGACGTTTTGATAAAACTTTGCATACATAAACTTTTGGGGCTTTGCTAATCATAACTGAAACATTGATTTGCTTGAATAATGTCATGGACGATGACCGAAATAGCCTTTATTGCATACAGGACACGTTGTTTGTTTGTCATTTGCAGAGCTCTCATCATTGAGATTTGTTTCAGAGGTGTATCCCCGACAGAGATATGTCTCCATCCCCACGAGGTGAAGATGTCATATCAGAAGTATCTCATTTGTGACAGTGTGCAGTTTAGGACTGGTTTCTCTTCAGCAGTTTGAGATTGCAGCAGGTTGAGATTGCACTTATCCCCAACAGATTGAAACTGAAGTCCCTTATCATGGGACAAGTCCAGTTTTGTTTCCCCACAGAGTCAGAGTCATTGACTCATTCCCCAAGCAGATATTGATATTGTTGAGTTTATTCTCATTTCCCCAAGTAGAGGTTGATGCTAATTCCCTCGATGAGTTTTCCCTGGTGAAGTTAATTTCCACAGTAGGATCCAGTGGTTATTGGTTTTCCTCAGAGGGAGATTTTGGGATGATTTCTCGATGTTTGTTTCTCTCAATCCTCGACAGAGCAGATTTTTATCCTCAACATAACAGATTTTATCCCTAGTAGAAAGATTGTCTTTCTCAATTCCCCTCATAGTGGATTTTCTTTCCCCGCAGAGTGGGATCGTTCCCCAGAAGAGTGTGATTTTGGAAGGCTAGCCAGGGCATTTTCTGCAGCAGAATCCAGTTGGTTATTGGTATTCTTCAAATTGAGTTTCTTGAGACATTTCCCAATTAATCTTTATTCTTAATCCCCAGTGAAGTCACCAGAGTAGGTTTCTTCCCCGCAGAGTGGGATTGTCCCCAGAGAATTGTATTCTCAATCCTCAGCAGAGAGAGTTTGGGATAACTTTGTTAGAACACAGATTGGTTCTTAATAATTACTCTTTGTTTTGATGATAACTGTTAGGAAATTTATATTTAAGAATTATATACTCTAAAATTTGTTTGAGAGTTTTACTGCAAATTGAAATTATATTAACTCTCTAGAAGCAAATCTGCCTTGAATACAAGAAGTTATTCTGACTCTGAAGCGCCAGATGCACCTTACAGAAGAATCTGTCTGCTCCTCACAGAAGATCCTGAGCGTAGTCTCCAGAAGGATCTGAAGCAAGAAGCTCCAGAACATTCTGAGTCAGAAGCATTCTGAAGATAATCAAAAGCATCTGAAGCTGAAGCATCAGAAGTATAGAAGAATATTGATTGAAGAGTTTCTCAAAGCATTAGTCTACAGAAGTTTCTGGAAGTACCTACGCTGCCAAGTACTGAAGTTCTGTGTCAAAATGCTCTGATGATCAACACGCTAGAAGCACACACGCTGCAGAAGACTCTGATACAACATAGTTCTGAATCTCATTAGAAGACTCTGATCCATTCAGACTCTGAAGATCTTGCTGAAACTGAAGAAGTATTTTCAAGAATATATCCGTTGGAACTATTCAACGTCTCTTTCCTTATTTGTGCTAGACACACTTACACAGACAAAAAGGATTTTTTTGTGCCATCTATTTCAAGGAAAGGTCAGTTGATGTGAAGACAAAAAGGCTCAGACCTTTTGGACTCTCTTTTCAATGTTCAGCTTGCATGATTCAGCTGCCTATAAAAGGAGATCTTCACTTCATTCTTCAGTTACACACTTGCTGAAAAGAAATCATAATATTCTATAAGCTCTCATTCTTATTCTTCATAGAATCTCATTGTACTTAAACTTAAGAGAAAAATCACTGTTGTGATTAAAGCTTTATAGAAGCATTAAAAACTCTTGTATTTAATTTACATTGATTGTAAAGGATATTCCTTAAGAGGATTCAGTTAGAATCAGTAGCTCTTGAGAGGACTAATAACTGTTGTTCTTAGGTGATACTATTGTAATCAGTTTGATTTAATAGTGGATTAAGTCCTTGTTGAGAAAGGCAAATCACTCTGGAAGGGTGGACTGGAGTAGTTGTTAAACGAACCAGGATAAAAATAATTGTGTGATTACTTTCAAGTATTAATTTTCCATACTTATTCAAACCCCCCCCCCCCCCTTCTAAGTATCATCTCACCTTCAGTTGGCATCAGAGCTCCGGTTCTGAGTGTGCTATCACTTAACAGTGTCAGTAAAGATCCAGAGAGATATACTTTGATAAATATATTTATTTGTTATCATGGCTGATAATTCAATGTCAAATATTAACAATAAATATGAAGAGAGGGATAGGATCAGCACCAAACCTCCAATGTTTGATGGAGAAAAATTTGACTATTGGAAAGATAGAATAGAAAGTTTTTTTCTTGGGTATGATGCTGATCTTTGGGATTTGGTCATTGATGGATATGAACATCCTACTGGTGAGGATGGCAAAAAGATTGATAGAAAATCAATGACTGAAGTGCAGAAAAGAGATTTCAAGAATCACCACAAAGCCAGAACTATATTGCTTAATGCAATCTCTCATACTGAGTATGAGAAGATTACTAACAGAGATACTGCTCATGACATGTTTGAGTCACTCAAAATGACTCATGAGGGAAACTCTCAGGTTAAAGAGACCAAGGCTCTGGCGCTCATACAGAAGTATGAGGCATTTAAAATGGAAGAGTCTGAAAATGTGGAAACTATGTTTTCTAGATTTCAGATTCTTACAGCTGGTCTGAAAGTTCTGGACAAGGGCTACTCAACGTCAGATCATGTCAAGAAAATCATCAGAAGTCTTCCCACCAGATGGAGACCAATGGTGACTGCATTGAAGATGGAAAAAGATCTGAACAAGATCTCTTTAGAAGAACTTATCAGTTCTTTGAGAAGCCATGAAATTGAGCTGGAGGAAGATGAACCCCAGAAGAAAGATAAAGGTAAATCCATAGCTTTAAAATCTAACAAAACTGCTAAAGCTTTGCAGATCATTCAAGAAAGCTCTGAAGAATCTTCTTCTGAAGAAAAAGATGAGTTATCCATGCTGTCCAGAAGGATTAACAAACTCTGGAAGCACAAGGGAAAGAAGTTTAACAACTTCAGAAGATCTGACAACAGAAAGGAATCCTCTAGTCATAGAAGATCTGCCAAGAAAGAAGTGGTGTGCTATGAGTGCAAAGAACCTGGGCACTACAAGAATGACTGCCCCAAACTTCTGAAAGAAAAACCTAAGAAGAAGTTCAACAAAAAGAAGAAGGTTTTAATGGCAACATGGGATGACTCAGATGAGTGTGAGTCATCTTCTGAATCAGAAGAAGAATGTGCAAACGTTGCACTGATGGCCAGGACAGAGGATCAAGAGGAAGGTACCTCTGGTATGAATCAGAATCTGAATCTGATGATGATGCAGAAGAGGTAATGGCTAAACTTACCAAAGAAGAACTCATTAAAGTTTTAACAGAAGTTCTTAAAAGTTATAACAACATCAAACTCAAATACAAGAAGCTGAAAAGCAATATTGAATCTGAGATTGATCTTCTGAAAACAGAACTTGTTGAGCAGAAAGAAACAAATTTAAAAATCAAAAATGACTTTGATAGAACTCAACAAGAATCTGAATCTGAGACTAAGTCATGTGAAAATATTTTAGAAAAATATGACTCTAGTTTTCAGAGGTTTCTCACTAAGAGCATAGACAGAAGCAAGATGGCTTCCATGATCTATGGTGTTAGTGGAAATAACAGAAGAGGCATTGGATATGAGTCTTCATCTGGAAGCAATCCAAAACCTGTTGACAAACTTTTCATCAGGAAGACACCTTTGTATTCTCAATTCAAATTTGGTCACTTGAATGACATTAAACACACAAGCTCTGAAAAGAGTACTTATGTGTTTAAACCAAAGGCAAGTCAGAATAAACATCATGTTGCAAAACAGAAGTTTAGACAAACCTGCAAACCAACTAACCCCAAAGGACCCAAGAAGATCTGGGTACCTAAAAACAAAATAATTCCTGTTGCAGATGTTCTTAGCAGCAAGGTCAGGACACCAATCATGGTACCTGGACTCTGGATGCTCACGACACATGACAGGAGAAAGGTCTATGTTTCAAAGCCTGGAACTTAGATCTGGAGGGGACGTGAAGTTTGGAGGGAACCAGAAGGGAAAGATCATTGGATCTGGCACTATTGGAAATGGTAAGCTTCCCTCTATTACTAATGTTCTGTTAGTTGAAGGATTGAAACATAATCTATTGTCCATAAGTCAATTAAGTGACAATGGTTATGATATAATCTTTAATCAAAAATGTTGCAAAGCTGTATGTCAAAAGGATGGTTCTATCCTATTCAGTGGAAAGAGGAAACACAACATTTATAAAATTAACCTTTCAGAACTTAAAGTTCAAAATGTAAAATGCCTCTTATCTGTGAATGATGAGCAATGGGTCTGGCATAGAAGATTGGGGCATATTAATATGAGACATATATCTCAGATTAATAAACTCAATCTGGTCAGAGGACTTCCTAAGTTGAAGTTCAACTCAGATGCTCTGTGTGAAGCATGTCAAAGAGGTAAATTTTCAAAATCTCATTTTAAATCAAAAAATGTTGTTTCTACCTCCAGACCATTGGAATTACTTCACATTGATCTGTTTGGACCAGTGAAAACTGCATCCATCAGAGGCAAGAAGTATGGGTTAGTCATTGTAGATGACTACAGCAGATGGACATGGGTAAAGTTTCTAAAAAACAAGGATGAGTCTCATTCTGTGTTCTTTGACTTCGGCAATCAAGTCCAGACTGAAAAAGATTCCAAAATTATTAAAGTCAGAAGTGATCATGGTGGAGAATTTGAAAATAAACATTTTGAAAAATATTTTTCTGAAAAAGGCATTGCACATGATTTCTCTTGCTCTAGAACTCCATAACAAAATGGAGTTGTAGAGAGGAAAAATAGAACATTGCAAGAAATGGCCAGAACCATGATCAATGAGACAAATCTGGCAAAACATTTCTGGGCAGAAGCAATTAACACAGCTTGTTATATTCAGAACAGAGTGTCTGTAAGACCTCTTCTGGAAAAGACTCCCTATGAATTGTGGAGAAACAGAAAGCCTAACATTGCTTATTTTCATCCTTTTGGATGTATTTGTTTTATGCTTAATACTAAAGATAATCTGAACAAGTTTGATTCCAAAGCACATAAGTGTTTCCTGCTTGGTTATTCTGAACGCTCTAAAGGCTACAGAGTATTCAATACTGAAACACAGATTGTGGAAGAATCTATTCATGTTAGATTTGATGATAAGCTTGGCTCTGAAAAGCCAAAGCAGTTTGAAAGTTCTGCAGATAGAGAAGTGATTCTCACAGACTCTGAAGGCTCAGAGGCAGAAAAGGCAAAAAGCAAAGAATCTGAAGCAACCCCAGATGCTACACCTTTGACCTCCCAACTAAACAACTTGCATATTTCTGAAAGACCATCTGTCAGAGGATCTTCTTCCAGAATCAAAGCTTCTCATCCAGAAGATGTGATAATTGGAAAGAAAGATGATCCAATAAGGACAAGATCATTTCTCAGAACTTCTGAATCTTCTTTATTTGGCTTAGTGTCAATGATAGAACCAACATCTGTAGATGAGGCTCTGGAAGATAATGAATGGATTATAGTTATGCAAGAAGAGCTGAATCAATTCACCAGAAATGAAGTTTGGGATCTGGTTCCTAGACCTAAAGGATTCAATGTTATTGGAACAAAATGGGTCTTCAGGAATAAGCTGAATGAAAAGGGAGAAGTAGAAAGGAATAAGGCAAGGCTGGTTGCTCAAGGTTACAGTCAGCAAGAAGGTATTGATTACACTGAGACATATGCTCCAGTGGCAAGGTTAGAATCTATACGCCTTCTTATTTCTTTTGCTGCACAGAATAACATCACTCTGTATCAGATGGATGTTAAAAGTGCCTTTCTTAATGGTATTATAGAAGAAGAAGTTTATGTCCACCAACCTCCTGGTTTTGAAAATTAAAAATTTCCAGATCATGTTTTCAAATTAAAGAAATCTCTATATGGATTAAAACAAGCTCCCAGAGCTTGGTATGAGAGATTGAGTAATTTTCTTCTGGAGAAGAATTTTATCAGAGGCAAAGTGGATACAACTCTATTCTGTAAAACCATAAAGAAAGATCTTCTAATTTTCCAAATTTATGTAGATGATATTATTTTTGGATCAATAAATATTATGCTTGGAAAGGATTTTGCTACTTGTATGCAGGCAGAATTTGAAATGAGCATGATGGGAGAACTCAGATTCTTTTTAGGAATCCAAATTAATCAAACTCCAGAGTGCACCTACATACATCAGACAAAGTATGTTAAAGAACTTCTGAAGAAATTCAACATGTCTGACAGTAAGGTGGCAAAGACTCCAATGCATCCTACTGGCTCTCTTGGCAAAGAAGAGGTAAGTAAGAAAGTAGACCAGAAGCTCTACAGAGGTATGATTGGCTCTCTTCTTTATCTTACTGCTTCTAGACCTGACATATTGTTCAGTGTTTGTCTGTGTGCTAGATTCCAATCAGATCCTAGAGAATCACACTTGACAGCTGTCAAGAGGATTCTAAGGTATCTGAAAGGTACTTCTAATGTGGGTTTGTGTTACAGAAGATCTGATGATTTCAAATTAGTTGGATTCTGTGATGCTGACTATGCTGGAGACAGAGTGGAAAGAAAAAGTACTTCTGGAAGTTGTCAATTTCTAGGAAGAAATCTGATCTCTTGGTACAACAAGAAGCAACCCACAATTGCACTTTCAACCACAGAGGCTGAATACATTGCTGCTGCTGGATGTAGCATGCAGATGCTCTGGATGAAAAGTCAACTAGAAGATTATCAAATTTTTGAGAGTAACAATTCTATCTTTTTTGATAATACTTCTGCTATATGTTTGTCCAAGAATCCCATTTTACATTCTAAGGCAAAACATATAGAAATTAAGCATCATTTCATCAGAGACTATGTTCAGAAGGGAATCATAAATTTAGCCTTTGTTGATACAGATCATCAATGGGCAGATATTTTTACAAAACCCCTTGTTGAAGATAGATTCAATTTTATTCTGAAAAATATTGGTATGGATGTTTGTCCAGAATGATATTTATCATAAGCAAATTGTTCCAGATGCAAAAATGCTTAATTCATCTGAAGTATTTCTTCTGTTTATTTATTCTATTCTGATTAATATTTCTGATGTGAAAATCTGAACTAATCATCTTTAGAAGATCTGAACGTTGGCTAACGTTTCATTTCTTGAGAGAATTCAGAACAACATGCAAGCAAACACGTGTCCCACAAAATCTGATGAGGTGGCGTGTGCACAACTGAAAAGACGTTTAAGGTGAAATTTGAATAGTAAATATCTTGGTTTTCCCCCCAAAACTGTCAGAAGCATTTATTATTTGAAATGATTTTATTCTCTTCATTTAATGCTGCTCAAACGTGCGTTCTTTCTGTCTTTTGGTGTGCCTATGTGATTAGTATAAATACTTGTTGTGTATTCACTCTCACACTTTTCACTCTCAGAATTTACATGCGTTTTCATCTATTGTTCTCTCTGCATAAAAATTCAAAACCTAAGTGTTCTAAAAAGCATTCTTCAATGGCGTCTTCTTCATCAACGACTGCACAGTTTCAATCTACAATGGCTGCTGTGACTTCAGATAACCTAGGTGCTGCTCCATATACTCCTCCAAAGAGAACTCTTCTCACACCTATTGATAAACTAGAAGTGTTGTGTGAATCCATGGTTGAATTTGATTCTTTGGCTGACAATGGGTTTGATTTTCGCTCCATTGTTAGAGCTCAAGGTTGGGTGAAATACTTTGATAGATTGTTTGGACCAGTTTACCCTCTACTTGTTAAGGAATTCTGGATTCATGCATCTGTGTATCCAAAGTTTATTTTATCATCTGTGCTGGGAAAGGAGATTATCATCACAGAGGATCTGATTAGAAGACTGATTGGTTATGAAGAAACAGATGGTATTTCACACTTGCCAGCTGGGCGTGTGGATATGGATGAAGTTTATGAGGAAGTTATGACTGCTGGACAAGCCTCTAACAGATTCAAAGATCTGAAGCCTGATTACAAGATCTGGGCCAAGATCTTCATGGGATGCATACATCACAGAAAGTCAACAAATTCCCCAGATTATGTCAAAAATGAACAGATCTATTTTATGTACTGCCTTAGCCAGAGCAACAAGGTAGATCTTCCTTACATTTTGTTCATGCATCTGTGGAATCACATAAATGCATCTAGAGAATCTGTAAAAGAAAAAGGCCAGAAGATCAGGACTTGGATACCTTTTGGAAGGTTGCTCTCAGATCTTCTCACTGAAAATGGTTTAGTGGCTGCTCTGTATGATGCTGGTGTTACAGAGGAACTAGAGTTCATTATGGGAAAGCCTTTGAACGCTAAAAGCCTTCTGAGACTCAAGATTGTAGATGAACTTACTACTGCTCCAAAGAGGTTAAATATGTCTGATTTGAATAAGAGGGTTCCAGTATCTGACTTTCCTCTATTCTTTGCTGAAGAACCTAGACACATTGTTCTGATGTATATAGAGGAATGCAAAAAGGAAGGAGTGCCTGTTCCAGCCAATGTGTTTCAACTTGTCAAGCAACCACTGCCAGATGCAGGAGAAGAAGAAGAAGAAGAAGAAGTTCCACTTCAGAGGAAAAGATCTCAACCTGCAGCAGAATCCGAACCTGTCCAGAAGAAGGCTAAGATTGCTGAGAAATCCAAGGATCTTCTGAAGAGAAAGGATTCTGGAGAAGCTGCCTCTGCATCTGCTAAGAGGATTAAACTCAAAGGTACAAAGACTTCTGCTATTTCTAAAAATGTTGTTATTAATGATTCATCTATTAAGTCTGTTCCCAAACCACCTGTCACTCAAACAACATCTGTTGCTGCCCCTAGTTCTGTCTCACCTCAAAAACAAACCACTGCCTCTGTATCAAAACCACCTCAACCCAAAATACACATCAAACACTTCACTCCACGTCCATCACCAACAGTTCCACAACCATCAGTTCCACAACCAACAGAACCACAACAAACAGAACCACAACCATCAGAACTACCACAAACTTCTGATAAACAAAACTCTGCTCAACCACAAACAGAAAATCAACCAAAAACTTCTGATCATCCAGAAAAACAAACCACAGAAGATCAACCAGAAAAAGACTCTGTCATACCACCATCACAAATTCCATCTTCTGAACCTGTAGCACCTGTTACTTCTGAACCCACTAAAGTAACTTCTGCTCCTGTTTCATCAGAACCACCATCACAACAATCTGATACCCCTTCAGAACCTACTCATATCCCTGAGACAGAAGTTCTTAATATCACTCCATTAAAAACAGTGTTTCAAGTTTCTTCTACCTCTTGTACACCTACAACATCCTCTAATTCATCTGAATCAGAAATTCATCCTGATTTTCTAATTAATCCATCTGACAAATACCCTGTACATGAACCTGAACCTGAATCAACCTTACCTACTAAAACTACCATTCCAGACCCTATGCCTCCACCTGCACCTTCATCTGAGATGATTGTTCCTACTTCCAATCCATCATCATCTGGAATATCTTGTGCCCAAGTGTCTTCTCTTTATCATAATTTATCTTATGGTTTCAAACTGAAAGATTTTTATGATAGAGTTGAGCCTTCTGAACCTTTGAATCCTCTTAAACCAAAACTCAGACAGGCCCTTCCATCTGTAATCATTTCATATATTCAATCTATGAACAATGAAGGATCCTTAGCCACCATATCTGCTACATCTGGTAAAGTTACTATTTCAGCTCTGCATCCTGCATCTGATAACACAATTGCATTTGATAAACCATCAAACTCTGCTTTCATACCATACTCCAATGCATTCTTTGATGTTGTTTACCCACGCACAAGACCTCAACCAAATCTGCTTAATGCTTTAAACAGATCCTTACCTCAAAAACCAGAAATTCCATTCATTCCATATGTTCCCCCTCCTCTAATTTCCATCTCAAAATCACTGATACCACCAACTCCAAAACCTAAACAGATGACTCTGGAAACCTTGCTTAAACCACCACCCAGACTTAATATTGATCATTTATTTCAAATGTTTTTGCAAGAAATACAGATGTCTTTAGGTACTGTTCAGACGAGATGCTCTGAAACTATGGATGCAAATGAAACTGACATCATCTGGAAAGGATTTATCAAGAGATTCAACACTGTAGCTTCTAATCTAAAGAACATCTGTTCTGATGATGCAAAGCTCAGAGCTGAAAGAACTCAATTCTGGATTGTTAACAAGACTGAACCTCTGCTTTGTTTGGATGCTCCTCCTCCTCCTCCTCCACCAGAACCAACTGCCAATACATTGACTATGACTCTGGTAGAAACCTCTTCAGGATCTCCAGAACATATGGCAATTGACTCTGTTCAGGCTGCAGAACCTCCATTTCCTTCATCAGAGACAAAGACAGAAAATCCAGATTTTGGAGACAAGATTGCTGCTCTGGAAGCTGGTCAATCTGAAATAAGATCTTGGATGGTGAAGCAAGACAAGAAATTTGAGGACATGTCAGAGTGGATGTCTAAACAAGATGAGAAGACTGAGACCATGACTAAGTGGATGTCAAAGCAAGAGCAATCACAATCTGAGATCACAGACCTATTGAAGATGCTTTTGTCAAAACACTCTTAGATTTTTTTTATTTGTGCATCTGTTGTTTTGCATCTGAATGTTATTGTTATATCTTCTGATATTTTCCAATGTACTCTTGCTCTGTTATGTTAAATGAATCAACTTGTTATTCTCCATTGAATTATATGCTCTTGTTCCTTTTATTTGTCTTTATTAAAAGTTTTTACTTTTTGCTTATGACAAAAAAGGGGGAGAAAATAAAGATCTGAACTATTTAATATAATTTCACTAGAATGAATCTTCAGACATATCTACTTTTTCTAATATCTAAATTGACTATTTCAGAATATTTGATAAGAACACTCTATAAAAGAATCTCTGAGTTTCTCAGATCATTCATCTTTTATCAAACTCTGAATCTCATATCTGCAAGATAGTTTGATCCTTAATTATTACAAAGACAAACAAGATCTGACTCTGAAGATTACTCAAGATAAAAAGGGAAGTTTCTATTCCTTTTTCATATTCAACTTAGGGGGAGATTCATCATCTCAGGGGGAGTTATAATTCTTTATGTTCAATTAAATAAAATTTCTGATACTTTTTGTCATCATCAAAAAGGGGGAGATTGTTAGAACACAGATTGGTTCTTAATAATTACTCTTTGTTTTGATGATAACTGTTAGGAAATTTATATTTAAGAATTATATACTCTAAAATTTGTTTGAGAGTTTTACTGCAGATTGAAATTATATTAACTCTCTAGAAGCAAATCTGCCTTGAATACAAGAAGTTATTCTGATTCTGAAGCGCCAGATGCACCTTACAGAAGAATCTGTCTGCTCCTCACAGAAGATCCTGAGCGTAGTCTCCAGAAGGATCTGAAGCAAGAAGCTCCAGAACATTCTGAGTCAGAAGCATTCTGAAGATAATCAGAAGCATCTGAAGCTGAAGCATCAGAAGTATAGAAGAATATTGATTGAAGAGTTTCTCAAAGCATTAGTCTACAGAAGTTTCTGGAAGTACCTACGCTGCCAAGTACTGAAGTTCTGTGTCAAAATGCTCTGATGATCAACACGCTAGAAGCACACACGCTGCAGAAGACTCTGATACAACATAGCTCTGAATCTCATTAGAAGACTCTGATCCATTCAGACTCTGAAGAACTTGCTGAAACTGAAGAAGTATTTTCAAGAATATATCCGTTGGAACTATTCAACGTCTCTTTCCTTATTTGTGCTAGACACACTTACACAGACAAAAAGGATTTTTCTGTGCCATCTATTTCAAGGAAAGGTCAGTTGATGTGAAGACAAAAAGGCTCAGACCTTTTGGACTCTCTTTTCAACGTTCAGCTTGCATGATTCAGTTGCCTATAAAAGGAGATCTTCACTTCATTCTTCAGTTACACACTTGCTGAAAAGAAATCATAATATTCTATAAGCTCTCATTCTTATTCTTCATAGAATCTCATTGTACTTAAACTTAAGAGAAAAATCACTGTTGTGATTAAAGCTTTATAGAAGCATTAAAAACTCTTGTATTTAATTTACATTGATTGTAAAGGATATTCCTTAAGAGGATTCAGTTAGAATCAGTATCTCTTGAGAAGACTAAGAACTGTTGTTCTTAGGTGATACTATTGTAATCAGTTTGATTTAATAGTGGATTAAGTCCTTGTTGAGAAAGGCAAATCACTCTGGAAGGGTGGACTGGAGTAGTTGTTAAACGAACCAGGATAAAAATAATTGTGTGATTACTTTCAAGTATTAATTTTCCATACTTATTCAACCCCCCCCCCCCCCTTCTAAGTATTATCTCACCTTCAAACTTCTCAATAAATCTTATTCTTAATCCCTAGCAGATTGAAATTAATCTCCAGCAAAATGGAATCTCTGCCATAGTGGAGTCACTCCCAACAGTTTGCTTTCTTCCCTAGAAGAGTGGTATTTTGGAAGGCCGTCCAAGGAATTTCCCCCAGCGGAGTGTATTTTGTTCTTAGCAGGGCAGTTTACCCAGGAGAGTTCTTTTCCAGGAGGCCATCCAGGGCTTGTTTTTCCCAACAAAAGTCCAATCGTACTTAGCACCCATTCATCCCCAACGGATTTGGCTTCGTCTCTTGAGCATTTATTTTGCTGAAGTGGTTCCTTTGCATTTGCATTGTGCATAGCATCCTCCCAAACGTGTAGCATTTCCATTTCGTATGCAGCATTACACCATATTCAAACATAGGTATTCAAAGCATAAGCCAGGTTGTTACCTCTTGTTTTCAGATGTATCTCCAGTAGACATTGGTGTATTTCATGAGCCTGTGTGGTATCCAGACCGCAGCAAAATCTTTGACAGATTTGTTCATCTTATCATTTTCTCCCCAATAGAGTTTACATGGTTAAGTTCATTCTTCTCCACCGGATTTCTTCTTTCAGATTGTGAATCGGCAGATTCTCTTATCAACTTAGCGTCATTGCCTGTTTTTATTAACGGATGCTTGCTTTGGATAGAAAATGTTACCGACTTAGTGTCGTTGCCTGTTTTGATTAACAAACACCTGTTCTGATTAACGGATGCCTGTTGTGATTAACGGATGCCTATTTTGATTAACAGATGCCTGCTTTGAATAACATATGTTACCGACTTAGCGTCATTGCCTGTTTTGATTAACGGATGCCTTCTTTGGATAGCAGATGTTACTGACTTCGTGTTGAGCCGACTTAGTGTCGTTGCCTATTTTGATTAACGGATCCCTTTTTTGATTAACGGATGCCTGCTTTGGATAACAGATGTTACTGACTTCGTGTTGAGCCGACTTAGTGCCGTTTCCTGTTTTGTTTAACGGATGTCTGCGTGTTAGCAGATGTTTTTACCAGCCGATCGATGTTCCTTCCTGTTAGCAGATGTTTTTATCGATGGATGTCAAACCTACTTATTCAACAGATACCTGCGTGTTAGAAAATGTTCTTACCGACTAAGTGTCAGTGCCTGCATGTTAGCAGATGTTTTTTCCAAATGTGTGTTGATGTTTTCAAATTGGTGGTGAGTTAGCTCACTTTCCAACAACTATTAGATACATTTCTCCAGTGATCATGTTTCCACTTTGGTGGACAACTCTACAGTTTACTATTTTGTCGTTGGCAAATTTCTGGGTTCTTTTGTATTCAACCACCTTTTACCTTGAATGTTTGAAAGTCGTTCGTTTATCATCCCTTTAGGTCCAAGCTGTTTGAATAGGGGCAGCTGTTGTACCCCAAAATTTGACCAACCTTTTCTTTCTAACTTGGCTTATGTTTCATTTTCATTTAGCATTTGCATTTACATAGCATTGGTTCTATCAGGGGATTAAGAGGTGTTGTGTTTGCCATTCAATAGGAGAGCTCCTTTGTTTAAGCTCAATCAAGGGTATCATATGCAAGACATCAAGAGTTCATTACCATCAGATGTGGGTTTCAAAGCTCCTTGTGAGGAGAGGTTTGTGTATGGGTGTCACCTCCTATCTAGAGGATCATCAGAGGTTCATGAGGTCATCTATTTGGATAAGGCATGATTCAAAATCTCAATGTGTATTTTGAAGGGTCTTTATGGAGCTTGTATGGTCATTCAATGCATCTGTAAGAGCCCTAGTCAAAGGGTATGGTGTTAGGGTTTCATCTGGTCAACCAAGAGTCAACTGTCGACTTGAGAGGAATCAAGACTTGATTCTTGACCATTGAAAACATGATGAGTCATCTTGAAGCATATAGGATATATTGTTGAGATCAAATCAAGGATATTCAAGAGTTCAAGGAGTTTCTAAATTAGGGTTTCAGTTGATTTCAATGTAAAATCCCCTTCTTTGGTGCCTAACTTCAAGGACAATTTTCAATATGATACAAGTTCAATCTCTTTTTCTCACAAACATGAGACTTGTTAATCACATTTCAATCTTTCTTTTGAGTACAAAAACTCATTGATTGAGTTTGTACATATCAATTTATGGTGTAAACAAGTTGGTGTCATCAGATGAAAAGATTTTAGAGGCACCAAAAGTCAACTCACTTCCAAGGGATTTTTCACATGGAACCAAGCTCTTCCTCACTTTCAAGTAAAAATGAGAGTTGTTCCTAATTGTCTTAGATTTCCAAAAAGTTCTAGAACTCATCATTATCATGTGTGGAACTCAAGTTATGGTCTCCATAAGGCAAGGGTATTTTTGGAAACTTCATTATAGGTCATTCTTTTCAATGGTCATTTTCATGCACTTCAAGCCCTCTAATCCAAATTCAATGAACATGAAAGTTGTGTTATATTGTCCTAACTTCATCATGAACCCAAAATCCATGGAATTTGATGAGTTATGGGATCATTTGAACCATATTAAAGGTGAAATACATGACTTTTGGACATGATTTGGATACCTTCAATTACAATTCACCATTTGAACTTTTTTTTACACCATAACATCATCAGATATGGTCATGATATATTTTACTTCATTTGGACCAACAAGAGTGTAAGTTATATGCCACTTTTTTAAATTTCCTACTTAAAAAAGGCTTGGTACAAACTTTGCACAACTTCATTTTCAATGATTCAAACCACCTCAATTGATTTCCACACACAACACATGACCATCTGCTGACCCAATAGTGAATGAAAGGAAGCAAAATCGTGTGCATGAGTGAGGTGGAAGTTCTTGGCAATTTTTTCAAATCACACGAAATAACCATTATGGGCCTGCATGGTTGTCACAAATCCATCATATATAAGGCAAATTGAAACCCTAAACCATCAGAGAGAGGCTTGCTGCGTGGGAGAGAGCTCATTCACTCCAAAATTCATCAAAGTTTTCCTTGCTTCGAATCTGAGATTTCCTTGGGTATTTCTTCAAGTTTTGGGTCAAATCGTCTTCACAGAAGTGCAAGGAGGAGTTTGAGAGCATTAAATAGAAGCTTGCAAGCATTTTGAATGGTCAACGGAACCACTTCGTTTGGTAACATTTTCAACTTAAAACTCCAATTCTAGGCACAATTTTAGGGTCATTACTGGTGCATCTGAAGCCCTACACAATGTAGGCCATGTTTGTTTTGTTTTGATTGTTATTTGCTTGCATTTCAGTTTATGCACTCATAATTCATGGCTTGATTTCACCTCTTTACACGAGCCTTTTTGGAAAACCAAGGTCATATTTGAATTCCTCATGAAAAATGCTTGAGAAACATGTAAGGTGTTTCCATTTTTATTGTGTTTTGGTGTCTGAGCTCCGGCGAGCTGGCCGGAGAAGACGACCAGAGCTCTAGCTCCGGCATCTGGTTCATTTCACGTTGAAAGCTGAGTTGGCTTTGTAGGACTTGTTGAATGGTGATGTGTCTTGCATGTATTGGTTTGACTTCGCTTGCGTGGCTTTTGATTCTGAGTTGGAAGCCAACAGGATTAATGAAACGCTGTGTTTCATTTAATCTGGCTGAGTTTGGCTATTGGGCTTAACACCTTTGATATTCACACCCCCCTTTGTGGGAGGCCCAAGTGAGATACAAAGGATTGTAATTCATTCCTAATTGCTGATCATACCCCCTTTGCTTGTTTATTTTATTTTATTTTATTTTATTTTGTTTTGTATTTTCATTTTAATTGTTTTAAATTAGTTCCTTATTTCATAAAAATCCCCAAAAATCATTTTTTTGATATTTTGAGATGTTGTTTAATTTTTCAATATTTTTATTTTCCATTTATTTTAATGTTTTATTTGGAATTTATAATTCAATGTGTTTTATGGTGTATACATGGTTTTGAATTGATCACTTGAACCTCAATTTTAAATCCCCTAGGACCAAAATTTCTCTCCCACTTAGGTGATGGATTGAGGATTTTTTGAGGGTGATTTGAGTTGTCAATGATAATTTCCCATTTGGTTTTCCTTTGACTTTTGTTAACCCTCGACACACACTCGATAAAGTGGAACACCATGCCTTCTCGCACCTAGTTGGTGGTGCTTTGAGTTGAATTTGATCATGAGGTTTTGCATTCTGTTTTGCACTTGTTTCAACTTGAGTTTGATGATTTATTTGAGATTTATTGGACTTGTCTCCTATTATTAATGGTTGTTTCAAATTCAAGTCACCTCTTGCCATGCTTACACATACTAGTTTGACCTAATCTTTGGGATATGATCATGAGTGATCCCTTGGGCACCTCTTAAGCTTTGTTGACTCTTGTTAACATACTTGAGATGTTTCCTTGCTTGTTATAAGGTCATTTGAATAAATAAATTTAACCACAAGTTATCTTTGAATCATGTCTTTCCATTTGTTTGAAGTGTGAGATTGTGTTTTGGTTCTTCATGGTTGTGCTTGCCTCTTGTTTTGAGCTTGAATTTGGATCATTCCCTTTGTGAGTCACTTCTGCCCTCTTTGGTTTACCACTTGCTCATGATGATTTGGTGTTAATGTATACACTTTGAGTTTGTCATGAATATTTGCCCCGTTTTTGCATTGTTTGTTTGCACTTCTTTCTTGAGCTTGAAGTTAGTCTTTGGTTGAGTTGAACATGTTTTGGTGGCTGCCCCACACCCTTTCCTCCCTCTTTTCTTTGTGTGCGCTTCTTAGGATAACACCATTATCTCTTGATGATTGATGGTAATTGGTTGTAGGAGTTTACTTCTCCCATTTCATCTCATCCTTCTTGACTTGTTTAAGTCACCTCCTGTGTTTGAGTTTCTTTTTTCTTTGAGTCTTGTTGTATCATTTCATATTTGCATTTATGTTTGCATCTCATCTTGCATTGACTTGTTTAAGTCTTCCTCATCTCTTTTCATCTGTGATTGAATTTCTATGTGTTTACTTGTGCTCTTTATCCATGATCCCTTAGGATTACTAGTCCCTCTGTTTAAGATGGGAGTAGGAGAGATATTAGGCTTTCAATCCATTGCATGATAACATTAGGGTTGATTAGTTCCCCTTAGAGTTTTGTGTCTTCTCTTCTCATCTCATAACTTCTTAAGACACTTAATAAGGGTTAGCAAATGTTGTACGCTACGAGTCTTAAGTACATGAGGAATGATGAGTGAGGGGCCTTCTCTCACATTGTCTAGAGTGTTTAGCGTATGCCCTTTAGGCAATATGTGATGCATTCGCTCTCAAGTCATAGTCTTTAATGCAACATGAGTTTCAAATCTAACTCAATTCACTTCTTCTCTAAAAAAAACACAAAAACAAAGTTCAAACCTTTTCATCCCTCGGGATTGTGTTTCAAACTTAATTTTCAAAAAGAGTGTGTTAAGTTTTTGTTCTACCGCAAACAGGCATCGTCCCTAACTTCTAGAACGAATATTTAACCCTACTTAGTAAAACACTTGAACCAACCAGTGGTCGTGTTAGCCTGAACTACATTTGCTCTGATTTCTCGTACCAGACGAGGATACGTAGGCACAAGACAACGATGTCTTGGCGAGCAACCTTCCCCCCATCACCCGTAATTTCCCGAACTACGTTGACTCTGACTTTCCCATTGCATGAAGGAATACGTAGGCATAGGGAGGAGATGTCCTATCGAGTCTCTTTTCTTTTTCTTCACCCTTGTTCCCAACGTTTAGATAGTTTTTCACCCATATATTAGATAACAAGCGTGGGTCCCGCTGAGTACGACAGACGTGAGGGGTGCTCATACCTTCCCCTTGCGTAACTGACTCCCAAACCCAAGATTTGGTTGCGATGACCCTGTCTTTCCCTTTATCTTTGGTTTTCTTCGATCGTTTCCTTTCCCTCTCTTTGGGATAAATAAAGTTAGGTGACGACTCTTTTGTCTAGTTTGTCGGCTTTTCTCCTTTTTCGCGGTGATGCGACACCGAGTTTTAAGGATCTCAGAGATTTTCTTTTGCAAACATGCAGATATTGTGATTATGGATATTGGAAGGAGAAACACTCAAAAGTACGGTTTTCGAGCTCCCGATCTCACAGATTTGAGAAAGCTAGTGTCCTTTGTAGTTGATCGTTCAGGCCTCAGATCTCGTTATGGGATACTTCTATTTATTCTTTCTACCAACATCGAAGACGGAATTCCGAATACCCTTATGCAGTTTTATGATCCTATCTACGTATGCTTTACTTTTCCCGATTATCAGCCCATGCCAACCTTGGAGGAGTATGCTTATTTATTGGGTGTACCGGTTTTTGATAGGGTTCCGTATACTAGTTTGGAGGAAGCTCTCTAGCCTCAAGATATTGCTGCAGTCATCCATTTGACGAAATCTGATATTGATGCTAATTTGACGATTAAGGGAGGCCTCAAGGGTTTGACTTCTAAGTTCTTCATTGGGAAAACCACTTTATTTGCTAATGCTGGTCCACATTGGCATTCAAGGCTATATTTGCTTTGCTTATCTACAGACTAGTCTTGTTTCCTAATGTTGACAATTTTGTGGATGTTAATGCTATTAGGATTTTTTTGATTGGGAACCCTGTTCCGAGTTTGCTTGGTGACACCTATTTCTCCATCAATAGTAGGACTTCTAAGGGGAACAGTACCATTGTTTGTTGTACACCTCTGTTGTATAATCGGTTCATTTCGCACTTACCACAGTCATATGTTTTTAGGGAGAACAAAGATTGCTTGAGGTTGTCTTAGAGAATTATGTCTCTTACTCATGCTGATATTACTTGGTCTTCTTCTGTTTATGACAATGTCCAGATTCTTGATAGTTGTGGGGAATTGTCCAATGTTCCTCTTCTTGGAATACAAGGTGAAATTAACACATCCTCCTACTACTTCATTATCACATCCTCCGTCTTCGGGTGCTTGGAAGGGTATTATGGATCAGCTCGTGTTAGAGAAGACCACCATTAAGGACAACTATGAGAGAGAGATATTAAGAGACTCCGAAGGAAGTATCAGCTCGGATCGTCATCAGATGCTCCTTAGGACCTAGCTTTTTATTATTGAATTTTGATATTATATATGTTATACTTCCAAGTGTAGCTCTTTGCAATATTCAATAAAATGAGATGTTTATCAGTATTTCATAAAAAATGTTATTTCTTTACGATGTTTGTAATTGCTTTATATCTTAAAGATCCTTGAAAACTAGTTGAAACATTTGCATTTTGCATTTGCATACGCATCATTGTGCATTGTGTTTTTCCTTTTCCACGTGTCTTATTTTGTTTCTTTTGGTCTTCGTTCAGCCAAGTTGTCGCATCACTACAACACTCGAGTTAACTTCAAGAAAAAGATGAATCATTTACAACAAGAGAACCGCGAGCTCCGTGAAAAGGCGACAACTCTGAAGGATAATTTGGAAAGACTGACTGCTGCAATGGAAGCTCTGGTGGTTGCTCAGAATCAGCCACCACCGCCTCCTCCTTCTCCTATGTAGAGAACTGTGATTTCTGGAATCGGATCAACCTCCATTTCTGTGGCCCCGATTGATGCTTCTCAATATCATATGGCTACTGGTTTCCCTTAGGGATTGCCTTTCAATTATGTGCCAGAGGGATATCGACCTCCTGCTTCTGAAGGTCCAAGAGTGTTTATTGTTATGGCTGTACCACCTCCTGTGGTTAATGTTATTCCTAATGCTGAGATTTCGGTTGTTCCTACTGTTATTCCTATGCCACCACCTATGGTTCACACTACGCCTTATGCTGAAAACCAAATTTTCCACATTGCTTTGAGCGAGAGTTTGGATGTTATTGATCGTATGGATGATTTTCAAGATCAGTTTGCTGAGATGCAGAGAGAAATTAGGGCTTTAAGGGGAAAAGAGTTATTTGGGAAGAATGCTCATGAGCTTTGTCTTATTCCAAATATGAAGATTCCTGCCAAGTTCAAAGTTCCAGATTTTGAGAAATACAAAGGGAACACTTATCCACAAAGCCATTTGGTCATGTGTGCCAGAAAGATGTCTACCTATACTGACAACCATCAGTTGCTGATTCACTATTTTCAAGATAGTCTTACCGGTGCTGCACTGAAGTGGTATATGGGACTTGATAGTTCCTAAGTCAAGAAATTCAATGATATTTGTGAAGCTTTTGTCCATCAGTATAAGTATAATCTGGATATGGCGTCGGACCGTGATCAACTCCGCGCAATGTCTCAGAAAGAGAAAGAAACTTTTAAATAGTACGCGTAGAGATGACGCAAGATTGCAGCTCAGGTAAGCCCTCCGCTTGAAGAGAAAGAGATGACCAAGATCTTCCTGAAGACTTTGGGTCCGTTTTACTATGAAAGGATGGTTGCGAGTGCTCCTAGTGATTTCACGGAAATGGTTAATATTGGGATGAGATTAGAGGAAGCTGTCTGTGAGGGACGTCTGATAAAATAAGGTAGTTCAGGAAGTACGAAGAAGTTTGGTGTTGGGTTCCCTAAGAAAAATGATGGAGAAACTAATGCCATCTCTCAGGAGAGGTCTAGAAGACGCAGGGTTGTAAACACCAATGGTAGTCATTGTCAGCAACAAGTATCATCTATTACGCCTGTCATCATTGCCGCTCAAGCTACTTCAAGTTATCAACCACGTTTCCAACAAAAAACAACTCAGCAAGGTTGTACGCAGAGGAAAACACAATTTGATCCCATTCCAATGACGTATACTGAATTATTTTCGACTTTGATAAAGAAGAATTTGGTTCAGACTCGTGATCCTCCAGATGTTCCTACTGATATTCCATGGTGGTATAAGTCAGATGCCCATTGTGCATTTCATCAGGGTGCCCCTGGACATGATATCGAAAATTGTTATCCTCTAAAATATGAGGTTGCAAAGCTCGTAAAAAGTGGTATTTTGTCTTTTGAAGATACCAATCCCAATGTGCAATCAAATCCGTTGCCTAATCATGGTAATGCGACTATCAATATAGTATATAGGTGTCCTGGTACATACCACATTTTTGATATTCGTTGGATTCAGAGGTCGCTTGTTGAGATGCACGCTACTTTAAGCGAATTCCATGATATTGAGCATGATTATGCCGCCTGTTGCATTTGTTCTGTGAACCCCTATGGGTGTGTGATTGTAAAGGGGACTTACAAAAGATGATTGACCAGAATTTGATTCAGGTTACTACAAACAGAAATGAAGTTGAGAATGAGGTGAATGTCATAGTCTCACGTTTTAATATCCTTGAGCGATTTGTAATTTCGTACAATAGTCAGAAATCTGTTGTGAGACCTTTGGTTATCCGTTTTCCTGGCCCGATAATGTATGAATCAGATAAAGTTATTCCCTACAAATAAAATGCCACTATGTTAGAGGATGAAAAAGAGGTTCCCATTTCTTCACTTCCCTCAATTGTGACTATTGCTGATGTAAGACGCGTGACCAGAATTGGTCGAGTATTTGCTAATGTATCCTTGAAGACAAGTGAAGATGTTGTGGGTAAGCAAACTCACTTGAAAACTTCTCTTAAATCTGAAACTACAAGAAAATTTCAGTTTTGCGTCACTTGATTTGCGGTAGTTCATGAAAAACTGCTTCTAGTCCATAATCGTGATGGTTTATACGGCTGTTTTGGGCAACCATCGCAAGTCTACATGAAATTCTACACTTGTTACATAAGGTTTACATAAGGCTTACGACGCTTCCTTCAAACTAGTCGGTGATTTTTTACTGTGACAGTTCTGAAGATAGTTTTGTTCAATCGTTGCATAGAAGAAATACTTTGTTTCTAGTCCATTTTTTAGTACCCACGTTCAATTTCCTACAGCCGTACAATCTATTTCTTTCCTACAAATTATTTTTGGAAATAAACCCTAAAATTTGAGTAGGGAACCAAAATTTCTCTCTTTACTTCAAGTGATTTTCCTTGCAACCTTCTTATTCATCATTATGATCTTTTTCTTTTCCATAACTGTGATTTTCTATCTCTTCATTATAATCTCCCCTTCTTATCTACATCCATCATATTTTTATGAGTTCTCTTTTTTTTGTCAATCTTCACTACTGTATTATTCACTTTGTTCCTCTCTGTAGCTTGTTAACGACATTGGTCCCTCAATTCACTAAGCTGACATGGGAAGGAGAGAGGTACATTAGAGATCACCACACGCCCTTCTCACTTTTCAGGTATATTCAGGTTTTCTTGTTTGATTGAATATTGTTTTTGTTATTTCAACTCAGGTATGAATTTTACTGTGTTCTACTCTGTTTGGAACTAAGTTGGGTAAAGAAAGAACAACCCATTTAAAATTGAAGATGCAAACAGAAACGTCACTCTCAACTGTAAAACGCAAAGCGAAATTGGAACCCTAAACTGAAAAATGCAAACTAAAATCTCCAAAGAAACTCAAGAGGTTAATTTATCAAAACCCTAATTCCTTCATACATTCAGTGCTAGTTGTGTGTTTGATTGCTTACATTTAGTGTTGGATGTGTTTTGAGTGCTTTAAAAGAGCAACTAACCTATGGAGGATGCTAGAGTCTTAGTTTCATTGCATTCACTTAGTGCTCTGACTTCAATACTTTCCAACTATGCTAAGGACAAAGGTTAAATCCATATCAAATTGATATTGCCTTCTCATATTCCATTTTCATTCCAAATTATGTATTTTACAAATGAATATGATTTCATACTGGTAAGGATTTAGCTTTGTTTCCTAACACTGTCACAACTTATGACCTATTTTGTTTTCTTGTTTCAATAGTGATTGAGGATTGTACTAAGCTCAAAACGTTTTTTAAAGTTTGTTTCAAGTATTGTACAGAAGACTCCATAGATTCCACTATTAATGTATGTGCCTTTTTTTAGCTCTTGAGAATGTATCATTTTTATAGGAATTGTAGGCTATTGTTTTGTAAAATAAGTGTTGGCTTATTTAGGCAAAGTCTAGTTTAGAGTATAGACTATCCTAATTTTACCTTTCTATTATGTGAATGTCTATGATGTATGCCTGATTTTGATGTTGTTTCCACTCCAAAATTCGGAAATTAATGTTGCGTGAGAAAATTGATGAAAAGATGAGATTGTGATTTGTGAAATCTATTTTCTATACCAGTGCAGTGTAAGAAAACATATGAAAAAATGACACTACACTTGGTGTTTCAGTCATTTGACTTAAATTTCTATTATATCTCTCCATCAGGTTATAGGCAAAGTGGTTGTGGTAACTAGTGGAGCCTCCTGAATTGGAGAAAGCATTGCTCACCTATTCCATTCCCACAGTGCTAAAGCCTGTATAGCTGACATTGAAGACGATCTGTGACTCATGCGATCAGGTATTGTTCATGTATTAGCTCCAAGGACCTGTGCCATAACTTATTGCTATTTTTTCTGGCATAACACAATTCTGCAGATTAGACAACTTGTCCTAGATAATAGACTAGTCCAAATTATTACTTGGACTCGTTTTTGTAAAATTGATTTAGGATGATCTTGATGTTGATTAAAAATGAATTCTAAGTTATTAAACAATCCATCTTGAAAAACTTTTCTCTTAAAAGTAAGTATGATTCGTGAAGTAAAATTTAGTTTAAAACTTTTTTGACTTAAATGCAAAACAACAAAAGTATTATTTTATTAGAAATAATTGATTTTGATTTTGAGCAACCATATATCAAAATTCTCTTCAAAATTTATTTTCAGTGGAGTGAAAGGAGGTATATGCTGTCATACTAGCTCTTGTTTATATAAACAACCGTTAATGCAATACATCCCAGTATTGAAGTCCTGATGCTGGTTATAATAAACTGTTGTGATCATTTCTTGAATTGGATATAAAATTTATTGGTACCGTTTTACTTATATGTTAATAAAACTATTATTTTAAAAATGCTTGTTACAGGTAACAAACTCAGAAGAAGATTATTGTTATGAATTGGATATGTGAAGTATGGAAGTCAAGTCAAGTAGTACCTCTAATACATTTGAAGTAAAAAAGCCTCTCCATTTACATCGACATCGGTTCTTAAGAGATTGTGAAGTCATGACTTCCTACAAGTAACAAGTTGTTTTGTCTCATTCGGTTTTTTCAAATATACTAGAGTTTTAAAAAGTGGTAATCAATCATGATTGCGACTGCATTAGCTGGTATTTAACCGTTACTGACCATACTTTTTCATAATGAACTTTCTAAAAAAGCTCAGAAAGCAAACATGTGGTGGCATCTAAGTGGATTGCTCAAGGAAGGCATCAAATGTAACATAACCCATTTACAGACTCTACAAAGGAAAAAGCGTTTCTGGAACCTAATCACGCGGAGGCAAAGTGAATCTACGACAACAGCAGCTTGACGGTTCGTCGAAAAATGCCTTGTTCATCTCCTTAGAAATATGCATGGCTTTATCGACGAGTTAGTGGTTTGCAAGTTTGAGACGAATCAGTTAGTCTTTTTTTCCACTTTTTACACTGTCTATATATATATATATTACTTAAATATAAGATTGATTTAGGAGTTTTCCTAACATTGCTGTTGTATTTTAGTTGTTTTACTCTTTCTTCTTTAGAAACCCTTTTACATGAATTTTATCTTGTTTTAGTTTGTTGTGAATCCTATTTTTTGTTTCATTGTGATTCTCTTTTTAAGGGAGGTATAATAAATTGATTATACTTATTTTTACTTTGTCAATAGAAAAAAATAGATTTCCATCGTTTTCTTAGAGACTGCATCCGTTCATCAACATATATGTCTACAAAATAATTGAGCACCCTGACACATTTAGAATTTTGAAAATTGAAGTTTATTCTCTTTAGAAATTTGACACTTATGTATTAGTTCTATATATCCATAGTTCCATGTATGTAAGTGTTTCCCTTGAAAATCGGAAAACAACCGCTGATCTTCCAAATCTAACTTTGGTGACTCACAGGATCAATCAGATTGATCCTATGACATCTGCTAAAAGGCTTTTATTTTGAAAATATATCCAAGTTCCACACTCAAACAGTATTGGGGTAAAGGAACCTTAAAGAAATATCTATTCGACTACGAAATAACTTAAAGATAAAATAAAGCTTTCAATGAAAGAAAGAAAGAAGTTTGTTTAGAGAGAGGAAATTAGATTGAGGACGAAGAGAAAAGAATTGCATAGGAAGAAGAGGGGAAAGGAATAAAGTAAAGAAGAAAGGTGCAAAGACAATAAAAGACTTTGTAAAGTTTAAAGCAAAATAAAGTAAATTTCATCAAGGTAAAAGATGGTGTGTTTACATCACGTACATTCTCTATAATACTCGCTTTCTCTATGCTCGGATACTTGGAGTAATTTTAAGAGTGATTTGTACAATAGTAAATTACAAACAAACTTTGGCTATGTCCAAGACATCCTATTTATAGTAGTAAAAAATAACTTCTAATAACCTCCAACATCATCTCCTCTCGCCACTTGTCACAAACGCATGGATTGACTGCTCATAAGGTGCCACGTGTCTTCTTAAGTATTTAACAAGAAAAACCGTTCCCTCCAACTTTTGAATTTCAAATCCTTAGACAAACCATCAATAACAGCAAGCGGTCAAACTCCTGGCTTCTGGGTGAGTTCTTCGACTCCTTCTTTTGGCTGCTTTACATCTTTCGACCAAACTCTCGTTCTCAACTTACCTTTGGCCTTTTATCTTGAATTCCTTCCTTCTAAACGGGGCGTCAAAATTAGGAGCTAACAAATTTCCCCCCAAAAATGTCTTTTCGACTTCAAATGTGGAAAAACACATTTTTTGACAGCGTCTAACCTTCGACGCCGCTTGTCCTCATCCATGTCGTCTGATATCCTTTCAACCAATGCAAGTCTGGGAAGTGAAAAGGAAGAAAGAGAAGCAAGAAAAAATATAGAGGAACACGCTAGCTACTGCTCCTCCACCTTGATGCACATTTCTGACGTCACTTTCATCATGGCGATTTTCCCGGGAACCATCAAAATCGTGAGCCATCATCAACTTTTCAACCTCGGGGACATGAATTGCAACTGCTACCTCTGCCATCCTACATCCAAGCGCACACGTGGCCCACTAACTCTAGCCCTCAATGATGAAATACTTTCCATCTTCCATACACTATATAAGTAATTCTCCCCTGATATTTTCATTTTTTCAACTTCTCTGACCCTTAACAACATCCTTGCTTTTTTTCTTCCTCTAATCTTCTACTTCCCAACCAACAAACTTTTTACTTCCTTCAAAAATCGCTGATCATCAGAAGAAGAAAATGCATCTCAAAAGACAAACCTCTGCATTAACTCTTCCTCCCTTTTCCAGCTTGAGCGGTCCCCAGGTAGTGAAGAACCAACAGTTCATTCGTGAACCCTTGTCAGAAGAGAAACGCCACATTTATGAATCGCAGGTAATCATTCCCGTTACTGTTGCAGGTAAACCTTTAGCCATGGCTGGCCCTTTACCCCCTCCAGGTCTTGACTATTCCGCCATTAAAGAATTCTTCCCCTCTTATAGAGTCACTAAACCCTTAGGACAAAAAGATTTTAGCAAAATCCCCGCTGATTGCCCTGATAGCCTCAACCTCTTCGACATAGATCTTAGGTATCTTCATGATGGGGCCAGATTATTTAGGGCTACTCCCTACTTTAAAGATTCTGAACTTTATCTCAATTGGCTGAAAAAAATAGAGAAAGTGAAAGCCCAAGATTGGAAGGACACTAGGATTTATGATCTAATAATGATGTCGAAGGTAAGCCCTTCTTACTGCCCCCTTATGCTGGCTTCTTCCTTATTCTTCTGGGATAGAACTCACAATACTTTCCACCTCCCTTGTGGGATGATGAAACCCACATTACTTGATGTAGCCGCCATTGTAGGCCTAAAACCTTACGGCCTTGTTTACGACCCTGAGATTGATAGCCACGACACCATCGGTTTCGCCAATACCAAACATACCTACATAACTTTTGTTCAACATTATCATAACAAAACCAACGCCTCAGTTGATGACAAGGAACATATAGCCTTTATGGCCATGTGGTTATCTCGTTGTGTATTTTGTACAATGTCCTTGCAGGTGGCACGAAAATATCTGGTTCTGGCTAACCAACTGCACTTGAAGAGAGGCATTTGCCTAAGTGAGATGATTCTGGCCAGTCTTTTTGAGGCTCTGGGCGAAGGTGCTAGCAAATTGAAAGACCCTGAAAGCCATGTCAGCTTGCTGCTGTCAGGCCCCTTTTGGCTCCTCCAGTTGTGGCTTTATGCCACTTTTGAACATAATCTTCCCAACAGAAGCGAAGTCGATGAAGGTTCGCCTTCAGTCGCTGAGAGAAGAGTCGAATGACCTCGCTTGGCCCAACATACTCCTAGCGAAGAAGGTCATACTCTTCGATCCAATTTATCCAGCTTCGTTCATATGTTTGAAAAACGGTATGATTTTACCTCGAAGATGGCTCCCTTCGCAGAACAAAGATGTGGCCCAGAGTGGTTTAGCAGACCCTTCCCTGCTCCCTTAAAGAAAGAAGAAAAGGAGTCGAAGCTGATTTGGGAACGATTCCTTATTCCTCGACTACTGGTTCATAAGTTAAACCTTGTTAGAGGTCACTCGAGCTTACTATCCTATCAACCAAACTTGGTGTCCAGGCAATTTGGGTTGATACAGACTTTGCCCAAATGCCTATATGATAAGAAATCACATATCGTTCTTCCTTTAGCGGTGTTATCTCCTCTGGACTGTTCGACACAATTGGCGTGCCACGCCCATAAGTCTTTTCTTACACCTTTCCACTTTGAACCTTCTAATTTTTGCTCCCAAGACTTCTATGGCTGGTGGTCAAAGCATTACACCTCAAAATTTCCTGACACCTCCAGTTTTGCTCGCTTGATTGACCAAGCTTTCATTGATGTGCAGGAGAAGATCAAGAAAGGTACGTCTACTCATATCAAAGCGATTCAAGCCTTCCAGAAGTACTTCGAAACTGGCTATCGACCAGATGATGTTAGTCGAACCATCCGTGAGGTTGCTGTTACTTTGAAAGAAAAGTTTTCTAAAAAATCGGATAGTTTAAAGATTCCCTCTTCTGTTCCTCGCGAGAAATGGTATGAGGTTGCCTTTAAACTTTTTCCCCCAAAATTCCCTCGACTACCAACCACTGGTTTTGGCGTGGCTCTTGCCCATCAATTTCCAGATTGGTTTATTTGTGGAGATGCTATAAAAATTCTTCGACAGCAGTCAAAGCCCAAAGCACAGCGGGTGGTTCCGACTAAACATACACTCGATACGTTTAAAGGTCACCTTCATGTTAGTATCAAAGATGTTCGCGTCGAATCCGACATTCTTGAAGGTTCATCCCCCTTCGATTTGGACATTCCTCTTTGAGCTTTATTGTTGCTAACTGGCTTTGGTATTACTTATTTTTCAGCTGCCCCAAAACATGTTGCCCCAGCAACCAAAACTGAAGTCAAGGTCGAAGACCAGAAGGTAATCCTTCGCAACTTTCTACTATTTCGACCTCCTTAATCGCTCTTAACACTTTATGTTGCTTTCAGGTTAGTCAAAAACCACCCACCCCTCAACAAAGATTAAAAAGGGCTTCTCCCCAGATTATCATTGATTCTGATGACGAAGATGGATCTCCTCGTGAGAGTCTTCAAATAAAAAGAAAACGAAAGATCGTCCATGATGTGGATACTCCTGATGCTCCATCTGCTCCTCTTGCAACCAACCTACCTCAGACTAATACTCCTCCTCAAGACCCCACTCAGACCCTCATAGGGGATGCTTCGATCCAAAATGCTGTCCCCATGGAGAGTGACAACTCTAGTCCTGCTGATGAAACTGTTAGGGTATATTGCGCATCTACCTTTCTTTGGGTCTTGCACTGATTTTTGGTCTTTATTCTTTTTAATGTCTGTCTTTTCTAGGATGATGTTGGGGCTCCACAATCTAATCCCATCAAGCTTCCTTTGTCGCTCTATCCCTTGAATAGCCAAGGTGAGCCTACCTATCATCCCACATCTGATTTGGGTTCTGGTGTGAGTTCCCTTGGTGAGATTAATAAACCTGATTCTTTCACAGTCCTTCCTTCTCCTGCAAAGACAACTACCCAGCAGTCTCAAACTGATGGTTCTGACCATGAAGACAACAATATTCAGGTTGATCCTGTCATAGCGGATGATGAAGTCAACGCTTTGGAGGGGGGACAACCTTGGTCGATACGACCAGCTCTCCCTTGGGTCAGACAATAGTTGTGGATGAAAAAGCTGTCGAAGGTGATCATGCTGTTGAGGATCAGGCTATGCCTCAGTCTGAATTGCATGAGTCCAGTGATGAAGGTACTGGAGATGAAATGGAGGAGGATGGCGCAAAGGCAAAAGCAAGCCAGGATAAAGAATTGAAAACTGTGGACATCTCTGTCGAAGAATTCACAACTGCTGAAGTGACAAAGACTCTTGTTTCCTCTACCCCCAAGGATACTCCAACAAACCCCTTCCAAGGCGATACTCAGCTCTCCTCCGCCGAACTGGATGTGTTGAAGGTTTCTAACCCTCGACAATATATCAGGCTTCTATTGAGCAGGCGAAGTCATTCTTCTGGCCGAACTCTCAGTACCTCGACATCTGAGGGGCAAACCTCGAAGCAGCCAACTGACAGTGCTCTCGATAAGGTCAAGAAAAAGATTTTCAAAGGGGATCTTTTCACCCTCCTGCCGATGGGCCCAACCAACCATCTTCCCCTCAAAGCTCTTCTCCAACAAGTGGATATTAAATCCCTTACTCCTGAAGCCGCGAATGTTATTCAAGAAGTTGGTACCCTGATTGACCAGGTTTACAAGGACTTTCGATCATTGTCCCAGATTGAGGGTGACATTCAAACGAAAGCTGGCAGCGAAGCGGCCGCTTAGAGTGTTGTTGTTGACTCTAAAGAGAGGATCGCTGCGTTGGAGGAAACGAGGGAGAAAAATAAGCAAGAGATCCTTACTAATGAGGCGAACATTGCATGCCGGGAGCGTAAGATCAAGAGACTTCGCAGTAAGATAGTCAAAGCCAAGAAGAAGAATACTGAGCTATCTTCTTTCGACGACTCTTCCCTAACAGCTGAATTAGAACATGTTGTTACCTATGCTGAGGAAGCCCGTCATTTGGAATCTGAAGTTGCACAGCTGAGAACAGATAAAGCTCAATGCCAGAGCCGCCTTGAACTTCAGAAGTCGAACTACCTTAAGATGAAGGCAAATCTTCCTTTTTGATTTATTTAGGTTTTGTAATAGAGCGGATTGTACTGGCCTTTGTAAGCCATTTAACTTTGTTTGTAAGATACTGAGCCATTTTGGCGCATTTTTCTAATCACCATTTATGGCTTCGTTTTATACTTGACTGTTATTCTGCTAATATTTTTACCTCTTGAAGTGCAGGCTTATACTTCTTTAAATATTTGCCATTTACTTTTAATATTCTCTCGTCTTTACTCAACTCTGTCACTTCATATGCCCCATTGAAGAACACTTTTGATACCTGGAATGGTCCTTCCCACTTTGGGGACCACTTGCCCAAAAGACCTAACCTTTCGATCCATATGCAGAATTACCCTCCATACTAAATCTTCGACCAGGAAATCCTTTTCTTTGACCTTCTTTTTATACGATTTCTCCACTCTTTTCTTTTGTCTTCTCAAGAGTTCTAGAGCTTTTAATCTTTCTTCGTCTAAATCGACTAAGTTATCAAGCATCATATCCCAATAAATCTCTCGAGGGATTTCGTGATGTCTTTGAATTCTGACCGACTATATGTGTATCTCAACTGGCAACACTTCGTCATGGCCGATGTTCAGTCGATAAGGGGAAGTGGTGGTTGCTTCCTTCGGGGATGTTCGACATCCCCATAGGACTTGATCCAACGTCTTATGCCAATTCCTAGGCTTGCTTCCAATCTTCTTCTTTATCATGCCAATTACCACTTTGTTTGCCGCTTCGACTTGGTCGTTGGCCTGGGCGTGATAAGCTGTCGAAGTAAGGAGGTTAAATCCGATTTCTTTGGCGAACTCCTGCATCTTCCTACCTGTAAACACTGACCCTTGGTCTGTCGTTATTGTTTCTGGTAGCCCAAATCTGTAAATGATATACTTCTGAATGAATTCGATGACATCTTCTTGGTCTACCTTTGGTAGAGGTATCACTTCGATCCACTTGGTAAAATAGTCTATCCCCACCAAAATATACTTCTGGTTTTTGGAAGATACAAGTTGAATCTCTCCTATTAAGTCTAAAGCCCAACCTCTGAATGACCATGGCTTAACTATGGAGTGTAACTCGCTTGCCGGGACACTTGTATGCCAGCGTGGACTTGGCATTCCTGACAACCCTTGGCGAACTCAATGCAATCTTTCAGCATCGTGGGCCAGTACATCCCCTGGCGAAATAGCATCCATTTCATCTTATGGCCTACTTGGTGTGCTCCACATGTCCCACCATGTACTGAAGACAATTCCAAGTATGCTTCAGATTCACTGAGGTATTTAAGTAAAACTCCCTCAGAGGTTTTCTTAAATAACTCATTCCCCAAAAGGACATAGCTTAGCTCTTGATATTTTATTTTCCGCTCTGTGGTTGCCAAAGGGTTTTGAAGGTATTCGACCAAAGGTTTCCTCCAATCTTTGTCTGTCAGGCCTTCGACTGTAAAAATATCGAAGGTTTCTTCGTCGGCATAGCCATATTTCATAACTTCCAAGTTTGACGGTCTCAAACATACAGACACAACTTTTCCTCTGGCCTCTATTGCTTCTTGCAAGTTTTCCTTCGAGACCCTGTATCCTGAACCGACTTACGCCAAATCGTTGGCTATCTGATTGTGTAGTCGTGGTATATGTCGAATAGTGCACACTTCGAATTTTTTGAGTAGCCTGTTGGCTATCACGAAATACATAATGAGATTCTCTTTAACGCACATGTACTCCTTTGTTAATTGTTTCACAATCAACTCTAAATCTCCTATTATTTCGACTTGGGTTGACCCCAATTCTAACAAAATTTCAAGTCCAGCGATCAAAGCTTCATATTCAGCTTCGTTATTGGAACATAGGCCCTCGACTCTATACTTGAATTTTGTTGGAATTTTGTCAGGCGAAATGATCAGCAGACCTATGCCTGTCCCATTCTTGTGACTAGACCCGTCGAAGTATAGCTTCCAAGGCTCTAGTTCAACAATGTTAAGGGTGCTTTCATTTATGGAGTGGTCGATGATGAAGTCTGCCACTATTTGACCTTTGACCGCTTTTAACGGTCTATATGTTAGTGAATACTCAGTTAATGCTAATTCCCATTTACCAATTCGACTATGCAAAATAGGTTTGGACAACATATGTTTAATAATATCAAAATGTGACGAGACACAAATATCAACTGGTTTTATATATTGCTTCAACTTCATACATGAGAAATACAAACATAAGTATAATTTCTCTATCTCGCTATACCTAGTTTCTGCATCATTTAAAACTCTGCTAAGGTAGTAAATGGCTCTTTAGACTCCACTTGCGTCCTCTTGAGCCAGCATGCTCCCTAGAGTTTTTTCTGACGCTGCTATGTACAGTCTCATGCTTTTATTTCGACATGGAGGTGAAAGGACTGGAGGATGAGTCAAGTAATATTTCATTTTGTCGAAAGCTTCTTGCTGATCTTTCGTCCATTCGAACTTCTCCTTGGTGGCTCGAAGCAATGGTGAGAAGGCCTGCGTTTTTCCACTGAGGTTCGGTATGAACCTTCTTAGGAAATTTATTTTGCCCAGCAAGGATTGAAGTTACTTTTTGTTGGATGGCGCTTTCGCTTCCATGATGGCCTTTGTTTTGTTTTGGTTGATTTTGATCCCCTTCTTGTGGACTACGAAACCAAGAAAATCTCCTGCTTGTACGCAAAATGCACACTTGAGGGGATTCATTTTTAGGACAAACTTCCTCATCCTTATGAAGGACTTGCGCAGATGTTCTACATGAGCTTTTCCTGACACATATTTTATCACAATGTCATCAATATATATTTGCATAAAGGACTCAATGTAATCATGAAAAATCGAATTCATTGCCCGCTGGTACGTTGCCCTAGAATTCTTCAGGCCAAAAGGCATCACTACTCATTCGTAAGTGCCTAAGGCCCCTGGGCAACGGAATGCCGTTTTGGGGACATCATCCTCAGCAATGAAAATCTGGTTGTAACCAGAATATCCATCCAGCATGCTAAGGTATTAGTGGCCAGCGGCTGAATCGACTAGCATTTCTGCCACTGGCATCGAATACTCATCTTTAGGGGTTGCTGAATTCAGATCCCTAAAGTATATGAAAACTCTTAAAGATCCGTTTTTCTTAATGACTGGTACAATGTTTGCTAGCCATTCGACATACCTGGTCGTACGGATGAACTTGCATCAGAAGAGTCTTTCGATTTCCTCTTTTATTTTTGAGAGGATCTCAGGGGCGAAACGTCTTAGGTTCTGTTTGACTAGTTTTTTGCCAGGCTTGATTAGTAGCATATGCTCGACTAGATCTCTTTTTAGACCTGGCATTTCGTCGTAGTCCCAAGCAAAACAATCCATGAACTCTCGCAGCAACTAGATGGTCTCGACCCTGAGTTGGGGGTCGAGGTTGGTGCTGATATATGTTGGCCTTTTGATCACTCCATCTCCTAGATCCACTTCCTCCAAAGGGTCCTGCACCAGCATTTTAACATCGTTGGCCAAGGGATCTTTGTTAAAACCCAAAGGCTCATCGTCATAGATGGCGTCGAGTCTTTGCCCTTCGTATTGAATCTTGTCGGGAGGCTTGGAGTCGAGACGCCCTCCTGAGCCTATTTGTTCCAATTCTTTGTTGGCTCTCCTAGCCATTTTGTTATTAGCAGCCTCCAAGGCCGTTTGTAGCTTAGTTTTGGCCACGTAGGCCGAAATCCTTTGAAGCGCTATGGCTTCAGTCATCATCACTAAATTCACTTCCCTACCCAGTGGGGTCTATGGGAAGTTCGCCAAGTTATGGTAGTCTTTCACCCGGAACTTCCTTGTCCCATCGGAAACCTTCGACGGGATCCAGATAGAGTGAGCAATACATTTCGTCATTTGCTGTAAATTTAAAATCTGCAGGTTCGCATGGGCCCATGTTGGCCAAATGTTTGTCGAACTGTCTTCTATTGACATGGTTTATAGGCGCTTTGAAATACCGTTGATCTGCTTCAATGTTCTCGACGATGCCATCAGGTCTCCAGATGGCGATCCTTTGATGCATCGAAGATGGTACTGCCCCCACTCCATGGATCCATTCTCTTCCAAGCAATAGATTATAGTTGGCAGTGGTTTCTACTACCATGAAGACAGTCGGGCGGGTAATGGTTCCGACCGTGATATTCACTTGTATGACTCCCATGTTCGAACCCACTTTTCCTTCATAGTTTGATAATACCATGTTGTGTGGCTTGGTATGCGTCTCATCTTTTCCAATTTTGTTCAACAGAAAATGTGGCATTAGGTTCACCGTAGCGCCGCAATCCACCAAGATTTTGTTAACTGGGACCTTCTCTACTTGTGCCGTAAGGTAAAGAGGCTTTAGATGATTCTTCATCGCCTCTGTGGGCCGTTCGAAGAATGTGTTTTTCTCCTCGACGCAACCATTGTTCATCACATAGTAACATACCGGCTTATGAGCCATCATTTCCCAGTCCGTATATGTGTCCAAGTTTTCAACCACGGAAATCCTGTCAAATTCCCTGGGCATTACTGATACTACGTTGACCAAAATATCCATAGCATCATTAGATTCTTCATCAAAATTATCGGTCATTTCGTCATCGACCGATTTCCTCTGCTCTTCGACCTGTGTCGGAAACAACTTTCGTCCTATAGGTGTCTTCCCAAACGCTTTCGTTCGTCCTTGATTTTCGATAGGAACGTTGGTGCTGGACTCTGGTTGGTCCCTTTGTGCACCTTCCCTAAGTGCTTTTCTTTTTCTATGTTCTCTTCTCCATTGGGATCGAGACATGGGATTTTTCCCTTTATAATTTTCTGATACATGGGAAGCCTTTGAAGACTGAAACTCTTTCCGATAGCTTAACGAAGATCCTCGTTACACTTCGAAGTTCTTCCACCTCTTCTAACCTTGCTGCCTATCCTCATTGGGCCTCGTCCACTTTCCATCAGTGGCCTCAGCACTGGGCTTAAAACTGGTGGGTTTGTTTGTAGGAGGCCTTATGCGGGGGTCAGATATTTTTTGAAGGCCTCTTCGAGGGTCGAATCTGGGCCTTTTGTTGTCTTGCCTTAGCCTTCGTGTTCCTTCTAGCTTTTGTGCGGCCTTCTTGTCAAATATGGCGCTGCATCGGGGACAAAGCATCACACTAGAACCTCTCTCTTGACAGCGGTGAAGGAAAGAAACGATCGATTCCTCCTGCTCTGGGTATGCTTCCCTAGTGTGTCCTGGTAATTCGACTCACAGTCCGCTACATCTTCATGTTGGGTGATTTCTACCATGTTAATTTCAACTTCTTTGGCCAGATTAAGCTTCTTCAGGCTTAGCTCCACGCCTTGGGTGGCTTGATCAATTCTGACGAAGTCATCAGCAGTTTCTTTGGTCACTATTTCCCAACCCAGATTGCTCTTTTTGTTTGAACTTATGGCTTCATCCCTTTGGTCACAGTCATCGATTTCCATTCCAACACAATTCTTTTGTCCGAAGCTTATGGTAACCTTCGCCATCATAGCTTCGTCTATGGGATTATCAGTAGTTTCTGTTATGTCAATTGAAAGGTCGTAGCCATCAGTAACTTCGACCATGTTAGCTTTGACTGGTTCTGTATAGTGTGCGTCTGCCATTTGTAGAGGGTATGTGTCAACCTTCATCTGGACACTAGCCTTCTCTCCAAACTTTATCCGTCCTTCCTGGATTGCATTTTGAACAAGGTCCCTGAAAAGAAAACATTGAGACGTTTTATGACCCAAGAAATTATGGTATTTACAAAACCTTCTTTTCTTCCTTTGTTCCATGGACGACATTTTAGCGCCAGGAGGCACTATCATTTGTTCGTCTTTAACTAACAAATCGAAGATTTCATCACATTTTGTGATGTCGAAAGTATATGTTTTCTTTGGGAATCTATCGTTTTTTTCATATTCGACATAACTCTTCCCTTGTGGGGGAGCTAGGACTTTACATGAGTAAGGTGGTCCTTGCTTAAGTTCAGCAAGATCCACTTTGCCATCGTCGAAGCTCATAGGCTCATCACACAACCCTTCGACATTCTCATTATATTTGACAAAAGCTACCTTTTTATTTTTATTAAACTTAGCATTTTCGTCTTTGAGCCTTTCTAATTGCCGAACTCGATCGGCTAGTTGGGCCATGTCCCTTAGATATTGGGTATCCAACTTTTTCCTAATAGAATAGTCGAGACCCCCAGCGGCCATTTCGACCAACTCATGTTCAGGGACTTGCGTGAAGCATCTGGCTTTAAGCAAATAGAATCTGTTAAGGTACTCCTCAATTGGCTCTGAAAACTTACGCTTCACACTAGCGAGTTCCTTTAAGCTAATTTTAGTTTGGCCCATATAGAACTATTCATGGAACAAACTCTCTAACTGGATCCAATTACAAACTGTGTTAGGGGGAAGCGTTGTGAACCAGGTGAAGGCATTCTTAGTAAGAGAACTTGGGAAGTATTTTATTCTAAGGATTTCATCATTCGCTATCTCTCCTACCTCGATTAGGTAACGAGCCACATGTTTGACGGTAGATTCCGTCGTATCTCCTGAAAACTTAGTAAACTTGGGTACTTTCGTCCTAGGGGGTAATTCCGCCTGAAGGATCTAGTCTACTATAGGTGAAGTGTAATTTGGCCTGGTGAACCCAGTATTTAACCCATTTCTGGCCATAATTCTCTCGACCATGCCTGCTAGATTGTTGTCGACGACCACGTTATTTCATCGAACCTGCTGGACTACATTGTCCGCGTCTTGGTTCCGATTCACAACAACCACTCCTGGGTTTCTTTCTCCCAAGACACGGGGATGATTTCGCAATGTCTCTTCCCTAAGCACTTCGACTATAGGAGCGGCTATTCTTCCTTGGTTTCCTATGTCAATTTCTGCCATATTCCCAAGGTTTTCTCGTGGGACATCCGCTACTGCGGCTTGATTTCTGGCTAAGGGGGTTACCCTCATAAATTCAGCCAATCTTGTTAGTTGTACCACCAATTGTTGATTGGTCTGAGTTGTATTTTGGATTAATGGTTGAAAGATTTCACCCATGGTTTGTGACAAAGTCTGAACCATTTGTAGGTTACTTTCGTCCATCTGTTGTCTCAAACAAGCAACTGAGGTGTTGGTCAAATTAGGGCCTTGCGTCGAATACCTTAAGCTCTGGGTTTGGGGATTTCGACCCATGTTCACGCCTGACCCTGACCCCTGTAATGGTGAAGCCATTTCCTGATCTGAGAATATAGGGGGTGCACTTTGTAGTCCCTGCATCATAGCGGTGGGCATCCCATATGGGGGATTTCTTGGTAACTGTGAAAAACCAGGGTGACGGAAGGTGCTTCCTTTTTGGCACTGTCCCACTGGGCGTGCCATTTTGTTTCCCTTGAAAATCGGAAAACAACCGCTGATCTTCCAAATCTAACTTTGGTGACTCACATGATCGATCAGATTGATCCAAGGACATGTGCTAAAAGGCTTTTTTTTTGAAAATCTATCCAAGTTCCACACTCGAACAGTATTGGGGTAAAGGAACCTTAAAAAAATATCTATTCGACTACGGAATAAATTAAAGATAAAATAAAGCTTTCAATGAAAGAAAGAAGTTTGTTTAGAGAGAGAAAATTAGATTTAGGACGAAGAGAAAAGAATTGCATAGGAAGAAGAGGGGAAAGGAATAAAGTAAAGAAGAAAGGTGCAAAGACAATAAAAGACTTTGTAAAGTTTAAATCAAAATAAAGTAAATTTCATTAAGGTAAAAGATGGTGTGTTTACCTCACGTACATTCTCTATAATACTCGCTTTCTCTATGCTCGGATACTTGGAGTAATTTTAAGAGTGATTTGTACAATAGTAAATTACAACACACTTTGGCTATGTCTAAGACATCCTATTTATAGTAGTAAAAAATAACTTCTAATAACCTCCAACATCATCTCCTCTCGCCACTTGTCACAAATTCATGGATTGACTGGTCATAAGGTGCCACGTGTCTTCTTAAGTATTTAACAAGCAAAACCGTTCTCTCCAACTTTTGAATTTCAAATCCTTCGACGAACCATCCATAATAGCAAGCGGTCGAACTCCTGGCTTCTAGGTGAGTTCTTCGAATCCTTCTTTTAGCTGTTTTACATCTTTCGACCAATCTCTCGTTCTCAACTTACCTTTGGCCTTTTATCTTGAATTCCTTCCTTCTAAATGGGGCTTCGAAATTAGGAGCTAACAGTAAGAACATATAAATAATTGATCTAAAATAGTAACATGTTTAAAGTAAAAAATACTAATCAAGAAAGAGAAAAAGTAAATTAATTTAATGAAACAAGGATATATATGAAATTTTCAAGTGTACTTTGAAAATGATATATACAAGAAGTATAGTATTGTAGTTGGAAAAAAGCATACCAGAATCACATTTATATTCTCTAGTACAATAGGTTTTTGAGTGACCTTTTCAATCATAACGAATATCATAGATTTTTGAACACTTATCACACTTCAACTTTTTTTCCACCATGCTTTCTACTATATTGTTTCTTAATTCTTATAATATCTCCAAGAGCTCTTGAAGGGTTATGATGAACACATGAAGGCTCTGGACAAACATAAGCTCTCTTTTTAATTACTTCTTTATTGTTCCCTTGTTTCAACATCCATGGTAGGTTATGTCATATCCTGTGTAGTTGAAAGATCTTTCACTTGGTTATAAAAGTGTAGCTTGTTGTTCCGATGTTGTTTCTCCATTGATAAGGCTATGGGAAAGCTAGAGATTGTTCTTGATGCTTTTGAGAGGGAGGAATTTATTCCTTCCTTATTTGTTTTCATGGGAGACTTCTATTTTGAGCCATATACCCAATCATCAGGCTCTTTCTCAATCCTGAGGTGAGTTCCACTTGCGCTGTTTGTTATACTGGTAATTTATAAAATTGAAAATTGAAACACTGAATCACATTAGGTTACTTGTCAATAATTATAATTAGTTCAAACATTTCATTTTCTATTGCTTAATAAGAATAGTTTATTGTTATGTGAAAATTATTAGGCACTTTGACATGCAGGTTGCAGTTTGGCAGGCTAGGAAAAATTATTGCAGCTCGTTCAAGGTTAAAAGAGAATAACTGCTTTCTTTTTATTCCAGGTCCTAGTGATATAGGTATTATATTAAATTGATGATTTCTTATGCTTTTCACTTTCATCTACTAGCATGATATATTATTTCAGTGTATTTGCAGGTCCTTCAATAGTTCTTCCTAGGTGTAGATTACCTAAACGTTTAACTGAGGAGCTCGAAAAGTATATTCCTGATGCCATATTTTCAAGTAATCCATGTAGGTTGACATTATATTTAAATAGGATTGCCATCTTCATCGTCTAGGCTTTTGTGTTTTCTAGTTTTATGGAAGGATTTTCCAACTTATCAAGTACTTCTATATGACAAACTTCTAACATATAAAGTGACATGGTGCTTGTATAAATGTAAATATGACATATATGCTTAGTTAAATGAAGAATATATGTGTTTTTTTTCCCCATTCTGTTGATATTTCTACTAAAGATTTTTATTATTTTAAAAATAAATTACCTGCGAATTTATCTGTGGAACCTAAATTTCCTACGGATTTACATGCAGATGTACATGTGGAACAAAATGTTGCGGCGATTGGAACCGTCGTAATCAACAATAAAAATAAAAATCAAATGAGAAGTTACGACGGTTAGTACCGGTCGCAATATGCAGATTACGACAGTTCCCTACCCGTCATGAGAGATAACGATGGTTGTTGTGACGGTTTTGACAACCGAGGCGATACGGCCTAGCGACGCACGTTCTTGCGGCAGAGCTACAACCGTCATGACTTGCGAACTGCATCGGTTCAAAACATCGTAACCTACCAACATGAACCGTCACAAATTGCCAATTTTCTTGTGGTGTATGAACCAAAAATCAAATAATGATGAGGCATTGAAATAGATCAAGAAGAGTGAAAATAATATGGTGGATCAACTGTTGCATACACTGTCAAAAATAGTAGTTTTATCTCTGTTAATGAGCTCTGACGCTCATTGAGAATCTTTGTAGAAAATATTGGAGCAAGCTTATGTAGATCATGATGTGACTGTTAACCAGTTTGATAGCATTGTTGCCAATATCAATGCGTGTAATAATCTGAGTTTTTGTGATGAAGAATTGACTGAGCGTGGAAGAAATTATAATTTGGCCCTTTACATTTCCATGAATTTCCAGGAGGACGCTCTATCCAATGTGTTGGTTGATACCGGGTCATCGTTGAATGTGATGCCAAAGTCTACTTTATCTCGATTGTCTTATCAAGGTACTCCTATGATAGGTCCGTGATTGGAGAGGTTGATCTCCATATCAAGATAGGTCTGTGTTTATTTCAAATTACTTTTCAAGTCATGAATATTCTTCCTACTTACAGTTGTCTTCTAGGACGCCTGTGGATTCATGAAGCCAGAGTTATCACTTTGATACTCCACCAAATGTTAAAATTTGTCCAGAATGGTAAACTTGTTATTGATGGAGAACAGGCTATGTTGGTAAGCAGTTTGTCATTTTTTTTCTTACATTGATGCATAAGAGGATATTGGAACTCCGTTCCAGGCTCTTTTTGTGGTTGATAATGCTATTAAGAAGAATGGGGTGTCCATGTCTTCTTTAAAAGATGCACAACATGTAATGGAGAATGGCCAAGCTGATGGATGGGGCCGAGTCATTGAAGTTACTGAGAAAAAAGATAGAGCTGGTTTGGGTTTTACATCTGGTTCAACCTGTAAAGGGCTGAAGAGTATTCATGAGGTTTTTCGAAGTGCTGGGTTCATCCATTGCAAAGATCATAGTACAACGTCAATTCTTAAAGATGACCAAGAGGAAGAAATGTCCAATTTTGTGACGCGTGGATTGATATTCCAGAATAGGATCGTTGTTGACGTTTCTATTATTTGTTCATGTTTCAAAGTAATTTGTTTTTGTTTCTTTCAAAAAATCCTTTCACTCTGCCCAAGGTGAAAGTGAATTTGTGGGGGCTTTGTTTCAACTTTTATCATCATCAATAAAATATTATTCTGTTTATCCATATGTTATTTTCCATTTCTGCTTTATTTTTGAAAAATGGTAACATAAAAAACCAAAAGAAAATAATGTGATGATCACTTTTACCTGCATGATACTTCCACTTCTTATTCATATTCTAAAATCAAACATAAATCATTGTGCATATTGATTATTAAACCCATTGAAAAGAATGGCCATATGTGTTACTACTGCAAAAATAAGGTGTCGGCACAACAGAAGAGTCGCCACCTATCGTTATTTATCCCACAATAGGGAAAGGAAACGATCAGGAAAAACCTAGCGAAACGGGATAAGATCGGTCATCGCAACCAAATCTCGGGGTTCGGGAGTCGGTTACGCAAGGGGAAGGTATTAGCACCCCTCACGTCTGTTGTACTCAACAGGATCCACGCTTGTTGTGTTTATCTGACGGGTTGTTTATCTATCTACCTATCAAGGTTGGCTCAAAAGAAAAGAAAACGGAAAAGAAAGGTGACTTGATAGAGCGTCACTGCTCTGGGCCTACATATTCCCTTTGGGCAATGGGAGAGTCAGAGTCAACGTAGTTCGGCTAACTACGGGTAGAGGGGAGGTTGCTCGCCAAGATATCGCATCTTGTGCCTACGTACTCTTAACAGGCTTGAGAGATCAGAGCTAACGTAGTTCGGGCTAAAAATACCACAGGTTGGTTCAAAAGTTTTTAGGCCCGAGCAGGGTTAACAAGTAGTTCTAGCAGTTGGTGTATGCAGCTCGACCATTAGAGACTTAGGCATTACCGTTTGCGGTAGAACTAAGAGTTAACAACACTCTTTTTCTGAAAACATTTTCCTGATTAAAGGGGAGCCCATGGGGAAAAAAGAGGTTTCGTATTTGTTTTTGTCTTTTAGAGAAGAAGTGTTTTTTTATGGATGTTTGTAGTTCGTACTGCACTAGAGACTATGACTTAGGAGTGAATGTGTCGCATGTCACCCAAAGGGTACCATACTAAACATCCTGATTACTGGAAGGAAACCCTCCAATAACCATTTCCTAAGTGGCTTAAGGCTCGTAATGTATTGTAATAACTTGCCTTTATTACGTATTTTATTGTTGTTTTTTGAGATGAGAAAGAGAAAGAACTACAGGGGAAACTGAAATTCTACTGTTATCATGCAATATGGTCCTAGGGTTGAGTTTGAAACAGGGAATTCCTAGATGTTATCATGCAAAGGTTTCAACCTAAAAGTCTGTCATCACTTCCTTAAACAAGGAAATGAGAGTCCTAAGGGAACATGCGAGTGGGAAACAGAAAAACAACTGCCAAAATCAGTAAAGCCGATAAAACAGAAAAGCAAGCAGTAAAGATGCAAATGCAATGCAACAATACAAGCTGAGGAAGAAACTCAACCTCTAAGCAAACAAACAAAGAGAACAGACAAAACAAACAAGCAAAGGGAGGGTCACCTCAACCTTTCAATGCAAACACATCAGTTAGGAAAGGGAAAGTAACACACAAGCAGAGGGAGAACACACAACCTCTAAAGCAAACAAGCAAAGGGAGCTCAGCTCAACCTTTTAGTGCAGTCATGCTCCTACACTTAGACTACCCTAAACATGAGCTACCCTAATGCAACACACCACTCGATCATGAAAGAAGGAAAGGAATTATAACAACTAAGGAATTCATTCCACAAGTAATCAAACAAGGCATCTATCCTAAAGACTGGAATTGATGATGGGATGCATGGTGTATACCAAAGGTATCCACCATGATGTTCAACCAATCATGGATAATCAAGAAATGAGGTGATACATGGTGTATGCCAAAGGTGTCCACCATGATATTCAACCATTCATGTGAGATTAGAAATGAGGTGATACATGGTGTATACCAAAGGTGTCCACCATGATATTCAACCATTCATGTGAGATTATAAATGAAGGGAAGCATGGTGTATGCCAAAGGCATCCACCATGACACTCTACCATTCATGGAAGATTGAAATGAAGGGAAGCATGGTGTATGCCAAAGGCATCCACCATGACACTCTACCATTCATGGAAGAAATGAATTAAAATAGGAAGCATGATGTATACCAAAGGTATCCATCATGACACTCAACCATTCATGGAAGAATGAGTGAATGCAAAGCATTCAAAGAAGAATCATCTATGAAAACCTAAAGATTAGTTCTAAAGATCACTTGACCTAAAGGAGCTATGCACAATCTAAGAACTTAGGGATCACCCTAAAGATGTGTCAACCTATGAACTAAAGGTTAATGGAAAGATTCAATGCTTAAAGTTGGCTAAAAGTTCATTTATTAGGCCAAACTATGAGAAGGGGCAATTTGAAACATGTAAACATTGGTCAGACTGTAAAATGTGGGAAAAATAAGAAATCAATTCTAAAAATCCTAAGAAAAATCCTAGAGGATCCTAAATGTATTAGGGACCTATGGTTAAAGTTTCAAGTCCAAACTATAAGCCTAAGGGCACTAACAGAAAGCTAAACCAAGATGTATGCTATGGGAGATTCAAATGGAGAAGGCTCTAAAGATGTGCTCTAAAACCAATTCAAATGGAATCTAAAAAATGCAAGAAAAATATCACAATATTCTATAATGTATCAACATTCACCATACAAAAAATCAGAGATTAATATGGATTATTGAAAGAGAAAGAAAATCACAAAGTATAGCATGTAATTTTTCAATCATTAAAACATATTAAAATAGAAAATACGAAATCAATTGAAAAAGAAATGGAAAATCAAAATAAAAAATATGATAAAATTCTACACATTCCCAGCTAGCTAACACATATTTTCATGATTTTATGAAGTGGTTTAATGTTTTTCTTGAATTAAAACCTACAGCCATCAAAACAGAAAAATAAAAAGAAATGCAATTAAAAGAATAGAAAGGAGGTGCATTCAGTATTTATTCTATGCGTATTATTCCAATGGGCCGTGATGGGGGGTGTGACCAGCGAATTGCTTACTTAAGCCCAGCTATGAGAATGGTAAAACACAGCACTTTGGGTGGGAGAAGAGGCCAAACGCGGTGTGCAATCTTCGCCGTGCATTGCGATTACAAAGTCCAACCAAACACGCGATCTAACGGTCGCTACTGCGTCTGGCATTTCAAACTAAAACAGAGGGAAAGAATGCGAGGTGGCTCGCGCGGTGGTGCTGTAAATGGACGGTGGCCGGAGATGAGCTCTGGTCATCTTCAACCTCTAGCCAAAAATCCAACTTCTTTATTTTTTAACCAAAACAAGATTTTCTTGAACCAAACTCATGTATTTTTCCGTGTAGAATCCAAATATGCAATTTATTTCCACTTTCCTCCATTAAAACTCAAAAATCATGAACATCCAAGAATCACTCAAGAATTTCCAACTTTCACAAAAACTAAAATTGATGATACTAATCTCTTCCTCTCACTTCCTACATCAATACCCCATGTTTCTTTTCCATTTTCATCCAATAATTAGAGAGAAATTCAAGCTACAAACTAAGGTGCTCTGTCAAGAATTGTCATGAAACTTAATCGTTCTAACCCTAAAACGTTCTACACACTCTAAGGATCACAATCATGTGAAAATAATATAGCAACTAATCAAGAACAGAGTGTATGGATGAAAGATAAGAACCTGGTTTTGAGCTTCAATGGAGACTTGAATTGTGGATGAAGCTTCAAGCAAATCGTCCAGAATCCATCAATGAACCTCACTGAAGCTTTTTGCAATGGTGATTTGGACTGAAAATAGCTCTATCTTCAAAATCAAATTCCAAGTTTCTCCACTTTTTCTTAACTCAATTTCTGTTATCTTCCACCAAAATTTTGTTATGGCAGTTAGGAATCATCAGAAATGTTATATGCAATGGATCTAGAGTGATTTGCAGCCCAATGGAAGCCCATAATAGTCCAATCCAAAATTCACATTTTTGATTTTGAAGCTTTATGGAAATGGTGAAAATAGAGCCAAACAGCTTATGCATTGATCCATTCTAGTTACTTATGATGTAAGGAATGTGTGTGGACAAGATTGAGGCCTTGGAAATGAATGGATGGTTGATTTTGCATTTGTTGCTTAAAGATGAAGAAACCATAAATTTCCACATGTAAATGGCTTAAAACTTGATTTGTAATTTTTCCAATGTTATTAAAACATAAATTGGACTCAAAACAAGCACAAATATCACATGAATTGGTTCCAAAATGAATTGATTTGAATTAGCCCTTTTCAAGCTTCCTTTCATGAATTTTTCTTCAAGCATTCTCCAATTCAAGCCATATCAATGATCCCTTGAGGTTTGATTGACCAAATGACCCCATTTGGAGAAAATTTTAAGTTGGAAATATTTCCATTTGAAGTGTGCAAAGTGGTGTAATGGACCTATAGTGAAAATGGCCTATAATCTCACTTTTCCAAAATACCCTTGCCTTGCCAAGCTCATAACTTGAGTTCTACAACTTAAAATGAGGACTTCTAGAACTTTTTGGAAAGCTAAGATCATGAGTAACAACTTTCATGTTCACTTGAAGTTGAGGAGAAACATCCTTCTTGGTCAAAAATGGCATTGAAGTTGGTTGACTTTTGTTGACTAAAATCATATTCATCTGAGGACCTGTAACTTGTCTGCTTCAGAACTTGAGTTCTATAAATCCAATCAAGGACTTCTAGTACTCAAATTAAAGCTATGCACATGCTCTACAAGTCTCATGTTTATGTCAAGATGATATGAGGCTTGCATCTTGAGTTATGTGGTCTTAAAGTTAGACACTAAACCAGGGGATTTTACACTAACAAGCATAGCAATCCTAGCCTAGCAACTTCTCACACTCTTGAATCTTGTTGAAATGATCTTGGAATAATCTTTGGCGTGTCTCAACATAACGTCACATGATCATAAAGACTTGGAGTTGAGTCTCAATCTCCTTCAGTTCAACTGTTGACTTAGGGTTGACCAGGTGAAAACCCTAATTGCACCAATCTTGACTGTGGCTTCACACACTTGATATAATGATTGACATAAGCTTCAAGATGACCCTCAAGGTCTCCCATGAGTTATCACAATGTTCTCCACCCATAATCATGGATTCAAACTCATCTGACAATCTTCAAATTACCCCCAAGTTAGGAGGTACCCCACTCTTAACCATGCCCTCATCATTGAGCCTTAACACTCTTCTGAGGATAATAAGACCTTGATGACTTGAATATAACCCCTTGCACAACTCTAGAACCTTTGGCAGCCCCTTTCTTGATGAACACACCTCTTGATCCCCTGTTCATGGTAATGCAATGTATATGTTAATGCTAAGATGAATGCAACAACACATAAGCTAGGCTAATAAAGGTTAGGAAAATTTTGGGGTGTAACAATATGCCGTCTCCCAACATTGAGTTCCTTGTGTTTGAAGCAGAAGAGGAGGATGTTGAAGAAATTCCTGATGAAATTTCTCGATTGCTTGAGCACGAGGAAAAGACTATTCAGCCTTATGAAGATCCGGTGGAATTGGTTAATCTGGGTTCCAATGATGATAAGAAAGAAGTCAAGATTGGGGCACTGCTTCAGTCAAATGTTAAGAAGAGGATGGTAGAGCTTCTTAGAGAATATGTTGACGTGTTTGCTTGGTCCTATCAAGACATGCCTGGTTTGATACTGATATTGTGGAGCACCATTTGCCATTGAAGCCTAAATGTTCACCTGTGAAGCAGAAATCGAGAATAACTCATCTTGACATGGCTGTGAAGATTAAAAAAGAGGTTCAGATGAGTATCCTCAATGGGTGACCAATATTGTGCTTTTTCCAAAGAAAGACGGAAAAGTCCGAATGTGCGTTGACTATAAAGATTTGAATAAAGCAAATCCGAAAGATGATTTTCCACTACCACCCATTGATCTGCTGGTAGAAAATACTGCTAAGTCAATATCTTTTCATTTATGGATGGATTTTCCGGTTATAATCAAATAAAGATGGCACCTGAGGATATGGAGAAAACAACATTCATTACACCCTACAGAACATTATGTTACAGAGTGATGCCCTTTAGTTTGAAAAATGCTGGTGCAGCGTACCAGAGAGCTATGACCACTCTGTTCCATGATATGATGCATAAATAAATTGAGGTTTATGTGGATGATATGATTTGTAAGTCAAAAAATGAAGAAGATCATATTGAATACTTATTAAAGTTGTTTCAATGTTTGAGAAAGTTTAGGCTTCATCTGAATCCTAATAAATGTACTTTTGGTGTCTGTTTTGGAAAGTTGTTAGGCTTTATTGTCAGTCAGACAGGAATTGAAGTTGATCCTGGTAAAGTTAAAGCTATTCAAGAAATGCCTGCACCCAAAATAGAAAAACAAGAGGATTCTTGGGATGTTTGAACTATATCTCCCGATTTATATCCAATATGACTGCCACGTGTGCGCCGATCTTCAAGCTTCTCCGTAAAGATTAGGGTTGTGTTTGGACAGAAGACTGTCAGAAGGCTTTTGAAGGAATTAAAGAGCATCTTCTTGAACCTCCTATTTTGTCTCCTCCCGTGGAAGGAAGACCTTTGATCATGTACTTGATTGTGTTAGAAGAGTCTATGGGCTATTGTGTTGGGTCAATAAGATGAATCTAGGAGAAAAGAATTTTCCATTTATTATTTGAGCAAGAATTTCACCGATTGTGAGTCTCGATACTCACTGCTTGAAAAGACATGTTGTGCTTTAGCTTGGGCTGCCAAGCGCCTCCGCCAGTATATGTTAAATTGTACAACTTGGTTGATATCTAAAATGGATCCAATCAAGTATATATTTGAAAAGCATGCTTTAACGGGGAGGATTGATCGTTGGCAAATATTATTGTCAGAATATGATATCGAGTACCGAACTCAAAAAGTGATAAAAGGAAGTGTTTTGGCTGATCATTTGGCACACCACCTGATTGATGATTATCAACCTATTCGGTTCGATTTTCCTGATGAGGATGTGGTGTATCTAAAGGTTAAAGATTGTGAGGAACTATTACCTGAAGAAGGGCCCGAGCTTGGATCTCATTGGAGTTTGATTTTTAATGGAGTTGTTAATGAATATGGCAAAGGTATTGGAGCAATTATTGTTACCCCTCATAGTTCTCATATTCCTTTCACTTCCAGGTTGGTGTTCACTTGCACAAATGATGCGACTGAGTATGAAGCGCGTATTATAGGCTTGGAAGAAGCTATTGATTTAAGAGTTAAGATCCTTGACGTATATGGAGATTCAACTTTAGTGATTAATCATATTAAAGGGGAGTGGGGGACACGTCAACCTGATTTGATTCTTTATCGTGATTATGCAAGAAGGTTGTCAACTTTCTTCAATAAGGTTGAGTTTCACCATATACCAAGAGCAGATAATCGAATGGCAGATGCTTTAGTGACTTTATCCTCCATGATTCTTGTAAATCATTGGAATGATGTGCCAAAGATTGATGTGATGCGCCTTGATAGACCATCTCATGTGTTCACAGTTGAAGAGGTTGTTGATGATAAACCTTGATATTATAATATTAAATGCTTTCTTCAAAATCAAGAGTACCCACTTGGGGCATCCAAGAAGGATAAGAAAACTTTGAGAAGATTGACTGGTAGTTTCTTCTTGAATGATTATGTGATGTATAAGAGAAATTATGACATGATCTTGCTCAGATGCGTGGATAGACACGAAGCAGACATGTTGATGAAGGAAATTCATGAGAGATCCTTTGGTACCTATACCAGTGGACATGCGATGGCTAAGAAAATGTTAAGGGCATGTTACTATTGGCTGACGATGGAATCTAACTGTTGTAAATATGTGAAAAAATGTCATAAATTCCATATTTATGCTGACAAGATTCATGTGCCTCCAACTCCTCTCAATGTTATCTCTTCTCCATGGCCTTTCTCCATGTGGGGCATTGACATGATTGAAATGATTGAGCCTAAAGCGTCGAATGAACACCATTTCATATTGGTGGCCACTGACTATTTTACCAAATGGGTCGAAGCGACATCATATGCCAATGTGACTAAGCAAGTGGTGGTCCAGTTTATCAAGAACCAAATTATCTGTCGGTATGGTATTCTGAGCAAGATCATCACTGATAATGGGTCGAATCTGAATAACAAGATGATGAAGGAATTATGTGATGAGTTTAAGATTGAGCAGCATAATTCTTCTCCTTACAGACCCAAGATAAATGGGGTTGTTGAAGCTGCTAATAAGAACATTAAGAAGATCATGCAAAAGATGGTTGTTACATACAAAGATTGGCATGATATGCTCCATTTAGCTCTGCATGGGTATCGTACATCCGTCCGCATTTCAACATGGGAAACCACTTTCTCTCTTGTTTATAGCATGGAAGTAGTGCTCCCAGTAGAGGTTGAAATCCCTCCTATGAGAGTTTTGATGGAAGCTGAATTGTCTGAAACTGAATGGTGTCAGAGTAGATATGACAAGTTAAATCTGATTGAAGAAAAAAGAATGACGTCCTTGTGTTATGGTCAATTGTATCAACAGAGAATGAAGAAAGCATTTGATAAGAAGGTTCGACCTCGTGTGTTCAGAGAAGGCGACCTCGTGCTCAAAAAGATCTCGACATATACTACTGATTATAGGGGCAAGTGCCTCCTAATTATGAAGGCCCATATGTTGTTAAGAGAGCCTTCTCTGCCAGTGCATTAATTCTCACAACTATGGATGGTGAAGAGTTCACTCGTCCTGTGAATGCCGATGCAGTCAAGAAATACTTCGCCTAAAAAAATATAAAAGAACAACTCGCTAAGTTGAAAACCCGAAAGGGCGGCTTAGGAAAAAATGAGCGTCTCAGTGGATTGAAAACCCGAAAGGGCGGTCCAGGAAAAAATTAGAGACAAAAACAGAAATAATCATCCCGGTATTGAAAACTCGATATGGCAATCTAGGCAAAAGTTATGGATCATGGCAAGTAACGGCATCTGGCCAGTCTTGATTGTTTGAAGCAATATTTCTCAACTGAAGTCTCAAGCACAGTTGGAATTTAAAGTTGTTAGGGAGAATAATGGTCATTGTATTTCAATTTAGCCCTTTCCATTGTACTTACCATTTTTCAAACTTCGTAATAATCCATGGAGTTACACCATTTGCAGACTACCATCCTATCAATAAAATTCGGGTCTTTGTCCCTTTATTTGCAATTCTTATTTTGTTTCTGTTTATAGAATCTCATTTTTATTTTTGATGATGATTTTTGAAACAAAATGTGAATAATTTTTTAAATTTTGAAAATCATAAAAACATTTTTCTTTGATTATGAATATAAAGAGGAATGTCAACCGTAATGCCAAGATTGGTAAAATCTCGAAGCGCAAAGCTTAGCGTTTCCCTCAACGGAGTTTGTTCTAGTTGATTTTCTCCTCAATAGAGTTTGTTGATGTTTACCTCAGCAGGGCTGTTTCTTGCTCCTCTGGTAGAATTTATTGACAGATCCTCAGTAGAGTTGTGTTGAGGTTTCTCTAGTAGAGTTTGCTGATATTCCCTTAGCAAAGTTGTGTTCCTATGGATAACCAGACGAGTATTGTTCGATTTTCCACAGCTAAGTCTTGATTCAAATTTTTTCTAGATGAGTGTTTTTCCCTAATCCAGCCAAGTTATGGTCAGACAATTGAACAATTCTAAGGACCACCTCACTTTGATGTTAATACCCATGCAAAGATTTATCATTGTTGGTTCTCAGTAGAGGTTATACATTATTACTTTGAATGTTTCCCAAGCAAAGAGCAATGTTGCTTTCTTTTAAGAAGTGTTGACATTTCAGTCACCTGTCGGGTTTTCTCTTACCTTGTGTTAGGTATTGATTTAAAATCCCCCACAACTTGACATTTAGCTATGACGTTAACTTCTTTTTTACCCCGACAAGTCCAGGATGTTTTTCTCAGAGTAGCATAATCCTCAGGGAATTTTTTTCTGGTATCCCCAGAAGAGCTGTGTTATTCCCTAGTGGAGTTGTGTAGCTGTTTACATGATTACAATCCTCCAGCAAATCCATCATATTTTGTAGCAGATCTCTCCGAAGCAGATTTCATATGGATTTTTATTATCCCCAGGCAGAGTTGGAAGATTGGTGTTGCTATATTTTCTCCAACAGATCTTTCCTTCGAAGTGGAGTTCATCTTGTTGTTCCCTCTTGTTGGATTATCGATGTTTAAAGATTGATCTTTGGGTTTTCTTCCCAAGAAGTATCTCCATCTCCTAAGTAATATTTGAGCCTTGTAGTAGGATTTTTTCTCCTTTGATGGCTTTTTCTTATTTCTTGCAGAATTTCTTCATTTAAATTCCTAGCAGGATCTCTAGTGATTTCTCCAGCTTGTTGAGATTAGCCGAGTATTTCAGTGGTGTTGTGATGTTTTGTTAAACCTATGTTTATCCTTATTTGTTTGTTTTGTCAACATATTCATACCCATATACATTGCATGTGCATTCATTTTGTTGGGCATATCATGTTTTTGTTGCATTGTGCATATTGTATTTTTGTTGGTGCTTCCTTTCTCCAGTGTTTTCATCCCTGTGGAGTGCGTTTGTCCTCTCTCCATTAGAGTGTCGACCCCTAAGCAAAAAATACCTATCCTTTCTAATTCCCCACTGAGTTTATGCCTCGTGGAAGATGTTTGTTTTAGTTTTCCTCCCCAGCTTTTATCTGAATGGAATTGATCCTCGGTGAGATATTTCCTCATCAGTTTGAGTCTTATTTGACCGTTTCTCTCCAGTTTGTTCCTAGATTGAACTTTGGTCTTGTACATCGGTTGTTTTGTATTTTCTATGAGCTGTGAAACCTGAATGATGAGAAGGTATTTATTTCTCTCTTTTTGAGGATTTATTTTTCTCGTCAGAAATCAGTTATTAATCCCCATCAGAAGATGAAGATTTGATTTTTCCCAGCGGTGTTTTGATAACACTATTTTGGTAATTGTTTGTGCGAGTTCATGTGAAAGCCTCTTTATTTGAGCAGCTTGTGTGCCCCCATTAAGGTAAACCTCACCGGGTAACAAGTGGAAGCCTCTTTATTTAAGTAGTTTGTGTAATCTCCAGAAGTTTATTTGTATCTTCCCAATATGTGTTTGTTCTCTAGTTCATCTTCAGTAGTGAAGTTTATTGTGAAATGATGGATCCTTATCCGACCAGCTTTCCCATCAAATGGCATCTCTTTGGAAGAAGTTCCGCTAAGAAGTTTGTTATGAAATCGCCAACAGATGGTTATCTCTTCATTTGAGAAGTCTATTGTATGATTTAACCTGCTCATATCTCTTTTGAAGATCCCCGACAGAGCTATTGATCTCTAATCCCCAACAAATGGTTATCTCTTTATTTGAGAAGTTTGTTGTGTGGTTTGAGCTACCTAGTGACAGGTAGCTGATGATATCTTTCTTTTCCTACCCAGTGATAAGTAGTCGACATCTGTGATACCCTACCAAGTGACTAGTAGAAGGCATTCCTTGTGAGTTCATTGCCTTTATTTTTCACCTGGTGACGGGTCACCGGTAATGCTTCTTCACTTTTCGAGTATATTGCCTTTGCTTTACCCAGTGAAAGGTAGCATGTAATATTTCTCACCCCTTTTGGTTTGTTATCCTTTATTCTTGTCCAGTAACTGGTAAAAGGTAATCCTTCCTCCCAAACTTTTTGCCTTTATTTTTCTATCCAGTAACTGGTAGAAGGTAACATTTGTTTCTCTTTTGGTTAGTTACCATTGATTTTCTACCCAGTAACTGGTAGTTAGTGATCTTTCCTTGTGGTAATATTCCTTTTCCTACCTAGTAACAAGTAGTTGATATATTATTTACCCTATCCAGTAACCGATAGTTGGTAACCTTTCCCTTCAAGTTTATTACTCTCGCTAAACTACTCGGTAACCAGTAGTTTGCATTGTTTCTTTTCCTACCCAGTAACAGATAGTTCATTATCTCTCAACAAGTGGATTACTTTTACCCAGTAACTGGTAATAAGTAATGCATCTCTTTATTTTCTACCCAGTAACCGGTAGATGATAATTCTTTTATGTTTATTGCCCTTATTTTGTACTTAGTAACTAGTAGAAAGTATTTTACCTGTTCTCTTCAATCCGAGTACCTTCACCCAGTAACCGGCACTTGCTATCTCTTTCCCTGTTGAGTCATTTCCTTTCCTTTGTTGGAATAAGATCTTGCTCTTTTGGTTTTCCCCTGTGGAGTCTCTTTTCTTCTTTTGCTCCCCAGCATTTGTTTGTCTCCTGTGGCATTTTCTCCCCACAGAGGTCTTGTGTCTGCATATCATTAGCATAATCATATCATTTTGTGGACTCTTAGGGCCAAAAATTGGGTTTATTGTTATATTTAAGTCTCTTCTATCTGGTCGAGACCAATATGTCAATCTTCATATCTCCGGATAGAAGAAACTTAAATAGGGGTAGCTGTAATACCCTAATTTTTAACCCTAAGATGCCACATATCATTTGTATCTCATTCCAAAAACAAGATGACACCACTCCTTACTTGTATTATATTATTTCACTAACATCTAATCCAAATTAAAAAGCTTTTATTCCTCTTTTGTGTTTATACCTTGTAGGCATTAAGTGCATCTACCTTATCTCCCAAGTTAGGGTTTTTAATAATTGATCCTCAAACACTAGATCACAAAGGCTTGGACGTCAAAGCATTGCGTCTATGATGAAAAAAACTATAACTTGAGTATCCCTCAACTTCATCTAATCAAGATTATCTCAAGATTTGATCACTTGATTCATCAAGAAACTTCAAGGGTTCATGAGTTTGTTTCATGTCTTCTTCAAGATAGTTTCATCAAGATGTGAACTTAACCATCAAGTGTACTTCAAGACAACACTATTTCAAGGTCCTATGTGATTCATCATGCCTTAATTTGCAAGGAAAGTTCAAAAGATTCAAAGTTGATTCAAGTTATGTGACCTAATTTGGCAAGCCATTGATCCTATGGTCAAAAGTGCATAACTCTCTCATTTTTTATTCTATTGAGGTGATTCTTTTTGCCATGGACTCCTATCATCATCTCCAACAACTTCTTTGTACATGACAAGATCCAAATGTACTTGGAAAATCATCAAAAGTTTGAAAACATTATGGATCATTTAGGGTTTCTAAATGACTTTTTGTCATCCTTCAAAGGTCATAACTTCGTCAATTTTCACCATTTTGAATCTCATTCCTTTCCTACAAACAATCTTAAAGATGTTTACTACAACTTTGATTCAAATCTTGCAAGAGACTATTGGTTACTTTAAGGTTCTATATTTGAAATTTTCTAAGTATAAATTTCAATGAGTTTTTAACAATTTCAAAGTCACATAACTTTGTGATCATATGTCCAAATGGGAACTTTTTTAGCACATTGTAAAGATGGTGGAAAAGTATTTCAAATACAAAAGGAATGAGATTATATAGTCCTCTATATTGTTTTCCCCACGGATTTAAATTGGGTGACATGGAAATGAAGTTCTCTCCATGATCAGATTTTTGAATCCATTTAAATCAAATGTGAAGCCAGATTAAACCATGTTTTCATGCCAAATAAAGTTTAGCACATGCCCAAAGCTGAAAACGACTCATAAATCATTCAAATTGTTGCGTTTTGGCCAACTTGAAGTCACACTTCTATCACTAGCACATTCACATGAATTGATTGGTTCTGGATCCTTCTCACACGCTTGAGCACTCCATCACACTCCCTATAAGTAGAGCAACTCATTCCATTCAGTTTCCAAGCTTTAGAGAGCCAAAATCACTCTGTCACTATTGCACCAAAACACTCAATTGTGAGATTTCAAATTCACCATTTCCTTGTTTTCAAATCAAAATTCTCCACTGATTCTTGTTGAGTGAACTTCAGTGAAACTTTCCAAGTCTTTAACAGGTAGATTTACTCAACCATTTTCTTTAAAATCTTCACCACCTTGTAGTCCTTTCATCTCTGAAGCCCATGATTCTTCTACTTTCAAGTTTCGTGGTGAATTGAGCATTTCATCTTCATTTTAAGTTTTGCAATCTTCTTGTTTTTGCCAAAATTCTTCCTCTATGTTTTAAATTAATTCCGATGAATTACATATTTGGAAAGAGGAGAAGAAGACGATTTTATTGATACTCTTTTAGAGCTCCGAGGTTTCCAATTATTTTTATGATTCCTGCAATTGTTTTTGAAGGTCAGGAGGTTGAAGATGACGCGTTGGCATCATCCAACCAATGAGAGCGTGATACCTCCCTTGCCATAGTGTGTTTGATTTTTATGTGGACTTTGCATTTCTTGATCTAATACATTTGATCAACCATGCCAATTAATGAGGTTTGATCAAACGAATCATGTTTTATCTGATCGTTTTATTTTTAAAAGCTGATTGCGTGTGAAAATCATAAAAAAGACCATGGTGCGCTGTAATGTTGATCACTGGATCAGGTTACCTTAATAATCTGACTCCATCCAACGCTTCACATTAATTAGGCTTTTATTTCATTTTCTGTTTTTATTTTTTATTGTTTTAAACTTCAAAAAATCATAAAAAAATCCATTTTAAGTCCAAAAAATCTGAAAAAATTATTGAAAACCCTTTTTAATTTTCTCCTCCTGATTTCACCTTTTTTATAGTTTTATTTTTACTATTTGTTTTTTTAAATTATTTTTCAATATATTTTGAGTTTTGTTTTAAATGTTTAAAATGCTTTTATTACTCCAAAAATTACGAAATTTTTTGTCAATACTTGTTGACTCATATTTGATCTCTGTTTTTTTTTTGGATTTTTTATGTGGTGTTTTGATGCACCTTGTGTATTTCATCAATACAATCCAATTAATTAACCATTTAAAATTGCTTTGATTTGTTTTTTTTATTTTGTTTTTATTTGGTTCTGGCTTGGTAATATTTGGTCACACTTTGGGATCATAAATTTCACCAACATCAATGGAACTTCGATATTTATAGGTCAAAGAACCAAATCCATAAAAAATGGATCATTGATTTTGATGAGATTAGACTTAGATCTTCGGGCCAATTTGGTTTGTGATTTTTCTATCCATCTCCATCTTATCCCTTTCTTCTTTTCCTATTAAGTGATCATTAGTGACTCAAACTTATGTTGGAAGGCCCAACTATGATTGATCGTTGGTTTATGGTTCATTATGTTTGAAATTCATTGTTAGGAGGCTTTGATTTTATCAATCCTCTAATGAGTCTTCATTAACTTTTACCAAAGTTCAATGTTCCAATCATCATTGATCATTCTCATTGGGATTTCCCCCCCTCTTTCTTCTTCTTCTTTTTCTTTTGGTCGATGAAATCTATGGATTATGGATTGTTGGTTGTCAATGATGTTTAATCTGCATTATTTAAAATCTATGGATGAATGATCATTAATATAATTCTCCATACTTTGGAATAGTGATAGATTATCTTTGATTAATCGATAAATTTTTTGATTAAGATGAGATCACCACCTTCTTTTCTTTTCGTGCGATACTGCTTTCGGAGAGTGATTTACATATCTCTTCTCTAGCATACGTTGGCACTAACATTGTTATTGACCGGCCTCAGTTAGTCGTGGCTTCTATATAAACCCGATTACGATTGCTTAACATAGCGTTAAATTGTCCCGTAATCGAAAAATGATCATTTGTGACTCAAGCTTATGTTTGAAAGTCCAAGTATGATTGATTATTTATCTTAGGTCCATTACCTATGAAACTTGTTGTTAGGAGGCTTTGATTTTATCAATCCTCTAATGAGCTTTCATTAATCATGGTCTAAGTGCAAGAGTTAACCATCGCTGGTCATTTTCAACCATCGTTCTAACAACTAATCACTAACTCACTAACAATATCTTTGTATAAATTTTTGTTTATGTTTCCTTCTCGCTCCCTACCTTTTATTCTTATGCTCCATCATTATCATTTCCATATCATACTATTATTTCTGTTTCCTTTTTTTCTTTTGTCCACTTGGACCATATCTTTTTTAAAACACTAATAAAGGACTAAACCTCTAAAAAAACTTGGTGCTCTTAACTATGTGGTTATCTTCTTGGATCATTCTTAGACCCTTGGACTTAGATTTAGGACTTTGTCCCTATGCTTGGAGTATTGTGGATCTTGGCCTTTATTTAGTCCGCTCATTAGCTTATGCTTCAAATCGGATGGAATTCTTATTTCGCTAACTATAAAGTGTGCTACAATTTGGTTAGGTCCTTCTTATCTCTGGCTTTTTTTTTCTTTCTAGGGTAGTCATTTCATCTCATCCTCTTCTTAAATTTTCAAAACCTTCTTGGTTTTAAACTTCAAACCGTTTTCACAATAAAACCTTGACTTTTTTCAAGTGAATTTTTAAACTTTGTTTTCTTTAATAAATGTCAATCAATGTTAATCCTACTTTGACTAACTTCAAAAAGATATAAAAAACACTTCACCTCATTCAAACTTTCTGTGTCTTTTGTGCACTTTTCATTTTAAAACATTTTCATAAAGTTTAAACATGAGTCATTTCCATAGTTGAGATATAACTCTGCTATTCCCCATAGTATTAAGATGTTAACATTATCCACTTAGATGTTGAGTGATAGACTTGTTGATAATCCAAGAAAAATCCTCCATCTTTAGGTGATGCAAATGTTGTCTTATACTTGTGGGCGACTAGTCGTAGTTTTCTCCTTAAAATGAAGACTTGTCTTTACATTTAAAATCAATCAAAACCAACAAACTTTTGTTATTTGTACCACAAACTATGAGGTTTTGATCCTATATTGCACTTTGTGGGTACATAGGTATGAGGCGATAAGTCTCTCCAAACACAAATATCTTAAAAATAATTCTCTTCTCATCTCGCAAATCTCTTTTCAAATAAACCATTTTAAAACCAAAAAGCGTAAATATTTCAGAGGGCTCATATAGAGTACTATAGACGTTTTGGGTGCTAACACCTTTCCATTGCGTAACCAACCCCCTTACCCAAATCTTTGTTCTTTTTCTTGTTTTAGAACTCTTTGGTTTTGATCGCTCTTTTTTTTCTTTCCTTTTTGTATAAAATAAAAGTCCGGTGGCGGCTCTTGAATTTTGAGTTGAGTTAATCAATAACTTATACTCATAATTTTATTGCTACAACTACATTTAACAACAACATAGAGAAGTGTTCAAAGTGTTCAAGCTTAATATAACTTGCTTAAGCTATATGAAGGTGAAGAAGGGACACATGCGGAACGCGATGTCACAACATGTTAGTACGACATGTGGGCCTTACACAACAGGTCATTGCTGCTGCATTTTAGAAGACTTTCTGATCAAAGATTGGATAAGATATTATTGCTAATTGGCTTATTAATATGGTTAGGTAATTTGTTTTACAACTTAGGAAAGATTGACTCAAATTAAAATGAAGATTTAAATTTGAATTAAAATTATAACTGAAATTCTAGTATGCAGATTTCAGATGTCCCAAGAACATTTATCTCTGTTGAAACAAGGACGAGGATAGATCATGAACAATTTAAATTTCTTTAAATTGTGCCAATGTCATGACCAACGACATGACCTCTGTTGTGACCTCTGCATACTGACAGACCTATTTATCTAACCATTTAAATTATGCAGAATTGTAAATGTAGAAAGATAAATCACACAATGAATTGTTAACCCAGTTCGGTGCAACATCACCTACATCTAGGGGCTACCAAGCCAGGAAGGAAATCCACTATTAGCAGAATTAATTTAGAGTTAAACCTCCAGTTTACATCCCTCACTTAATCTCTACCCAATGTAATTTCAGCCTAGCGACACTCTAGTACCTGAGTATACCCACTCACTCCCCCTCAATCACACAACAATGATAGACAATTCAATACAGAATGACTGACTTTAGAAGAGACACTTCAAAGTCACAACACTTGGTTTTGCTTAACTGCTTCAACCAAGGACACTACACTCTTGCTTAAAAGCTTTGAATGAGACAATGAACTTAACAGTTCATACACAGTAACTAGAGCAATTATACTACATACATTTGCTTGGCACACAAGGAATCCAAAGACTCCTAGACAGGTGAAGAACAACCCTCTTCACTTATAATTATGTCTACCACAATGCATCATACAATGCAAAGGGTGACTTACAAAGTCATACACAACTGAATCTCAACCCTTATTCCACACTCTGATTTTTCTTAGTGTGAGTGCTTGATTTTCCCTTGCTTCTGCGCCTCTTTTTATAGCAATGCAGACTGGGCTTGGGTTGTACACATGTGGCATAAATTAGGTTTAACCAAGTTAAACTAATTTCCACAATTCAAGGAGCTTTCAATTAGGTCTTTGGCATTTCATGATACGCTCAGTACTGCCTAGAATCTCACCTTAGATAACTAGGTAACCGTAATAAGTCTCCTGAAATCTAGCCTGAGCTGTCTCACGCATTATACCAGAAAACCAACATGCCTGTTGTGCACGTCAGCTACCTGGTGTCATACACTTGATGTTATGACACTCAACATGACTTCCACTCTTCTGCATATTCTTCTTTACACCAGTCCTGGCTTCACCCAGTCTTCTGCAAAATAAAAGTAGGAACATTTATATTATAGTTTCCTAAAAGGCCTCCAAGATCATTTTATGAATGCCAATACAATCTGTACTTGTTCCTAATAACTCTCCTTGACCTGCACTTACTGATGAGGTATATTCAACATGATCTCATCAAACCAAAGCAACTCTGTCAAGAGATATACACTAGCAGCCTCTTCTGATGTCATACAACTTCTGCTAGCTCCTGATGCACCAGACAGTGATATCATGACATTGGTAATGACATCAGTGCAGGATTATGTTTTCCCAAAATTTAGCCAATCATAGAACCATGGACAATTCCGAGAATCATGGTACTAACAATCTCCCCCTTTGGCAAATTTTGGCTAAAACCACCAAACACATTTATTAGGGTAGCAGCACTAGTTTTCTCAAAACTATCTTGCTCCCCCTTACTAGTTGCAATCAGCAAGCAACTACACACCACTACTCTTTCCTTAGAGTAGCACTAGATAACAACACTTTACTCCCCCTTGTACATATATCAACCAGAGCTAAACTCACACACTGAATCAGAAGCATCATGCTTCAATGCAGGATTCAGTTGTCCTCCAGTCATCTCACAATGTCCCAAGAGATTCACAGGCTGCTTGATCCAACCAATATGAAGACTACACCACTGCAGCAACGCCACATCTCCTTGAGAATTCATATATGACTTACCATTTCCACAGAGATCCTCTTGCAGATCTCAGAGGAGAAAAACAGCAGCAGCTTCACGGATCACTACATTCCCTAGAGAAATATAGAGAGAACTAAACTCTCATGAAGCTTCCTCAAAGACACAATGTTAAGACACCCTGTCTGACATTACAAAAATTATTCTTAAGCACTTTAAGAAATAATTCTTTCATCCAATATCCTGCTTTATCAGTCAGACTGTAAGCACCAAAGCATGGACTACCTCTCCTCTGATCTAGATCCATCAGTAGCTGGGACACACAACCATGCTTCATCATGATGAGAAACACTCCTCCACAATAAGAACTCCTCATAGATTTATCCTCTGAACCTAGTCATTGGATCTTGAGTTCTTGCCTTATCTGAAGCTGCACCTTCAGGAATGACACTTTTTGTCATCACTAATTAAGGGATAATCAATTAAATACTTTCCAAGTAACAATTGATTTTTAATCCCCAATTTGAGACACGCCAATGTTGTTTCCTAGGCCAGTCATCACAGTCCTAGTTCAAACCAACATCAGTGGTCCAAGAGCCCAAGCTTACCTAAGGATCAACAAACTTTGTACAGGGCTCCACATCAGTAGCTACACATCAGACAGGTACACAACACCTCCTGTCATGCATAATCAGAACTCCCCCTAAAAGAGAGCACCCAAGCACATGAAGAATCATCTCATCATCTTCATATTCACACGCTCGTAGCACATGCACTTCTGCACCCCTTGGTTTTATAGACCACACCAAAACCAACCCTTATAGGAGTGGTAGTTGCAGGATAGACAACTATCTGTGAGTTCACTCATATTCATCTTAGAAACTCCTTCAAGATGTCTGGGTGAATGTCCTTCCAAATGCAGACAAGGCAAAACACTTGGATAGAGGCCCAAAACCTGATTTGATCCATTGATACCCAAAGACAGCACCAAGAGCATAATCATTGTTAAGTTCATTCTGAACAGTAACCCAATGTCCCAATACCTGGTATGACATTGAACGTATGACATTCCACTCTCCTAGAGGTATATAGTCACAAACTGCTTGAAGCCACAAGCAATCTTGAGACACAGCTCTACCATTGCAGCAACATATCCTAGATAGAAGTATACCTCCCAATACCAAGGATAACTAGTGCTCTATTTCCAGAAGTACGTGAATGGAAAACATAAGACTCATCTTCATGTCTTCAAGAGCTCGCTGTCGCTACCGCGAAAATAAGGTGTCGGCAAAACAGAAGAGTCGCCACCTTTCGTTATTTATCCCACAGAAAGGGAAAGGAAGCGATCAGAAAAATCCTAACGAAAAGGTATAAGATAAGGTCATCGCAACCAAATCTCTGGATTCGGGAGTCGGTTACGGAAGGGGAAGGTATTAGCACCCCTCACGTCCGTTGTACTCAACAGGATCCACACTTGTTGTGTTTATCTGACGGATTGACTTAACTATCTACCTATCAAGGCTGGTCTGAAAAAGAAAGGAAAAGGAAAAGAAAGGTGACTCGACAGAGCGTCGCTGCTCTGGGCCTACGTATTCCCTCGTGCAATGGGAAAGTCAGAGTCAATGTAGTTCGGCTAACTACGGGTGGAGGGAAGGTTGCTCGCCAAGATATAGCATCTTGTGCCTACGTACTCTCAACAGGCTTGAGAGATCAGAACTAACGTAGTTCGGAATAAAAAGGGACACTAGTTTGTCTTTTTTATCTGAGTACGGTTAACAAACAGTTCCAGCAGTTGGTGTATACAACTTGACCATTGGAGACTTAGGCATTACCGTTTGCGGTAGAACTAAGAGTTAACAATGCTCTTTTTCTGAAAAGATTTTCCTGATTGGAATACCCCAAAGGGCAAAATGATTTGAATGTTTGTTTTTTGTCTTTTAGAGAAGAAGTGTTTTTTATGGATGTTTGTAGTTCGTACTGCACTAGAGACTATGACTTAGGAGTGAATGCGTCGCATGTCACCCAAAGGTTACCATACTAAACATCCTGATTACTGGAAGGAAACCCTCCAATAAACCATTTCCTAAGTGGCTTAAGGCTCGTAACGTACTGTACCAACTTGCCTTTATTACGTATTTTACTGTTGTTTTTTGAGATGAGAAAGACAAAGAACTACAGGGGAAACTGAAATTCTACTGTTGTCATGCAATATGGTCCTAGGGTTGAGTTTGATACAAGGAACTCCTAGATGTTATCATGCAAAGGTTTCAACCTAAAAGTTTGTCATCACTTCCTTAAATAAGAAAGTGAGAGTCCTAAGGGAACATGCGAGTGGGAAACAGAAAAACAACTGCCAAAATCAGTAAAGCTGATAAAATAGAAAAGCAAGCAGTAAAGATGCAAATGCAATGCAACAATACAAGCAGAGGGAGAAACTCAACCTCTAAGCAAACAAACAAAGAGAACAGACAAAAACAGACAAGCAAAGGTAGGGTCACCTCAACCTTTTAATGCAAACACATCAGATAGAAAGAAAAAAAAACACACAGGCAAGGGGAGGATCACCTCAACCCTTAATGCAAGCAAGCAGAGGGAGACCCACTCAACCTCGTAATGCAGTCATGCACCTACACTTAGACTACCCTAAACATGAGCTACCCTAATGCAACACACCACTCAATCATGAATAAAGGAAAGGAATTATGACAAATAAGGAATCCATTCCACAAGTAATCAAACAAGGAATCTATCCTAAAGAATGGAATTGATGATGGGATGCATGATGTATACCAAAGGTATCCACCATGATGTTCAACCAATCATGGATAATCAAGAAATGAGGTGATACATGGTGTATACCAAAGGTATCCACCATGATATTCAACCATTCAAGGGAGATTAGAAATTAAGGGAAGCATGGTGTATGCCAAAGGAATCCACCATGACACTCTATCATTCATGGGAGATTGAAATGAAGGGAAGCATGGTGTATGCCAAAGGCATCCACCATGACACTCTACCATTCATGGGAGATTGAAATGAAGGGAAGCATGGTGTATGCCAAAGGCATCAACCATGACACTCTACCATTCATGGGAGATTGGAATGAAGGTAAGCATGGTGTATGCCAAAGGCATCAACCATGACACTTTACCATTCATGGGAGATTCATCTTCCTAAGAGGCTTCAAGAGGAACCCTAAGGACTAGTTAAGGATCACCTAAACTAAAAGGAGCTATGCACAATCTAAGAACTTAGGGATCACCCTAAATATGTGTCAGCCTATATACTAAAGGTTAATGGGAAGATTGGATGCTTAAAGTTGGCTAAAAGTTCATTTATTAGGCCAAACTATGAGAAGGTGCAAGTTGAAACATGTAAACATTGGTCAGAATGTAAAATGTGGGAAAAAAATATGAAATCAACTCTAAAAATTCTAAGAAAAATCCTAGAGGATCCTAAATGTGTTAGGAGTCTATGGTTAAAGTTTCAAGTCAAAGCTCTATGCCTAAGGGCACTAACGGAAAGCTAAACCAAGATGTATGCTATGGGAGATTCAAATGGGGAAGGCTCTAAAGATGTACTCTAAAACCTATTCAAATGGAATCTAAATAAAATTCAAGAACAATATTACAATATTCTACAATGTATCAATATTCACCATACAAAAAATCAGAAATTAATATGGATTATTGAAAGAGAAAGAAAATCACAAAGCATGGCATGTCATTTTTTCACTTATTAAAAACACATTAAAAGAGAAAATATGAAATTAAATGAAAAAGAAATGGAAAATCAAAACCAAAATATGATAAAATTCTACACATGTTAAACTACCTACATGATTTTTCTCAAGATTTATTGACATCTTTTAATATTTTTTCTGAATTAAAATCAAACAGCTATTAAAAAATTAATAAAAGAAAATGAAATAAAAAGGGAAATACAAGGGTGGTGCAGGAAGTAAGGGATCCACATGTATTATTGCTTGGGTCGTGCAAATGGGGGTGTGGATAGTGCATTGCCTTAAGCCCAGATGAGAAATCAGCGTTTTGCCATGGGACAAGGGTCATTCGCGAAATGCCTCACAGCCGCAGGATGAGCATACGAAGTCATGGATTCACGCGATCGGACGGTCCTAAATACGCCTGGCAATTTTTGAATGGCAAAACGGAGAAATCCTGCGCGCGGTGGGGGGCGGTGGTGGGACTTGTTCCGGTCATCTTCTACCTCTAGCCAAAAAATCCAGCTTTCTTATTTCTTAACCAAAACAAGATTTTCTTGAACCAAACTTGTGTATTTTTTCGTGTAGAATCCAAATATGTAATTTATTTCCACTTTCCTCCATTAAAACTCAAAAATCATGAACATCCAAGAATCACTCAAGAATTTCCAACTTTCACAAAAACTAAAATTGATGATACTAATCTCTTCCTCTCACTTCCTACATCAATACCCCATGTTTCTTTTCCATTTTTATTCAATAACTAGAGAGAAATGTGAACAACAAGCTAAGGTGTCATTTCAAAAATTGTCATGAATTCTAACCAAACTAATCCTTAAAGCTTCTACACACCTTAAGGATCATAATTATGTGAAAATGGCGTAACAATTCATCAAGAACAGAGTGTATGGATAAAAAATAAGAACCTTGTTTGGAGCTTCAATGGTGGCTTGAGATGTTGTTGAAGCTTCAAGAAAAGTGTCCAGAATCATTCCATAATCATCATTGAAGCTTCTACAATGTTCAATCTTGCTTGAAAATGTGCCAAACTCCAAATTTGAAAATCAATTTTTTCACCACTTTTCTCCATGGAATTCTGTTGTAACTACCTCCAAAATCAGTTGTTTTCTGTTAGGAATGATTAGAATGTTATACTTAATGGATATTGAATGATTTGCAGCCCAATGGAAGCCCATAATAGTCCAATCGAAAGTTCACATTTTTGATTTTGAAGCTTCATGGAAATGGTGAAAACCGAGCCAACAAGCTTGTAATTTGATTCATATCAGTTTCTTATGATGCAAGGATCATGTGTGGCTGAGATTGATGCTCTAGAAATGAATGGATGGTTGATTTTGCATTTGTTGCTTAAAGATGAAGAAACCATGACTTTCCACATGTAAATGGCTTCAAACTTGATTTGTAATTTTTCCAATGTTCTTAAAACATCAATTGGACTCAAAACAAGCACAAATATGACATGAATTAGTTCCAAAATGAATTGATTTGGATTATCCCTTTTCAAGCTTCCTTTCATGAATTTTTCTCCATACATTCTCATTTCTAAGCCATGTAAATGATCCCTTGAAGTTTGGTTGACCAAATGACCCCATTTGGAGAAACTTTCAAGTTGGAAAGATTTCCATTTGAAGTGTGCAAAGCTGTGAAATGGACATATAATGAAAATCACACGTAATCTTACTTTCCCAAAATACCCTTGACTTGTAAGTCTCATATCTTGAGTTCTACAAATCCAAATGAGGACTTCTAGTACTCTTTAGAAAGCTAAGATCATGAGGAACAACTTTAATGTTCACTTGAAGTTGAGGAGAAACTTCCTTATTGGTCAAAAATGGCATGGAAGTTGGTCGACTTTTGATGATTAAAATCACATTCATCTAAGGACCTGTAACTTGTCTGCTTCATAACTTGAGTTCTATAAATCCAATCAAGGACTTCTAGTACTCAAATTAAAGCTATGGACATGCTCTACAAGTCTCATGTTTATGTCAAGATAAGATGAGGCTTGCATCTTGAGTTATGTGGTCTTGAAGTTAGACACTAAACCAGGGGATTTTACACTATCAAGCATAACAACCCTAGCCTAGCAACTTCTCACACTCTTGAATCTTGATGAAATGATCTTGGAATAATCTTTGGCATGTCTCCACACAACATCACATGATCATAAAGACTTGGAATTGCGTTTTAATCTCCTTCAATTCAACTGTTGATTTAGGGTTAACCAGGTGAAAACCCTTATTGCACCAATCTCTGATGTGGCTTCACACACTTGATACAATGACTTGCATAAGCTTCAAAATGACCTTCAAGGTCTCCCATGAGTTCTCACAATGTTCTCCACCCATAACCATGGATTCAAACTCATCTGACAATCTTCAAATGACCTCCGGGAGATGGAGGTACACCATTCTTAACCAATTAACTTCTTCTGACGAGCTTTGCCATTCTTCTGATAATGATAAGCACTTGAAAGCTTGAATATAACCCCTTGAATAAGCTTAGACCTTTGATATCCCTCTCTTGATAAGCACACACATCTCAATCCCCTATCAATGGACTATGGTATGCAAATGCTAATGCTATGAATGTAATGATAAATGCAATGAAACAAAAGCCAGCTAAAGCAAAAAGTTGGGGAAATTTTGGGGTGTAACACTCACTCCCTGTTCAACACACCTGCTGAACGCATTCACTTATTGCTTGAACCATAGGTAACTAGTACACTCATCAGACATAAGCTCCCCCCTATGTTTTATAAAATTTACTCCAAGATCACCACATTATCTCTCATGCCCAACTCCATGCTTATACTGCTCCACTTGTTTCTGGAGTTACCACTCCTCCACAAGACTTCTGGACTGAACACCTCATAATCCAAGACATTCTTTCCTCATCATTCTCCCATATGATAAGTTAGAACACTTCTGGTTTAATTGATGAATATTCACATCCATATAAATCATCATAATCCAGATGCAATGAACCACTCTAGTCTTGTACAAAACCTTCACATCATACTCCAAGACAATCCTTCTACCTCATCATTCTCTCGTATAACAAGATAGAGTACTTCTTAGTCAGAATGTGAATCATAAGTTCCATAACAGATCTTCAAGTCCAGCAAACAAAGTGATGTTCTGACAGACATCATCCATTAACCACTTGGACTTACTATCTGAGCAGTAATCCAATATGAGGATCTTCAGAGAGCACAACTCCACCAACTTGATCAAATACCTCTCCAAACGAAGGTAATCTTCCATACACAACTTAGGGCTTCTACCACAAGCTCTAATATATGAACAGAACCAGATCCTCCTTTGGTATTCAACCAACTAACCTTCTGCACAAGAGTAATTAGTTCCAAGCATGAACAAACCTAGCACCTTCTTTGGTCTTCAAATACTACCCTTCTGCACAAGAGTAGTTTTCTGAGGCCCACTGCTTACATAACCAAATGCCACTGTTTGGTTACTCAGCATCTTTCAGAGCTCTAGAAAATCTAAGCAAGCTTGATTTTCACATCCTACATGCTCCAAGGCAGCTTAGATACACCAAGACTTGGACCTGTAACACCTCCTTCTTCATACAGCTCCTACAAACTGCATGAGATAGTATCAATTCCACTCATACCTAGGAAGATCAACTTATCTTCAATTGATGTACCACAACATACATTGAGGCCTTAAAGTTACTCCTGGGTGTCACAACATCTGATAAGACATTCTGATGATGAATTCAGTCCTTCATTATGCCATTTAGAAGAGCCTCATCATTACTGATAGCAAGTTTGAGTAGACAGTCTGTATTCTGCAATAGCTACCTTGAGATGCATTTGCTCCAGAAAACTACTCTTTAGAGAAACCAAGTGCGCCAAGGCTTGATTCTTTTAGGGAGGAAGGATCACACAAGTCTTTACAAAAGGATTCCCGCTTTCCTTAAGTATAGACTTCTTCAGAAAATCAAAGATAACTGCCACTTATCCTTGACCTCCAAGCTGAGCAAGATCTCATGCTCCCATGTACTTAGATTAGAAATAAACTGACCCAAGTAGAGCTACCAGCACCATCTTCTAGACCAGTTTCTTGCCAAGAAACTTTCTAAATAAAGATCATAACTTGATCCAAGACGAATGTCTTCATCTTTACTTCCACCAGCACTTCATTCTAGTCTTAGTTTCTTGGCAGTAAACTTACTAGAATAAGGTCAGATCCTACCACACAAGTGTATGGTACCAAGATCATCAGCTATATCTCCTTTGATATAGTGAATCACTCCTTGGATCAACATAATTCTGCACACTCTCTACTGATTGAATGTCTCAACATTTGGTTGAACATCAGATTCTTGAAGTAGATCAAACAAATAAGAGGCCTTATGCTTGTGCTGTAAAATCAATCCTTCTCTGAACTTCAGCAATCTTGAACTTCATGGATAACCAATTAAATACGTGTGTAGTCCACAAATAACAATTGATCTTAAATCCACACAACTTCAAGTATACCAAGTCTTAAACATCAAGGCTGCCACCCTTGACTCAACCTCTCTATGACTTCCTCTGCTGATAGAATCCTTTGCAGGTCATGAGTGGTGAAAATAAATCACCTCCCACACAACAGAGCAGCCCAAGCATACAAGCAACAGCTCAACAAAATAGCATCCAGCAGGATCCACATTTTGTAAGACCAATCAGAGCAGTAGAGACCACCACCATCTTGCAACCATATATCAGCTTGTATATAGGCCAGTCTTCTCCCAGGACTACTAGAGTTCTTTTATCAGAACAATATGCAGCGGATCCACCAAAAGAATATCTTCAACATGCCCTAAATAAGATGTTAGAACATCTTATAGGTCATCACACAGAGGTAGCCACTCCTCCTTTGGCAACCTTTTAGCAGATGATAGAAGCTCCTATATCAGAAGGCACAACAGCAGATACACAGAATCCTTGGCAACTTCCTCCTAAACTCCATAAGCAGCAGCTCACATGTTTAGAATGATCAGCAACTCAACTGTAGCTTCTCCTTGTTTAAACAACCAGAAAGTATCTCCCAAGATCTCATCTAGAACAGACAGGATTCCTGCTCTGATACCAATTGAAATTCTGGTATGCAGATTTCAGATGTCCCAAGAACATTGATCTCTGCTGAAACAAGGATGAGGACAGATCATGAACAATTTAAATTTCTTTAAATTGTGCCAATGTCATGACCAACTTCATGACCTCTGTTGTGACATTTGCATACTGACAAACCTATTTATCTAACCATTTAAATTATGCAGAATTGTAAATGCAGAAAGATAAATCACACAATGAATTGTTAACCCAGTTCGATGCAACATCACCTACATCTGGGGGCTACCAAGCTAGGAAGGAAATCCACTATTAGAAGAATTAATTTAGAGTTAAACCTCCAGTTTACACCCCTCACTTAATCTCTACCCAATGCAATTTCAACATAGAGACATTATAGTACCTGAGTATACCCACTCACTCCCCCACAATCACACAATAGTGATAGACAATTCAATACTGAATGACAGACTTTAGAAGAGACACTTCAAAGTCACAACACTTGGTTTTGCTTAACAACTTCAACCAAGGACACTACACTCTTGATTAAAAGCTTTGAGTGAGACAATTAACTTAACAGTTCATACACAGTAACTAGAGCAATTATACTACATACAATTGCTTGGCACACAAGGAATCCTAAGACTCCTAGACACGTGAAGAACAACCCTCTTCACTTACAATTATGTTTACCAAAATCCATCATACAATGCAAAGGGTGACTTACAAAGTCATACACAAATGACGCTCAACCCTTATTCTACACTCTGATTTTTCTTAGTGTGAGTGATTAATTTTCCCTTGCTTATGCGTCTCCTTTTATAGCAATGAAGACTCGGCTTGGGCTGTACACATGTGGCATAAATTAGGTTTAATCAAGTTAAAATAATTTCCACAATTCAAGGAGATTTCAATTAGGTCTTTGGCATTTCATGATATGCTCAGCACTGCCTAGAATCTCACCATAGATAACTAGGTAACCTTAATAAGTCTCCTGAAATCTAGCTTGAGTTGTCTCACGCATTATACCATAAAACCAACATGCCTATTGTGCACGTCAGCTACCTGATGTCATACGCTTGATGTTATGACACTCAACATGACTTCCACTCTTCTGCAGATTCTTCTTTACACCATCCTTGGCTTCACCCAATCTTCTGTAGAATAACAGTAGGAACAATTATATTATAGTTTCCTAAAAGGTCTCCAAGATCCTTTTATGAATGCCAATACAATCTGTACTTGTTCCTAATAACTCTCCTTGACCTGCACTTACTGATGAGGTATACTCAACATGATCTCATCAAGCCAAAGCAACTCTATCAAGAGGTATACACTAGCAGCTTCTTCGGATGTCATACAGCTCCTACTGCACCAGACAGCGATGTCATGACATTGGTAATGACATCAGTGCAGGATTATGTTTTCCCAAAATTTAGCCAATCATAGAACCATGGATAATTCTGAGAATCATGGTACTAACAATAACCAATCATATCTTGTTGGAGAGATTTATGGATTATATAATATCCAACAAATTCTGCATTAATTTTGGACGAAATTAAAGCTGATACCCTAGGAGAAAACCCCAAAGCTATTATGCTATATAAGGAGCGCAAACCTACATTGGAAATCAGAAATTCAAATTGAGCATTTTATAGTGCTTGGGATTACAAGATTCCTTGTTATTTTATGTACACCACACTATGTTTCTATAACGTGGCATAATGTATGTTTATCTAGTTGAGCTGTATATTCAACATCTTTATGTACAACTCTATGTTTCAGTAATTTGGCATAGAAGGTTTATCTAGTTGATTTTTAATATTTGAAATTGATAATTGGGTGAAACACCAATCACTAAGGTTTAGTGGTGTTGTACCCCAAAATTTGACCAACCGTTTCTCACAATTTGGCTTGTGTTTCGTTTCATTTGCATATCATTTATCGCATACTACGCATTTTGTTAGTCGGAGTGATTTATCGGGATTACAGCCTCTTTTCTCGCGTTCCAGGCAATTTAAACCAATTCAAATAAGGAGATTTATTTCGGAATCGAGTGGAGTTTGTCCTCATTCTGTTGGTCTAGTGTGCTGGTATTTTCGGTGACATTTCGGTGGTCGCCTTCTTACCGTTTTATTTTGCTGCATTTTTGTGACTTTTATTTCGATTTACTGTTTTTTTTCTTTTTTTCTTTCTTTCCAATATAATATTTTGTATATGTTTTTTTTTAAATTTTATTTAGAGAATCAAACTATTTTTATTATAATTTTAGAATAGGTTTTATTATATTTTAAATAGAAATAGATTTTTATTTTAGTTAGAATAGTTTTTATTTATTTATTTATTAACTTGTTAAAAATAGTTTATTTTTAGATTATAGATTTCATTAAATTTAAATAGTTTTTAGATATTGATTTCATTTTAGAGTTTTAATAGTTTTTAATTTTATTAGAAATGGTTTTTAATTTAAACAGATTTAATTATATAGTTTAGAAATAGCTTTTTAGTCAAATAGAATTTAAATTTTAGTTGTTTAATTTTAAATATTTAGAATTAAGTTAGGGATAATTATTATTACTTTATTAGTTAATTAGATTAGAATTATTTATTGTTAGTTTAGATTAATTTTATTTAGTTAATTAGGAGTTTAGTTAATAGGATTTTTTTAATTAAGTCAGTTTTTTGAGTTAACGTTTAATTAATACATGCTTTAGGCTTTAATAGTCATCATCTTTTATCATCAGCATTAGTCACAAATTAGTATTTAATTAAGGTCTAAACAACACGCCACTTGTCAAAAATCTGCATATATAGCTACTATTCACTTCCTTCTCTCAGCAGCCTCCAATCCCTAGCCGCCCACCTCCAAGCCTCAATCTTCATCATCCAAACTCAACTCATAAACTCAACCCAGCGCTTCCTTTCCTTCATCTTCACAACATCATCACCAGTTCATCTCCTCTATTAATACCAAACCTTCAAACAGAACCTCAAACCTCCGCAAAACCATCGTGAACATCAAACTTCCATAAACATCAAAACTCCTTCAATCAACCCACCGTTAACACATCCATCAACTCATCACCTCAATGAAAACCCATTGTTAACCCTAATCCTTTTCCTCAGCCTTTCTTCCAGATCCGCAACAATCCGTACGAATCCTTTCATCTCTGCACATCGACCAAAGTCAAACCATAAACCGTGATACATCACCTACATCACTTCCATTTCCAAACACCATAAACCATTTGAACTCAGCTTCGATTCACTACCGTCCTCAGCTGAAACCTACCGAAAACCACAAACCATCACCACCAAATAACAAATTTTTCAACCCCCATCCTCACACCATTAACAAACTCTCACTCCAAACACAGAGAGTGGGATGAGCGAGATGGAGGCGAAGAGTTGATTTTTAAGCCAAGATTAGGGAGAATCTCTTTGTCCTTTGAGTGAGTTTGAAACAGTGGTTGAGGACCAAGAATGAGAAGTTGGACGAAGGAGGACCCTTTGTTTTGCTGTCTTTTTTTGTGCTTTTTATTTTAATTTTATTCAGTTTGTTTTGGGCTCATGAAGCCCATGAACCGTGCTTCTAAACCTGCACCCGCTATCCATTTTGAGCCACCCTATTCTTCTTTTTTTTTTTTATAACAAAAATTGTTTATCTTTTTATATATATATATATATATATATATATCATTTTTTGTTTATCTCTCTCTCTCTCTCTCTCTCTCTCTCTCTCTATATATATATATATATATATATATATATATATATATATATATATATATATATATATATATATATATATATATATATATATATATATATATCATTTTCTCTTTTGTTACTGGGATTTTTTTTCCTATCTTCTATCCGTTTTGGTTGATGAAGAGATTTCCTCGATTCTCCTTCAAATTATTGATGAGAAATGAAGGATTCGAGACCTACTTTTTCTCTTCTCTCTCGTTTTCGACTTTATTTCATTTCATCTGTTTTGGTCAATGAAGAGATTTCCTCGATTCTCCGTCAAATTATTAATGAGAAATGAAGGATTCGAGATCGAATTTTTCTCTTCTTTCTCATTTTCAACTTTATTTCATTTCATTTATTTTGGTCGATGACGACATTTCCGTAATTCATTACCAGTCAAATTATTGATGAATAATGTTGGATCCGAGACCACTTCTTTCTCTCCTCATTTCTCTTCATCTCTCGATTTTATTTTGACTTTCTGTGATCGATGAAGTCTTGTATCCGCAAGACGAGATCCCACTATTTTTGGTCTGTGCGACACGATTCAATTGGAGAACGATCCTCAATATCGTTTCTCTATCTTGTCCATAGCACGGAAATTAATACGCGGCCTCTTAAAGTTTGACTTCCCTTATAAGTCAAGCTATGACGGTTTAGCGTCACATTGGTCCCGATTCGAAGTATCATCAAGGATCAAAAGAGGAGAAGATTGGAATGGAGCTTGCGCACAATGTCAAGGGTCAACGGAACCACTCCGTTCGGTAACATCTTTCTAATTCAAGTCTTTTAATCAACCGCCGAGCGTTGTGAGTTCTAAGCATAAATACGTGAGAAATGATGAGTGGGGGGCCTCCTTTCACTCGTCTAGATTTTTTAGTGTATACCCTTTGGGTAATATGCGACGCATTCACTCCTACGCCTTAGGTTCTAGCGTGTGTGTCCCGAGTTCCTTCCCGTTTAGGCGTGTTAGGTCTGCCTCCTCTTTTCCATCGCCCCCGTGCAATCGAAATTCTTTTTCTCTCACCCCCGTGCAACCGAGACTCCTTTCGCTCGCATCCTGGCGATTGAGATCCCCTTTCTTTCCCTCCATGCAATCGAGACCCCCTTTTTTCTCGCTTTGGTGCGATCGAGACCGTTTTCCGTAGTTAGCCGAACTACGGCTGCTCTGATCTCTCATATCTGTTGAGAGTACGTAGGCATAGGATTGTGATAATCCTAGCAAGCACTTTTCCTTTTTCCCCTTATAGGTAACTCGTACCTTTAACCCAATGACATGCTACGTCCGTTCTACCACAAACAGGTAACGCCTAAGTCTCCAATGGTTGAGCAATAATACACCTAACGGTTAGAATGCGTATGCTAGTATTGTCAACCTCTTCTCTCACCCCCGTGTGACCGAGAACACCCTTTCGTCCCGTAGTTAGCCTGAACTATGTTTTGCTCTGATTTCTCATACCAGACGAGAATACGTAGGCACAAGACGCGATGTCTTAGTGAGCAATTCCCCCCGTAGTTTTCTGAACTACGTTGACTATGACTTTCTCAGATAGCTCAAGGCTCGTAACGTACGACATCAGTTAACCTTTATTACTGTATTTTCATTTGTTTTGAGATGAGAAGAGAGAACAGGCTCAACTAAGAGGAGAATATCAAGTCCTAATGTTGTCATGCCAAGGATTCATCCTATGGTTAAGGTTTGAAACAGGGAACTCCTAGAAGTTATCATGCATAGGCTTCAACCTAAAGTTCTAATCATCACTTCCTTATCAAAGGAAGTGAGATTCCTAGGGGATCATGTCAATGATAAACAGAAACAGATAAAGCATCAGCTTAAACAGTAAACAGTAAACAACTGTAAAATGCATGCAATGCAAGTGAGGGAGGAAATGTGTGTGGGACATCAGCCTCCATAAGCTCATCTCAACCTCAAGCCAGATATGAATAACTGCAATCATACAGAGGAAATAACATGCTATCAAGCAAGATAGAATAATAACTGCAATCATGAAATAAAAATAAAATGCCATCAAGCAAACACAAACCACATGGGCAAGGGAGCAGGGCTCTACCGAATACCCGCAAGCAAAGCCACACAGTAACAAGCAGAGGGAGCAACTCAACCTCTAGTGCAATCATGCTCCTAGCTTAAATCGATCTAAATATGAACTTATTCTAATGCATCAAGCAAATCACACAAGTCACATCAATACATTTGCACAGAAAGAAAATAGACAGTCAAGAAAGAGATCAACAGCTTCTACAGCTCCACAGCAAAGCAATCTTTTGACAGCAGTTCAATCCTCAGTCTTCTACTGCTCTTCAAGGCTCTCATCTTCAATAGCAAGTATCAACTTGCTTTTCCCAGCTTCTAACACATCCACATAAGTATCAACTTATCCCTCTCCTTCAACTTCAAGCTTCAGCTCTCCAGTCAACTCCACCTTCAGGCTTCACTCCTAACTGCAAGTATCAACTTGACTCCTTCAGGCTCTTAATGTATCATCATAAGTATCAACTTATCCTTTATTCCTCAAGCCTCAGCTCTTCACTCAATCTCAATTGGATCTTCTTCACAAGTGTCACCTTGGTCTTCAAGCTTCAGCTCTCTTTGCTTTACCAGTATCAACTTGTCTTTCTTCATCTACAAGCCTTAGCTCCTCAGCATAATCTTCAAACACAAAGAAGTATCAACTTCATCCTTCAATCTTCTTCAAGCAAGGAACTCCATCCTCTAACAAGGGAGAAAGATTCATCTATCAAGAGCAAAGTTTGGATGATTGGTAGCAGAGTGAAGACCAAAGGTCACTACTAAGCCTCCTATCATCAGAGAAAGGGACCCTCAAAGGTTCTACCAACTTGTAGAGAGCCACACATCCTACCAAAGGAGGGATGAGGCCTTTACAAGGGGACCTTACATCACAGGTAAGAATGGAAGTGATCAACATCTTCCATGTTTATGAAGGAAGAGAATCTATCTAGAAGCTCTGCCTACAATACCCTAATCTTAACACCTAAACAAAACTACACCAAAAGAAGGGAAGATCTTCACATCCAAGCCTGTTCAAGCAATCCAATGCATCTTCAACTTGCCTTCAACATCATCCAAGAACAAGCAAAGCAGCACCCTAATCTAAGGGAACTAAAGATGTTAATCTAGTTGAGTTAGTGCATTAGAATCATCTAAAACTAGCACTTATACTAAAATCAAGCAAAAATAGTAAAATACCTTGAAAAATCCTGCCAAAATTCCTAAGGGACCCTAATTCAATCATGAATCTACCCTACAAAAATCAGAGGTTGAATCATCCACCAAGTCCTAAAAATACAACCTAAACCACAAGGTATCAACCATAAACCCTAAAAATGGAGCTTCTAAAGGTTTCAACCTAAACTACCACTTATGTTCATCACAAAAAATGTGAGAAAAATCTATGGGGAGCATGCATATCTATGCTAACTACTCACAAAAAATCAAGATCAAAATCATCATCACATGATCAAACCAAATTTTACAATATCAACCATCAAGCATGATTATTTTAATATCAACTAAAATGTAAAAATTCCCATAAAATCAGAAAATGCCTGAAATAAAAATATTTTTTATCTAAACAATACTAGACCCTATCATGAATCCAATGCAAAAAGAATGGGATCAATTGAATCATTTTTCCATTTTTTATGAATTAATCACTAACCATGCATAAAATGAAAAAATAATATGAAGATCCAAATAAAATGATAAACACACGGTGCAGATAGCAATAAAAATCAGTTCATTATAGCAATTGGGCCATCAGGGGGGTGTGGTTATCAGTTATTTCACAAAGCCCAAAATCAGCTAATTAATGAAACGCATCGTTTCATTAAGTTCAGAGTCCTTCACAAAATGAGAAGCACGCGTGGCCGTTGGATGAGGTCCTTGGTCCAAGTCAAACCTTGATCTGATGGCTATCAAGTCATCTCCTTCATTTCAAATCTCTGCAACTCAGGCCACCTGCGCGCCCAAAGTCACCGCCAGTGACATTCTCCGGTCATCTCCCTCAACCCTAACTTTCTCCACATGCCTCCATTCCAAGAGGTCTCTACATGAATCTTGCCCCAATTTTCCTCACGAATCCATTCATGCCCTTAATTTCCTCTGAAACCTCAAGATTTGCAAGAACCATATCTCAACCGAAAATGGTAACATCCCTAATTGGTCACTAATTCTCAAATTAATGATCTGAAAACCTTCCTACATCAATCCTCACTGCATCTAACATCCTAATCCCTCTTAATTTTAACTAATACAAGCTGGAGATTGAAAGTTACCAACCTGAAAATTTCGTCTGCACAGAAGTAGCAAGCCTTTAAATGCTCCAGACTCCTTCAGTGAATCACTTCCAAGCTTCTGTATGCAATAGAATTGATTGAAATGGCTTCAATTCTTGGATTCGATTCTGAGTTGCAGAGGAATTTCTTCAATGGCTCCCACACGATTCTCCACCAATCTTGCTCAATTCTCCATCTGGATTCATCCACCAATGCTAGAGCAAGCTTCTGAGATTGAAATCTTGGATTGAAATGGCTTCAAACCTTGTAACCGATCTTGATGTGCAATGTGAAATCTCAAAGTGCAATCTCAGTTTTCTCTCTCGATCATCACCAACCTTGGCCTTGGATCACCTCTACTCAATATATAGAACATGTATGGATGATCTAGAAAGCTCTAGATCATTCTAATGAGAAGTTCAATCTCTCATGTCATGAGAAGTTCAATCACATGCCATGGTATGCATAGTTCTATTAGCAGCTTGAAATCACACTCATTCCCTTCCAATTTCTCCCCTAATGACATTTTAGATGTGTTTAGCTTGCAAGGGACCTTGGTCATGCCTTGAATTTAGGTTTGGCCAATGTTACTTAAGATGTAAGTAACTACTTTTCAAAGCAAGTCCACAAATTAAACTTAAATTCAAAATTTTGGCTAAACCAATGTTCTTAAAATGTATTTTAGAATCAAAATGACATATTACATGCCTTGGTTTGGACATGTAGATCAAAAATATCAATTTCCAACTTTGGTTCATTTGAAAATCACCCTTATTTTAGGTCATTTTTGCAACTTTGAGCTACAAGAAATTTCAACATCTCATGACCTCTTGCATAGCCTTAAAACATCATTTTGAACAAGTTTGATGTTGAACATTTTCCCATTTGAAGCTTGGAAATAGGAGTTATGGCCTTATGGTTGAAATGACCTATAATCTCCAAATGACCAAAATGCCCTTGACTTGTCAAAGCCATAACTTGAGTTCTACAAGTCCTATCAAGGACTTCTAATATTCTCTAGAAATCTAAGAGAATAAGGAACAACATTCATGTTGACCAAAAGTTCATAGGAATCATCCTTCTAGGGCAAAAGTTTCATGCATGTTGGACAACTTTCAAGCCCCCAAATTCACATACCTCAGATGACCTGTAACTTGTCAAAGTCATAACTTGAGTTCTACAAATACTATAAAGGACTTCTAGCACTCAAATTAAAGCTAAGACCATGCTCTATAACATTCATGTTGGGGGCAAGATGAGATGACAATCACATCTTGAGCTACACTGCCTTGAAGATAGGGGTCAAACTAGGGGATTTTACACTGTCAAGTCTTAGAAACCCTAGCTTGAAACTTCTCAAACTCTTCAATCATGATGACTTGACCTTGGAATCATCCTTAGAAAATCTTAATGCATCAATCCATGATCACATGGCTCTTGGATTAGTTCTCAACCTCCTTCAAATCCTCAGTTGACTTAGGGTTGACCTAGTCAAACCTTATCTGCACCAATCATGGCTGAGGCTTCTTATTCTTGCACAATGGCCTGTCTAGACCTCAAAGTGATCTTCAAAACTTCTCGTGAGCTCTCTCAAGACCTCAAGTCTAACTTCATGGCTTCAGAATCATCTGATGACTTCCCACAACTCTCAAGTTAGGAGACACACCCTCTTGGCTTCAATCACCCTCTCTGAGGCTCTTTTAACTTCTCTGACAAGGATATCAACCCTTGAACACTTGAATAACCTTCTTAGCTAGCTTCATAGTCTTGTGTAGCTCTTGGTTGGTAATCATACCTCTTGATCTCCTGCATACATGTCAATGAAATGCAAATGATAATGCTAATGTGAATGAAATGAAACATAAGCTAGGTAAAGAAAAGTTGAGCAAATTTTGGGGTGCAACAGCTGCCCCTATTCAAACGGCTTGGACCTGACTGGGTGAGAAGCGAATGACTCTCAAACAATCAAGGTAAGAGACGGTTGAATACCAACAAACCCGGAAATTTGCCAACTGCACAAGTACACGGTACTCTGATGGGAACAAATCTCTTCGAAAACTAAAATATTAGCTGCACGACAACTAGCTGGGGAATTGGTCACACGGTAACCGGTGATACATGGTCGATCATGCCGTCAGGCATCAAAATTCCTCGGGACTCATCAGGTCAACAATCAAGTTAATCATGCCATCGTGCATTCAAAGATATTTTTGGGCGACTTGGATTGGTAGGGTCACCTCCCCGAAAACGTGTCGTTTGGTTCCATCGAACGCTTTCACAACCAGATCACTAGGTGTGCAAATCAATCCACGAGTATCTAACTTCATCAATGCCTTCTTCAGAAGAACATTGAGCGACGACCCTGTGTCTACCAACACGTGAGACATAATCGTTCCCCTACACTCTATCAAGACGTGCAGGGCGCTATTGTGGTTCCTCCCCTTCGGCGTCAGCTCAAGGTCAGTGAACCCTAACCCATTTCCAGCATTCACGTGGGCTACGACCCCTTCCAACTGGTTGACCGATATTTCCTGCGGTACATACGTGGCGTTCAACACCTTCAGCAGTGCGTTGTGGTGTGCCTCCGAACACAGCAACAGATTCAAGATGGAAATTTTTGAGGGCGTTTGATGGAGATGATCCACGATCTTGTAGTCACTCTTTTTAATCAACCTCATAAATTCCTCAGCATCTTTAACAAGTAAGTCTTTGTCTACCCCACGAGGGATCTCTTCAACGACTTTACTCTTCCCTTTATCAGTTGCGTCAACTCTGTCTGCTTTGTCCGCTACGACCTCATGTGGTGCAAACACTCTTCCACTGCGAGTGATTCCGCTAACGCCCACTAGGTTATCCGCACACGACCCAGATGGTTCCAATTCCAACTTCTGTCCGTTGCAGTAGACCTCTGCCCCATAATGCCATGGGACAACATTAGTTCTTTGGAAAGGTATCGGCCCAGCTTTAATGATGGTAATTGTGGGCGGCCTGGGTGCAGAAATAGTTATCGTCCGGCGAGGGATGGTGATGGTGGCAACCTCATCATCTTGCTTTAGCATTACCTCTCCCGGTCCGCTTTCGGCCCTTCGGCTAAATTGCAGGATTCCTTCGGCCATCACACTTTGAATCCCCTCTATCAATTGTTCACATCCATCAGGACTTGTCGCACAACCCATACACAGCTCTCCACAACCTGGAAAGAAACCCCTTTTCATCAGCTTAGCTTTAACGAAGCTAAGCGGTGTCTTCAGATCTCTGACGTCAGTCAACAAATCCAAACCCTCGTCTTCAATAATGGCATTTACTCCACCTCCCCTATGATTCGGCATAGGGTTCTTCGTGACGTTTGGCACATTATCTGAGAAGTTGATGATCTTAGCGTCCATCATGTCCTGCACCTTGTGCTTGAAGGCTTTGCAATTTTCTATCGTGTGGCCTGGTGCCCCTGAGTGAAATTCGCAAGTCACATTGGCATCATAACCTGGCGGAGGTGCCCCTATCAAGGGAGTCAGGGTTCTCTTCTGGATCAACTGTAACTGGAGCAGAGTTTGTAATAGCTGAGCGTAGGACATGGGCGGTGTCTCGAGGTGACGGCTCGACAGAGGTGCCCTGTTCTGATACTTTCTGTACCCTTGTTGATTCGGCTGCTGCTGCTGCTGTGGGTGGGGTTGTTGGACAGCGGGGATAGTTAGACTGGCCACCTGTTGGTGCTGCCCCTTGCCCTTCCTTCGAGCGTTGGACACAGCGCTCGCCTCTCCTTCCCTCCTTTGGCCACCATAAGGTTTCTTGCCTCCTCCAGCTAAGGATGAATCACCTTGAATTTTCCCCAGTTTGATCCCATTTTCCACGTGCTCACCCGTGATAATGAGATCTGAGAAGCTTCCAGACATACTGCTGACCAATTTCTTATAATAAACCCCTGGGAGGGTGGCTACGAATATTTCCACAAGCTCGCATTCAACCATCGGCGGCTGAACCCTGGCTGCCAATTCACGCCACTGCTGGGCGTATTCCTTGAACCCTTCATTGTTCCTTTGCGACAGATTCTGCAGTTGGACTCGGTTTGGCGCCAAGTCACTATTATATTGGTAGTGGTGCACAAATGCCTCAGCAAGTTCCTTCCACGTGCGCACACTAGTAGGTTCCAGACTCATGTACCATTCGAGGGAGGGCCCAGACAGACTGTCCTGAAAGAAGTGCATCAACAACTTCTCGTCCTCAGAATGGGCAGACATTTTCCGGTAGTATGATCTTAAGTGGACGCGAGGGCAAGTGGTGCCCTTGTACTTTTCAAAGTCAGGTACCTTAAACTTGGGAGGCACCTTGAAATCAGCAATCAGTCCCAACTTGGACATATCAACACCCAGGGTGTTCTGATTCTCGATATTCCTCATCTTGTCCTCGAGTGCCTTGAACCTAAGCCGTGCTTCAGCAGTCCGCTCCCCTTCAGCACCTCTCTGAGAGAACACATCGTCTTGACGGTCTTCTAACCATGGCTGAGGCCCAAACAGATTTCCAACACCTGCGTTGCCGTTGCCCAACCCAACATTGACGTTAGCTTCAAAATTCCCATTACCGACGCCCGCCGTATTACCATTGAGTCCCATGTTAGCTATCACATTGTCGTTGGCACTGCCGTTCCCCCCGGTCACGGGGACACCATTCTGAGGAGTCTCAACTGGTGGAGGGATAGGCACGGTCCCACCATGGAGTACGCCATTGCTATCGACCCTTGAAATCAGAGGCTGAACCAAGGTTCTGAACTGATCCTGGCCATTGGCGATCGCTTGCATGAGCTCTATGAAGCGGTCCATTCTTTCTCAGAGTTCTTGAATGTCAGTTTGCATTTGCTCCATAATTCTGGTTTGATTTGCTCTGGTCGGATAGCGGTGGATAGGTCTCTGATCAATCCTGGAACTACCTGAAACAACCTGAAAACACAAAAGGGTTAGAAAAAATGACAAAGTGCTCGTTATGCAAATGCTTCATGCAAATGCAAACGTGTGTCTGTGCGTTAGGGAGGTATCCCCCGATCCTAGTGCCTGAGTGCCAGTGCTGATAATAAGAAGTCCGAGTCCAGTCATGGAAAGAAACATCTCATATATAAAGAAAGCCCATCAAGGCAGTACATAACATCACTGAGTACAAGCAGAATCAATAGCATGACCTCAACCAACAAGCCTGGTGATGGTCAGCATACAACAACGATCAAAGCAGAAGGAATACAAATAGTCAAGCATGGCCACGAGCGCGAAACTCTTCTAACAACCCCTTCGTTTATGGATGATCAGGCCAAGTGAGCAACCCTTCGACGAGTAACTCTCTCTGCATAATGGTGTACTGAAGACCTTCGACCGAATCTTCCCATGCTCCTTCGCCGAAACAATCTTCTAACTTCCGCTTCTTGGATGCAAACGTCAATTTGCGCTCCTTCAGGTTAGCGAGAGCTTTGTTGAGCTGGCCTTCGGCGGCATATCTGCGAGCGGTTTCTTCATCAAACCTCTTCTCACTGGCCTTCACCAGGGCTTTCAACTTGGAAATCTGTTGCTTCAGCTTATCCTCCCGTCCTTTCCCGTTCGCTAGGGTGGCCTTCCAATGCTGATTAAACTTGGATATCCTCCGATACGCCTCATCCAAGTGCTGCTTCTTAGTGGCCAGTACATCATTGAGAGCTTTGAAGTCTCGACCCATGCGCTCACGCTCAGATATCTGCTTAGTCAGATCCGTCCCCAGCTGGTTCACCAGCTCTGTCTGCCTCTTGAAGGAATGAACGGCTTCGCTTCTCTCGCTTCTGAGTTGAGCCAATTCTTTCTCCAGTTCTTCATTTGCCTTCTTTAGCTCATCTCTCTCAGCTAACACCTGATTATGCTGCTGAATAGGCACGGTGGTAGGATCTTCAATCACTGGAGGGCTTTTTGGCTTGGCAGGAAGAAACGGCATCCCTATGGTCTCTGCCCTGGCTCTGATCCAGGTCACATACGGAGCGTAGGCTTGGCTATTACTTTTCCCCAGCAATGGTTTTCCTCGCTTACTGATACCATTCCAAGCGTGCTAAAGCCTAGATAACATATCCCCCTCTAGAAGACCAGTGAGGTACAGAGATTCCTGCACCTCTTCATCCTTCGGCAGAGCTCTCAAAGCATAAGCAAACTGTCGGACCAGCAGAGATGGATTATAATTGATACAGCCCTTCCTGCCTATCAAAGGCACGTTCGGAAACCCGCTGCAGCTGAAGATAATCTCAGCACCCAACCTATCTCTGTCAAACCAGACAATATCCTTCGCTGACATCCTCATCAAACGCTTGGACCACTCAGCTGTGGCTGCAGACGAAGCAAAGGGACCCCTCTTGGGTAGATGACTATCAAGCCATCTATAAAGCAGGGGCACACAACACGAGACATTCTTGCCCCTTCTGTTCTCGTTTTTGTAGTGGATGGAATGGTAGACATCTCCTATCAAGGTAGGGACTGGATTCCCTGAAGCAAAGATGTGGAAGGCATCGAAGTCTACAAAGTCCGACATATTGGGGAACAAAAAGATGCCATATATGCACAGAGCGAGGATGGCGTTGAACACGACCCAACATCCGTCTTTGGCGCACTGCTGAGCCTTTCCCACTAAGAACTGCAAAGAGAAACCGGGAACCTTGTTCCAGCTAGACAAGACCAACCTGGAGGCGTCCAGATGAAATGAGGGAGCTAGACTAGCCAGATTAGGCTCAGCATCCATATGAACAAAGGGCATCTGACTCTTGATAGGCACACCTAACAAATCAACATACTCCTCTAGCGTGGGTGCGAGAACAAAGTCCTGGAAAGTAAAGCATCTCAACGGAGGATCGTAGAACTGCAGCAAGGCGTGCAACCCATTCAACTCAAACACAGAGGGTTTACGAACCAAACTGAGCAGTTTACCGTAAGACTTTTTGAATTCATCTCTCACAGAATCATCTGCTAAAGCGATTAAACTAGTCAGCTGAACAACATCGGGAGCAGGGAGCTTGTAAGCCACGGTCTTCCTCAGAGAACCCATAATAACACAATAGAAGGCAAGAAATCCTGAATCGGGGGAGCCGACACCTGTAACACAGACACACGTTAATGAAATGCAAATGAGTATGCAAAGCAATGTAAAATGCAATCATGCAGCAGGAGATCAAGGCAACTGTGATGTTGAAGAGATGAAGATTCTGTATCAACAAGACCACAATACTGCTCTGTCAAGAACAACCCTTATCTCTGATAAGAAGAAAACCCTGATACCGGACCATAAATCTGCTCTGTCAAGAACAAACACTCATCTGATAATAAGGACCTCTGTCACAAGACCATAACTCTGCTCTGTCAAGAGCACACATCTCTGAAAATAAGGACCTCTGATGTAGGACCAAAAATCTGCTCTGTCAAGAACACACATCTCTGAAAATAAGGACCTCTGATGCAGGACCAAAAATCTGCTTTGTCAAGAATAAACATCTCTGAAAATAAGGACCTCTGATGCAGGACCAAAAATTTGCTCTGTCAAGAACAAACATCTGATGAAAATAAGGACCTCTGATGCAGGACCAAAAATCTGCTCTGTCAAGAACAAACATCTGATGATGGGAACCTCTGATACCAACAAAACTGATTCACTATCAAGAAAACCAGGTAGTCTGAAGGTTAAGGTTTCCTGCAACAAACCCAACCCTGCTCACAGGTATGGACCTAAACTGACACAAGTTCGACATCCTATGCGGTCATCAGCGTCACAGACATTCAAGAGGGGTGATACGATACCCAGAAGGTGTGGCATCACCATCTCCTGAAGCGGCCTCACTCAGCAGAATCCCAAATGATCGGTCCCCAGAGTCGACAATCCTCCAAACCAACGACCCCCTCAACCCAAAGGGTTGAAAAAGAAGTCAACCGGGAGAACCTCGTCTGAGCGTGCATTTCATGAGACACTAGTGCCTGCAAAGCAAGCACGCGCCCACTAATTTCCACAACTAATGCTAAGTACACTCAAGCCTGGGTCTGGCTTCTCACTCATCAGAATGCCCTTCCCACAACAGCACAGATAATCATATCATACTGAAAATAAAATGCGGGAAATAAAATGCGATAAAATAAACACAACCCAACAAGTAATCATACAAGCGCTAGGATTGACTCTCGCAGGGGACGTCGGATCCCCAAACTGACTCGCATACGGGACGTTGGATCCCAGGAAACTATCAAGTCCCCAGCAGAGTCGCCAGCTGTCGCTACCGCGAAAATAAGGTGTCGGCAAAACAGAAGAGTCGCCACCTTTCGTTATTTATCCCTCAGAATGGGAAAGGAAACAATCGGAAAAACCTGACGAAAAGGTATAAGACAAGGTCGTCGCAACCGTTGTCTGGGTTCGGGAGTCGGTTACGCAAGGGGAAGGTATTAGCACCCCTCACGTCGATCGTACTCGATGGGATCCATGCTTGTTGTGTTTATCTAACGGGTTTATTTTATCTATCTACCTATCAAGGTTGGCTTAAAAAAGAAAAGAAAATGACTCGGCAAAGCGTCGCGCTTTATGCCTACGTATTTTCATCAGAGAATGAGAAATCAGAGTCAACGTAGTTCGATTAACTACGGGTTACGGGGAAGGTGGCTCACCAATACGTCAGTATTATGCCTACGTACTCTCAACAGATATGAGAGATCAGAGCTTACGTAGTTCGGGATAATACGGATTACGGGGATTCAGATTCATCTGTTTTATCGAGTAGGGTTAACGAACAGTTCCAGCAATTTGGTGTACGCAACTCGACCTTTGGAGACTTAGGCGTTACCGTTTGCGGTAGAACTGGGAGTTAACGACACTCTTTTCTTCAGAAAAGCTTCCTTTGAATTATGGGCCCACGGGGCAAAAAGGTTTGAAGTTTGTTTTCTGTCTTTTACGGAAGAACTGTTTTTTATGGTTGTTTGCAACTAATATCGCACTAGAGACTATGACCTGAGAATGAATGCGTCGCATGTCACCCAAAGGGTGCCATACTAAACATCCAGACTGTTGAAAATAAACTCTCCAACAATCTTTTCTCAGATAGCTCAAGGCTCGTAACGTACGACATCAGTTAACCTTTATTACTGTATTTTCATTTGTTTTGAGATGAGAAGAGAGAACAGGCTCAACTAAGAGGAGACTATCAAGTCCTAATGTTGTCATGCCAAGGATTCATCCTATGGTTAAGGTTTGAAACAGGGAACTCCTAGAAGTTATCATGCATAGGCTTCAACCTAAAGTTCTAATCATCACTTCCTTATCAAAGGAAGTGAGATTCCTAGGGGATCATGTCAATGATAAACAGAAACAGATAAAGTATCAGCTTAAACAGTAAACAACTGTAAAATGCATGCAATGCAAGTGAGGGAGGAAATGTGTGTGAGACATCAGCCTCCACAAACTCATCTCAACCTCAAGCCAGATATGAATAACTGCAATCATACAGAGGAAATAACATGCTATCAAGCAAGATAGAATAATAACTACAATCATGAAAGAAAAATAGAATGCCATCAAGCAAACACAAACCACATGGGCAAGGGAGCAGGGCTCTACCGAATACCCGCAAGCAAAGCCACACAGTAACAAGCAGAGGGAGCAACTCAACCTCTAGTGCAATCATGCTCCTAGCTTAAATCGATCTAAATATGAACTTATTCTAATGCATCAAGCAAATCACACAAGTCACATCAATATATTTGCACAGAAAGAAAACAGACAGTCAAGAAAGCAGATCAACAGCTTCTACAGCTCCACAGCAAAGCAATCTTTTGACAGCAGTTCAGTCCTCAGTCTTCAACTGCTCTTCAAGGCTCTCATCTTCAATATCAAGTATCAAATTGCTTTTCCCAGCTTCTAACACATCCACATAAGTATCAACTTATCCCTCTCCTTCAACTTCAAGCTTCAGCTCTCCAGTCAACTCCACCTTCAGGCTTCACTCCTAACTGCAAGTATCAACTTGACTCCTTCAGGCTCTTAATGTATCATCATAAGTATCAACTTATCCTTTATTCCTCAAGCCTCAGCTCTTCACTCAATCTCAATTGGATCTTCTTCACAAGTGTCACCTTGGTCTTCAAGCTTCAGCTCTCTTTGCTTTACCAGTATCAACTTGTCTTTCTTCATCTACAAGCCTCAGCTCCTCAGCATAATCTTCAAACACAAAGAAGTATCAACTTCATCCTTCAATCTTCTTCAAGCAAGGAACTCCATCCTCTAACAAGGGAGAAAGATTCATCTATCAAGAGCAAAGTTTGGATGATTGGTAGCAGAGTGAAGACCAAAGGTCACCACTAAGCCTCCTATCATCAGAGAAAGGGACCCTCAAAGGTTCTACCAACTTGTAGAGAGCCACACATCCTACCAAAGGAGGGATGAGGCCTTTACAAGGGGACCTTACATCACAGGTAAGAATGGAAGTGATCAACATCTTCCATGTTTATGAAGGAAGAGAATCTATCTAGAAGCTCTGCCTACAATACCCTAATCTTAACACCTAAACAAAACTACACCAAAAGAAGGGAAGATCTTCACATCCAAGCCTTTTCAAGCAATCCAATGCATCTTCAACTTGCCTTCAACATCATCCAAGAACAAGCAAAGCAGCACCCTAATCTAAGGGAACTAAAGATGTTAATCTAGTTGAGTTAGTGCATTAGAATCATCTAAAACTAGCACTTAAACTAAAATCAAGCAAAAATAGTAAACTACCTTGAAAAATCCTACCAAAATTCCTAAGGGACCCTAATTCAATCATGAATCTACCCTACAAAAATCAGAGGTTGAATCATCCACCAAGTCCTAAAAATACAACATAAACCACAAGGTATCAACCATAAACCCTAAAAATGGAGCTTCTAAAGGTTTCAACCTAAACTACCACTTATGTTCATCACAAAAAATGTGAGAAAAATCTATGGGGAGCATTCATATCTATGCTAACTACTCACAAAAAATCAAGATCAAAATCATCATCACATGATCAAACCAAATTTCACAATATCAACCATCAAGAATGATTATTTTAATATCAACTAAAATGTAAAAATTCCCATAAAATCAGAAAATGCATGAAATAAAAATATTTTTTATCTAAACAATACTAGACCCTATCATGAATCCAATGCAAAAAGAATGGGATCAATTGAATCATTTTTCCATTTTTTATGAATTAATCATTAACCATGCATAAAATGAAAAAATAATATGAAGATCCAAATAAAATGATAAACACACGGTGCAGATAGCAATAAAAATCAATTCATTATACCAATTGGGCCATCAGGGGTGTGGTTATCAGTTATTTCACAAAGCCCAAAATCAGCTGATTAATGAAACGCATCATTTCATTAAGTTCAGAGTCCTTCACAAAATGAGAAGCACGCGTGGCCGTTGGATGAGGTCCTTGGTCCAAGTCAAATCTTGATCTGATGGCTATCAAGTCATCTCCTTCATTTCAAATCTTTGCAACTCAGGCCACTTGCGCGCCCAAAGTCACCGCTGGTGACATTCTCCGGTCATCTCCCTCAACCCTAACTTTCTCCACAGGCCTCCATTCCAAGAGGTCTCTACATGAATCTTTCCCCAATTTTCCTCACGAATCCATTCATGCCCTTAATTTCCTCTGAAACCTCAAGATTTGCAAGAACCATATCTCAACCGAAAATGGTAACATCCCTAATTGGTCACTAATTCTCAAATTAATGATCTGAAAACCTTCCTACATCAATCCTCACTGCATCTAACATCCTAATCCCTCTTAATTCTAACTAATACAAGCTGGAGATTGAAAGTTACCAACCTGAAAATTTCGTGTGCACAGAAGTAGCAAGCCTTCAAATCAAGCCTTCAAATGCTCAAGACTCCTTCAGTGAATCACTTCCAAGCTTCTGTATGCAATAGAATTGATTGAAATGGCTTCAGTTCTTGGATTCGATTCTGAGTTGCAGAGGAATTTCTTCAATGGCTCCCACACGATTCTCCACCAATCTTGCTCAATTCTCCATCTGGATTCATCCACCAATGCTAGAGCAAGCTTCTGAGATTGAAATCTTGGATTGAAATGGCTTCAAACCTTGTAACCGATCTTGATTTGCAATGTGAAATCTCAAAGTGCAATCTCAGTTTTCTCTCTCGATCATCATCAACCTTGGCCTTGGATCACCTCTACTCAATATATAGAACATGTATGGATGATCTAGAAAGCTCTAGATCCTTCTTATGAGAAGTTTAATCTCTCATCTCATGAGAAGTTCAATCACATGCCATGGTATGCATAGTTCTGTTAGCAGCTTGAAATCACACTCATTCCCTTCCAATTTCTCCCCTAATGACATTTTGGATGTGTTTAGCTTGCAAGGGGCCTTGGTCATGCCTTGAATTTAGGTTTGGCCAATGTTACTTAAGATGTAAGTAACTACTTTTCAAAGCAAGTCCACAAATTAAACTTCAATTCAAAATTGTGGCTAAACCAATGTTATTAAAATGTATTTTAGAATCAAAATGACATATTACATGCCTTGGTTTGGACATGTAGATCAAAAATATCAATTTCCAACTTTGGTTCATTTGAAAATCACCCTTATTTTAGGTCATTTTTGCAAATTTGAGCTACAAGCAATTTCAACATCTCATGACCTCTTGCATAGCCTTAAAACATCATTTTGAACAAGTTTGATGTTGAACATTTTCCCATTTGAAGCTTGGAAATAAGAGTTATGGCCTTATGGTTGAAATGACCTATAATCTCCAAATGACCAAAATGCCCTTGACTTGTCAAAGCCATAACTTGAGTTCTGCAAGTCCTATCAAGGACTTATAGTACTCTCTATAAATCTAAAAGAATAAGGAACAAAATTCATGTTGACCAAAAGTTCATAGGAATCATCCTTCTAGGGCAAAGGTTTCATGCAAGTTGGACAACTTTCAAGCCCCCAAATTCACATACCTCAGATGACCTGTAACTTGTCAAAGTCATAACTTGAGTTCTACATATCCTATCAAGGACTTATAGCACTCAAATTAAAGCTAAGACCATGCTCTACAACATTCATGTTGGGGGCAAGATGAGATGACAATCACATCTTGAGCTACATTGCCTTGAAGATAGGGGTCAAACTAGGGGATTTTACACTGTCAAGTCTTAGAAACCCTAGCTTGAAACTTATCAAACTCTTCAATCAGGATGAGTTGACCTTGGAATCATCCTTAGAACATCTTAATTCATCAATCCATGATCACATGGCTCTTGGATTAGGTCTCAACCTCCTTCAAATCCTCAGTTGGCTTAGGGTTGACCCAGTCAAACCTTATCTGCACCAATCATGGTTGAGGCTTCTTATTCTTGCACAATGGCTTGTCTAGGCCTCAAAGTGATCTTCAAAACTTCTCATGAGCTCTCTTAAGACCTCAAGTCTAACTTCATGGCTTCAGAATCATCTGATGACTTCCCACAACTCTCAAGTTAGGAGACACACCCTCTTGGCTTCAATCACCCTCTCTGAGGCTCTTTTAACTTCTCTGACAAGGATATCAACCCTTGAACACTTGAATAACCTTCTTAGCTAGCTTCATAGTCTTGTGTAGCTCTTGGTTGGTAATCATACCTCTTGATCTCCTGCATACATGTTAATGAAATGCAAATGATAATGCTAATGTGAATGAAATGAAACATAAGCTAGGTAAAGAAAAGTTGAGCAAATTTTGGGGTGCAACAGTAGGCATAGAGCGGCGATGCTCTATCGAGTCTCTTTTCTTTTCTTTTGTCCCCGTGAGCCTTTAGCATAGATAGATTTACACCCTTTTAGATTAGACAACCAACGTGGATCCTTTCGAGTACGACGAACGTGAGGGGTGCTCATACCTTCCCCTCGCGTAGCCGACTCCCGAACCTGAGATTTGGTTGCGATGACTTGTCTTATTCCATTTTCGTTAGGTTTCTATGATCGTTTCCTTTCCCTCTCTTTGGGATAAATAACGAACAGTGGCGACTCTTCTGTCATTGTCGGCCCCTCTTCACAGCGATGCGACAGTTGGTGACTCTACTGGGGACTATTCCCATCCCCTATGCGAGTCAATCCTAGCGTTTGTTTGTTTGTCTTTAGGTGTGTATATATTTTGGGTGTTGTATATTTGTATATTGCTGTATTTACATTTTTCGCACCTTATTATTATCTGTTGCTGTTGTGCTATTGGGTGGTTATTCCTTTGAGTGATAAGCCAAAACCCAGGCTTGAGGATACACATAGCATTAGAGCAGAAAGTAGTGACGGAACTGTATGTTTTAGCATGCATTAGTCCCCACGAAATTCGCGTTCAGACGAGGTTTTCTTTTGAAGACATCATATCATGTACATTAGTCGGGAGGGATGTTGGATCAGGAAACTGTCGACTCTGGAGACCGATCACTTGGGAGTCAGCTAAGTGAGGTCGCTTCATGAGGAAATGATGTCAAACCATAAATGGTGAACATATCATTGTTTCTCGAAAGTCTGTGACGCTGACGACCGCATAGGATGCCGAACCTTATCAGAGATAGGTCCACACCTGTGAGTGGGGGTTTTTTTGCAGGAAAACTTGACCTTCAGCCAACCCGGTATTTTGGTTTTCTCTTCAGAGCGGACTTTTGAACTTACTCAGTCAGCAGTGCAACAATATTCAGAGCTTTGTGGGGGCTGTGATCTCGTGTTTGTTGCATCTTGCATTGCATTTGCATAAGCATCTCTGCATCATTTTTGCATATCATTCTCCAGCTGGCCATAGCTCTTATCCAGCCTTTGTTTTGATTCAGAAGGTGATTTCCCGGTGCCCGTTCTGAGCAAGTGGTGATTGTTGGGAGACGACTAATTGGTTGAAGCAGAATCAGGCAGTGTCAAGAAGTGAAGTCAAGTTGGGAATTGTTGTTAGCTATGTCAGGGAATGACTTCTAGAATGTTGATACCTTGTCAGGTTTTATTGTGATGATGAATCCTCTTTATGGTTCTCTGTCTGATGAAGATTCTCCGTAAGTGAACAACCTTACTGAAGCTCAGCCTGTGCAGCCCTCTGTTGAAGACCAAGATTTACATGAACAGTTTGTTGCCCGAAGTGAACGTTCTTCTTCTCCTGATGCTACAGATCGTCGTGATGTTGCTTTCTCTATGCTGAATTCGAGGTTCTGGTAATGAAGACTAAGGACCCGAGAGCTCTTGAGTATGCTAAAAGGTTTCATGCGTTGGATGAAAAACTCAAGGCCTTGGAAGTTAAAGATTCTTTTGGTCTTAACGCTTCAGACATGTGTCTGGTTCCCGGTCTTGTGATTCCTCCGAAGTTTAAGACGCCGCATTTTGAGAAGTTCAAAGGAGATAGTTTCCCGAGGCAACATTTGGTGATGTTCTGCAGAAGAATGATTTTGTTTGTGCACAACGACAAGTTGATGATTCACTATTTTTAGGACAGTCTGATTGGGGCATCTCTGAGTTGGTATATGCAGTTAGAGAGTAGTCAGATCCGATCATGGATGAATTTAGCTAAGGCTTTTCTGAAACACTATGAATATAATCTGGACATGGCTCCCAGTCGCATGCAGTTGCAAAGCTTGTCTCAGGAGAACAATGAAACCTTCAGGAAGTATGCTCAGAGATGGAGAAATTTGCTTCTAAAGTGCAACCGCCGCTTTTAGACCAAGAGTTGGAAGATATGTTCATAAACTCCTTGCATAGCCCATACTTCGAAAGGATGATTGGAATTGCACCAAATTTCTCTGAGCTGGTCATAGCAGGAGAACGTATTGAGAATGGCATAGTCTGGAAAAATTCAGAATGTCTCACGCAGTCAGGCCAGTGAAACTGAATCTCTCTGTAGCTCCCAAGAAGAAGGGGATGCGATGAATGCAGTCATGGCAGATGTTGGTTATTCTTAGGGTGAGTCAGTGAAATCTTTTGGTTCTTCATCTTTTCAGCGGTCATTATCTTCAGTGTCACGTTGTTCTGGACAGACAACTGTGCCTAGGGCACCATATCAGAAAACTTGGGTCGCTCCTCATGAAAATCAACGAGCTCATGGCCGAGGTTATCAGAATCAGCGTCAGAATCAGAATAGGCCTCGTAACAACTTGGAAAGAAGGAATGTTCCCTTTCATCCAGTTCCTGTGCTATACAGTCAACTTTTACCACATCTGATCCAGAACTCTTTGGTGGAGCCTAAGACTCTTAAGCTTATGCTAGAACCTTACCCTCCTGGGTACAATCCCCATGTGCAATGTGGATATCATGGCGGATCCATGGGGCATTCAACCGAAGATTGCAAAGCTTTTCAGGCCAAAGTGCTGCAGTTGATTGACAAAGGGTGTATTTCCTTCCCAGAAGGAGTTTTGGTTGTTCATGTCAACCTCTCAGCCGTCTAAGCCCGAAGATTCAGAGGGTTATCTCCAGAAGCCAGTGGTCTAGACAGGCAAACTTCCTCAACATTGAAAGTCCTCAGACACTTTTTATCATTTGCATTTGTAGTTTCATTTCTGTTAGTTGCTACTTGCTTCTAAACATTGTTGTTTTGAATTGTAACATTAATGAAGTGATTATGCATTTTTCTGAATTAATCATGTCGCTTTCGCTCATTTTTGCACAACACAGACACATGCACCTTTTATCCACTCCACTTCATCACTGTTGTTTAGCAAAGATTGGAGGGAGGATGACGAAAACTGAATACTCATAACTGGTGATCGTATGCTTTCAGATAAAAAACCTGCTGATGACGTACATGCATTGTTTCAAATCCCCTAAACACCGGAGATATAAGGAGTTAGTCCCTAGTTAAGCACTTCGAGCCTAGAAGTAGGAGTTTCTTCGGATATTTTCAAACCCTCACATCTTAACTTGGGGCAGGGTAGTTGTCAGTTAGCTCGACCGAGCGTTCAAACCTTGTAGAGGAGTGTCCCCATTCGAGGACCAATCGCACCTTATCCCTCTCAAGTGGTCGTCACCTCATCAACCACAATGGTTAAACCTTACCAATAAGGAATGGGACAGTTACAACCCTTTCGGAGAAATCACGACAACCAGTGTCACACGACTTATTTCAGAAAAAAAGGGGGGAAAAGAAAAGCCCGCTAAGTTGAAAAGCTGGAAAGCAAATACTTAGGAAAAATTGGGGTATCCCGCTGGACTTTAAAATCAAAAGAACTCGAAAAGAGTCAGTCCAGGCAAAAATTAGGGAATGAAAGAATAAAAGAAAGGATCTCAGAAGAAAAATCCTCAAACAAGGACGAAGTCGTGTGATTACAAACACAAAAGACAAAAGGGGTAACTGTTACTCCGAAAACCTTGTGGGTTCCTTAAACTATCACTCCTACCATTCAATAAACATTTTGAAGAGGTGAGCGCTTGTGCCAAATTAGCTGAACATAGGATTGGAGATCATCACGAAGAAGGGTGGGTACAAATCATACTTTGAGCCTAATATCCTATGTTTCACGAACCGTGAACCCGACCATGATTCAACCCTTAAAAGACCTAATTGAGATGGGGTTTATTCTGAAGGCATACTACAATGAGATTGAGTAACCTGACTCCTACATGATTTGCTAATCATATCCTTGTTGTATCTTTCGCTAATCAAATCAGCACTACGTTTGGACTTTTGGTTCATTCGTCACTCACTATCACGAAGCATCGCATTAAAATCCGCATGAACACCGCATTAAAACTACCATTCCTGAGCAAACAATTTTAATTGCAGGTTAGTAGTTGATGTGGAGGAAACTCCAACAGGGAATAATCAAACAGGATTGGATCATTCAACAATCTGGATCTGGGGCATTGACATCCAGTGAGTTTGGAATCAGTCAGTCTAAGGACAAGTCCCGAAGCATCGGTTGATTATGGGGCAAACCATTCAAGAAGCAGTTGATCAGTGGTGAATCATCTTGAGATTCCACCAATCAGGGGCAAGCCACCCAGAGTTTCTTTGAGTTGAGGGCAGATCCCTTCCATGTTCAATCAGATCAAGTTAAGTCGCTTCAACGTTCATGCAGGGGCAAGCCACTTTAAGAGTGCATTGAAGCCAGCCATTCTGAGAGTCAGTCAATTAAGGATGAATCCGTTCGTGGTACAGATTCTAGGGCAAGCCATCTAGAGGTTGTCTCATGGCAAGATATTTTCTTTTCAAGGTGAACTTTCCCAAGAATCGGATTGAGGCAAGTTGGACTACACTGGGGCAAGTTATTCAAGCGAGTTTATTTCTCCTCAGCAAGAGTTAAGTGTCGGGGAATCATGCCATTACCTCATCCAATAACTTTAACATTCTGAAAAGGCCTTCCTGTCATTGGATCGCCATCCAACAGCCTAAACCTGTTACCTGACAGAACCTTGTAACCCAAAATCATTTCCAAATCCCAGTTCTCATTTGGCAAACCTTTAAACCAGTTCTCGTTTGGTGCATGTCAGCTTTTTAACCAGTTCCCGTCTGGTCACCCTTTATGTAGCCTACTGTTTAACCAATTCTCGTCTGGCAAACACAGTTTCAAAGTCCAGTTCTCGTCTGGCAAACCAGAAATCAGTTCTCGTCTGATACCCAAACCAGAAATCAGTTCCCATCTGATACCAAAATTAGAAGCCAGTTCTCGTCTGGGAACTTAACATTTTGCCGCCAGTTCTCGTCTGGTAGTCTACCCTCGAATGCTAGTTCTCGTCTAGTATTTCCCTCTTAAATCCACTTTTGTTGGTAACCAGAAATAAATCCCTATCACCATAAACCTGGTCCTACCTAACCAAAACGCCCAACCACACTTGGCACAATTATTCCCAGTGGCCCGCATGCTACCACATTCCCCGACACAAGGCTCGAGTGATCTCACTTCTCCACAGTAGAGGTTCTATATCTCCACAAGATATTGATATCAGATCAGATTACTTCCACAGTAGGCAGGGACTAGTTTCTCCCCAACAGATTATGACTAGTTTCTCCCCAGCAGGTCGAGATCGATATCCCCGGCGAAGTAGAACCATCCCCAGCAGATGGATTGTTACAACCATCCCCAGTGGTTTGGGATTGATGTTCTTCCTGACAGGCAAATTTGGGTTTATTTCCCCAGCAGTGGGACGAGTGCAGTGTTGTTGCCTCCACAGAGTCCAAGTCTTTGGCTCCTTTCGCCTCAGAGTCTAGGTCTTTGACTCATTCCCTAAGCAGAGGTTGATGTTGATGAGTTTATTTCTCATTCCCCCAAGCAGAGGTCGATGTTGATTCCCTCATTTCCTAATCCCCAGCCAAGTCGGTAGAGTAGTTTTCTTCCCCGCAAAGTGGGATTGACTCAGAGATTGTTTATCTCCATCCTCAGCAGAGAGAGTTATGGACGGTTCCCCAGTAAATATTATTCATGATACCTATAAGATAGCGGGTTAAATCTTCAGCAGAGTGAAATCTCCGGCATAATGGAGTTATTCCTTAGCATATTTGCTTTGCTTCCCCAGCAGAGTTGTCTATTCCCCGGAATGTTATATTCTGGCAGACTATCCAGGGCTGATTTCCCCGGTAGAATGGAGTTTTTGTCTCCAGCCGAGTTGTTAGTTCCCTAGAAGAGTTGTATTGTGGTAGGCCATCCGAGACGTTTTCTTCAACAAAGTTTGATTTTGATCCCCTAGCAGAGTGGATTTGTGCTTAGCAGAGCAGTTTTACCCAGAAGTTTTCTAGGAGGCCATCCAGGGCTTGTTTTCCCCATCATGAGTCCGCTCACACTAGGCTTGTCTAGTCTTCCCCCAGCAGAATTTGGTTTCCTCTCTTTAGCATTTATTTGGCTAAAGCAGTTCCTTTGCATTTGCATCGTGCATAACATCTACCCAAACGCGTAGCATTTCCATTTCGTATGGAGCATTACACCATTTTCAAACATATGCATATGAAACATAAGCCAGGTTGTTATCTCTTTATTTTAGGTGTATCTCTGGAGTTTTGATCTCTTTGCCTTGTGGTATCCAGACCATAGTAGCAGGATCTCTTTGCCCTTATGGTATCCAGACCATGGCAGCTTATGTGTTTTATTGCGCCCTTGTGGTATCCAGACCACGACAATTGGTGTTATTGTGCTTTATCCATTGAGTATCCAGACTCCGGTAAAGTCAGTTGGGTATCCAGACCCTGATAAGTTTGGTGATTAATTTCTTTATCCGTCGAGTATCCAGACTCCGGTAAAGATATTTGTGGTATCCAGACCACAGCAATCGGCGTTATTGTTTTTTTTTCCGTCGAGTATCCAGACTCCGGTAAAAGACAATTATGGTATCCAGACCATAGTAGCTTATTGTTAGCTCCTAAATTCGACACCTAAGCTAGAAAGAAGGTATCCAAGACAAAAGGGTGGAGAATAACTTAAATGCAAGAAGATTGTCGAAAGAAAAAAAAGCTAAGTCGAAGGACTCACCCAGAGGCCAAGGGTTCGACCGCCTGCTGTTACGAATGGTGTGTCGAAGTATTTGAAATTTGAATGTTGGAGGGAACGGTTTTGCTTGTGGGAAATTGAGGGAGACACGTGTCACCTTATGAAGAATAGATCCATGCATTTGAGACAAGTGGCGGAAGGAGATTATGGTGGAAGTTATGAGAGGTTATTTTTTGTTACTATAAATAGAGTGTCTTAGACATATCCAAAGTGTGTTGTAATTTACTATTGTACAAATTACTCCAAGTACCCGAGTGTAGAGAAAGCGAGTATTGTAAGAGAATGTACGTGATGTAAACACACCATCTTTTAACTTAATGCAATTTACTTTTTTACTTTAAGTTTTACAAAGCCTTTTATTATCTTTACTGTCTTTATCCTTTTTTCCTCCTTACTTTATTTCTCTTCTTCCTATGCAATTCTTTTCTCTTCGTCCTCAATCTAAATTCACCTTTACCAACAAACTTTCTTCTCTTTTATTTGAAGCCTTACTTTAACTTTAAATTAACTCGTAGTCGAATAGATGTTCTTTTAGGATTCTGTTTATCCCAACCCTGTTCGAGTGTGGAACTTGAATAAATTCTTAAAACCAAAACAATTCTTTTATCACATGTCCTAGGATCAATCTGATCGATCCTATGAGTCACCAAAGTTAGATTTTGAAGATCAGCGGTTGTTTTTCGATTTTTGAGGGAAACAAAATGGCATGCCCAGTGGGACAGTGCTAGAGAATCCATTTTTATTCTGCAGTTATACTGGTCCCTTTTCGCAAGAAGGTACATTTTTATGTTATTGAGAAGTGGTAAAATTACCGCTATAAACGAAGAGACGCGATCAAGATGAAGCAGTAAAAACATGGCTATGGATACAAACCAGCCAGATAACTCCAACCAACAAGGAGGCGGTTCCATTGAAGGAATAAGAAACGAGGGAGTTACCCCTCCGACGCCGTCGACTGGAGAACAAATGGTGCTTCCTGTGAGGCCAGTGCCGACACCTTCAGCACTTGGGGTAGGATCGACAGTGATAAGGCCTTATACTCATCCAGTGTTGGAATACATCAGTCACCAAACATCGAATCCTCATATTTTGTTAGGAGGAAGTTCGACGTCCAGGCAGTTTGTGCCTCCTGGTTTTTCACAGTCACCAAGAAACCCCACATATGGGATGCCCACTGCTACGATGCAAGGGCTCCAAAGTGCACCCCCTGTATTCTCAGATCAGGCGATGGCTTCGCCATTACAAGGGTCGGGGTCGGGTGTGAACATGGGTCGAAACTCCCAGAGGTTAGGGTATTCAACACAAGGCCCCAATTTGACCAACACCTCAGTTGCTTGCTTGAGGCAGAAGATGGATGAAAGCAACCTACAGATGGTTCAGACTTTGTCACAAACTATGGGTGAAATATTTCAACCATTAATCCAAAATACAACCCAAACCAATCAACAATTGGCAATACAATTAACAAGATTGGCTGAATTCATGGGGGTACCTCCCTTAACCAGAAACCAAGCCGCAGTAGCGGATGCCCCGCGAGATAACTTGGCGAATATGGTAGAAGTCGACGTAGGAAACCAAGGAAGGATAGTCCCTCCGATAGTCGAAGAGCTTAGGGATGATCCTGTGCAAAACCAACCCCATGGCTTGGGAGAAAGAAATCCAGGAGTGGTGATTGTGAATCGAAACCAAGATGCAGATAATGTAGTCCAGCGTGTTCGTCGAAACAACATAGCCGTAGACAATAATCTAGCGGCCATGGTCGAGAGAATTATGGCCAGAAATGGGTTAAACACCGATTTTACTAGGCCAAATTACACTTCACCTATAGTAGACTATATCCTTCAGGCGGAGTTACCTCCTAGGACGAAAGTACCTAAGTTCACTAAGTTTTCAGGAGATACGACGGAGTCCACCGTCGAGCATGTGGCTCGTTACTTAATTGAGGCTGGAGAGATAGCGAACGATGAAAGCCTTAGGATAAAATACTTTCCAAGTTCTCTTACTAAGAACGCCTTCACCTGGTTCACGACGCTTCCCCCTAACACGATATGTAACTGGACCCAGTTAGAGCGTTTGTTTCATGAATAATTCTATATGGGTCAGACTAAAATTAGCTTGAAGGAACTAGCTAGTGTGAAGCGTATGTTCTCTGAACCAATAAAGGAGTACCTTAATAGGTTCTGTTTGCTCAAGGCCAGATGCTTCACGCAGGTCCCTGAACATGAGTTGGTTGAAATGGCCGCTGGTGGTCTCGACTACTCTATTAGGAAAAAGTTGGACACCCAGTACCTAAGGGACATGGCCCAATTAGTCGATCGGGTTCGGCAACTCGAAAGACTCAAAGACGAAAAGGCTAAGTTTAATAAAAATAAAAAGATAGCTTTTGTCGAATTTAATGATAACGTCGAAGGTCCGTGTGACGAGTCCATGAGTTTCGACGATGGTGAAGTGGATCTTGCTGAACTCAAGCAAGGACCACCCTACTTATGTAAAGTATTAGCTCCCCCACAAGGGAAGAGTTATGTCGAATCTGAAAAGAATGATAGGTTCCCAAAGAAAACATATACCTTCGACATCACAAATTGTGATGAAATCTTTGATTTGTTAGTTAAGGATGGACAAATGATAGTGCCTCTTGGCGCCAAAATGTCTTTCCTAGAGCAAAGGAAGAAAAGAGGGTTTTGTAAATATCATAACTTCTTGGGTCATAAAACATCTCAATGTTTTCTTTTCAGGGACCTCATTCAGAATGCGATCCAAGAAGGACGTCTAAAGTTCGGAGAGAAAGTTGGTGGCCAAATGAAGGTCAACTCAGATCCTCTACAAACGGCAGACGCAAATTACACAGAGCCAGTCGAGGCTAATATGAACTAAGTTGTTAGCGGTTACGACTTCTCAATCGAATTAACAGAGGCTGCTGGCAATCCCGTAGACGAAGTTGTAATGGCGAAAGTTACCATCAGTTTCAGACAGAAGAGCTGTGTCGAAATGGAAGTTGATAGCTGTGACCAGAGGCGTGAAACCAAAGGCCCAAGCAACAGGGACAATCTAGGTTGGGAGATAGTGACCAAGGAAACAACTGATGACTTGGTTAAGATCGATGAAGCCACCAAAGGCGTGGATTTAAGCTTGAAGAAGCTTAACCTGGCCAAAGAAATCGAGAATAACATGGTTCAAATCACTCAACATGAGGAGGTAGCGGATAGTGAGTCAAACTACCAGGAAACACACACAAGGGAAGCCTACCCAGAGCAGGAGGAATCCATCGTTTCTTTCCTTCACCGCTGCTAGGAGAAGGGTTCTAGTGTGATGCTCTGCCCCCGATGCAGCGCCATATTCGACAAGAAGGTTGCACAAAAGTTGGAAGGGACACGAAGGTTGAAGCAAGAAAGCGAAAGGCTAAGATTCGACCCTCGAAGAGGCCTTCAGCAGAGATCTGACCCTCGCATAAGGCCTTCGATGAACAAGCCCACTAGCTTCAAGCCCAATGCTGAGGCCACTGATGGAAAATGGACGAATCCCAATGAGAACAAGCAGCAAGGGCAGAAGAGATGGAAAAATTTCGAATTACAAAGGGGATCTTCGTTAAGCTATCGAAAAGAATTTTAGTCTTCGAAGGCTGCTCATGTGTCAGAAAATTACAAAAGGAAAAATCCCATGTCTCGATCCCAATGGAGACGTGAGCAGAGAAGAAGGAAAGAACATAGGGAAGGTGCACATAAAGACCAACCGCAGTCCAGCACCAATATTCCCACAAAACAGGAGGGTCGAACAGAGGCTTTTGGGAAGTCACCTGTAGGAAGAAAGTTGTTTCCAACACATATTGAAGAACAAATCAAGTCGGTCGAAAATGAAATGACCAATAACTTTGATGAAGATTCTGATGATACGTTGGATATTCTGGTCAACGTAGTATCAGTAACGCACAGGGAGTTCGACAGGGTTTCAGTGGTCGAGAACTCAGACGCCTATACGGACTGGGAAATAACGGCTCATAAGCCGGTATGCTATTATGTAATGACAACGGCTACATCGAGGAGCAAAATGCTTTCTTTGAACGGCCAACGGAGGCAATGAAAAACCATCTGAAGCCTCTTTATATTACAACACAAATAGAGAAGGTCGCAGTCAACAAAATATTGGTGGACTGCGGCGCTACGGTGAACTTGATGCCGCATTTCTTGCTGAACAAAATTGGGAAAAGTGAGACAGACACCAAGCCATACAACATGGTGTTATCAAATTATGAAGGGAAGGTGGGTTTGACTATGGGGGTCATTCAGGTGAATGTCACGGTCAGAACCATCACCCGTCCGACTGTCTTCATGGTGGTGGAGACCACTGCCAATTATAATCTATTACTTGGAAGAGAATGGATCCATGGAGTGGGGGCAGTACCATCGTCGATGCATCAGAGGATCGCTATCTAGAGACCAGATGGTATTGTCGAAAACATCGAAGCGGATCAGGGATACTTTAAAGCACCTATAAATCAAATTGATAGAGGACAGTTTGACAAACATTTGGCCAGTATAGGGCCATGTGAACCTGCAGACTTCGACTTTACACCTAATGACGAATTGTATTGTTCGTTATACCTGCATCTCGTCGAGGGTTTCCGATGGGACAAGGAAGTTCTAGGCGAAAGGTTACCATACTTTGGCAAACTTCCCGTAGACCCCACTGGCTGGGGAAGTGAGTTCGATGATGATGACTGAAGCCGCAGCGCTTCAAAGGATTTCGGCCTACGTGGCCGAGACTAAACTACAAACGGCCCTAGAGGCCGCTAATAATGAAATGGATGAAGGAGCCAATTAAAAATCTAAACAAACAGGTCCAGTTGGGTATTTCGACCCTAAGATTCAATACGAGGGGCAGAGACTCGACGCCATATATGACGATGAGCCTTTGGGTTTTGAAAAGGATCCTTTGGCCAGCAATGTCAAAATGTTGGCACAAGATCCACTGGAGGAAGTTGACCTGGGAGATGGAGCAATCAAAAGGCCAACTTTTATAAGCGCCAGCCTCGACCCCCAACTTAGGGTCGAAATCATTCAGTTGCTACGAGAGTACATGGATTGTTTTGCTTAGGACTACAACGAAATGTCGGGTCTAAAGAGAGATCTAGTCGAGCATAGGCAACCAATCAAGCCTGGAAAAAAACCAGTCAAGCAGAATCCAAGGCGCTTCGCCCCTGAGATCCTCTCAAAAATAAAGGAGGAAATCGAAAGACTCCTCCGATGCAAATTCATCCGTACGACCATGTATGTCGAATGGCTAGCAAATATTGTACCAATCATAAAGAAAAACGAATCGTTAAGGGTCTGTATAGACTTTAGGGCTTTGAATTCAGCAACCCCTAAAGATGAGTATTCGATGCTAGTGGCAGAAATGTTAGTCGATTCAGCTGCTGGCCATGAATACCTTAGCATGCTGGATGGATATTTTGGTTACAACCAGATTTTCATTGCTGAGGATGACGTTCCTAAAACAGCGTTCCGTTGCCCAGGGGCCTTAGGCACTTATGAATGGGTAGTGATGCCTTTTGGCCTAAAGAATGATGGGGCAACGTAACAGCGGGCGATGAATTCGATTTTCCATGACTACATTGAGTCCTTTATGCAAATTTACATTGATGACATTGTGATAAAATCTGTGTCAGGAAAGGCTCATGTAGAACACCTGCGCAAATCCTTCATGAGAATGAGGAAATTTGGACTCAAGATGAATCCCCTCAAGTGTGCATTCTGTGTGCAAGCAGGAGATATTTTGGGTTTCGTAGTCCACAAGAAGGGGATCGAGATCAACCAAAACAAAACGAAGGCCATCATGGAAGCGAAAGCGCCATCCAACAAGAAGGAACTTCAGCCTTTGCTGGGCAAAATAAATTTCCTAAGAAGGTTCATATCGAATCTCAGCGGAAAAACACAAGCCTTTTCGCCATTGGTTCGAGCCACTAAGGAGAAGTTTGAATGGATGAAAGATCATCAAGAGGCCTTCGACAAGATCAAAGACTACTTGACTCATCCTCCAGTCCTTGCACCTTCATGTCGAACCAAAAACATGAGATTATACATAGTAGCATCAGACAAAACTCTACGGAGCATGCTTGCTCAAGAGGATGAGAGTGGCGTCGAAAGAGCCATTTACTACCTTAGTAGAGTTTTAAATGATGCAGAAACTAGGTATAGTGAAATAGAGAAATTATGCTTATGTTTGTATTTCTCATGTATGAAGTTGAAGCAATATATAAAACCAGTTGATGTTTATGTGTCTTCATATTTTGATGTTATTAAGCACATGTTGTCCAAACCTATTTTGCATAGTCGAATCGGTAAATGGGCATTAACATTAACTGAGTATTCATTGACTTATAGACCGTTGAAAGCGGTCAAAGGGAAAATAGTGGCAGACTTTATTGTCGACCACTCCATAAATGAAAATACCCTGAACTTTGTTGAACTAGAAACTTGGAAGCTATACTTTGATGAGTCTAGTCACAAGGACGGGACTGGCATAGGTCTATTGATCATTTCGCCTGACAAAATTCCAACAAAAATCAAGTATAGGGTCGAGGGCCTATGTTCTAATAATGAGGCTGAATAAGAAGCTTTGATCGCCAGACTTGAAATTTTGTAAGAATTGGGGGCAACCCGAGTCGAAATAATGGGAGATTCAGAGTTGGTTATAAAACAGCTAACAAAGGAATACAAATGCGTTAAAGAAAATCTCATCATGTATTTCGTAATAGCTAACAGACTGCTCAAAAAATTTGAAGTCTGTACCATTCGACACATACCACGAATACACAATCAGATAGCCAACGACCTGGCGCAAGTTGCCTCAGGATATAGGGTCTCGAAGGAGAACTTACAAGAGGCAATCGAGGCCAGAGGTAAGGTGGTGCTCGTGGGCTTGAGACCATCAGACTTGGAAGTCACGAAATTTGGCTACGCCAACGAGGAAACTTTTGAGATTCTTACAGTCGAAGGTTTGACAGACAAAGATTGGAGGAAACCTCTGGTCGAATACCTTCAGAACCCTTCATCGACTATAGAACGAAAGATAAAATACCAAGCACTAAGCTACGTCCTGTTGGGAAACGAGTTATTTAAGAAAACTTCTGAGGGAGTTTTACACAAATGCCTCAGTGAATCTGAAGCATACTTAGCATTGTCCTCAGTCCATGGTGGGACATGCGGAGCGCACCAAGTGAGCCATAAGATGAAATGGTTGCTGTTTCGCCAGGGGATGTACTGGCCTACGATGCTGAAATATTGCATCGAGTTCGCCAAAGGTTGTCAGGAATGTCAAATTCATGCTGGCATACAGCATGTCCCAGCAAGCGAGTTGCATTCCATAGTTAAGCCATGGCCATTCAGAGGTTGGGCTTTAGACCTTATAGGAGAGATTCGACCAGCGTCTTCCAAAAACCAGAAATACATTCTGGTAGGGATAGACTACTTTACTCGAGGCTATACCTCTACCGAAGGTAGACCAAGAAGATGTTATTGAATTCATTCATAAGTATATCATCTACAGGTTTGGCCTGCGAGAGACAATAACGACAGATCAAGGGTCAGCATTTACGGGTAGGAAGATGCAGGAGTTTGCTAAAGAAATGGGATTTAAACTCCTTACCTCGACACCTTACTATGCCCAGGCCAATGGCCAGGTCGAAGCGGCAAACAAAGTAATAATTTGCATGATAAAGAAACAGATTGGAAGCAAGCCTAGAAATTTGCACAAGACATTGGATCAAGTCCTATGGGCATGTCGAACATCCCAAAGGAAGCAACCAACACTTCCCCTTATCGACTTACTTTCGGACATGACGCAGTATTGCCAGTCGAGATACACATACAGTCAGTAAGAATTCAAAGACATCATGAAATCCCTCATGAGATTTATTGGGACATGATGCTTGATGAGTTAGTCGACTTAGACGAAGAGAGAATAAAAGCTCTAGAACTCTTGAGAAGACAAAAGAGGAGAGTAGAGAAATCATATAACAAGAAGGTCAAAGCGAAGACTTTCCTGGTTGGAGATTTGGTATGGAGGGTAATCCTGCTATGGATCGAAAGGTGAGATCCCTAGGTAAGTGGTCCCCGAAGTGGGAAGGACCATTCCAGGTATCGAAGGTATTCTTCAATGGGGCATATGAAGTGATAGAGCTGAGTAAGGATGAGAGAGTATTAAAAGTAAATGGAAAATATCTAAAGAAGTATAAGCCTGCACTTTGAGAGGTGAAAATATCAACATAATAATTGTCAAAGATAAAGCGAAGCCATAAATGGTAATTTAAAATATGCCAAAATGGCCCAATGTCTTACAAACAAAAGAAATGGCTCATAAAGGCCAGCATAATCTACTATATTACAAAAACCCAACAAATCAAAAAGGAAGATTCGCCTTCATCTTAAGGTAAGTCGACTTTTGAAGTTCGAGACGGCTTTGGCATTGAGCTTTATCTGCCCTTAGTTGGACAACTTCAGATTCCAAACGATGGGCTTCCTCAGCATAGGTGACGGCCTGATCAAGCTCAGCTGTTAAGGAGGTGTCGTCGAAAGAAGATAATTCAGCGTTCCTTTTCTTAGCCTTCGCTATCTTACTACGGAGCTTTTTAATTTTCCATTCCCAACAGGCGATGTTCGCCTCGTTAGTCAGGACCTCTTGTTTATTCTTCTCCTTGGTTTCTTCCAATTCAGCAATTTTCTCCTCAGAGTCGACAACGACGCTCCAAGCGGCAGCTTCGCTGCCAGCCTTTATCTCAATCTCACCCCCAGGGCAGCAGTCGATAGTCTTTGTAAACTTGGTCAATCAGGGTATCAACCTATCGAATAACGCTTGCAGCCTCAGGAGTAAGTGATTTAATGTCCACTTTTTGAAGGAGAGCTTTGAGGGGAGGATGGCTGGCAGGGCCCATCTGCAGGAGGGTAAAAAGATCCCCTTTGAAGATTTTTTGCTTGACCTTGTCGAGGGCACTGTCAGTTGGTGGCTTCGAGGTTTGCCCTACGGAAGTCGAAGTACTGAGCGTACGGCTAGAAGAACGGCTTCTCCTACTCAACAAAAGCCTGATATATTGTCGAGGGTTGGAAACCTTCAACACATCCAGTTCGGCGGGAGTCAGTTGAGTTTCGCCTGGGAAGAAATTTGCTGGAATATCCTTTGGGGTAGGAGGAAAGGGAGTCCTTGCTGTTTCAGCAGTTTCAGGTTCTTTGACAGAAGTGTCCACAATTTGTAATTCTTTATCTTTGTTGTCCTTGGTCTTGTCAACATCCTCCTCCATGGCATCCCCAATGATTTTGTCACTAAATTCATGCAATTTAGGCTGGAGCTTAGCCTGATCCTCAACGGCTTGATTACCCTTGACAGTTGTTCCATCCACAGTTACTGTTTGGCCCAAAGGGGAGTTGGTCGTATCAGCCAGAGTTGTTTTCTCCTCCGAAGCATCAACCTCATCATCCATTGTAATAGGATCAACCTGAGGATTGTCATATTCATGATCAGACCCGTCAGTCTGAGACTACTGGGTAGTGGTCTTTGCAGGAGATGGAGGGGCTGTGAAAGAATCAGGTTTATTAATTTCGCCAAGTGAACTCACACCAGAACCCAAATCAAATGTGGGATGATAGGTAGGCTCACCTTGGTTATTCAAGGAGTATAGCGACAGAGGAATCACGGTGGGATTAGATCTTGAAGTTCCAGCATCATCCTAGAAAAGGTGGACATTAGAAATAATGAAGACTAAAGAATCAATGCAAAGACCCAAGGAAAGGTGGATGTGTGACATACCTTCACAATTTCATCAGTGGGACTCGAATTATCACTTTCCATAGGGACAACCGCTTGGATCGAAGCATCCCCTACGGGAGCAGGAGTAGGTTCTGGAGGAGGATTGGTAGGTTGAGGTGTGTTGGTCACAACAGGAGCAATTGGAGCATCAGAAGCATCCACATCATGAATAATCTTTCTTTTCCTTTTCGCTTGAAGACTCTCACGAGGAGACTCGTCTTCGTCATCAGAATCAAGAATAATTTGGGGAGAAGCCCTTTTTAATCTCCTTTGAGGAGTAGGTGGTTTTCGACTAGCCTGAAAACAACATGAAATGGTGAGATTGAGTAAGGAAATCGAGATAGTAAAAGCTACGGAAGGCTACCTTTTGACCTTCTTCCTTAACTTCAGTCCTGGTTGTTGGGGCAGCACGCTTCGGAGCAGCTGAAAAAATAGATGATACTTAAAACAGTTAGCAACAATAAAGCTCAGAGAGGGAAGTCCAAATCAAAGGGGGATGAACCTTCAAGAATGTCGGATTCGATGCGAACATCTTCGATACTGACATGAAGATGCCCTTTAAACGTATCGAGTGTATGTTTAGTCAGAACCACCCGTCGTGCCTTGGGCTTACACTGCTGTCAAAGAATTTTTATAGCATCTCCACAAATAAACCAATCTGGAAATTGAGGGGCAAGAGCCACGCCAAAACCAGCGGTTGGTAGTAGAGGGATTTTTGGGGGGAAAAGTTTAAAGGCAACCTCATACCGTTTCTCGCGAGGAACAGAAGAGGGAATCTTTAAACTATCCAGTTTTTTGGAAAATTTTTCTTTTAAGGTAACAACAGCCTCGCGGATGGTTCGACTAACATCATCTTATCGATAGGCAGTTTCGAAATATTTCTGGAAGGCTTGGATCTCTTTGATATGAGTAGACGTACCTTTCTTGACCTTCTCCTTCACATCAATGAAAGCTTGGTCTATCAAGCGAGTAAAACTAGGAGCATCGAGAAATTCTAAAGCATAATGCTTCGACCACCAGTCATAGAAATTTTGAGAGCAAAAATAAGAAGGTTCAAAGTGAACAGGTGTGAGGTAGGACTTGTGAGCGTGGCGTTCCAGTTGCGTCGAACAATCCAGAGGAGATAGCACAGTGAAAGAAAGGATGACATGTGACTTCTTATCGTACAAGCATTTGGGCAAGGTTTGAATTAACCCAAATTGCCTAGAGACTAAGTTAGGCTGATAGACTAGCAGGCTGGAGTGACCTTTTACGAGGTTTAGTTTGTGGATCAGTAGGCGGGGAATGAGGAACCTCTCCCAGATCAGCTTCGACTCCTCCTTGTGTTTCTTTAAGGGAGCAGGGAAGGGTCTAGTAAACCATTATGGACCACATTTTCATTCTGCGAAGGGAGCCATGTTCGTGGTAAACTCATGTCGTTTTGCAAACATATGAACAAAGCTGGACAAGTTGGATCGAAGGGGATGACCTTCCTCGCTAGGAGTAAGTTGAGCCAGGCGAGGCCATTCGACTCTCCTCTCAGCAACTGCAGGCGAATGTTCATCAACTTCACCTTTGTTGGGAAGACTGTGCTCAAACGTGGCATTAAGCCACAGCTGAAGAAGCCAGAAGGGGCCCGACAATAGCAAGTTGCCATGACTGTCAGGATCTTTTAGTTTACCCGCACCTTCGCCTAAGGCTTCGTAAAGACTAGCCAGGATCATTTCGCTGAGGCAAACACCTCTCTTCACATGTAGTTGGTTGGCCAGGACCAGATACTTTCTCGCCACCTGCAAAGATTTGGTGCAAAATACACAGCGGGATAACCACATGGATAAGAAGGCTATGTGTTCTTCATCATCAACAGAGGTACTAGTTTTATTGTGGTAGTGTTGGACAAAAGCTATTTAAGTGTGTTTAGTATTGGCAAAACCAATACTGTCATGACTATCGATCTCGGGATCATAAACAAGGCCGTAGGGTTTTAGGCCTACAATGGCAGCTACGTCGGGTAAAATGGGTGTCATCTTCCCACAAGGAAGGTGAAAAGTGTTGTGTGTCCTATCCCAGAAGAATAAGGAGGAGGCCAATATGAGAGGGAAGTACGAAGGGTCTACCTTCGACATCATAATCAGATCGTAAATCCCAGTGTCCTTCCATTCCTGGGCTTTTACCTTCTCTATTTTCGTCAGCCAGTTGAGATAGTGTTCAGAATCTTTGAAATAGGGGGTGGCCCTAAACAATCTGGCCCCATCATGAAGATACCTAAAGTCCACGTCGAAAAGGCTCAGGCTATCAGGACTGTCAGTGGAAATTTTGTTGAAGTCTCTTTGCCCTAGGGGTTTAGTGGTTCTGTAAGAAGGGAAGAAATCTTTGATGGCGGAGTAGTCGAGACCTGGAGGGGGTAAAGGCCCAGACATGGCTAAAGGTCTCCCTGCAACAGTAACAGGAATGATTACCTGAGATTCGTAAATGTGGCGTTTCTCCTTCGTCAGGGGTTCACGGATGAACTATTGATTCTTTACCGCCTGGGGGCCGCTCAAGCTAGCAAAGGGAGGAAGTGTGGATGCAGAAGTTTGTCCCTTAGGTTGCATCTTCTTCTTCTGATGATCAGCCATTGTTAAAAGAAGTAAGAGTTGGTTGGTTGAAAGTAGAAAATTAGAGAAAAAGCAAGGAAAGTTATGGGGAGTTAGAGAAGTTGTAAAAAATGAAAACAACAAAGAGAAATTACTTATATAGTGAGTGGAAGACTGAGAGTTTCCATCATTAAGGGGCTAGAGTTAGTGGGCCACGTGTATGCTTGGATGTGGAATGGCAAAGGCAGTAGTTGCAAATCACGTCCCCGAGGGTGGTAGGGTGATGATGGCCCATGATTTTGTTGAGTCCCGAGGAAATAGCCATGATGATAATGACGTCATAAAACGTGCATCAAGGCAGCAGAACAGTAGCTTGTGTGTTCATAGATATCTTTCTTTTTCTCTTTCATTCCCTTTCAACTTCTCAATCTTATATTGGTGGATAGAGTATCAGACAACACTCATGAGGGCAAAGCAGCGTCGAAGGTCATACGCTATCAAAAAATGTGCTTTTCCACGGTCGAAGTTAAAAAGACATATTTGGGGGGCAATTTGTTAGCTCCTAAATTCGACGCCTCAGCTAGAAAGAAGGTATCCAAGACAAAAGGGTGGAGAATAACTTGAATGCAAGAAGATGGTCGAAAGAAGAAAAAAAAGCTAAGTCGAAAGACTCACCCGGAGACCAAGGGTTCGACCGCCTGCTGATACGAATGGTGTGTCGAAGTATTTGAAATTTGAATGTTGGAGGGAACGGTTTTGCTTGTGGAAAATTGAGGGAGACACGTGTCACCTTATGAAGAATAGATCCATGCATTTGAGACAAGTGGCAGAAGGTGATTATGGTGGAAGTTATGAGAGGTTATTTTTTGTTACTATAAATAGAGTGTCTTAGACATATTCAAAGTGTGTTGTAATTTACTATTGTACAAATTACTCTTGAAATTACTCCAAGTATCCGAGTGTAGAGAAAGCGAGTATTGTAAGAGAATGTACGTGATGTAAACACACCATCTTTTAACTTAATGCAATTTACTTTTTTTACTTTAAGTTTTACAAAGCCTTTTATTACCTTTACTGTCTTTATCCTTTTTTCCTCCTTACTTTATTTCTCTTCTTCCTATGCAATTCTTTTCTCTTCGTCCTCAATATAAATTCACCTTTACCAACAAACTTTCTTCTGTTTTATTGGAAGCCTTACTTTACCTTTAAATTAACCCGTAGTCGAATAGATGTTCTTTTAGGATTCTATTTATCCCAACCCTGTTCGAGTGTGGAACTTGAATAAATTCTTAAAACCAAAAATAATTCTTTTAGCATATGTCCTAGGATCAATCTGATCGATCCTGTGAGTCACCAAAGTTAGATTTGGAAGATCAGCGGTTGTTTTCCGATTTTCGAGGGAAACACTTATTTGATGTTTTGTGATATCCAGATCACATCAGATGTTGTTATTTTGTTGCCTTATGGTATTCCGAACTTGACAACTAATGATTTCTTTCAGCCCGTGTGGTATCCAGACCACGACTCATATTATTTCCCAGCAGTGTCGTTGGACATCAGCTGGTCATGTTGTTTTGAACTCATGTGGTATGCAGACCTTGATGAGTATTTGGATGAATTCCTTTGTCCGTTGAGTACCTAGACTCCATTCAATTGCGGGGAGTATTCAGACTCCGGTGAATTTTCAATTCGTGACGTATTGCTTTGTCCGTCGAGTATCCGGACTCCGATCAAGTTCCGCCGAGTACCCAGACTCCGGTAAATCCCAGTGAAGTCGCTTATTACGTTGAGTATCCAGATTCCGGCTTATTATGTTGAGTATCTAGACTCCGACTTATTATGTTGAGTATCCAGACTCCAGATTATTACGTTGAGTATCTAGACTCCGGTTATTTCTTCGAGCATCCAGGCTCCGGTTTTTACGTCGAGCATCCATACTCCAGTTTTTTACGTCAAGCATCCAGGCTCCGGTTATTATGTGGAGTATCCAGACTCCGATAAACTTCGTTGAGTATCCAGACTCCAACTTTTACATTGAGCATCCAGGCTCCGGCTCTTTCTCGTTGAATATCCAGATTTCGATAACTGGAAATGTCATCCTTCAATCCAGATGGTATCTAGACCACGATACATTTTTTGATGGAAGAGCTCATCTTATTGTGTTTCCACAACAGAGTTGCTTGGTTAAGCTTCTCTCTTCCCCAACGGAGTATTTTTGTGAATTATCAGAACTGACGGCGAAGTCAGATGATTTTGGAAACTAACGGCGAAGTCTGATTATTTTGGGAACTGACGGCGAAGTCAGATGTTTTTACAGATGAGTTCTAACGGCGAGGTCAGATGCTTTTTACCGACTTGATGTCAAGGCCTGACGGTGAGGTCAAATGCTTTTACCGATTTGATATCGAGGACTGACAGCGAGGTCAGATACTTTTACCGACTTGATGTCGAGGCCTGACGGCGAGGTCATATGCTTTTACCGATTTGAAATTGAGGACTGACGGCGAGGTCAGATGCTTTTACCGACTTGATGTCGAGGCTTGATGGCGAAATCAGATGCTTTTACCAACTTGATGTTGATGACTGACGGCGAGGTCAGATGTTCTTACCGACTTGACATCGATGTTTCCTATTTGGTAATGAGTTAGCTCATTGTGCTTGTAACAATCAGATACAGTTATTTCTAGGGACTTTATTCTAGTCAACAAGTTTATTTTGTTACTATTTCTTTTTTGCGGTTGGCAAATTTCCGGGTTCTTTGGTATTCAACCGTCTTTTACCCTTGAATGTTTGAAAGTCGTTCGCTTTTCAACCCTTCAGGTCCAAGCCGTTTGAATAGGGGCAGTTGTTGTACCCCAAAATTTGACCAACCGTTTCTCGTAATTTGGCTTGTGTTTCGTTTCATTTGCATTTGCATATCATTTATTGCATACTGTGCATTTTGTTAGTCGGAGTGATTTATCGAGATTACAGCCTCTTTTCTCGCGTTCCAGGCAATTTAAGCCAGTTCAAATAAGGAGATTTATTTCGGAATCGAGTGGAGTTTGTCCTCATTCTGTTGGTCCAGTCCGTGCTGCTATTTTCGGTGACATTTCGGTGGTTGCCTTTTTACTGTTTTATTTTGCTGCATTTTTGTGACTTTCATTTCCATTTACTGTTTTTTTTCTTTCTTTCCAATATAATATTTTGTATATATTTTTGTTTTAACTTTTATTTAGATAATCAAACTGTTTTTATTATAATTTTAGAATAGGTTTTATTATATTTTAAATAGGAATAGATTTTTATTTTAGTTAGAATAGTTTTTATTTATTTATTTATTAACTTGTTAAAAATAGTTTATTTTTATATTATAGATTTCATTAGATTTAAATAGTTTTTAGATATTGATTTCATTTTAGAGTTTTAATAGTTTTTAATTTTATTAGAAATAGTTTTTAATTTAAACAGATATAATTATATAGTTTAGAAATAGCTTTCTAGTTAAATAGAATTTAATTTTTAGTTGTTTAATTTTAAATATTTAGAATTAAGTTAGGAATAATTATTATTAGTTTATTAGTTAATTAGATTAGAATTATTTATTGTTAGTTTAGATTTATTTTTTTTAGTTAATTAGGAGTTTAGTTAATAGGATTTTTTTAATTAAGTCAGTTTTTTGAGTCAACGCTTAATTAATACATGCTTTAGGCTTTAATAGTCATCATCTTTTATCATCAACATTAGTCACAAATTAGTATTTAATTAAGGTCTAAACAGCACGCCACTTGTCAAAAATCTGCATATATAGCTACTATTCACTTCCTTCTCTCAGCAGCCACCAAACCCTAGCCGCCCACCTCCAAGCCTCAATCTTCATCATCCAAACTCAACTCATAAACTCAACCCATCGCTTCCTTTCCTTCATCTTTACAACATCATCACCAGTTCATCTCCTCCAATAATGCCAAACCTTCAAACAGAACCTCAAACCTCCGCAAAACCATCGTGAACATCAAACTTCCATAAACATCGAAACTCCTTCAATCAACCTACCGTTAACACATCCATCAACTCATCACCTCAACGAAAACCCACTGTTGACCCTAATCCTCTTCCTCAGCCTTTCTTCCAAATCCGCAACAATCTGTATGAATCTCTTCATCTCTGCGCATCGACCAAAGTCGAACCATAAGCCGTGATACATCACCTTCATCACTTTCCAAACACCGTAAACCATTCGAACTCAGCTTCGATTCACTACCGTCCTCAGCGGAAACCTATCGAAAACCACAAACCATCACCACCAAACAACACATTTTTCAAAACCCCCATCCTCACATCATTAACAAACTCTCACTCCAAACACCGACCCATTTTGAAACCATCTCCGACCTTTCTCTTCACTTTCATCTGATGACAATGGAAGTATTCAACTCCCGTATTCAAAGCTCCAAACGCAAGATTGACGACACCATTTCATTATCATCCAACGACGTCGATCTATCCCTTCTCAAAGCAGTTGAGAAATCCCAAAACCACCACAATAGAGTATAATCGTGACAAACCCATCTGGCGAGGGAATCACAGAGAGTGGGATGAGCGAGATGGAGGCGAAGAGTTGATATTTAAGCTAAGATTAGGGAGAATCTCTTTGTCTTTTGAGTGAGTTTGAAACAGTGGTTAAGGACCAAGAATGAGAAGTTGGACGAAGGAGGACCCTTTGTTTTGCTGTCTTTTTTTTTTGTGCTTTTTATTTTAATTTTATTCAGTTTGTTTTGGGCTCATGAAGCCCATGAACCGTGCTTCTAAACCTGCACCCCCTATCCATTTTGAGCCACCCTGTTCTTCTTTTTTCTTTATAAAAAAATTTGTTTATCTTTTTATTTATTTTATTTTTGTAAATTAATTTATAGATTTTTTCTTTTAAAATTTTTCTTTAGAGTATATTATATATATATATATATATATATATATATATATATATATATATATATATATATATATATATATATATATATATATATATATATATATATATATATATATATATATATATATATATATATATATATATATATATATATATATATATATATATATATATAGTATATATATATATATATATATATATATATATATATATATATATATATATATATATATATATATATATATATATATATTAGAAAATGATATATATATATATATATATATATATATATATATATATATATATATATATATATATATATATATATATATATATATATATATATATATATATATATATATATATATATATATATATATATATATATATATATATATATATATATATATATATATATATATATATATATATATATATATATATATATATATATATATATATATATATATATATATATATATCATTTTCTAATATATATATATATATATATATATATATATATATATATATATATATATATATATATATATATATATATATATATATATATATATATATATATTAGAAAATGATATATATATATATATATATATATATATATATATATATATATATATATATATATATATATATATATATATATATATATATATATATATATATATATATATATATATATATATATATATATATATATATATATATATATATATATATATATATATATATATATATATATATCATTTTCTAATATATATATATATATATATATATATATATATATATATATATATATATATATATATATATATATATATATATATATATATATATATATATATATATATATATATATATATATATATATATATATATATATATATATATATATATATATATATATATATATATATATATATATATATATATATATCATTTTCTAATATATATATATATATATATATATATATATATATATATATATATATATATATATATATATATATATATATATATATATATATATATATATATATATATATATATATATATATATATATATATATATATATATATATATATATATATATATATATATATATATATATATATATATATATATATATATATATATATATATATATATATATATATATATATATATATATATATATATATATATATATATATATATATATTAGAAAATGATATATATATATATATATATATATATATATATATATATATATATATATATATATATATATATATATATATATATATATATATATATATATATATATATATATATATATATATATATATATATATATATATATATATATATATATATATATATATATATATATATATATATATATATATATATATATATATATATATATATATATCATTTTCTAATTTCTAGTTAATAAGTTTTTTCTTAGAAGTTTATATTATTTTCTTTTAAGTTTTATAATATATTATTTCATATTAAATTTCTCTTTTGTTACTGGGCTTTTTTTTTTCAATCTTCTATCCGTTTTGGTCAATGAAGAGATTTCCTCGATTCTCCGTCAAATTATTGATGAGAAATGAAGGATTCGAGACCGAATTTTTCTCTTCTTTCTCATTTTCGACTTGATTTCATTTCATCTGTTTTGGTCGATGAAAAGATTTCCTCGATTCTCCGTCAAATTATTGATGAGAAATGAAGGATTCGAGACCGATTTTTTCTCTTTTTTCTCATTTTCAACTTTATTTCATTTCATCTGTTTTGGTCGATGACGACATTTCTGTAATTCATTACCAGTCAAATTATTGATGACTAATGTTGGATCCGGGACCACTTTTTTCTCTCCACATTTCTCTTCATCTCTCGATTTTATTTTGACTTTCTGTGATCGATGAAGTCTTGTATCCGCAAGACGAGATGCCATTATTTTTGGTCCGTGCGACACGATTTAATTGGAGAATGATCCTCAATATCGTTTCTCTATCTTGTCCATAGCATGGAAATTAATACGCGACCTCTAAAAGTTTGACTTCCCTTATAAGTCGAGCTATGACGGTTTAGCGTCACATTGGTCCCGATTCTAAGTATCATCAAGGATCAAAAGAGAAGAAGATTGGAATGGAGCTTGCGCATAATGTCAAGGGTCAATGGAACCACTCCGTTCGATAACATGTTTCTAATTCAAGTCTTTTAATCAACCGCTGAGCGGTGTGAGTTCTAAGCATAGATACGTGGGAAATGATGAGTGGGAGGCCTCCTCTCACTCGTCTAGAGTTTCTAATGTATACCCTTTGGGCAATATGCGACTCATTCGCTCATACGCCTTAGGTTCTAGCGTGTGTGTCCCGAGTTCCTTCCCATTTAGGCGTGTTAGGCCTACCTCCTCTTTTCCCTCGCCCCCGTGCGATCAGAATTCTTTTTCTCTCGCCCCCGTGCGACCGAGACTCCTTTCTCTCGCATCCTGGCGATTGAGATCCCCTTTCTTGCTCCCCGTGCAATCGAGACCCCATTTTTTCTCGCTTACGTGCGATCGATACCATTTTCCGTAGTTAGCCAAACTACGGCTGCTCTAATTACTCATATCTGTTGAGAGTACGTAGGCATAGGATTGCGATAATCCTAGCGAGCACTTTTCATCTTTCCCTCTTTAGGTAACCCATACCTTTAACCCAATGACATGCTACGTCCGTTCTACCACAAATAGGTAACGCCTATGTCTCCAATGGTCGACTAACAATACACCTATCTGCTAGAATGCTTACGCTAGTATCGTCAACCTTCTCTCTCACCCTCGTGTGACCGAGAACACCATTTCGTCCCGTAGTTAGCCTGAACTACATTTTGCTCTGATTTCTCGTACCAGACGAGAATACGTAGGCACAAGACGCGATGTCTTGGCGAGCAATTCCCCCCTGTAGTTTTTCGAACTACGTTGACTCTGACTTTCCCATTGCACGAGGGAATACGTAGGCATAGAGTGGCGATGCTCTATCGAGTCTCTTTTCTTTTCTTTTGTCCCCGTGAGCCTTTAGCATAGATAAATTTACACCCTTTTAGATTAGACAACAAGTGTGGATCCCGTCGAGTACGACGAACGTGAGGGGTGCTCATACCTTCCCCTCACGTAACCGACTCCCGAACCTGAGAATTGGTTGCGATGACCTGTCTTATTCCTTTTTCGTTAGGTTTCTCTGATTGTTTCATTTCCCTCTCTTTGGGATAAATAACGAACGGTGGCGACTCTTCTGTCATTACCGGCCCCTATTTGCAACGATGCGACAAGTGGTTGAGAGAAAGTGAGAGGGGTTCTCATATTTAGGGGGGGTCTTGAATAGAAAGTCATTGGGTAGTGTTAGGAAGAGACATTGAACAACATATGGCTTGTTATTGCTTGTAATACTAATTTTACTAAGCTACTAATAATGAATTTCCTTTCTTGGGTTAGAAGCCAATGATGCTCGATTCGCAAGTGCACGAATAGCGTCAGAGTAATATAAAAGATTATCGATCCCAGAGAGACTAAACGTCAATCAATTGTTCGCTAATGTTACAGTGTTTATCTAAGGCAAGTCAAAAAAAGGTTGAGTTGTGCCGCAACTGCGAAAAACACCCGGTGGAAAACAGAAGAGTCGCCACCTTTTGTTATTTATCCCAAAGAGAGGGAAAGGAAACGATCGGAAAAACCTAACGAAAAAAAGGAAAGACAAGGTCATCGCAACCAAGTCTGGATTCGGGAGTCGATTACGCAAGGGGAAGGTATTAACACCCCTCACGCCCGTCGTACTCGACGGGATCCACGCATTGTTGTCTATCTAAAAGGGTGATCATCTATCTAGCTAAAGGTCAAGGTACAAAAGAAAAATAAAAGAGAAGACTCGGCAGAGCATCGCCGCTCTGTGCCTACGTATTCCCTCGTGCAATGGGAAAGTCAGAGTCAACGTAGTTCGGCTAACTACAGGTGAAAGGGGAAAGGTTGCTCGCCAAGACGTCGCATCTTGTGCCTAAGTACTTTCATCTGGTATGAAATATCAGAGCAAACGTAGTTCGGGCTAAAGGACCACAGGTTGGTTCAAAAGTTTTTAGGCCTGAGTAGGGTTAACAAGTAGTTCTAGCAGTTGGTGTATGCAGCTCGACCATTAGAGACTTAGGCGTTACCGTTTGCGGTAGAACTAAATGTTAACAACACTCTTTTATCTGAAAATATTTTCCTAATTAGAATCCCGAGGGATGAAGAAGGTTTGAAGTGTTTTTGTGTTTTTTAGAGAAAAAGTGTTTTGAATTTGAGTGTTTATAATGTATGTTGTACTAAAGTCTAAAACCTAGGATCGAATGCGTCGCATATCGTCCTAAGGACGTATACTAAACACTCTAGGCAATTGAGAGGTGCCCCCCAATCACCATTTCCAAAGAATAAGGCTCATGTCACAATATCCATTATCTTTATTAAGTGTGCTAAGATTGTATGAAGATGAAAAGAGAAGAAAGGACCACTAATGGGAGACTAGTACATCCTAAAAGTTATCATGCAAAGTGGACTTATAGTTGGGATACAAAAGGGAACTACCTAATTTTATCATGCATGGTTAGGCACCTAATGTCTATCATAACCTCGAGAGGTTAGAGAACTTATGGGGAGCATGGCAAAGAAAAGCCAAAGAAGGAGAAGAAGAAGAAAGAACATGTAAATGAAAATACAAACGTAAGATGCACAAGTAGAATGAAAGTGGGAGGAAAATAGTGTGGGGCAGTAGCCTCCACAAGCTCATCTCAACCAAGCATGCATATAATAAAAACAAAGAAGAAAGGAGAAGAAGAAATGCACAAGAGGCAATCACACAAAAGGATACAAACAAGTCACATATGGAAACCTTAAATGGAAGAAACAAAGGCAACACACAAATGAACAAACAAAACCAAATGTTATGACCTAAAAATGAGCAAGCTTCATCCTTAACATGTTAACTACATGAATCAAAAGGCATTGTGGGCTCAAAGGATCCAAAAATGTCATCTCCAAGACAAACTAGGTCAATGTGTATGTATGAACCTCCCTTGGAGGTAACTTGACTTGCAAGTTACCTCAAAATTATGAAAATGGTTCAAAAATGATCAAATAAAATGCACAAATTCCACAAACATATTGGCAAATAGAGGCTAAGAAATCACAATCAAAATCAATTCACAACACCACCAAAGAAATTGATTCACAAGGGTGTTCCATTGTGAATGGGGATTGTCAAGGGTCAAAGGAAATGCAATAAAAGTCAAACCAAAAGTCAACCAAACAGGGGCAAAATGGTCCTAAAAAATTGATCAACTCATCATGCATATGTGGATCAATTTTCAGTCATTGGATCAAAAAGGAAAAGGAGAAACAAATCATGAAACAAAGCATGTCAAGAAATAGTTCAAAAAAACACTTCCAATCCAATAATCCCATTTTAATTCAAAATAAATACAAAAAATAAAATAAAATATTCTTAAAAATAATAGACATCTCAAAGTGTCTAGAAACTACTTTTATGAAATTTTTGGATCATTGGAAGTATTTATGTTGAATTAAATCCAAACAGATTCAAAATAAAAACAAAAAAGAAAATAAAACAAAAATAAAATAAAAATGGTGCAAATAGCAGCCCAGACACGTTGAAAAACCAAATGGGCTCAGATAGGGGTGAGAATAGCAAACAGAGGCCCAAGTCCACACAATTCGTTGGACTCAGAATGATTGGGTGTAGCATGGTCAATGAGCGTGCATTATGAGACACATCAGGGGTCATTGGATCAGACAAGTAAGCACATCAAAAGGCACAGAAACAAACACGTGGCCCAGGCTTGCGTTTAAATGAAATGCATCGCTTCACTAAGGATCTGGTGAGGTAAGTCAAACAAGACCCATGGTAGGTCTTAATCTGGTACGTACAAACAAAAGTAAACCAATCCGAAGGATTAAACAAGGCCACGTAGTCGTCTTCTACACTTAAACATGAGAAACGGTTACAAAATCCAAACTCTTGGTAATGCTTAGGAAATTAAGCTATTTCTAGTCTTAATTCAAGTTTCTAAAAATAACTTCATGCCATTGTATCCCCCATGCCTCATCAAGTCCACATGGTCCTCTTTGTGCTTACAAACATGCAAGGAAAATATTTAAGAGCTAATTCAATGTTGGAATATCTCAAGATAAGGTTATGCATACATTCATGGGCAATTTGAATATGGTCCAAAACAGCCCCATGCAAGAAGTGGCAATGTGTAACATATTACAAAATCATTTTATGTCACAAAACCAAGGCTATAAGCTTATGTTGATACATCTACACATCAAAAATCAGAATTTGAAAATGATGTCCAAAAGGTAGTGTATTGACTACATGAGTATGTCCAAACAAAATAACCAACCAATGGGTACAAGGATGAATAGAAAGGTAGAGTGCTGCAGAAGAAAATACAGATAAAAAACATACTAGAAATGGAAGGAAAGTGGGGCTGCACCAAAAGGTGGTAAAAGATATTGCCAAGAATGGAAATTCTGAAAATAGAGAAGTGTGCAAGAGCTGTGGTTTTGGTACAGCAGAAAAAGGCAGCAGAAAAAGTGAGATAAGGAGGGAAGGAGCTGCAAACAAAAGATCATTCACTATCATTCACTATCATACACTATCATTCACAACAGATTGAGATAGAGATATTGAGAGCAAAGAGTAGGAGAGAAAACCAGAAAAATAGAGAGAGCAAAAAACAGAAAAAAAAAGAGTGACATAGAAACACAAGAGCATCCTTGAAGAGCATAATCTTCACAACATAGAGTGAAGAGTGAAGTACATCCAACCAAAATCAGAAGAGGCTTAACAAAGAAGGAAAATATCTTTCGTATCCATTCCTTCAAACTTTTCCCTTTTTATACCTTGCATTTGTCATTTATTTCTCTCTGTTAAGTTATTTGGTGTTGTGTATGTTGTGTGAGGTTCCAAAGGGACCAAGAAACCATTTTTAAGAACCACAAAAAGAAGCAAAAAATAAGAGAAAAGTTTGGTTTTTCACCCTGGTAGCCTGACACGGGCCGTGTCACACAACACCGCGACCCGTGTTACACCTCTGTTTGAGGTTTTAACGTGTTTTTGGCCCAGACCTTGTGACACGGGCCGTGTCATGCAACACGGGCAGCCGTGTCACACCTCTGTTTGAGGTTTTAACGTGGTTTCTGGCCCAGACCATGTGACACGGGCTGTGTCATGCAACACGGGCGGCCGTGTCACACCGCTGTTTAAATTTTTCTGCATTTTCCCCCAGACCTTGTGACACGGGTCGTGTCATGCAACACGGGCGGCCGTGTCACGCCGCTGTTTGCCTCAAAAAACTTGATTTCTCTGGAACTGTGACACGGGTCGTGTCACACAACACAGCCGCCCGTGTCAGACCCCTGTTTTTCACGTTTTTTCGATTTTTTTACCTCAACAAAAATTTTCTCAAGGAGTTCGCCGTTTTTTTTGTGTTTCGTTTTTTCTTGAGCCGATTAACCCGTTGTGTTTGGTATGGTTTTTATGCATATTTATTGTTGGTCATTGTTTTTACCTTTGGTTCTAAAAACTATTTTCAAGAAAACAAACTCTCGATTCTCATCGAGCCATTTTTGACCTTGTAAGCCGATTGCCTTGTGCGTCGCCATCGACCTTGCTCGCTTCACCTCAAACCTTTTTAAGCAATTAAACCCTTGACCCAACGTCAAGCGGATTTTCTCAAACGATTGTTAAGCCAACCCACCATATTTAACAAAAGGATAAAGTTCACTTTGTATTGAACTAAAGAGAGGGGATTGAGTGTAGACTTCTTCCTCTCCTAGTGTCGAGATGCTCACTGTAGTGTGGGTGGTTTTGACACTCGTCTTTCAATACGAAGATGTTTTCATCCACACCTTTTTCTCCTAAAAAACCTCGGTCCCGTACCGAGTGCATTTTCAAAACACTTACAATAAATAAATCGATTCTCTTTGTATTGAACTAAAGAGAGAGGATTGAGTGTAGACTTCTTCCTCTCCGAGTGTTGGGATATTCACTGTAGTGTGGGTGGTCTCGATACTCGTCTTTCAATATGAAGACGTGACTTTATCCGCCACCTATCTCCCTCTACAACTTCTTTCCGCAACCTTTGTCACCTAAAAACCTCGGTCCCGTACCGAGCGCATTTTTAAACTCTTTTCATAACAAAAACTTGAATGGTCGTGGAGTGGTTAGGCGTAGGCCTTCTCCTATCCCGAGTGCTGACGTTTACCGTAGGGTTCTCTATCGCAAAAGAACTTACCATTCAAAACCAAAAACACTTTAATAAGAGAATGAAGTTCTCTTTGTATTGAACTAAAGAGAGAGGATTAAGTGTAGACTTCTTCCTCTCCGAGTGTCGAGATGCTCATTGTAGTGTGTGTGGTTTTGATACTCGTCTTTCAATACGAAGACTCTATGTTCGCCACACCCTTTCATAACAAAAAACTTTGAGATAAAGAATTGGGTACTACCCGTAGGGGTTACTATCCGAGGACCTATCTCGCCCCTAAAAAAAAACAATTCAACAAATCAAATGTGACATCTTGCCTCGCATGGCGAAAACTTATCTTTCGAAAAGGATATGATACGTCCGTTCTACCGCAAACAGGTAATGCCTAAGTCTCCAACGAGCGAGCAGTAATACACCTAACTGCTAGGATGCGTACGATAACATCATCCATAAAAACATCAACAAATCGTAGGCCAAACTACGGCTGCTCTGATTCTTTACTTTTTCAAGTAAAGATACGTAGGCACAAGGGCCACAATCCTTGCCGAGCACATTCCCCCTTATATTTGTAGTTCCCCGAACTACGTCGACTCTGATTTTCTCATATCCGTTGAGAATACGTAGGCCTAGGACCGCAAATTCCTACCGAGTCCGACCTTTCTCTCTTCTTCCCTGTTGCCTCCTTTCTTAGTTTCTAAACCCTCTTTCTTTACCCTTTGGAGAACACTTTTATAGCATAATATTTAAGCAAATAAATTCACACATTCGACAAGCAAATGGTTCCCATCGAGTACGATGGATGCGAGGGGTGCTAATACCTTCCCCTCGCATAATCGGCTTCCGAACCCGTTCTTGGTTGCGAGACCATCTTATCCTTTATGTTCTTAAGGTTTTCTCGATATTTTCCTTTCCCCTCATGGGATAAATAAAGTTCGGTGGCGACTCTTCTGTCCTTTTCCTTTTCGCCTTCCCTGTCGTTGCGCGTATTTTTCGAGTAGCGACAACTGGCGACTCTGCTGGGGACCCCTAGCAAGCCAAACCTAGTTTGTTTGTTGCATTTGTGCTTTATTTGCTTTTATGTTTTATTTTATTATTGTGTTTCTTTCTAACCTGTTGGGTTTATCGGGATGGTTTGTGAGGATAAAGCTTTCTACCCGAGCTTTCGAGTATACACTAAGATTAGGAGGTGGTTTCTTTCTGATTTGCGAGACGTAGGACTCGTTGAGTTGGATCGAATTCCACCACTCAGAGGAGACTCCGTTGGAAAGATTATGTCCTACGTGTAGTCGTAACGGTGTTTTATTTCCGATGTGGGATTCCGTGATTCTGAGGACATCTTGTAGAACCTTATACCAAAAGGTTACTAAAACATAACTCTGTGCTCATCCTTTTGAAGGGATTACCGTCTTACGAGTAGTCGTTATGATGCAAAACGGTTGAGGGTTAGTGCTTGGGACTTTGTTTAAAAGCCTTTTGGGATGCCCTCTTATAAACCAATAGATTGCCCATCCGTGGTGAGAGATATTTTGTTACAATATCCTGCAGGATCTGTGACTTTGATCCATGTGTTTCCATTCTTATATGCATCCATAAAGCATTGCATTTCATAGCATTGTTGCATATCAAGGGGACTTAAGAGACTGTGATTATCATAGGTATTGAAGAACAAGATGAATGATCAAAGGAAAAGAAGTACAAATTCCTTAAAGTTCAGAGAACCGAAGTTGGGACCAATCCAAGATCTTTTGATTGATGTGCCAAAAGCTATCAAAATTAACTTTCAAGGGAAATATGGGAAATTGCTTGACCTTCTTCATTCTGGGGTCGATACATGGGCTTTGTTCGCTATGGTTTAATTTTATGATGTGCCTCTCAGATGCTTCACCTTTCAAGATTATCAGTTGGCTCCTACTCTCGAAGAATATTCTCACCTTTTGAATATCAAGATTAAGGATCAACCTATTTACATCGGCCTGGAAGAAGAGCCAAAGTCTTTTGTCATTGCTCTCGCTCTCCGTATGACCGAGGAAGAGGTTAAAGATGGTCTAACCAATAAGGGAGGTACTCAAGGCTTTCCTTTGAGGTTTTTGCTAGATAAAGCTGATCAGTACAAGACCAATGGGGATTGGGAAAGTTTTGGTATTGTTGTTGCTCTAATGATTTATGGGATTGTCCTCTTTCCAAATGTGGACAATTTCATAGACATCACTGCTATCATTCTCTTCATGCAAAAGAATCCTATCCCTACCTTCCTCGCTGATGTTTATCACTCCATTCATTAGAGAAGTGAAAAGAAGACAGGAATGGTCCAATGCTGTTCTCATCTACTGTTCAAATGGTATGCTTCCCACCTGTCGAAGAAAGGGTCGTTTGTGGAAAACAAGAAGAAACTGAAATGGTCTCAACGCATTATGTCTCTAGAGGCCAGTGATATTGCTTGGTACTCTCATGAGTATTACGACGTGGAGATCATCTTTAGTTGTGGGAATTTCGGTAACATACCTCTAATCAGTAGGGCTGGTTGCATCAACTACAACCCCGTCATGGCGTTGCGTTAGTTGGGCTATGCTATGGAAGATGATCCCGAAGCAGAGAAGGTTCAGAGTTTCTTTTTGCTAGCCATAACAGACGATCCTACGTTTTTCAGGAATATTGTTAAAGCGTGGGCCAAGGTTCATACGAAGGGGAGGAAAGAGTTAAAGGCGAAGAACTGTGTGGCTAAGGAGCCCTACAACCGATGGTTGCAAGCTAGAGTGGCCGAAAGGTTGCTTCCATTTCCCTCCGAACCATCTATGCGAGAATAACTTCCTGCTCCCACTCATGTATCCATGGAGGAGTATGAGAAACTAAAGCTAGTGATAGAAAGGTTGACAAAGGAAAATCAAGACCTTCAGGCTGAGGTTCACCAAGTAGGAGTGGAGAATGGCCAATATAAGAGGAAAGTGGAGTTCGAACAAGACTAAGCGGATGAGATTAGCAAGAAGCTGAAGCTAGAAGAAAATCTGAGGATCAGGTATCAAGAAGGTTATGAAGGAGCTGATGCATCGGTAAAAGCCTCTTGTGATAAAGCGTGGAGATTCTTCGAGTTAGCCTCTGCTAAAAAGAAGAAGACAAGGGAGGAACTTGAGGCCGATATTGACGTCCTTGAAAAGGAGTTGAGGGGTGCCTTAATTCTAGCCGAAAGCGAGCGACAACTCAAAGAAGAAGCATTGAGAGTTTCATATGTCACCTCTGATGTATGGCACAACAAATGCTCAGAATTGAAGACCGCTCAGGAAACAGCCACCTTGTGGAAAGACCGTTTCGAGGCCCTGCAAAGGAATAGTTCACTATGGTTGATGAAGGAAGCTCAACTCAATGAACTTTTGGATACGTATGAGGATTCTCTTCGTTATTACCAGCCGACCCTAGACATGTGTCGCGCTAGGTATAACAATCTAGTGGAGCATTGCAACCTTATGATCCGTGATATCCCATGGAGGTTGGAAAGGACAATTCAAGACTTAGAAGGAAATGATATTCCTCCTTCCATCCATCACTTTATCCGGCTCTGCGACCAAATGGTTAGAAGATTCACGTCCGAGACAAAAAAGCTTGAAGAACGTCTCCGAAAGAAAGAGTTTTAGTTCATTCAATATTTTCTTGTAGCATGAGTTTTTATTTTTGCAGCTTATTGAACAATCAGTTGTATTGAATCTTCCCTCAAAATTAATGAAAGTTTGCTTATTGGCTTAAATTATGCATTCTTTACTATTCATTTATAGTTGCATAATACCATTGATAATCATAAATCTTGAAAGTCCCTTGAACATCATTCGAGCATTGCATATACCCACGCATCATTTTTGCATTCCCTGAAACCCGACCTCATACCGCTTGCCATTTCAGAAGAAAAGAAAGAGAAAGAGCAAGCTGACTTCTCAACGTTCATACAACACAAGAGGGAACCAACGAAGAGTCATGGATCAAGTACAACAAGAGTTGCAGGAGTTTAGGGAAAAGATGACACAATTCATGGAAACAATGCAAGGGGTAGCCAATGGGCAGGAACAATTGAGAACTCTGGTTCAACCATTGATAGCTCGAGTGGATGGCAGTGGTGTTTTGCATGGAGGAACTACTGTTGTTCCTCCTCCGGCTAATGGTAGCACTTCGCAGGCCAATGGTGGTCCAACTGTAGTCAATCTTCCGGGTGGAGAAAACCAAGATGGAATTCCCATCCCAGTTGCGGCGGGCGCCGTGCCTGTTAACAATGGTCCTCAGTGGAACCAAGATGAGCAAGATGACGTCTTCTCCATGGGAGACCTTGGGGAAGGATTACGATCTGTCGCTAATAGAAGGTTCGATGCAATCGAAGAAAAGATGAGGAGCATTCTTGAAGCCCAGAATACTATGGGTCTTGACATGTCCAATCTAGGATTGATTCCGAGACTTAGGATTCCTCCAAAGTTCAAAGTGCCAGATTTTGATAAATACAAAGGAACAACATGTCCAAGGGTGCATCTTCGCTCCTATTTCCGAAGGATGTCTACATACTCCGATGATGAGAAGTTGCTGATGCACTTCTTTCAAGATAGCTTGTCAGGTCCATCTTTAGAATGGTATATGGGACTGGAGCCGGTCCATATCAGAAGTTGGAAGGATTTGGCAAAAGCTTTTGTCAAACACTACCAGTATAACAGTGACCTAGCACCGAATCGTGTACAGTTACAGAACCTATTGCAAAGGAACAATGAAGGATTCAAGGAGTACGACCAGAGGTGGCGCGAGTTGGCTGCGAGGGTTCAACCTCCAATGGTGGAGAGAGAACTCATCGACTTGTTTGTAGCTACACTACCTGGTGTGTATTATGAGAAATTGATAAGCAACATGTCTGGAAGCTTCTCAGATCTGATCATTACAGGTGAGAGAGTAGAAAATGGGATTAAATTGGGTAAAATACAAGCAGGAGAAGGGACCTCATCTGGAGGTGGAAGAAAGAACTTCGGTATTAAAAGAAAGGAGAATGAGACAAACGCGATATCAGGTTTTAAGAATCAAAATTGGAACCAGAATCAGAATCAGTATCGCCCACGACCATACTATCAACAACAACCACAAGTAGCTAGTATTGCCATCCCGACAGTACAGCCTCAGCAACAACCATGTCAACAACAACAACAGCAACGACAACAACCACAGCAACAGAATTACGCGCCAAGACCGTATCAAGACCGAAGAAGGATGGTATATAGGCACTTTGACGCACCACCAATGCCTTACTCTCAGCTACTACAACACTTATTGCAACTTCAGTTGGTCCAGAAAAGGACGATGGCCCCTCTAAATGGCTCACCACCACCCGAGTATGACGCCAACGCTAGGTGTGAATTCCACTCTGGCGCTCCCGGCCATCATATTGATAATTGCAAAGCCTTCAAGAACAAGGTACAAGACCTTGTTGATAGTAGGGCTATTAATTTCAACCATGATGCGCCGAATGTTGATCAGAACCCTATGCCAAATCATGGAGTAGGTAGAGTAAATGCTGTTGTTGAAGGGGAGGATTTAGATCTGGTATATGATGTTGAAGAATTGAAGACTCCTTTAAGTTTTGTAAAATGCAAGTTGTTAGAAGGTGGGGTGTTTCCCGGGTGTGAAAAGGATTGTGATAATTGTGCCGCCCATCCTGAAGGGTGTGAGAGTTTGAAGAGTTATATACAGTGTATGATAAACGAAGGTGTTCTACAGTTTGACAAGATCTGTGAGAAAAAGAATGAGAAGATAGTTAGTAAGAAAGAGGATGAGGTGGCCACCATCTATATCCCTTACAAAACAATCACTATTTATGCGCCGCCAGTGCGACCTGCCATCATCTTTACGAAGGCAGAACCTATACCTTATGAAAACTCCAAGGCGATCCCTTGGAACTATGGAGCGTAAGTCTACTGCAGTGGGCAGAAGCAGGAATTAAAAAGCTTACCTTTGGACTCAGTTGACAACTTGGTGGGAACCGGGGGAATGACTCGGAATGGGAGGATATTTGCACCTCCCGAAGTAAGTGTAGAAAGAGCTGATAAAGGTAAAGGGAAGGTAGTAGCGGAGGAAAGCTCTCAGGCTGGAGAAAAAAAAGTCGTGATGAAAGACGCAGAAGAGTTCATGCACCTAATAAGAAAGAGCGACTATAAGATCGTGGATCATCTACAACAGACGCCCTCAAAAATTTCTATCTTGTCGTTGTTGTTATGTTCCGAGAATCATAGGAACGCTTTGCTCAGAGTCTTGGATAATGCTTATGTACCACAAGAAATATCTGTCAATCAGTTGGAAGGAGTAGTGGCCCATGTCAATGCAGGGAATGGTTTGGGATTCACTGACCGTGATTTGACACCGAAAGGAAGGAATCATAACTTGGCTCTGCATATCTCTATGGAATGTAGAGGTGTCGTTTTGTCTCATGTATTGGTAGACACTGGGTCGTCATTAAATGTGCTACCCAAGAAAGCCCTCATGAAGTTAGACACTCGAGTGATAATATGTACGCCAAGAGATATGGTGGTCAGAGCTTTTGATGGGACAAGGAGGTCCGTGTTTGGAGAGCTAACCTTGCCAATTCAAGTCGGTCCTGAGGTTTTTGATGTTGTTTTCAATATAATGGATATCCAGCCGACATATAGCTGTCTCTTAGGTCGGCCTTGGATACACTCAGCAGGAGCGGTGACATCAACCCTACACCAGAAGCTGAAGTATATGGTGGGTGATAACATTGTGACTGTTTGTGGAGAGGAAGACATCATGGTAAGCCATCTGTCCTCATTCAAGTATGTGGAGGTCGATGGTGAAATTCACGAAACCCTGTGCCAAGCCTTTGAGACCGTCCAAATCAAAGAGAAAGCAACAGTTGAAGCCAAGGCGCCAGAAGTTGTTATGTCATCCTACAAGGAAGCCCAAGCTGTGGTGAAGTCTGGATCAGCGAAAGGATGGGGGGAGGTGATAAGCGTCCCCAACAAACAAGATAAGTTTGGATTAGGGTACAACCCATACGCATCTTCTTCAAGCGCTCCTCGCTACAAAGGACCTATTCAATTCACCAGTGGTGGGGTGGTGTTCGAAGAGATCAACGCCGTATCTGACGAGGAAGGAGATAGTGACTGTGACATGGATGCATGGATCCAGCCATGCGTCCCCGACCAAGGCTTGAAGAATTGGACCATGGAAGAAGTTATCACTGTGACTTATGAAGAGTAATTGTTTTGTTTTGATTAGTGTATTGCCATATGCTCTGCCCGGGGCATAATGGTCTTTATTTGTTGGGCCTTATCTTTTATGTGTGTAAACAACCCTTTTATCATTATCAATCAAAAAGCGTCTTTTCATTCAAGACTTTGTGATCCTTGTTCTTCTTATTTTTATTTCCAACAAAAAAATGGCAATGTGGTTTGTGTTTATTTGTTTGCATATAATTTAAGCATAAAATCATCATCATTGCAGGTTGCACATTTTAGATACCACTGATTCAGACTCGTCTATGACTCGGTGTGACTTTGACAATCCGATCTTTCAAGCGGAAGGAGAGATTGACGAAAACGAAGACCTGCCCGAAGAGCTTGCCAGATTGTTAAAACAAGAGGAGAAGGTCATCCTGCCTCATCAGGAGGAAGTTGAAGTCGTCAACCTGGGAACAGAAGAGGATAAAAAGGAGGTCAGAGTAGGGGTTGCGCTGCAGAATGATATCAAGCAAAGATTGATTGAGTTACTCCAAGAGTATAAGGATGTCTTTGCTTGGTCATACAAAGATATGCCCAGACTCGACACAGATATTGTAGTTCATCGCCCGCCTTTGCGTGAAGAGTGTCCTCCTGTCAAACAGAAACTGAGAAGAACCAGGCCAGATATGGCAGTGAAGATCAAGGAAGAAGTCCATAACCAACTAGATGCTGGATTTCTTGCTGTGACCAACTACCCTCCTTGGGTCGCTAACATCGTGCCCTGCCTAAGAAGGACGACAAAGTCAGGATGTGTGTTTACTATAGGAACCTGAATAGAGAGAGCCCAAAAGATGATTTCCCGCTCCCCCATATTGACGTTCTCGTTGATAACACCACACAATACTCAGTGTTTTCCTTCATGGACGGTTTCTCCGGATATAACCAAATCAAGATGGCACCGGAGGACATGGAGAAGACGACTTTTATCACGCCTTGGGGGACGTTTTGTCATAAGGTAATGCCTTTTGGGTTAAAGAACCCAGGGGCAACTTATCAGGGAGCAATGGTCACTCTCTTTCACGATATTATTCATCATGAGATTGAGGTCTATGTCGATGATATGATTGCGAAATCCCAAACGGAGGAGCAGCACCTGGTGAATCTTCTAAAGTTGTTTGAGAGGTTGAGAAAGTTCAAATTGAGTTTGAACCCGAATAAGTGTACTTTCGGTGTACGGTCAGGAAAGTTGTTGGGGTTCGTTGTCAGTGAGAAAGGTATTGAGGTCGATCCTGTGAAGATCAAGGCAATTCAAGAAATGCCAGCGCCAAAGACCGAGAAGGAGGTTCGTGGTTTCTTAGGTAGATTGAACTACATCGCAAGGTTCATATCTCACCTCACAGCCACTTGTGAGCCATTGTTTAAGCTATTGAAAAAGGATCAGGCGATTATCTGGAATGAGAATTGCCAGAGAGCGTTTGAGAAGATAAAAGAGTATCTACAAAAACCTCCAATACTGATACCTCCAGTGGCTGGAAGACCGTTGATAATGTACTTAACAGTTCTTGAGAATTCCATGGGTTGTGTTCTCGGTCAGCACAACGAGACTGGAAGAAAAGAGCATGCAATTTACTACTTGAGTAAGAAGTTCACAGACTGTGAATCCAGATACTCAATGTTGGAGAAAACTTGTTGCGCACTCGCTTGGGCCGCCAAACGCCTAAGACAGTATATGCTAAACCACACAACCATGTTAATTTCAAAGATGGATCCTATTAAGTATGTATTCAAAAAGCAAGCACTATCAGGAAGGATTGCTAGATGGCAAATGGTTCTGACAGAATACGATATCCAGTACGTGCCTCAGAAAGCTATTAAAGGTAGTGACCTGTCATAATATCTCGCAGAGCAACCAGTCGATGACTACCAGCCAATGAAGTTTGATTTTCCTGATGAGGACATTATGTATTTAAAGATGAAGGATTGTGATGAGTCGTTGCCAGACGAAGGTCCAGAGTTGGGTTCCCAGTGGAAATTAATCTTTGAAGGTGCTGTTAACTCTTACGGTAGCGAGATTGGGGCAATCATTACGACTCCTCATGGCTCCCATATACCATTCACTGCAAGACTAACATTCCCATGCACCAACAATGAGGCTGAATATGAAGCGTGTATCATGGGTATCGAAGAAGCAATCGACTTGAGGATCAAGAACCTTGATATCTATGAAGATTCAACTTTGGTGGTAAACCAGATCAAGGGAGAGTGGGAGACCCGCCAGCCTAATCTGATCCCTTTCGCTTCCGCGAAAATAAGGTTCCGGCACAACAGAAGAGTCGCCACCTTTTGTTATTTATCCCTCAGAACGGGAAAGGAAACAATCGGAAAAACCTGACGAATAAGGGTAAGACAAGGTCATCGCAACCATTGTCCGGGTTCGGGAGTCGGTTACGCGAGGGGAAGGTATTAGCACCCCTCACGTCCGTCGTACTCGACGGGATCCTCGCTCGTTAGTTTACTTGGATGGGTTGGTTTTATTCTATCTACCTATCAAGGCTGGCTGAAAAAGAAAAGAAAAATGACTCAGCAAAGCGTCGCACTTTATGCCTACGTATTCTCATCAGAGAATGAGAAATCAGAGTCAACGTAGTTCGGCCTACGAAGGGTTATGAGGGAAGGTAGCTCGCCAAGACTTCGCCATCTTGTGCCTACATACTCTCAACAGGTATAAGAGATCAGAGCTCACGTAGTTCGGGAAACTACGGTTTATTTCCTGTCTTTACGAAAGAAGTGTTTTTTATTGTGTTTGCAATTTCAACCGCACTAGAGACTATGACCTGAGAGTGAATGCGTCGCATGTCACCCAAAGCGTACCATACTAAACATCCAGACTGTGGAAAAGAAACTCTCCCACAATCCTTTCTCAGATAGCTTAAGGCTCGTAACGTACGAAAGAAATCATTCATGATTACTGTATCTTAAACTGTTTTGAGATGAGAAGAGAACAGGCCCAGCTAGGAGGGAGACTATCAAGTCCTACTGTTATCATGCCATGGATTCATCCTATGGTTGATATTTGAACAGGGAACTCCTAGAAGTTGTCATGCATAGGTTTCAACCTAAAAGTCTATCATCAAATCCTTATCAAAGGAAATGAGAGTCCTAAGGGATCATGTCAATGATACACCAAAACAGACAAAGCATCAGCTTAACAGTAAAATGCATGCAATGCAAGTGAGGGAGGAAATGTGTGTGGCGCTTCAGCCTCCACAAGCTCATCTCAACCTCAAGCCAGTCATGAAATAACAGTAATCATACTGAAAGATAAACAACATGCTATCAAGCAATAAACAGTAAACTGCAATCATACAGATAAAATGAAATGCCATCAGGCAAACAAACCACATGGGCAAGGGGGTTGGGCTCTACTGAATACCCGCAAGCAAAGCCACGCAATAACAATACAAGCAGAGGGAGCAACTCAACCTCTAATGCAATCATGCTCCTAGATTCTACTTATTCTAGATGGACTTAATCTAATGCAACAGACAAGTCAAGCAAAACACACAATACAAAAAAGAAAAACAGAAGAAAGCTTCAGCTCCTCCAGCAGCAACTCAGTCTTCAGACTTCCAATACTTGACAAACATCAGTTTTCTTTTCCAGGTATCAACCCTACAACATGAGTTTCAACTCATCTTCTCCCCTAAGCTTCAGCTTCTTTGATCAGCTCCACCTTCAGGCTTCACCATCTTCAGGGATCTTCAAGTATGAACTTGAGCTTCATGTTCTTCAAGCTTCAGCTGGAATGGCAGTCTTCAAGGATTCATCCTCTTCAATAATCTTCAATGAAGTCTTCATCTTCATGCCCATGCTCCACCTCTCAAGACAATCAAAGCCCGAGAAAATCACTTACTAAATAAGCTAGGGGATATTGAACTGCTTATTTGATCACCAAAGGTGACCTATAAGGGTTCAATATCAAATGAAGGGTTCCCTCAAAAGTTCTACCTCCTAGGTATAACACTTATCCCTCCAAAGGAGAGAGGTGTATACCCTGGAAGGACTTTGAATCACAGGGAGGAATGGAGGTGAATGATACCATCCATGTTTAAGAAAGAAATTATCTACATCTAAGCTCTTCCTAATCCCTAGCCCTAAAACAAAACAAAAAGAAGAAAGAACAAGCTCCTCAATGCATCCTCCAATCCTCTACAATGCTCCACAATGCTCTACACAGAGATACCAAGCTCCTCAAGCCAAGGGAAAACTCCAAAGCAAAGCAAACTAAACCAACATGCCCTAAAGGCAACACAAACAATCATTCAATACAAAAATCAATCAAAAATAGCATACTATCATATTAAATCCTAATATAAATGCTAGGGGATCCTACATATCTACCCTTAAGTCCCATATACTCCCCATAGACTAAATTTCCCTACAAAACCCTAAATCCAAAGTTGTTGTGGACCTATATTAAAGTTTTAACCTAATTCTACACTACCTAGAATTACCTAATTAAAACTACCCTAAAAATTATCACAAGAATATGGCATTAATTCAGGGGGAACCTAAAACATTCATCTAACTATCCTAAAAAGATTGAATTAAAAAACCTAAGGGAACTACCCTAACTAAATTCTACAAGTTAACATATCAACTAAAAGAATTAAAAAAAGCAATTAAAAGTAAAAATATGCAAAAAATATAAAAATGAAATAAAATGGAAATTTTATGGTTTTATATTTTTCTAGACAAAAAATGGAAAATGAGAAGAAAAAAAATCCCATTAGAAAATATTATTTTTTCTATTTATTATGAATTTTTAAAGTTATAAAAATTTGGAGTGAAATTAATATAAAATTGATGAGATGGGTGCAAGAAGTATTAAAATGCAGTTTAAATTCACTTGGGCTCAGATATGAGGGGTGTAAGAAGTAAGCGTGTTAGGCCCAGTTTTGAACTCAGAAAAACTAATTAAAATGAAAAGAAAATGTTAAAACCGCGGTGCAAATAGCAGCAAATCATAGTACAATATTGGATTGGGCCTGCATGGGGGGTGGGAATAACAAATGAACACAAAGCCCAACAGGTACATTAAGTGAAACGCCGCGTTTCACTTGGTTGCTGATTTCCCTCCATTTCGTCTTTGAATACCAGCCGTTAGATGGCTCCTTGGTCAAATATTCAACGCATGATCGAACGGAGATGCTATCGTCTTCCTCCTTGAGACCTAGGGTTTCAGAACTCCATTAGAACACAAGCTTCATGCGCAGACTTTCCACTCATTCGTACGCCCTCATTTCTCCACCAAATCACGTGATATAAAAAGCAATCTTGGCCTATTTTTCGCGTAGAACACAACCATGCCCTTGGTTTGTACTGAAACACCATAAATCACGCAAACCGAATAGTATAACTCCATGAACTCAAAACTTCATCAGCTTTCGACCTTCCCCAAACTCAACATTCTTTATATAGAAATGATCCTTATGTCATGCTGATTAAAACTAGCCAAAAATCGTGCATTATCATCCCTTAAACAGCATGTTCTAACTCCATCAAGAATTGACCACCATGGAAGAAACCTCTCCAATCAGTCTCAAACTCCTTAAAATGAACCACCTAATTGTCTCTAATGGTTTTACAATAAGAATTAACCCTAGCCATGCCTAGAATAGGGTGTAGGAACAATTTTGCATACGTTGCTCTTGGATATGGTAGGTGCTGAAATTCTCCAAATCAAGCCTTGAGACTCCTCAAGAACAATCCTTAGGTGATGAATACTCCTCTGCTTGCACAAGATTTGATGGAAATGGCTTGTATCTCAAGATCCAATGCCTTTTGCCTTCTTGCAAATTCAATGGGACTCCTTCAATTCTTCACCAATGGAACCTCAAGCTAGCATGAACACACTCAGGGATGTTTGTGTAGATGATTTGTGAAGGAAAATGGAAAGGTAATGAAGAGAAAAATGAAGATTCAATGTGATTTGCAAAATGGAGTTTTTTGGATTCAATCTCTATTCTCTACCACCATTAAGATCAACTATCACCAACCATTCACCAATGCAGATTATATTCAATATATAGACTGATTTATAAAGGTCTAGAACCTCCTAGAATCATCTAGTAAGAACTTGAATTTTCCATGCCATGATAATTTGCATTTCCATTCTCACCACATGATATATCATGACAAAAACCCTTGTAACTTGGGTAACTAGCTTGAATTTATCCTTACATGAGAATTAGGGTAAGATACTATGCTTAAACACCTTGTTTATTAAGCTTTTCTTTGTTTTGGTTTGGTACCCCATTATGCAAGCAACCAAATTACAAAGCAACCCTAAGATTCAAGCCTCAAATCAAAATTTTGGCTGAACCATTGTTCTTAAAATGTCCTTTGGAGTCAAAATGACCTATCATATGACATGGTTTGGATTTAGAACTTGGATTTTATGATTTTCCATTTCACTTGAATTAACTTATGCCTCATTTTTAGGCCATTTTTATCACTTTTTGATATGAGCCTTTCCAACATCTCATGACCACCCTACTAGCCTTAAAACATCATTCTAAGCAACTTTAATGTTGAAGGTTTTTCCATTTGAAGCTTGGAAGTAGGAGATATGGCCTTATGCTTGAAATGACCTATAACTTCCAAATGACCAAAATACCCTTGGCTTGTCAAAGCCATAAGTTGAGTTTTACAAATCCTATCAAGGACTTATAGTACTATCTATAAAGCTAAGAAGATGCTCTTCAACATTCATGTTGACCAAGAATTCATAGGAATCATCCTACTAGGGCAAAAGTTGTCTGCAAGTTGGGTGACTTTCAAGGACCCAGATTCACATACCTCTGATGACCTGTAATTTGTCAAAACCATAACTTGAGCTCTGCAAATCCTATCAAGCACTTCTACCACTCAAATTAAATCTAAGAACAAGCTCTACAACATTCATGTTGTGGGGAAGATGAGATGATAATCACATCTTGAGCTAAAACTGCCTGGAAGATAGGGATCAAACTAGGGGATTTTACACTGTCAATCCTTAGAAGCCCTAGCTTAAAACTTCTCAAACCCCTCAATCATGATGAGTTGGTCTAGGAATCATCCTTATAACATCTCAATACATCATTCCATGATCTCATGGCTCTTGGATTAGGTCTCAACCTTCTCCAAATCAGCAGTTGACCTAGGGTAGACCTAGTCAAACCCTAATTCTACCATTCATGGCTGAATCTTCTGAATTCTTGTATAATGATCTCTCTGGGCTTCATGATGGCTTTCAAGACATCTCATAGGCTTTATCAAAGCCTCAAGTCCATCCTCATAGTCTCAGAATCATCTGAGGAGCCCCCATAACTCTCCAGTTATGAGGCACACAATCTTGGTTTCAACCAATTCCTCTGAGGATCTCTTGAACTTTCTGACAAAGGTATCAACCTTTGAACACTTGATGGGTAAATAAATGTTGGTCAAATTTTAGGGTGCAACAGCTGCCCCTATTCAAACGGCTTGAACCTGACTGGGTGAGGAGCGAACGACTCTCAGCCAATCAAGGTGCGAGACGGTTGAATACCGGTAAACCCGTAAATTTGCCAACTGCACAAGCACACGATACTCTGCGGGGAACAAATCTTCGAAAAACTAGAATAGTAGCTGCACGACAACTAGCTGGAGAAATACTGATCTGACATCGTCGTCAGTTATCCACGTTAACTTCTTCTGACATTGTCTTCAGACAACCAAAACACCCAACATCGCCGCTGGAGAACTAGGGACTCTGACATCGCCGTCAAACAACCGAAACCCCTAACATCGCCACTGGAGAAACAAAGAATCTGACATCGCCGCCAAGAACAACCATAACTCGGGGAAACAGACATCCAACCTCGCCGCTGGAGAACTAAAAGAATCTGAGAAACGCCCAACATCGCCGCTGGAAAACTAGATTACCTGACGTCGCCGCCGGAGAACTAAATCTGACATCGCCGTCGATCAACCAAAATATCCAACATCGCCGCTGGAGAACCAAACCTGACATCGCCGTCAGAAACAAAACACCCAACATTGCCGCTGGAGCACTAAATCTGACATCGTCGTCGGACAATCAACATACCCAACCTCGCCGCTGGAGGACTAAAGAATAATCTGACATCGCCGTCATAAACAAACATAACTCTGAGAGACGCTCGACCTCGCCGTCGAACAAGCATCCAACATCGCCGCTGGGGAGCTAAAGGGTCTGACATCGCCGTCAAACATAAACATCCAACATCGCCTCCGGAAACAAACATCCAACATCGCCACCAGAGAAATACCTGACATCGCCGCCAAAATAACCGTCCAACATCGCCGCTGGGGAGCTAAAGGGTCTGACATCGCCGTCAAACATAAACATCCAACATCGCCGCCGGAAACAAACATCCAACATCGCCGCCGGAGAAATACCTGACATCGCCGCCAAAATAACCGTCCAACATCGCCGCTGGAGACAAAAATGACATGACCTCGCCGTCAAACAAACATCCAACATCGCCGCTGGAAACAGGAATTTTCTGACCTCGCCGTCAAAGCAAATATCCAACATCGCCGCTGGAAAAACACATAATCTGACCTCGCCGCCAGAGGGGAGAAACTTCATTGGGGAATTGGTCACACGGTAACCGGTAATACATAGTCGATCATGCCATCAGGCATTCAGAGAAACTGAGAAAACCGCTTCATTAACACGGTCAGACTTCAACCATGGAGTCTTCAAAGGAGGTTCTAACTTCACCGTCGGAAACCTGCCGGAGAGGATGCTTCGCCGCTGGGGAATCTAGAGAACTATCAAGTAACTCCACTCCGAGGGTCCAGAAATCATTCTGGGGGAATCAACTCTGCTGAGGACTTCAAGAATCATCTTGAACAAATAACTCCGTCGGGGACCTTCAAGAATCATCTTGAACTGATAACCATTCTGGAGATTTCAGGAATCATCCTGAACAAACACTCTGTTGGGAATTCCAGGAATCATCCTGGGCAACTCTTGCCGGGGACAAACCAATCATGGTTTGAGCAGCTTCCAAGGATTCGGCTCTCTTGGAGTTTCAGGAATCGTCCTGGGCGATCTTCGCTGGGGACTCTAAGTATCAACTTAAGCAACCAACTATGGAGACTGCACTGGGGTCTTAAGAATCATCTTAAGCAAACGGCCCTGCTGAGAAATTCAAGAATCATCTTGAACCGAAGACTTCGCTGGGGATCTCAAAAATCATCTTGAGCAAGCGACTTCGTTGGGGAGAATGTCAGGAATCATCCTGAGCAACTGATCCTTCGGCGAAACACCTACAAAACAAGAGCGGTAACAACCTAGACCATGCTTATTTTGCATATGCTTCGGCGCCAAGCTCCACACGGTGGAAATGCTATGCGTTTATGCTAAATGCCATGCAATCATGCACAATGATGCGATCCCGTCAGCAAAATAAATGCCGAAGGGGAATCCTTCTGTCAAGGAGAAAGAACTACTCAGATAGAGGAGTCATCCTGCTGAAGAGAACGTGGACACGCCAATATCAATTGGACTCCGTCTGGGGAAATGATCTTCGGTTGACGGCTGCAGGGGAAATAGCTTCACGAGAACCTGGACCGGCTGAGAGAAAGCGATGTCAATCGCGGGAACAAACTGTGTGGCCGTCTCGGCTACTCCTCTGAGGATGCTAACTCTGTGGGGAAACAACTTCAGCTGCTTAACACTCCACTAGAGAAAACCAATCATGGTCTGATCAATTTCTAAGGACTCGGCTCTCTTGGGTAATCTGCAAACTCGGCTGGGGAAAGAGAAATCATTCTGCTTCGCTGGAGAGAGTACGACTCTAGGGAAAATACAGCACCGACTGTTCAACACTCTGCTAGGGAAAACCAATCATGGTCCCTACTGCTTCCAAGGATTCGGCTCTCTTGGGGTTTTGCGAACTCGGCCAGGGAAGGAGAAATCATTCTACTTCACTAGAGAGTGCAGCTCTGACGAGGAATTTCAATTCCGCTGGGGGAAGAAGGAATCATCCGACTTCGGGGGAGAGTACAACTCTGCAGGGGAATACAGCATCAGCTGTTCCAACACTCTACTGGGGAAGAGGGAATCATCCGACTTCGGGAGAGAGTATGACTCTGGTGGGGAATCTCAATTCCGCTGGAGACTTCAGTCTGACACCATCAGTTGCTGCATACTTCGGCGTATGAATAGTTTCCTGCGAAACCTGCACTTGTGACCTGGTGCGGGGGGAGACACCTGCTTCGGCGACTTTACTAGGGAAAACACGAGCTTCGGCACCCGAACATTCCTACGAAATCTGCACTTGTGACCCGGTGCTGGGGGAAGAAATCCTGCTTCGACGCGTGACTCAGCTGATGAGGTGACGTTCCTTCAGGACACGTCTTCTTGGGGAGAGAGAATTATCTCTGCATGGGGAGACATATCAATGCTCACTATCTGGAGTTCAGACTCTGCGAGGAGAGGCCACTAAACTTTGCTGGTGAAGGAGGAATCGTCCTGCTTCGGGGACGCGCACGGTGCACTGTCTGGAATATGCTACACCTGTAACAACACAAACAAACAGACAAAATACCCTTCTCAAAGGGACCTATCAAGGTTATTATCTCGTGACAATATCCAAGTATTTAATTGTTTCAACAATCAGTGGCCTAGGCCAGTAAGTTTATGTATGCGCATTTTATCAAAAACATTGGCGTTCTTTTTCGCAAACAAAACAGATAAATGCTAAACAGGCAAACAGAATGGCTGAATAATATGCATTTTATTGATAATGAACCCCTGAACGGGTAAAAATGTTTTACAACAGAGGCAAGCTCCTGGAATGAGGAAGCCGCACGAAAATAAAACATAAATATACATCAGTATATACAAATGTCGGCAACGAGGCGTAGACGAACACCATAAGTTGATCCCTCTAAGACCCACTCGACTTCGATACTTCTCCGACGCTTCAGCTTCGGAAGAGATTGATTCAGATAAACGGCCCTCAGGTCCTCCAAACCACCAAACAATGAAAGTCCACACGCGGAACGCAGTCATTTGCTTATTCAAATCCCTAACTTTTGCGTGAACCGCCCTTTACGGGTTTTCAGTTCACCGGGATACCCTTTTTTGCCGAAGCCGCCCAGTGTAGGTTTTCGACTTCGCGGGTGTACATTTTTTCAATATATCCCTAATTTTTGCCCGAACCTTTTATTCTTTTTTTGGTTCGCCGGGATGCCCCTTTTTTGCCTGGACTCTTTCTTTTTTGTCCAGCGGGTCACTTTCAAGCAAAGTATTTTTTAACTGCGTCCGCGTTCACCGGGGATGCAAAACCTTCACCATCCATCGTGGATAACAACAAAGCTCCTCCCGAGAAGACCTTGCTGACGACATACGGACCTTCGTAATTCGGAGTCCACTTGCCCCGGTGATCGGAGTGTGGCGGGAGAATCTTCTTCAGGACGAGATCACCCGTCTGAAAGCTTCTAGGACGCACCTTCTTATCATAAGCTTTCTTCATTCGGCTTTGGTACAGACGACCAAATGCAATCGATACTAACCTCTTCTCGTCCATCAGGCTGAGTTGGTTCAAACTATTCGTAATCCATTCTGCCTCGTCGAGTTTCACATCCACCAAAACTCGCAAAGAAGGGATCTCCACTTCTAACGGTAGGACAGCTTCCATACCGTACACCAAGGAGAAAGGAGTTGCCCCGGTTGAAGTACGTACCGTCATACGATAACCGTGCAATCCAAATGGCAGCATCTCGTGCCAATCCTTGTATGTCACAACCATCTTCTGAACAATCTTCTTTATGTTCTTGTTGGCGGCTTCGACGGCGCCATTCATCTTCGGCCGGTAAGGAGATGAGTTGTGGTGTTCGATCTTGAAGTTCTGGCACAACTCCTTCATCATCTTGTTATTCAAATTCGAACCATTATCGGTAATGATCCGCTCGGGAATTCCGTAACGACAGATGATGTCCCTCTTTATGAATTTAGCTACCACCTGCTTGGTCACATTAGGGTACGAGGCTGCCTCCACCCACTTGGTGAAGTAGTCGATAGCTACCAGAATGAAATGATGACCATTGGATGCAGTGGGCTCGATCTTGCCTATCATGTCGATGCCCCACATGGAGAACGACCAAGGGGAGGACATGACATTCAATGGGCACGGCGGCACATGAACTTTATCAGCATAAATCTGACATTTATGACACCTCTTCGCGAATCTGAAGCAATCCGACTCCATCGTCAGCCAGTAATACCCTGCTCTCAGGATCTTTCTCGTCATAGCATGTCCGCCGGCGTGCGTACCAAATGTGCCTTCATGGACTTGTTCCATGAGCATACTCGCCTCTTTCTCATCTACACATCTGAGTAGAACGAGATCGTGGTTTCTCTTATACAACACTCCATCAGGATTGAGATAAAAGTTTCCAGACAGCCTCCTCAGAGTCTTCTTATCCTGGGTTGACGCACCCGCAGGATACTCCTTATTCATAAGGAAAGTCTGGATGTCGTGGAACCATGGCTTGCCGTCGCCGGCACCCTCGATTGCAAAGACAAATGCTGGTCTATCAAGACGCGAAAGGACAATTCTTGGAGCCTCGTTCCAAAAATTGACTTTATACATTGAAGCCAATGTGGCTAAGGCATCAGCCATCTGATTTTCAGCCCTGGGTACATGATGAAGTTCCACTCGATCGAAGAACGGAAGTAGCCTCCTGGCATAATTCATATACGGCATCAAATTCGCTTGACGAGTTTCCCACTCCCCTTTAACTTGGTTGATTACAAGCGCTGAGTCACCATACACGTCTAGATTCTTGATTCTCAAATCAATTGCCTCTTCTAGACCCATAATACATGCTTCGTACTCCGCCTCATTGTTGGTAACTGGAAACGTCAGTCTCGCAGTAAACGGGATGTGGGATCCGTAGGGAGTCGTGATGATAGCCCCGATGCCACTTCCATAGGAATTAACCGCTCCATCGAATATCAATTTCCACTGGGATTTCCTATCTGGCCCCTCCCCGAGCAACGGCTCATCGCAATCCTTCGCTTTGAGAAACATAATATCCTCGTCAGGGAATTCGAACTTCATCGGCTGGTAGTCCCCGATCGGCTGTTCGGCAAGGTAATCAGACAATACGCTTCCCTTGATGGCCTTCTGGGAAACGTACTGAATATCATATTCCGTTAACACCATCTGCCATCTGGCAATCCTGCCCGAAAGAGCCTGCTTCTCGAAGACGTACTTGATCGGATCCATCTTCGAAATTAGCATAGTGGTGTGATTGAGCATATACTGTCGTAGACGTTTGGCGGCCTAAGCTAGTGCACAACACGTCTTCTCCAGCATCGAGTATCGAGATTTACACTCAGTGAACTTTTTACTCAAGTAGTAAATGGCATGCTCTTTTCTGCCCGTCTCGTCGTGCTGACCGAGAACACACCCCATACTGTTCTCCAGAACTGTCAAGTACATGATTAATGGCCGTCTAGCCACTGGGGGTATCAAGATTGGAGGTTCTTGAAGATACTGCTTTATCTTGTCGAATGCCTTCTGGAAATCCTCATTCCAAGTAATCACCTGATCTTTCTTTAAAAGCTTGAACATCGGTTCACAAGTGGCAGTGAGCTGAGAGATAAACCTCGCAATGTAGTTTATTCGGCCCAAGAAACCACGAACTTCTTTTTCCGTTTTCGGTGCTGGCATTTCTTGAATAGCTTTTATTTTCGCAGGATCAACCTCGATACCTCGTTCACTAACGATAAACCCCAGCAACTTTCCGGACCGCACTCCGAAAGTGCATTTGTTAGGATTCAACCTCAACCTGAACTTCCTAAGCCTCTCAAACAGCTTCAATAAGTTGACCAGATGCTCTTCCTCCGTTTGGGACTTTGCAATCATGTCATCAACATAGACCTCGATCTCATGATGAATCATATCATGAAACAAAGTTACCATTGCTCGTTGGTAAGTGGCCCCTGCGTTCCTCAGACCGAAGGGCATTACCTTATAGCAAAATGTTCCCCAGGGGGTGATAAACGTTGTTTTCTCCATGTCCTCCGGCGCCATCTTGATCTGATTGTAACCGGAGAAGCCATCCATGAACGAAAACACGGAGAACTGGGCTGTGTTGTCGACCAACACATCGATATGAGGCAACGGGAAATCATCTTTAGGGCTCGCCCTATTCAGATCCCGATAATTGACGCACATGCGTACCTTACCGTCCTTCTTCGGTACAGGCACTATATTGGCGACCCACGGAGGGTAAGTGGTGACGGCTAAAAATCCTGCGTCCAACTGCTTCTGGACTTCTTCTTTGATTTTTACAGCCATGTCTGGTCTTGTCCTCCTAAGCTTCTGCTTGACTGGAGGGCAATCTTCTCGCAACGGCAAGCGGTGGACCACGATATCCATGTTAAGTCCGGGCATATCTTCGTATGACCAAGCAAAGACGTCACTATACTCTCGAAGCATCTCGACCAGTCTATGCTTGACATCACTCTGCAGCGCAGCCCCTACTCTGACATTTCTGACGAGCTCTTCAGAACCCAGATTTACGATCTCAATATCCTCTTAATGAGGCAGAATAACCTTTTCCTCTTGTTTCAACAAGCGGGCCAACTCTTCAGGAAGGTCTTCGTCTTCATCAATCTCATCCTCGGCTTGATAGATCGGGCAATCAAAGTCGTAGTGAGTCGTAGAGGGTCCAGAGTCGATGTCATCTGTCATGTGGATCCTGCAATAACAAGGGTTAAGTTTAAAATAAGAATATGCAGGTTAACACAAACCCCGTTGCCATTTTACTGTTTTTCAAAACAAATATAAAACAGGAATAACAGAGAACACAATTTTTGAGTACGAAGAAAACGCCTTTGATTTATTAACAAAATGCATGTACATAATCCAACAAGGCCCTGACAATAAAACCGCTATGCCCCGGGTAGGACATAGGGTTGTACAATGATTGTAAAAAGTAAATCATTACTCTTCACTTATCAGCTGCATAATTTCCTTGATGGTCCAATTGTTGAGGCGCTCGCCCGGCTTGCTTGGCTGAATCCAAGAGTCGAGATCACAATCGCTATCCCCGCTGTCCTCAGACGCCGCGTTGATGCTTTCGAAAATCACTCCGCCACTGGTAAATAGGATCGGCCCCTTACCCCGTGACGTGCTGCTAGACGAAGAAGATGAAGCTTCAGCTTCAGGAGAATACCCCAATCCAAACTTATCCTGCTTGATCGGTATCTCCAAAATATGCCCCCAGCCTGGGGTAGAACCGGCTTCGACGACGGCTCGAGCTTCTTTGAATGAGGAGAGATTCATCTCTTGCTTCTCTGTGACGACAGGAGCTACCTCTTTCACCTTGACGGCTTCAAATGCTTGGCAGAGAGTTTCATGGATTTCGCCATCCATTTCAACATACTTAAAGGATGACAAATGGCTCACCATTATGTCCTCCTCACTGCACACGGTTACTATGCTTCCCCCGACAGCATATTTGAGCTTTTGATGCAACGTGGACGTCACGGCACCATCAGCATGGATCCATGGCCGGCCCAAGAGGCAACTGTAGGCAGGCATGATATCCATGATATAAAAAACCGTGTCGAACGTTTCCGGACCAACTTTAATCGGCAGGGTCAACTCTCCGAAAACGTGGCGCTTAGTTCCGTCAAATGCTTTCACCACCAGATCACTAGGTGTGCAAAGCAATCCACGAGTGTCCAACTTCATTAGTGCCTTCTTCGGAAGCACATTAAGCGACGAACCCGTGTCCACCAGGACATGCGACATGATCGTGCCTCTGCACTCTATCGAGATGTGCAAGGCGCTGTTGTGATCTCTCCCTTTAGGAGTCAGCTCTAAATCTGTGAAACCTAGCCCATTGCCAGCGTTAACATGGGCTACCACCTCTTCTAGCTGATTCAGTGATATCTCTTGCGGTACGTAGGCAGCGTTCAATACCTTCAGTAACGCGTTGCGGTGCGCTTCATAACACAGCAACAAATTGAGAATAGAAATCTTTGACGGAGTCTGATGAAGATGGTCTACAATCTTGTAGTCGCTCTTTTTGATTAACCGCATGAACTCTTCGGAATCTTTGACTAGCAAATCCTTCTCTGCCCCACAAGGGACCTCTTCGACGGCTCTGCCTTTACCCTTATCAGCAGCATCAGCTCTGACCACTTTCTCTGCCACAACCTCTGTCGGTGCAAACACTCTTCCGCTTCGAGTAATACCACTGACTCCTGCGAGATTCTGCACAGTCGACCCATACGGCTCCAACTCTAACTTCTGGCCATTGCAATAGACTTCGGCGCCATAATGCCACGGAACGGCGTTAGTGCTCTCGAATGGGATCGGCCCAGCTCTGGTAATAGTGATTGTAGGCGGTCGGGGCGCAGAAATAGTAATTGGTCGACGAGGAATGGTGATGGTGGCGACTTCATCGGCCTGCTTCAACACTACCTCTCCTGATGCACCTTCAGCCCTCCGGCTGAACTGCAAAATACCCTCAGTTATCAGACTTTGGATACCTTCTACCAGCTGCTCACACCCATTAGAATGTGTAGCACAATCCATGCATAACTCTCCGCATCCTGGAAAGAACCCCTTCTTCAACAACTTAGCCTTGACGAAACTAAGCGGCGTCTTTAAGTCTTTGACATCAGTCAACAGATCTGCACTCTCTTCTTTGATAATGGCGTTCACTCCGCCTCCCTTATGGTTCGGCATAGGGTTTTTTGTGACATTGGGCACATTATCGGAGAAATTAATAATCTTGGCATCTACCAGGTCCTGCACCTTGTGCTTAAAGGCTTTGCAGTTCTCGATTGTATGGCCTGGTGCCCCTGTATGGAAATCGCAAGTGGCATTTGCGTCGTACCCTGGTGGAGGTGCCCCTGTTAAGGGAGCCATCATCCTCTTCAGAACTAACTGAAGCTGAAGCAAAGTCTGCAAAAGTTGCGCATACGACATAGGCGGTGCTTCGAAGTGACGGTTTGTCAAAGGAGCCCGATTCTGGTATTTTCTATATCCCTGTTGATTCTGTTGTTGTTGCTGCTGCTGCTGCGGAGCTGCTGGGATATTTATACTGGCTATCTGCTGCTGAGGGCCCTTGCCCTTTCTTCGAGCGTTGGTCACAGTGCTCGCATCTCCTTCTCGACGTTTTCCAGCATAAGGTTTCTTTCCACCTCCTCCAGCTGAGGATGATTCACCTTGAATTTTTCCGATCTTGATACCATTCTCGACGTGCTCGCCCATAGTGATGAGAGCTGAGAACGTCCCCGACATACCGCTGACTAAATTTTCATAGTAGATCTCAAGAAGGGTAGCAACAAACATCTGCACGAGCTCGCGCTCAACCATCGGCGGTTGAACCCGAGCAGCCAACTCACGCCACCGCTGGCCGTACTCCTTAAATCCTTCATTATTTCTCTGCGAAAGGTTCTGGAGCTGAACTCAGTTTGGGGCCAAGTCACTATTGTACTGATAGTGGAGGACAAACGCTTCAGCGAGATCTTTCCAGGTGCGCACGGTAGTGGGCTCCAAGCCCATGTATCACTCGAGGGATGGACCAGAAAGACTATCTTGGAAGAAGTGCATCAGCAACTTCTCATCTTCGGAATAGGCAGACATCTTTCTATAATACGATCGCAGGTGGACACGAGGGCAAGTAGTACCCTTATATTTCTCAAAGACAGGCACCTTGAACTTAGGAGGTACCTTGAAATCAGCAATTAACCCCAACTTTGACATATCAACGCCCAAAGTATTCTGATTCTCAATGTCTCTCATTTTATCTTCCAGTGCTTTGAACCTGAGCCGAGCTTCAGCATTCAACTCCGCTTCCGCACCTCTTTGAGAAAACACATCATCCTGATGATCCTCAAGCCACGGTTGAGGCACCAACAGATTCCCGACGCCAGCGTTGCCGTTGACCGGCCCGATGTTGACATTAGCTCCCAGACCACCATTGCCGACGCCCGTCGCATTGAGTCCGATATTGGCCATCACGTTGCCATTAGCATTGCCGTTGCCCCCGGCAACAGGAACAACATTCTGCGAAGTATCAACTGGTGGAGGAGTAGGCACAGCCCCGCCGTGAAGTATGTCGTTACTATCAACCCTGGAGATCAAAGGTTGAACCAAAGTAAGAAGTTGGTCTTGACCATTAGCGACCACCTGCATCAGTTTCATAAAGCGATCCATCCGCTCACGGAGCTCCTGAACATCTGTCTGCACCTGATCCATGATCCTTGTCTGATTAGCTCGAGTTGAATAACGGTGAATGAGTCTCTGATCAATCCTGGAGTCACCGGAGACAGTCTGGGACCTGAAAAAACCTGTAAACACTAAAGGTTAGGAAAAACAACAAAATGTACGACATGCAAATGCTTCATGCAGATGCATGCGTGTGTCTGTGTGCTTGGGAGATTTCCCCTGATCCTAGTGCCTTAGTGCCAGTGATGATAATAATAATAATAAGAAGAAGTCCGAGCCCAATCATTGAAACATCAATCTCATATATAAGGAAAGGCCTATCAAGGCAGTACATAGCATCAGCGAGTACAAAGCAAATCAACAGCGTGACCTCAGCCAACAAGCCTGGTGATGGTCAGCATACAACAAACATCAAAACAAAAGGGAATACGACTAGTCAAGTACGGCCACGAGCGCGATACTCTGCTAATAACTCCTTCGTCTCCGGATGATCTGGCAAAGCGAGCAACCCCTCGACAAGTCGTTCCCTCTGCACAATGGTATACTGAAGTCCCTGAACTGAACTTTCCCATGCTCCTTCGTCGAAGCAATCTTCTAGTTTCCGCTTCTTCGACTCAAACTTCAGCTTGCACTCCTTCAGGTTGGCAAGGGCTTTGTTGAGTTGGCCTTCGACGGCGTACCTGCGGGCGGTTTCTTCATCAAACCTTCGCTCACTGTCCTTCACCTCGGCTTCCAGCTTAGAGATCTGCAGCATCAGCTTATCCTCTCGCTCCTTCCTGGTGGCCAGGGAAGTCTTCCAGTGCTGGTCGAACTTAGATATCCTCTGATATGCCTCGTCCAAATGCTGCTTCTTCGTAGCTAGTACGTCATTAACAACCCTAAAGTCTTGACCCAGGCGCTCACGATCGGTAATCTGCTTTGCCAGGTCCGTACCCAGTTGGTTCACCAACTCTGTTTGCTTTTTGAAAGCATGAACGGCCTCGTTCCTTTAACTTCGAAGCTGAGCTAACTCCTTCTCCAGTTCTGCGTTCGCCCGCTTCAATTCATCCCGTTCAGCTAATACCTGGTTGTGCTGATGAATGGGCACAGTAGTAGGCTCTTCGACTGCTAGAGAGCTTTCTGGCTTGGCATGAGGAAATGGCATCCCTATGGCATTGGCTCTGGCTCTGATCCAAGCTGAATAAGGAGGGTAGGCTTGACTGTTGCTCTTTCCCAACAAAGGCTTTCCTCGCTTACTGATACTGTTCCACGCACGCTGAAGCTTGGACAACAAATCCCCCTCTAAAGAACCTGTGAGGTACAGAGATTCCTGTACCTCTTCCTCCTTCGGCGGAGTCCTCAAAGCATACGCGAACTGGCGGACCAGCAACGACGGATTGTAGTTTATGCAACCCTTCCTACCTATCAGAGGTACATTAGGAAACCCACTACAACTGAAGATCACCTCAGTACCTAACCTGTCTCTGTCGAACCAATCAATATCTTCTGTAGATAAACTCATCAGACGCTCAGGCCACTCAGCTGTGGCTGCAGACAAGACAAAAGGACCCCTCTTGGGCAGATGGCTATCAAGCCATTTGTACAGCAAAGGTACGCAGCATGAGACATTCTTCCCTCTCCGGTTCTCATTCTTGTAATGGACTGAGTGATAGACATCCCCGATCAGAGTAGGGACTAGATTCCCTGAAGCGAAGATGTGAAATGCATCAAAGTCTACAAAATCAGGCATGTTGGGGAACAGGATAATGCCATATACGCATAAAGCGAGGATGGCATTGAACGCATCCCAACATCTGTTCTTAGCACACTGCTGAGCCTTAGCTACCAGAAACTGCAAGGAGAACCCCGGAACTTTGTTCCAACTGGTCACTACTAACTCTGAGGCGTCCAAATAAAGTGAAGAAGCTAAACCAGCCAGATCAGGCTCAGCATCCATATGGACAAAAGGCACCTGCCTTTTGATAGGCACGCCCAGCAAATCAGCATACTCCTCCAGCGTCGGCGCGAGAACAAAATCCTGAAAAGTGAAACACCTCAGCGGAGGGTCATAGAACTGCAACAGAGCATGCAACCCATTCAACTCGAACGTAGAAGGCTTGCAAACCAGACTGAGCAACCTGCCATAAGACTTCCTGAACTCATCCCTCACAGAATCACCTGCTAGAGCTATCAAACCAGTCAACTTCGACACATCCGGGGTCAGAAACTTGTACGCGACAGTCTTCCTGAGAGAGGCCATAACAATACGATAGGAGGCAAGAATCCTGGATCGGGGAAACGATACCTGCAACACAGACACACGTTAATGAAATGCAAATGTCATGCAAACTAATGCAAAAATGCAGTCATGCAATAATATATCCAGGTAACTGCTGTTGAGATTCTGTATCAACAATCACTGATGAGAAGAAAACCCCGGTGTAAGACCACAGATCTGATCTGCCAAGAACAACCATCTGATAGGACCATATACATAGTGTCGCTTGCGCGAAAATAAGGTGTCGGCATGACAGAAGAGTTGCCACCTTTCGTTATTTATCCCTCAGAGCGGGAAAGGAAACGATCGGAAAAACCTGACGAAAAAGGGTAAGACAAGGTCGTCGCAAGCATTGTCTAGGTTCGGGAGTCGGTTACGCAAGGGGAAGGTATTAGCACCCCTCACGCCCGTCGTACTCAACGGGATCCTCGCTTGTTTGTTTACTTGGACGGGTTGGTTTTATTCTATCTACCTATCAAGGCTGGCTGAAAAAGAAAAGAAAAATGACTCGGCAAAGCGTCGCACTTTATGCCTACGTATTCTCATCAGAGAATGAGAAATCAGAGTCAATGTAGTTCGGCCTACGAAGGATTATGGGGGAAGGTAGCTCGCCAAGACTTCGCCATCTTGTGCCTACGTACTCTCAACAGGCATGAGAGATCAGAGGTCACGTAGTTCGGGAAACTATGGTTTATTTCCTGTCTTTTACGAAAGAAGTGTTTTTTATTGTGTTTGCGATTTCAACCGCACTAGAGACTATGACTTGAGAGTGAATGTGTCGCATGTCACCCAAAGGGTACCATACTAAACATCCAGACTGTGGAAAAGAAACTCTCCCACAACCCTTTCCCAGATAGCTTAAGGCTCGTAATGTACGAAAGAAATCATTCATGATTACTGTATCTTAAAATGCTTTGAGGTGAGAAGAGAACAGGCCCAACTAGGAGGGAGACTATCAAGTCCTACTGTTATCATGCCATGGATTCATCCTATGGTTGAGGTTTGAACAGGGAACTCCTAGAAGTTGTCATGCATAGGTTTCAACCTAAAAGTCTATCATCAAATCCTTATCCAAGGAAATGAGAGTCCTAAGGGATCATGTCAATGATACACCAAGACAGACAAAGCATCAGCTTAACAGTAAAATGCATGCAATGCAAGTGAGGGAGGAAATGTGTGTGGGGCTTCAGCCTCCACAAGCTCGTCTCAACCTCAAGCCAGTCATGAAATAACAGTAATCGTACTGAAAAATAAACAACATGCTATCAAGCAATAAACAGTAAACTGTAATCATACAGATAAAAGAAATGAAATGCCGTCAGGCAAACAAACCACATGGGCAAGGGAGCTGGGCTCTACCGAATACCCGCAAGCAAAGCCACACAATAACAATACAAGCAGAGGGAGCAACTCAACCTCTAATGCAATCACGCTCCTAGATTCTACTTATTCTAGATGGACTTAATCTAATGCAACAGACAAGTCAAGCAAAACACACAATACAAAAAAGAAAAACAGAAGAAAACAGAAGAAAGCTTCAGCTCATCCAGCAGCAACCCAGTCTTCAGACTTCAATCAATTGCTTTTCAAGGTATCAACCCTACAACATGAGTTTCAACTCATCTTATCCCTTAAGCTTCAGCTTCTTTGATCAGCTCCACCTTCAGGCTTCAACTAATCTTCAGGGATCTGCAAGTATCAACTTGATCTTCATGCTCTTCAAGCTTCAGCTGGAATGGAAGTCTTCAAGGATTCATCCTCTTCAATAATCTTCAATGAAGTCTTCATCTTCATGCTCAGGCTCTGACATCTCTCAAGACAATCAAACCAGAGAAAAATCACTTACTGAATAAGCTGGGGGATATTGAACTGCTTATCTGATCACCAAAGGTGACCTATAAGGGTTCAATATCAAGTGAAGGGTTCCCTCAAAAGTTCTACCTCCTAGGTATAGCACTTATCCCTCCAAAGGAGAGAGGTGTATACCCTGGAAGGACTTTGAATCATAGGGAGGAATGGATGTGAAGGATACTATCCATGTTTGAGAAAGAAATTATCTACATCTAAGCTCTTCCTAATCCTAACCCTAAAACAAAACAAAAAGAAGAAAGAACAAGCTCCTCAAGCTCTTCCAATCTTCTTCCAATCTTCTAGTATGCTCCACCATGAGATGCCAAGCTCCTCAAACCAAAGGAAAACTCAAAAGCAAAGCAAACTAGACAAAACTTGCCCTAAAGGCAACACAAACAATCATTCAATTCAAAAATCAACCAAAAATAGTATATTATCATATTAAATCCTAATATAAATGCTAGGGGACCCTACATAACTACCTTTAAGTCCCATATATTCCCCATAGACTAAATTGCCCTAAAAAACCTAAATCTAAAATTGTTATTGACCTATATTAAAGTTTTAATCTAATTCTATACTACCTAGAACTACCTAATTAAAACTACCCTAAAAATTATCACAAAATTATGAAATTAATTCAGGGAGAAACTAAAACATTCATCTAATTATCCTAAAAAGATTGAATCAAAAATCCTGAGGGAACTACTCTAATTAAATCCTACAAGTCAACATATCAACTAAAAGAATTAACAAAAGCAATTAAAAGTAAAAATATGCAAAAAAAATATAAAAATGAAATAAAATGGCTATTTTATGGTTTTATATTTTTCTAGACAGAAAATGGAAAATGGGAAAAAAAGTCCCACTAAAAAAATATTCATTTTTCATTTTATTATGAATTTTTAAAGTGAAATAAAATTTGGAGTAATATTAATAAGAGAAATGATGAGGTGGGTGCACATAGAAATAAGATCCAGTTGGTATTGATGATGGGCCCAGAAGGTGGGGTGCCAAAAGCAAGGCGCGCCCAAGCCCAATGCAAATCAGAAAAACAAATAAAATGAAAAGAAAATAACTAAAACGCGGTGCAAATAGCATGCAAATATAGTTCATTTTCAATTGGGCTTTAGAAGGGGGGTGGGGAAAGCAAATAACACAAAGCCCAGCAGCGGTACATTAAGTGAAACGCCGCGTTTCAGTTAGGGCTGATTTCCCTCCATTTTGCTTTTAAATCCTGGCCGTAGGATGGCTTCCCAGTCAACGAGTCAATGTGTGATCTGACGGTCCATGCATCGTCTTCTTCCTTGGTCACTTAGGGTTTGCAGCAACCATGAAAATACAAGCTTCATGCATCAATCTTTCTACCACTCGTGTGACCTCATTACTCCACCAAATTGCACGATATAAAAACCAAAATTGGTCCATTTTTCACGTAGAACACAACCCTGTCCTTGGATTTCATTGAAACATCATAAATCCTCCAAACCGAATGGTGTAATTCCATGAATTCAAAACTTCATCAGTTTTTGACCTTCACCAAACTCAGCAATCTTTATATAGAATTGATCCTTATGTCATGTTGATTAAAACTAGCCAAAAATCGTGCATTATAATCCACTAAATCACTCATTCCAGCTCCATCAAGAATCAACCACCATGAATGAAACCTCACCAATTGGTCTTAAACTCATCCAAATGAACCACCTAATTGTCTCTAATGGTTTTACAACAAAAACTAACCCTAGCCATGCCTAAATCAGAGTGTGGAAGTGATTTTTCTTACCTTGTTTCTTGCAATGGTAGGTGGTGAAAAGCTTCGAGTCAAGCCTTGTAGATCCTCAAGAATAGTCCTTAGGTGATGAACAATCCTCTGCTTGCACAAGATTTGATGGAAATGGCTTGTATCTCAAGATCCAATGCCTTTTGCTCCCTTGCAACTTCACTTGGAACTCCTTCAATTCTTCAACAATGGAACCTCAAGCTAGCATGAACATACTCAGGGATGTTTGTAGAGATGATTTGTGTAGAAAAATGGAAGGGTAATGAAGAGAAAAATGAAGTTTCAATACAATTTGCAAAATGAAGAATTTTTGGTTCAATCTCTATTCTCTACCACCATTAACATCAACAATCACCAACCCTTCACCAATGCAGATTGTATTCAATATATAGAGATGTTTAGAAAGGTCTAGATCAATCTAGTAAGAACTTGAAGTTTCATGACATGATACTTTGCATTTCACTTCTCACCATATGATATATCATGACAAAATCCCTATAATGCTTGCAACCAACTTGAATGTCTCCTTACATGAGATTTAGGACAATACACAATGCATATTTCCCTTATTCATTAAGCTTTTCCTTGTTTTGGCTTGGTACCCCATTATGCAAGCAACCAAATTACAAAGCAACCCCAAAATTCAAGCCTCAAATCAAAATTGTGGCTGAACCATTGTTCTCAAAATGTCCTTTGGAGTCAAAATGACCTATCATATGACATGGTTAGGGTTTATAGCTTAGATTTTATGATTTTCCATTTCACTTGAATTAACTTATACCTCATTTTTAGGCCATTTTTATCACTTTTTGATATGAGCCTTTCCAACATCTCATGACCACCCTACTAGCCTTAAAACATCATTCTAAGCAACTTTGATGTTGAAGGTTTTTCCATTTGAAGCTTGGAAGTAGGAGATATGGCCATATGCTTGAAATGACCTATAACTTCCAAATGACCAAAATGCCCTTGGCTTGTCAGAGCCATAAGTTGAGTTCTACAAATCCTATCAAGGACTTCTAGTACTCTCTAGAAAGCTAAGAAGATGCTCTTCAACATTCATTTTGACCAAGAGACCATAGGAATCATACTACTAGGGAAAAAGTTGTCTGCAAGTTGGGTGACTTTCAAGGACCCAGATTCACATACCTCAGATGACCTGTAATTTGTCAAAACCATAACTTGAGCTCTGCAAATCCTATCAAGGACTTCTACCACTCAAATTAAAGCTAAGAACAAGCTCTACAACATTCATGTTGTGGGGAAGATGAGATGATAATCACATCTTGAGCTAAAACTTCCTGGAAGATAGGGATCAAACTAGGCGATTTTACACTGTGAATCCTTAGAAACCCTAGCTTAAAACTTCTCAAACTCCTCAATCATGAGGATTTGGTCTAGTAATAATCCTTATAGTATCTCAATACATCCTTCCATGATCACATGGCTTTTGGATTGGGTCTCAACCTTCTCCAAATCATCAGTTGACCTAGGGTAGACCCAGTCAAAACCCTAGTTCTATCACTCATGGTTGAATCTTCTGAATTCTTATACAATGACCTCTCTGGGCTTCATGATGGCTTTCAAGACATCTCATAAGCTTTATCAAAGCTTCAAGTTCATCCTCACAGTCTCAGAATCATCTGAGGAGTACCCACAACTCTCAAGTTATGAGACACACAACCTTGGTTTCAGCCAATTCCTCTGAGGATCTCTTGAACTTTCTGATGAAGGTATCAACCTTCAAACACTTGATGGGTAAATAAATGTTGGTCAAATTTTGGGGTGCAACACATAGGATCAAAATTCGGCTCTGTCGAGAACAAATGTCTGATAATAAGGACCTCGGATGTATGATCAAGAAATATCTGTTGATGAAGTCTTCAGACCCCAAATCAAAAATCTGCCCTATCAAGAACGAACATACAGCTGCTGATGAGATCTTCAGACCCCGAAAATCTGCTCTATCAAGAACAAACAACATCGGCTGACGAGATCTTCAGACCCCAAAATCTGCTATATCAAGAACAAACCACTGATGACAATACTCTGATCAAACCTGCTCTATCAAGAACAGACATACACCTGATGATAAGATCCTCCAATCAAAACCTGCTCTATCAAGAACAGAAAAACACCTGATGATAAGATCCTCTGATCAAAACCTGCTCTATCAAGAACAGACAAATCTGCAACTGAGAACCCTGGTACCAACATAACTGATTCACTGTCGAGAAAACCAGGTAGTCTGAAGGTCAAAGTTTCCTACAATAAACCCAATCCCACTCACAGGTATGGACCTAAACTGACTCAAGGTACGGCATCCTATGCGTTCATCAGCGTCACAGACTTTCAAGAGGGGTGATACGATACCCAGAGTCGACAATCCACCAAACCAGCAACCGTCTCAACCCAAAGGATTGAAAGTGAAGCCAACCGGATGAACCTCGTCTGAGCGTGGATTTCATGAGACACTAGTGCCTGCAAAGCAAGCACGCGCCCACTAATTTCCACTCTAAGTCTATGGTGCACTCAAGCCTGGGTCTGGCTTCTCACTCATCAGAACTCCCATCCCACAACAGCACAAATAATCATATTATACTGAAAATAAAATGCGGGAAATAAAGTGCGAGAAGTAAAATGCGATAAATAAACGCAACCCAACAAGTAAACATACAAGCATTAGGATTGACTCTCGCAGGGAACCGTTGGAGTCCCCAGCAGAGTCGCCAGTTGTCGCTTCCGCGAAAATAAGGTGCCGGCACAACAGAAGAGTCGCCACCTTTCGTTATTTATCCCTCAGAACGGGAAAGGAAACGATCGGAAAAACCTGATGAATAAGGGTAAGACAAGGTCATCGCAACCATTGTCCGGGTTCGGGAGTCGGTTACGCGAGGGGAAGGTATTAGCACCCCACACGTCCGCCGTACTTGACGGGATCCTCGCTCGTTAGTTTACTTGGACGGGTTGGTTTTATTCTATCTACCTATCAAGGCTGGCTGAAAAAGAAAAGAAAAATGACTTGGCAAAGCGTCGCACTTTATGCCTACGTATTCTCATCAGAGAATGAGAAATCAGAGTCAACGTAGTTCGGCCTACGAAGGGTTATGGGGGAAGGTAGCTCGCCAAGACTTTGCCATCTTGTGCCTACGTACTCTCAACAGGTATGAGAGATCAGAGCTCACGTAGTTCGGGAAACTACGGTTTATTTCCTGTCTTTACGAAAGAAGTGTTTTTTATTGTGTTTGCGATTTCAACCGCACTAGAGACTATGACCTGAGAGTGAATGTGTCGCATGTCACCCAAAGGGTACCATACTAAACATCCAGACTGTGGAAAAGAAACTCTCCCACAATCCTTTCTCAGATAGCTTAAGGCTCGTAACGTACGAAAGAAATCATTCATGATTACTGTATCTTAAACTGTTTTGAGATGAGAAGAGAACAGGCCCAGCTAGGAGGGAGACTATCAAGTCCTACTATTATCATGCCATGGATTCATCCTATGGTTGAGATTTGAACAGGGAACTCCTAGAAGTTGTCATACATAGTGTCGCTACTGCGAAAATCGGCGCCGGCTGAACAGAAGAGTCGCCACCGTGCGTTATTTATCCCAAAGGAGGGAAAGGAAACGCTCGAAGTAAACCTACCGCAAAGACGGGAAAGGGATGGTCATCGCAACCAAATCCTGGATTCGGGAGTCGGTTACGCAAGGGGAAGGTATTAGCACCCCTCACGTCCGTCGTACTCGACGGGATCCACGCTTGTTTTCTGGTCGAAAAGATTGTTATTCTATCTAATCTACAGGTCAAGGGTTAAAAGAAAATAAACTGACTCGGCAAAGTATCGCACTTTATGCCTACGTATTCCCGTCTGGAACGAGAAATCAGAGTCAACGTAGTTCGCCTACCTACTGGAAAGGAGGGGAAGGTTGCTCGCTAGGATATCGCATCCTATGCCTACGTACTTTCATACAGCATGAAAGATCAGAGCAAACGTAGTTCGGGCCACGTACGACACAAGTCTGTCTTGATTGTTTTTTATCTCCTTCTGAAAAAGGGTTCTTCTGATTACGCGTCCAAGCGGACAAAAATGACGTTTTGATTGGTTCACAGTCTTTTATGCTAGAACTGTTTTTTAGGGTGTTTGACATATTTATTGTGTTTTTTTGTTTGTTTTGAGAAAGAAGAGACAGAACTCTAACCTACGGTTGAAAAGGGAATCAAACTAACCTAATGTTATCATGCATGGGTTAAGACCTAATGTCTATCATGTTCCTCTCTTGCGCAGAGAGAAACAGAGATCCTAAGGGATAAACGGAAACAGAAACAATAGCATATATACAATAAAGCAGTAAAATGCATGAATCCAGCAATACAAGCGAGGCAAGGGAGTCCCACTCAACCTCGAACCTAGAAAACAACAGGCAAAAGCGAACAAAATTCGCTTTCAACCTAACAGATTAAATGGCAAACAATACAGTCAGGGAAATTCAAACAATACATCAAAAATTATAAACAGCAAAAATAAACAGCCAACAGCAGTTCTGCACAGCAAGCTTTATCAACATCTGTCTTCAAGTCATCTTCAACCATCTACAGGCTTCAAGCAAGCATCAGTCTTCATCTTCACAGCCTTCAAGCAAGGTCTCTATCTTCAATCTTTCTGGGCTTTTCTTCAAGTCTCACTCTCCAAGATGAGGAACAGTTAAGAGGATGAACTGGAATGTTAAACAGTTAGTTGACCACCAAAGGTGGCAAACAGACTGTTAACAACATGTAGAATGTTTCTCTCAAGAGTTCTATCTCTTAGACACTGTCACCAAGCCTTCCAAAGGAAGGGGGTGAGTGTCCTAGAGAGACTCAGCATCATAGAGAGGGATGGAGGCAAACAAGACCTTCCATGTTTGTGAATCAAGTTGCTATTCTAGAGCTCTACCTAGCTCCTAGTTCCTATAATCTTCATCTGCTACAAGCAGGCTGCAATCTTCATCACCTCTTGAACTGGGTCTTCATTCCTTTGGTCTCCAATGGCTTCATCAACAAAGTCTTCATCTCAACCCCAAACCCCAAGCAGGCCCAATACCCCCACACAATCAAACAAATAACCCTAGAGAGGGCACACCACACAATCAATCAATTATAAGAAATATACTAATAGTAATAATAGAATAGGGGAACTTCTAGCATTTTCTAAGGGATCTATCACTTACCCATAATACCCCCTATAGTCCCATCTTCTAATTTGTCCTAAATAAAACCCAAAAAGAAACTTGTTTTGTTATACCTATATTATATTCACAACCCTAATTGACTATCCTAATAGTTTCTAACTAAACTACCTAAAATAAATCCTAAAAAATAGTATAAAAATTATGGGGGGCACCTAATATCCATATCTAGTTATACTAAAAAGAATGGGGTGAAAATCCTAAAGGAAGCTCCTAAACTAAATTCAACAAATAGTAGCATAAACCAAATGAATTAAAAAAACTATTAAATGTAAAACTATGCAAAAAATATGAAAATGAAATAAAATGACAAATTTATGTTTTCATATTTTTCTAGACAAAAAATGGAAAATGGGAAAAAAAAGTCTCATTAAAAAATATGCATTTTTCAATTTGTTATGAATTTTTGAAATGAAATAAAATTTGGAGTGAATTATAATATGAAAATGATGAGGGGGTGCAGGAAGAAATAAAATCCAGTTAGCATTCACATCTGGGCCCAACATGGGGGTGCGCATAGCATAGCGCCTGGGCCCAGTCTTAAAATTAGAAAAACTAAATAAAAATAACAAGAAAATGATAGAGGCGCGATGCAAATAGCAGCTAAGTATAGTTCATATGGATTGGGCCTTGGATTGGGGGGTGGGAATAAGAATCAGAACATTAAGCCCACAAGAGCGTTTAATGAAACGTTGCGCTTTGAGCGCTCAGACTCCCTCCAAATATCAACTTTGAATCTCATCCGCTCGATCTAATTCCAGTCAACCAAGTCAGCGCATGATCAATGGTGCAGATTTCGTCTTCAACCTTGGCCACACTAGGGTTTCTGAATCCATGGATGCACGAGCTTCATGCATCAAACTTTCCACCACTCATTCTCCCTCGTCTCTCCACCATTTGACACGATCCAAGAACCAAATTCAATCTATTTTCCACGTAGAACATAGCCATGGTGTTGGTTTGCCTCAAAACTCTCTCCATCGTCCAAACCGAAAGATGTAATATCAAGAACTAAACATTTACTCAGATTTCAATCATCACCAACCTTATCAATCTTTGCACAAAAACAATCCTCATGCCACACTGAACAAATCTAACTAATTATCTAAGATTATCACATCCTAATCACTATGTTCTAGGTCCAAACCGAATTTGCACTCACATGTCAACCTTCATGAAACCTTGCCTAAAGCTCCAGAATCAATCATCTAACCATCTAAACCATGTTTAACCTAACAAATCTCTATCATGGTACCTAATTCGAGCCAAAATGTGAGAAAAACTAACCTGGTAACAAGTTGAAAACAGATGAGGATCCTCTTCAATCCACAACTTGCAATGCTCCAAGATCACTCAGTGTGCTATAATATTTCTTCTGTATGCAACAATTCTTGCTCAAACCACTTGGATCACCATAACCAACTTCAATTGCACTTGGATGAAAGAAGATTGCATAGCACGATTCTTGCAATTTCCTCTTCAAATCTTGCTTGCAATCTACTCAGGGATGATTATTGAATTGAATTGGATCATAAAATTGAATGAATGATGAAGAATTGAGAAGTTTTGAATGAATTTGCAAAAATGCAAGATGGAGTGAAACTATGTGTTTTGGATCAAAATGAAGTGCAACCCCTTCATGGATCAGCTCTAGGGTTTATATAGATGATGATGGAAAGTTCTAGAAGAAGCTAGATTAATCCCATGAGAAGTTATTCATATCATTGCATGAGAAAATGAAAATCGTCAAGTGGAAAAACCAACTCTGCATTGCCTTGTTACAGCCCCTCAAAATCTCTTGAATTTCTCCTTTCATGATAATTAGGGAATGTAGAAACCATCCCTTGCCTTGCACCTTGGTCTTAGCTTGATTTGGCAAGTGTATCTTTTCATACAAGCAACTTATGATAATTCCAATTTCTTGACTTCAAACCAAAAAAATAATATTGCCAATGATATTAAAATGCAATTTACCTTCAAAATGGTTGGTGATATGCTTGGTTTTACTTTTGTATCAAAAAAATCACAATTTTGGTCATTAAAAAGGTATTTTTCCTTTATAATTGGTCAACTTTGCAAGTCTAAGTTCCATGCATTTCCAACTTGCCACACCCACTTTTCTAGACTTAAAATGACATTTGGAGCAAGTTTGATGTTGAACATTTCTTCATTTGAAATTTGGAAATAGGAGTTTTGGGCATATGCTTGAAATGACCTGTAATTCCACTTTCCCAAAATACCCCTGGCTTGCCAAGATCATAAGTAGAGTTCTACAAATCATATGAAGGCATACCATACCTTTCTAGAAAGCTAAGATCATGAGGAACAACTTTCATGTTGGCCAGAAATCCATTTGAAAATTGCTTGGGGGGTAAACGTTGCTTGGAAGTCAAGTAACTTTCACAGACAAATTTCAGTGTCCTCAGATGACCTGTAACTTGCAAGAACCATAACTTGAGTTCTATAAATCTCCTTGATGTCTTCCACCACTCAAATTAAAGGTATTGAGATCCTATACACGTTTCATGTTGGCCAAGGATCCATTTGAGACTTGCATTTTGAATTATCTTGCTTGGAAGTTTACCCTAAACTAGGGGATTTTACACAGAAACCCTAATTTAGAAACCTCTCTTCTTCTTGATTTCCTTTGATTTCTCCTTGGCACAACACCACATCCATCTCCACATATCAAATTAGATATCCCACATCTTCCAACCAGGCCTTGATGCCCTTAAATCAAGCATTTGACCTAGGGTTGACCCAGGGTTTACCTAGATGAAACCCTAGTTGACTGCCTTCAACTGCAGCTCTTGTAATCACATCAATAACTTGTCTCACTTTCAAAATGACCCTCTAGGTCTTCCATGATGTCTACATACCCTTCATGACCTCAATTCATAGCTCACAACTTCTTTGATGATCTTCAAATACCCTCAAGATAGGAGATAGATCCACTACTTGGTCCACTAACTTCTCAGATTTCAATTTCTTTCTGATGACTTGGCTGAGATTGAATTTGAATAAGAACCTCTTGATATGCTCATAGAGATAAGAATGGTACTTGGTCCCTTGTTGGATGACTTGCCCATACTATGCTATGCAGATGAATTAATTATGTACATGACCTAATATGCAAATGCTAAAGCTATGAGACATAAACCAAGTGAAATAAGTTGAGCAAATTTTAAGGTGCAACTGCTGCCCCTATTCAAACGACTTGGACCCGACTGAGTGAAGAGCGAACGGCCTTCAAACATTCGAGGTACGAGACGGTTGAATACTAATAACCCGGAAATTTGCCAACTGCAGAAATAAACTGCAGAACTGCTTGGGGAACATTATCTTGTTAATATTGGAATGAACTTATTGACTTCACTAGGGGAAGTACTTCTGTCAACAAAACATGACCCTGCCACTGATACAGGAGAATCACTCTGCCATCACTACGAGAAATCACTCCGCCATCACTGCGGGAAAATTTTGTCATTATTACTGGAAAATGACTCCGCCACCACTGCGGGTACGTACTCTGCAAAATACAGGAAAATAACTCCGCCTTTGCTACGGGTAAACACTCTGCCAAATACAGGAAAATAACTCCGCCTCTGCTACGGGAAATACTCTATCAAATACAGGAAAATAACTCCGCCTCTGCTACGGGAAATACTCTGTCAAATATAGGAAAATAACTCCGACTCTGCTACGGGTAATACAAGAAAATAACTCCGCCTCTGCTACGGGTAGATACTCTGTCAAATACAGGAAAATAACTCCGCCTTTGCTACGGGTAGATACTCTGCCAAATACAGGAAAATAACTCCGCCTTTGCTACGGGAAATACTCTGATACAACTTTTCTGCCTATCTTTGCAGCAGCTAGCTCCATCAATCACATGGGTAACACAATATGAGTCTAGCCTTCCAATTTTCAGTGCTGACATGGCAGTAAATCGGAGAAGGCCTCTACTGGGGATTTTCTGAATCCACACTGCCAGACACCTATTTTAACATCGATTCACGAAATCTTTTGATGCTGTCACAACAACAACCTTGAAGAAATACTCTGCTGGAGGGGTAAGAGAAATTTAATCAAGCAACTCTGTGGGGAACAATGCCACAATTGACATTATCATTACATATCTCACGCCGAGATCCTGAATGTTTGGTAATTAATTTGAGCAAGAGCTCTCTCCACCTGCAAGGGAATCAACACTAGAAACAATCGGTTAACCAACCTGGCTTATGTTTCAAAATGCATATGTTTGACAATGGCGTAATGCTCCATTCGACATGGAAATGCTACGCGTTTTTATTTGGTAGATGCAAATATGACACTATATGCCGATGCAAATGCAGGCTCGAACTGCTGGGATACAGGAAACCGCTTCAGCAAAATAAATGCTGAAGACAATGCCAATTCCGCTGGGGATAACCAGGTGTCACAGAATTATTCCAGCAAAATAAATGCTGGAAGAGTGAAGCCAACTTCGCTGAGAATAACTGAATGCGCCAATCATGATTGGACTTCTGCTGGGGAGTGAACGGGTATCACACGGTATTCCGACAAAATAAATGTCGGGACACACAATCAACTCTGTCGGGGAGAGCTTGAACCTTTGAGTTCCCCTGGGAGGAAAGAAAGCACTTGCTGAAAAGAGAACTCCGCGGGGGACGAAGCGATTCTCTTGGGGAAAATCAACTGGCTTCGCTGGGGAGAATAAATGACCCTACTGAGAAGGGAATCTCTACCGGGAAGAGTAGATTGTCTGGGTACAGCTCACAAGTTGGAAGTATTAATCTTTTGAGGCTAAACCACTCCGCCCGGGATGGGGGATCCTTCTGGGGGACACCATACTGTCTGAATACAGCCTTTGATCTCGGGATCATCAATTCTGTTGAGAGTAAACAACCCTGCTGGAGCAGGCCCTTTGGATAAGCTACGACTAGCTGGGGAATTTGATCCTTCTTCAGTAAGGAACATTGTCATCTCAGAAGCGCGACCTGCATGGGGATCGAGTCTTTCCGTTACGAGCTTTTGGTCAGTACTACAGTCTTTCGATCGCCCACTTCCTATGGTCAAGAACCCTGCAACACCACAAACGAGACAAGACAAGTCTATGCAACCAAATCTATTCAGGTTAGCGTTCGTGACATTAGTCAATTCCAAAGTTTTAGCAATTATTAGCAAGGGCCAGCGACGTTATACACTTGCTAGTTTTATTAAACCTTGGCGTTTGTCATGTGCAAAACAGTAAAGAACCAGCATCAAATACTGAATAACATGTTTTATTGATTGGGCCCCTAAATGGGCGGAGTTTTGTACACGGGATGTAACTCCTAAAAAGAGGAAGCTACGCACAACAAATATACAAGTATGCACAAGAAGCATAAATGTAATGACAAATCAGATTTGTACACATGTCGGCAACGGGATGCAGACGAACATCATGAGCTGATCCTCCTATGACTCGCTTGACTCTAGTGCTCTCCCGGTATCCACACTTCCAAAGAGATTGTATTTGATAATCGACCCCTCAAGTATATTCTCCCGCACCAATGCGCACCGCAGTATCAAATTCGAACCGCAGTCATTTGCTTTTCAAATCCCTAACTTTTGCGTGAACCGCCCTTTACGGGTTTTCAGTTCACCGGGATACCCTTTTTTGCCGAAGCCGCCCAGTGTAGGTTTTCAACTTCGCGGCTGTACATTTTTCAATTTTATCCCTAACTTTTGCCCGAACCTTTCATTCTGTTTTAGGTTCGCCAGGATGCCCCATTTTTTCCTGGACTCTCTTTTTTCTGTCCAGCGGGTCAATTTCAAGCAAAGTATTTTTTAACTGCGTCCGAATTCACAGGCGACGTAAAGTCTTCACCGTCCATGGTGGACAACAACGAAGCTCCTCCTGAAAAGACTTTTCTGACAATGTATGGCCCTTCGTAGTTGGGGGTCCACTTGCCCCTGTGATCTGCCTGTGGCGGGAGAATCCTTTTCAGCACAAGGTCGCCCGTCTGAAAGCTCCGAGGATGTATCTTCTTATCATATGCTTTCTTCATTCGGCTCTGGTACAACCGACCATATGCTAGAGAGGCCAGCCTCTTCTCATCCATTAAACTCAGCTGGTTCAATCTGTCTTTCACCCATTCTGCCTCGTCTAGTTGGACATCTCGTAATACCCTCAGGGAAGGAATCTCAACTTCCAGTGGTAACACTGCTTCCATTCCATATACCAACGAGAACGGGGTTGCCCCGGTTGATGTGCGTACCGTCGTACGATAACCGTGAAAAGCAAAAGGTAGCATCTCGTGCCAGTCCTTATAGGTCACCACCATCTTCTGAACGATCTTCTTTATATTCTTATTGGCCGCTTCAACAGCGTCATTCATCTTGGGTCGATAAGGGGAGGAGTTGTGATGCTCGATCTTAAAACTCTGACACAGCTCCTTCATCATTTTGTTATTCAAGTTCGATCCGTTGTCGGTAATTATCCGCTCGGGGATTCCATATCTGCAAATGATATCTCTCTTGATGAACCTGGCTACCACCTGCTTAGTCACATTTGCGTAAGATGCCGCTTCCACCCATTTGGTAAAATAATCGATTGCTACCAGAATGAACCGATGTCCGTTAGATGTCGTCGGTTCGATCTTTCCAATCATATCGATTCCCCACATTGAGAATGGCCATGGCGACGACATCACGTTCAGAGGACTCGGAGGCACATGGATCTTATCTGCATAGATTTGGCACTTATGACATGTCTTCGCAAACTTGAAACAATCAGTTTCCATAGTTAGCCAGTAATAACCTGCCCGCAGCAGCTTCCTCGTCATAGCGTGCCCACCAGCATGCGTACCAAATGTTCCCTCATGTATTTCCTCCATGAGCAGCTTCGCCTCTTTCTCGTCTACACAACGTAGTAGCACCAAGTCGTGATTTCTCCTGTATAAGACACCGTCCGGATTCAGATAGAAATTACCCGCCAATCTCCTGAGAGTCTTCTGATCATGACTAGACGCCCCAGCCGGATACTCTTTGCTTTTTAGGAAATTACGGATATCAAAATACCATGGTTTATCATCAGATGCTTCATCAATGGCAAATACGAAAGCGGGTCTGTCAAGCCGAGAGATAACAATTCTGGGAGCCTCATTCCAAAAGTTGACTTTATACATGGAAGACAATGTGGCCAGGGCGTCAGCCATCTGATTCTCTGCTCGCGGTACATGATGCAACTCAACCTTGTCAAAGAAGGGAAACAATCTCCTTGCGTAATTCATGTATGGTATCAAATTAGGTTGACGCGTCTCCCATTCTCCTTTTATTTGATTCACCACCAGAGCTGAGTCTCCGTATACATCCAGATTTTTGATTCGCAAATCAATGGCTTCTTCAAGCCCCATGATACAAGCTTCGTATTCGGCTTCATTATTGGTAACTGGAAAGGTCAATCGAGCAGTAAACGGGATGTGTGACCCGTGTGGAGTAGTGATGATTGCCCCTATTCCGCTACCGTAGGCGTTTACAGCTCCGTCAAAGATCAACTTCCATTTCGAACCCAATTCTGGTCCTTCGTCTGGAAACGGTTCTTCACAATCTTTCATCTTTAGGTACATGATATCCTCGTTAGGAAAATCAAACCTCATCGATTGGTATTCCTCAATAGGCTGCTCTGCCAAGTACTCAGACAATACACTCCCCTTTATAGCCTTCTGCGAGACATACTGGATGTCATATTCGGTCAAAACCATCTGCCAACGGACAATTCTCCCCGATAGTGCCTGCTTTTCAAATACGTATTTGATAGGATCCATATTCGAGATGAGCATGGTTGTATGGTTCAGCATGTATTGCCTCAAACGCTTGGCGGCCTAGGCTAACGCGCAACAAGTTTTTTTGAGCATTGAGTATCGAGATTCACATTCGGTAAACTTCTTACTCAAGTAGTATATTGCATGCTCTTTTCTTCCTGTCTCGTCGTGTTGATCGAGAACACAACCCATACTTCCCTCAAGAACCGTCAAATACATAATCAAGGGTCTCCCTGCCACTGGAGGTATCAAAATAGGAGGCTCTTGCAAATACTGTTTTATTTTATCGAACGCCTTTTGACACTTTTCATTCCATGTTACAGCCTGGTCTTTTTTTAACAGCTTGAATAATGGCTCACACGTAGCTGTCAGGTGAGATATGAACCGAGCGATGTAGTTCAACCTCCCTAAAAACCCGCGCACCTCTTTCTCTGTTTTAGGCGTCGGCATCTCTTGTATTGCTTTTATTTTTGCAGGATCAACCTCTATTCCTTTTTCACTCACGATAAACCCCAGCAGTTTACCCGATCTCACCCCGAAGGTGCACTTGTTAGGGTTCAGTCTCAGCCTGAACTTCCTAAGCCTTTTGAATAACTTCAGCAGATTCACCAAATGCTCTTCCTCCGTCTGGGATTTGGCAATCATATCATCGACATAAACCTCGATCTCTTTATGCATCATATCATGAAAAAGAGTCGTCATTGCACGCTGATACGTTGCCCCAGCATTCTTCAATCCGAAGGGCATCACTTTGTAACAAAATGTTCCCCAAGGCGTTATGAAAGTAGTCTTCTCCATGTCTTCTGGCGCCATTTTAATCTGATTATAGCCCGAGAAACCATCCATGAAGGAGAATACGGAGAATTGAGCAGTGTTGTCAACCAGCACATCGATGCGAGGAAGCAGGAAATCATCTTTCGGGCTCGCTTTGTTCAGATCACGGTAATCTACGCACATTCTCACTTTACCGTCTTTCTTTGGCACTGGTACAATATTAGCGACCCAGGAGGGATATTTTGTAACAGCTAGGAAACCAGCGTCCCACTGCTTTTGAACCTCCTCCTTAATTTTCACTGCCATATCAGGTCTAGTTCTGCGAAGCTTCTGCTTGACCGGCGGGCATTCTTCTTTTAGCGGCAGACGGTGCACAACCATATCCGTATCAAGCCCAGGCATGTCTTCATACGACCAAGCGAACACATCACTGTACTCTCTGAGCATTTCAACCAGTCTTCGATTGACGTCGCTCTGCAGCGCGGCTCCTATACGGATGTTCTTTTCAACCCCTTCCGACCCCAGGTTAATAATTTCAATGACCTCCTCATGAGGCAGAATGACTCGTTCTTCTTGCTTTACCAACCAAGACAACTCTTCGGGAACGTCGCCATCTTCAACAATCTCTTCTTCGGCCTGAAATACCGGGTGCTCAAAGTCGAAACGAGTCATAGGCGGTTCAATGATGTCATCTGAAAATATTATCCTGCAAAAGGAATGGTTAAATGCTTCAAAATATGTATAAAGCGAATAACCACATTGCCATTTTATTGTAAAACACAAAAACAGGAAAAACAGAGATCACAATATTTGTACATGAAAAACACCTTTTATTTAATGATTAAACAACGCAATGTACATAACAGCACGACCCTAAGCAAAATCACGGTGCCCCGGGTAAAACACCAGATTGTTCAACAATTAAGAAAACAAAGTATTACTGTTTGAGAGTCATAGGAACAATCTCCTGAATAGACCAATTGCATAATCCTTGTCCTGGCACGCTCGGCTGAATCCAGGCGTCCATGTCGCAGTCACTGTCTCCTTCTTCAGAATCTGAAACAGCGTTGATGGCCTTGTGATACACTCCACTAGCTGTGATTGTTATCGGTCCTTTGAAACGGGGTGCCCCTGCAGCAGGCGTTGATGATGAGGGTTGATACCCCAGCCCAAATTTGTCCATCTTCACGGGAATATCCAGCACCTTGCCCCAGCCTTTTGTCTCACCAGTCCTTACTAGAGCCTGAGCTTCCTTGTATGACGAGACGGCCACCTCTGACGCTTTACTCGGCCCTGGAACTTTGTCTTTGATGCGCAACCCTTTGAAGGCTTGACAGGGTGTTTCATGAATCTCGCCATCGACTTCTACATACTTGAATGATGACAGATGGCTAACCAATATATCTTCTTCTCCACAGACCGTGACCACACTGTCCCCTACCATGTATTTCAGCTTTTGGTGCAAAGTAGATGTGACCGCCCCAGCACCATGGATCCAGGGTCGTCCGAGAAGGCAGCCGTATGCTGGCTGGATGTCCATAATGTAAAATTCAGTTTCGAAAACCTCCGGCCCCACCTGTAGAGGTAACGTTATGGATCCAAAGATTGTTCTTCGTGTACCATCAAATGCCCTGACCACCAAGTCACTAGGCGTACACATAATTCCCCTGACGTCCAATTTCATCATTGCTTTCTTTGGCAGCACGTTTAAGGAAGATCCGGTATCTACCAGTACATGAGACATGACTGAGCCCCTACACTCAACTGAGACGTGCAACGCCATGTTATACTCTCTCCCTTTCGGGGTCAAATCAAAGTCTGTAAATCCCAAGCTATGGCCTGCGTTCACATGCGCCAACACCCCCTCCAGCTGATTCACGGAAACATCTTGGGGTACGAAGGACGTATCCAGAACTTTCAACAATGCATTTCTATGAGCTTCGGAACACAATAACAACGAAAGTATGGATATCTTCGATGGCGTCTGTTGAAGGTGCTCAACAATCTTATAATCACTCTTACGAATAAGGCGCATAAACTCTTCTACATCCTTCAACGACGTCTCTTTTTCGTTCCTCTGCACAGGGACATCATCATTCATCTTTCCTTTTCCTTTCGCCAGTCGTTCAGCCTCTACCTCCGGTGATATAAAGATTCTCCCACTTCTTGTCATCCCTCCGGTACCAACGACATTGTCTACAACCTCAACTGGTTGCTTACTAACATCAATTTTCACCCCATCACAGTATGCTTCCAACCCATAGGTCCAGGGTACTGCCTTAGTGCTCTCATAAGGGATTGGTCCTGCCTTGGTGATATTGATCGGCGGTCGCCTGGCCGGCGCTATTATAGTTATTGTTTTTCGTGGGATTGTCACGGTAGCTACATCACTTTGTTCATCCGCTGATAACTCTGCAGGTTCTTCAACTGTCGTTCTGTCGAATTGTAGTGTGCCTCCATCTATTAAGGTCTGAATACCCCTCTTCAATTCAGCATAACCCCCAGCTTGGGTCCAACACTCTAAACAATACTCATCGCAGCCCGGATACACACCTCCTTGCAATAACCTGCTCTTTATCTCACACAACGGTGTCTTGAGGTCATCAACATTCATGATCAAGTTCAAACCCTCCTCGGTAAAAATAGCATTTGCCCCATGGTTGGGCATGGGCTTTTGTACTATGTTCGGACCTGCCTGTCCAAAATTGATAGCCTTACTATCCAATAGATCCTGTACCACATGTTTGAACGTGTGGCAACTCTCTACGTCATGGCCCGGAGCCCCGGAGTGGAATTCACAGTGTTTGTTCGCGTCAAAGCCGTACGGAGGAGTGCCCGTTACTGGCGCCATAGTCCTCTTTTCCACCAAGTTCAAACCCAGTAACGTCTGTAGCAATTCTGCATACGTTGAAGGAGGCGTTTCAAACACCCTCCTTTGTCTACCCCCCTGGATTCTGCGCTGGGCAGGATGTACCCCCTGTTGTGGCTGCTGTTGCTGTTGTTGTATTGGTTGTTGCTGAAATGGAATGGTGACACTTGGCACCTGCTGCGGCTGATTATACTGGTTTCGACCTCTGCCCCGGCCTCGGCCTCAGCCCCCAAACACTGCACTTGCATCACCTTGACGGCGCCCACCGAAAGCCCTTCTATTACTGCCAGCTGAAGTGGATTCCTCAGCTTGGAATCTTCCTAGTTTAATATTGCTTTCAATTTTCTCCCCCATCAGGATTAAGTCCGAGAAACTGCCAAAAGAAGTATGAAACAGCTTGTCATAAAACATACCGGTAAATGTTCCTATGAACATATCATTCATTTCTTTGTCATCCAAAGGAGGATGAACTCGTGCAGCCATGTCGCGCCATCTCTGCGCGTATTCTTTGAAGCTCTCATCCTTCTTTTGGGACAACCCCTGCAATTGGACCCGGTTGGGTGCCAAGTCACTGTTGTACTTATAATGAGCCACAAACGCTTCGGCCAGCTGCTTCCATGTCTTTATCTGAGTTGGCTCCAACCCCATGTACCATTCAAGGGAAGGACCAGACAAGCTGTCTTGAAAGAAATGCATCAGCATTCTCTCATCGTTTGAATACGCCGACATCCTTCTATAATATGATCGCACGTGCACCTTTGGACAGGTGTCCCCCTTATATTTGTCGAATGTGGGAGCTTTGAATTTTAGTGGTACCCTCAGACCAGGCACCAGACCCATTGTGGTCATATCTAAACCAACAGCGCTTTGATTCACGACCCCCTTCATCTGCTCCTCGAGCATCTTGATTCTCTGAGAGTCATCCATAGGACCTTCAAAACCTCCACCAGAGAAAGCATCTTCTTGCTGATCTTCTAGCCAATTACCGTTCCCATTTCTGTATCCATCGTACCCGTTGTTACGGCCAAATCTTGTCTGATTCATTACAGGGCCCCGCCCCCTGTTACCATACCCCGGAGCGACCCCAGCAGGTCCAAAAGACATTATCCCAGCACCGTTTCCATTACCGAGTCCGCCATAACCCTGATTAGTCATACCAAATCTGTCCTGTCCGAAGCCCTGAGCATTGAAGTCGTACTTCCCAGCATGATCAAACCCCTGGTCATTAAAGCCAAATTCGTTGTTGCCGAAGCCATTACCTCCCATATTATCACCACCCAGATTGACATCTCCGAACCCAACGTTATTGACGATAGTCTCGTTACCGATTCCTGCGTTACCGTTCCCGGCGGCCACGCCGTTGTTCACATTGACAGCAGGTATGTTTACCACAGGTGGAGCTACCGGTGTAGGAGTACCATCCCCGTGAATAGTGTCGACTCGCACAGAATTATGGTCTTCGTTTCCGTGCCCAGCATTTCTCATCAACAAAGGTTGCACCAAAGCTTGCAAGTTCTCCTGGCCTTTCTCAATGGTCTCCATTGTCTGCATGAATAGCGCTAGCTTCTCACGCATGTCCTGCATTTCATTCTGCATCTGATCCATAACTCTTCTGCAGTTGGTGCGAGTGGAGTATCGGTGCGGGCATTGACTTTCAATCCTGAAAAGACCTGGTACAGTGCAGGAAATGAGATACAGTTCAATAGTCACCTGTAATGCAATATGAATGCGAATGCAATGCAATATGTGTCTGTGCATTAGGGGATATCATTCCCCGATTCTAGTGCGAATGTGTCAGTGCGGTGATAGCAATACGAAGTTCGGAGCCGAATCATAGAAAACACCTCATATATTGCAGAGAAATCCATTAAGCCAGGAATACAATATCAATGACTGTATAATAAGAGGGCATGACCTCAACCAACAATCATGGTGATGGTCAGCACTATGCAAATAAAGCATACACATTAATACATGAAATGTCAAGTGCTCCCATATGCCTGGTATTCTTCTAATAACTTCTTAGTCTCTGGATGACTTGGTCGGGCAAGCAGGCCCTCAACGAGTAGATCTCTTCGCTTGAGAACACGTCGTAAATCACCAGCGGATTCCTCCCATGCCCCTTCTCCGAAGCGATCCTCTAGCTTCTGCTTCTGAGACACAACCTCTTTCTTGCCTTCGATGGCCTTATTCAATGCATTCTGGAGACTATATCTCGCCATCACCTCCTCTTCATACTTCTTAGTGCTAGCCTTCAATTGTTCTTCGAGTTCAGAAATTTGCTGCTTCAATTTGTCTTCCCTCTTTTGTTGTTGGTTAGCGTAGCGTTCCACGTCTTGTTACAAGAAGAGATTTCCCGGTGGGCAGCATCGAGTGCTTTCTTTTTGGACTCCAACATATCATGAGAGCTTCTAAATTCTTTCCCCAGACGTTCACGCTTCTTTTTCTCTTCGGTCAGTTCAGCACCTAGCCTGTTTACCAGCTCCGTCTGTTGTTGGAAAGAATGCACAGCCTTATTCTTCTCACTACGCATCTGAGCCAGTTCCTTTTCTAACTCTTCATTGATCTTCATCAAGGCTTCCTTCTCTTTTACAACTTGTTCGTAGACCTCCATAGTAACGGTGGTTGGTTCCTCCACGGGAATATGAACAAGGACTGGTGCAGCCGGAAACGGCATTAGCAACTGCTTTGCTCTCTCTTGGATCCAAACTTTGTAAGGTACATAAGCCTGACAATCATTCTTCCCCAATAGTGGTTTCCCTCTTCTGTTGATACGCATCCAAGCGTGCTGAAGCTTAGCTAGTAACTCTCCATTCACGTCACCGGTGAAGTACAGAGATTCCTGTACTTCTTCCTCCCTAGGTGGGCTCTTCAATGCGTATCCAAACTGGCGAATAAGAAGAGACGGATTGTAATTGATGCATCCTTTCCTTCCTATCAAGGGCACGTTCGGATACCCAGAACAACTGAAAATAAGCTCAGACCCCAGCAAGTCTTGGTCAAACCACTTAATGTCTTCAGAAGATAGTCTCATCAGGCGCTCTGGCCAGTCAGCTGTAGTTGCACCATCTATAAAAGGTCCCTTTAGGGGGAGGTGGCTCTTAAACCACATGTACAGCAAAGGCACACAACAAGAGACGTTCTTGCCTCTCCTATTCTCATTTCTGTAATGCATCGAATGGTAGAAATCCCCGATCAATGTGGGTACAGGGTTGCCAGCAGCAAATAAATGAAATGCATCAATGTCCACAAAATTCGGGAAATTGGGAAACAACACTATCCCGTAGATGCATAGAGCCAAAACAGCGTTAAAGACTACCCAGCCTCCATTCTTGGCTTATTCCTGAGCCTTACCAATCAGAAACTGGAGGGAGAAACCTGGAACCTCGCGCCAAGAAGTCATCAATAGCTCAGAAGCGTTCATGTGCAAGGCCTTAGCTAAGTCCTCCAGCTTGGGCTCAGCGTCAAAGTGAATAAAAGGAACCTTATTCTGTACTGGCAGCTCAATAAACTCTACGTACTCTTCCATGGTAGGCCCCAAAATAAAGTCAGCAAATGTGAAACATCTCAAAGCAGGGTCATAGAATTTCATCAATGTATACAGCCCATTCAGTTCATCATCAGTTGGCTTGCGAACCAATCTCAACAGCCTTCCGTAACTTTGCCTAAAGCTTCTCCGCACATCCTCATCAGCAACAGAAATCAAACCCAGGAGAGGGGTAACATCAGGGATAGGTAACTTGTAGGCAACTGTCATCCTCAAACCAGCCATGATCAATAATCAGAAGTCCGGACACTAGAATCAGGGAATATGCAAACGCACCTGCAGCACAGACACACGTTAATGTAATGCAAGGATAATGGTTATGCAAACAATGCAATGCAAATAAAATGCAACAAAGAACCAAGTGCCATGGCTGAGAAGCCTGAACCACACCAAGAACAAGGTCTCCAACAGACCCTCCAATATTCTTCAAACCATGGTCTCAGACATACCCCATACATAAGCTCCAATCAAGCCTCAGACCCAATAATCACTCCAACTTGGTCTCTGACAGACCCCAATAACTGTCCATAAGTAGCCTGAATCTCAAATCAAGGAACAAACCGGTATCTGGAGGTCTAGTCACCTGCATAGCCCCAAACCCTCTCACAGGTAGGTGTCCTAGTAACTGACAATGGTATGGCATCCTATGCGGTCGTTGGCGTCACAGACTTTCAGGGTTGATGATACGATTCCCAGAAGGAGTGGCATCATCAAATCCTGAAGAGGCCTCACTTAGCCAACTTCCAAATGATCGGTTCCCAGAGTCGACAATCCAACTAACCAGCAACCCGAGCCACCCAAAGGGCAGGACAGGAGGCCAACCAGAAGAACCTCGTCTGAGTGTGGATTTCGCGGGACACTAGGACATGCAAAGCACGTGCGCGCCCACTACTTTCCACTCTAATTCTAGGTGCACTCAAGCCCAGGTCCGGCTTATCTCTCAATCATAGAACACCCGTCACAACCCTCAATACAGCAATAATAACAATAATATAATGCTGAAAGTAAAATACAGAAAAAGTAAATCCATACAAAATCCTCGACGGGAAAACAAGCGCTAGGATTGACTCGCTTAAGGGACGTTGGATCCCAAATGCATAAGGAACTATCACAGTCCTTAGCAGCCACGGGACGTTGGATCCCCAGCAGAGTCGCCAGCTGTCGCTACTGCGAAAATCGGCGCCGGCTGAATAGAAGAGTCGCCACCGTGCGTTATTTATCCCAAAGGAGGGAAAGGAAACGCTCGAAGTAAACCTACCGCAAAAACGGGAAAGGGATGGTCATCGCAACCAAATCCTGGATTCGGGAGTCGGTTACGCAAGGGGAAGGTATTAGCACCCCTCACGTCCGTCGTACTCGACGGGATCCACGCTTGTTTTCTGGTCGAAAAGATTGTTATTCTATCTAATCTACAGGTCAAGGGTTAAAAGAAAATAAACTGACTCGGCAAAGTATCGCACTTTATGCCTACGTATTCCCGTCTGGAACGAGAAATCAGAGTCAACGTAGTTTGCCTACCTACTGGAAAGGAGGGGAAGGTTGCTTGCTAGGATATCGCATCCTATGCCTACGTACTTTCATACAGCATGAAAGATCAGAGCAAACGTAGTTCGGGCCACGTACGACACAAGTCTGTCTTGATTGTTTTTTATCTCCTTCTGAAAAAGGGTTCTTCTGATTACGCGTCCAAGCGGACAAAAATGACGTTTTGATTGGTTCACAGTCTTTTACGCAAGAACTGTTTTTTAGGGTGTTTGACATATTTATTGTGTTTTTCTGTTTGTTTTGAGAAAGAAGAGACAGAACTCTAACCTACGGTTGAAAAGGGAATCAAACTAACCTAATGTTATCATGCATGGGTTAAGACCTAATGTCTATCATGTTCCTCTCTTGCGCAGAGAGAAACAGAGATCCTAAGGGATAAACGGAAACAGAAACAATAGCATATATACAATAAAGCAGTAAAATGCATGAATGCAGCAATACAAGCGAGGCAAGGGAGTCCCACTCAACCTCGAACCTAGAAAACAACAGGCAAAAGCGAACAAAATTCGCTTTCAACCTAACAGATTAAATGGCAAACAATATAGTCAGGGAAATTCAAACAATACATCAAAAATTATAAACAGCAAAAATAAACAGCCAACAGCAGTTCTGCACAGCAAGCTTTATCAACATCTGTCTTCAAGTCATCTTCAACCATCTACAGGCTTCAAGCAAGCATCAGTCTTCATCTTCACAGCCTTCAAGCAAGGTCTCTATCTTCAATCTTTCTGGGCTTTTCTTCAAGTCTCACTCTCCAAGATGAGGAACAGTTAAGAGGATGAACTGGAATGTTAAACAGTTAGTTGACCACCAAAGGTGGCAAACAGACTGTTAACAACATGTAGAATGTTTCTCTCAAGAGTTCTATCTCTTAGACATTGTCACCAAGCCTTCCAAAGGAAGGGGGTGAGTGTCCTAGAGAGACTCTGCATCATAGAGAGGGATGGAGGCAAACAAGACCTTCCATGTTTGTGAATCAAGTTGCTATTCTAGAGCTCTACCTAGCTCATAGTTCCTATAATCTTCATCTGCTACAAGCAGACTGCAATCTTCATCACCTCTTGAACTGGGTCTTCATTCCTTTGGTCTTCAATGGCTTCATTAACAAAGTCTTCATCTCAACCCCAAACCCCAAGCAGGCCCAATACCCCCACACAATCAAACAAATAACCCTAGAGAGGGCACACCACACAATCAATCAATTATAAGAAATATACTAATAGTAATAATAGAATAGGGGAACTTCTAGCATTTTCTAAGGGATCTATCACTTACCCATAATACACCCTATAGTCCCATCTTCTAATTTGTCCTAAAGAAAACCCAAAAAGAAACTTGTTTTGTTATACCTATATTATATTCACAACCCTAATTGACTATCCTAATAGTTTCTAACTAAACTACCTAAAATAAATCCTAAAAAATAGTATAAAAATTATGGGGGGCACCTAATATCCATATCTAGTTATACTAAAAAGAATGGGGTGAAAATCCTAAAGGAAGCTCCTAAACTAAATTCAACAAATAGTAGCATAAACCAAATGAATTAAAAAAACTATTAAATGTAAAACTATGCAAAAAATATGAAAATGAAATAAAATGACAATTTTATGTTTTCATATTTTTCTAGACAAAAAATGGAAAATGGGAAAAAAAAGTCTCATTAAAAAATATGCATTTTTCAATTTGTTATGAATTTTTGAAATGAAATAAAATTTGGAGTGAATTATAATATGAAAATGATGAGGGGGTGCAGGAAGAAATAAAATCCAGTTAGCATTCACATCTGGGCCCAACATGGGGGTGCGCATAGCATAGCGCCTGGGCCCAGTCTTAAAATTAGAAAAACTAAATAAAAATAACAAGAAAATGATAGAGGCGCGATGCAAATAGCAGCTAAGTATAGTTCATATGGATTGGGCCTTGGATTGGGGGGTGGGAATAAGAATCAGAACATTAAGCCCACAAGAGCGTTTAATGAAACGTTGCGCTTTGAGCGCTCAGACTCCCTCCAAATATCAACTTTGAATCTCATCCGCTCGATCTAATTCCAGTCAACCAAGTCAGCGCATGATCAATGGTGCAGATTTCGTCTTCAACCTTGGCCACACTAGGGTTTCTGAATCCATGGATGCACGAGCTTCATGCATCAAACTTTCCACCACTCATTCTCCCTCGTCTCTCCACCATTTGACACGATCCAAGAACCAAATTCAATCTATTTTCCACGTAGAACATAGCCATGGTGTTGGTTTGCCTCAAAACTCTCTCCATCGTCCAAATCGAAAGATGTAATATCAAGAACTAAACATTTACTCAGATTTCAATCATCACCAACCTTATCAATCTTTGCACAAAAACAATCCTCATGCCACACTGAACAAATCTAACTAATTATCTAAGATTATCACATCCTAATCACTATGTTCTAGGTCCAAACCGAATTTGCACTCACATGTCAACCTTCATGAAACCTTGCCTAAAGCTCCAGAATCAATCATCTAACCATCTAAACCATGTTTAACCTAACAAATCTCTATCATGGTACCTAATTCGAGCCAAAATGTGAGAAAAACTAACCTGGTAACAAGTTGAAAACAGATGAGGATCCTCTTCAATCCACAGCTTGCAATGCTCCAAGATCACTCAGTGTGCTATAATCTTTCTTCTGTATGCAACAATTCTTGCTCAAACCACTTGGATCACCATAACCAACTTCAATTGCACTTGGATGAAAGAAGATTGCATAGCACGATTCTTGCAATTTCCTCTTCAAATCTTGCTTGCAATCTACTCAGGGATGATTATTGAATTGAATTGGATCATAAAATTGAATGAATGATGAAGAATTGAGATGTTTTGAATGAATTTGCAAAAATGCAAGATGGAGTGAAACTATGTGTTTTGGATCAAAATGAAGTGCAACCCCTTCATGGATCAGCTCTAGGGTTTATATAGATGATGATGGAAAGTTCTAGAAGAAGCTAGATTAATCCCATGAGAAGTTATTCATATCATTGCATGAGAAAATGAAAATCGTCAAGTGGAAAAACCAACTCTGCATTGCCTTGTTACAGCCCCTCAAAATCTCTTGAATTTCTCCTTTCATGACAATTAGAGAATGTAGAAACCATCCCTTGCCTTGCACCTTGGTCTTAGCTTGATTTGGCAAGTGTATCTTTTCATACAAGCAACTTATGATAATTCCAATTTCTTGACTTCAAACCAAAAAACTAATATTTCCAATGATCTTAAAATACAATTTACCTTCAAAATGGTTGGTCATATGCTTGGTTTTACTTTTGTATCAAAAAAATCACAATTTTGGTCATTAAAAAGGTATTTTTCCTTTATAATTGGTCAACTTTGCAAGTCCAAGTTCCATGCATTTCCAACTTGCCACACCCAATTTCCTAGACTTAAAATGTCATTTGGATCAAGTTTGATGTTGAACATTTCTTCATTTAAAATTTGGAAATAGGAGTTTTGGGCATATGCTTGAAATGACCTGTAATTCCACTTTCCCAAAATACCCCTGGCTTGCCAAGATCATAAGTAGAGTTCTACAAATCATATGAAGGCATACCATACCTTTCTAGAAAGCTAAGATCATGAGGAACAACTTTCATGTTGGCCAGAAATCCATTTGAAAATTGCTTGGGGGGTAAACGTTGCTTGGAAGTCAAGTAACTTTCACAGACAAATTTCAGTGTCCTCAGATGACCTGTAACTTGCAAGAACCATAACTTGAGTTCTATAGATCCACTACTTGGTCCACTAACTTCTCAGATTTCAATTTCTTTCTGATGACTTGGCTGAGATTGAATTTGAATAAGAACCTCTTGATATGCTCATAGAGATAAGAATGGTACTTGGTCCCTTGTTGGATGACTTGCCCATACTATGCTATGCAGATGAATTAATTATGTACATGACCTAATATGCAAATGCTAAAGCTATGAGACATAAACCAAGTGAAATAAGTTGAGCAAATTTTAAGGTGCAACACATAGGTTTCAACCTAAAAGTCTATCATCAAATCCTTATCAAAGGAAATGAGAGTCCTAAGGGATCATGTCAATGATACACCAAAACAGACAAAGCATCAGCTTAACAGTAAAATGCATGCAATGCAAGTGAGGGAGGAAATGTGTGTGGGGCTTCAGCCTCCACAAGCTCATCTCAACCTCAAGCCAGTCATGAAATAACAGTAATCATACTGAAAGATAAACAACATGCTATCAAGCAATAAACAGTAAACTGCAATCATACAGATAAAATGAAATGAAATGCCATCAGGCAAACAAACCACATGGGCAAGGGAGCTGGGCTCTACTGAATACCCGCAAGCAAAGCCACGCAATAACAATACAAGCAGAGGGAGCAACTCAACCTCTAATGCAATCATGCTCCTAGATTCTACTTATTCTAGATGGACTTAATCTAATGCAACAGACAAGTCAAGCAAAACACACAATACAGAAAAGAAAAACAGAAGAAAGCTTTAGCTCCTCCAGCAGCAACTCAGTCTTCAGACTTCCAATACTTGACAAACATCAGTTTGCTTTTCCAGGTATCAACCCTACAACATGAGTTTCAACTCATCTTCTCCCCTAAGCTTCAGCTTCTTTGATCAGCTCCACCTTCAGGCTTCACCATCTTCAGGGATCTTCAAGTATCAACTTGAGCTTCATGCTCTTCAAGCTTCAGCAGGAATGGCAGTCTTCAAGGATTCATCCTCTTCAATAATCTTCAATGAAGTCTTCATCTTCATGCCCAGGCTCCACCTCCCAAGACAATCAAAGCCCGAGAAAATCACTTACTGAATAAGTTAGGGGATATTGAACTGCTTATTTGATCACCAAAGGTGACCTATAAGGGTTCAATATCAAATGAAGGGTTCCCTCAAAAGTTCTACCTCCTAGGTATAACACTTATCCCTCCAAAGGAGAGATGTGTATACCCTGGAAGGACTTTGAATCACAGGGAGGAATGGAGGTGAATGATACCATCCATGTTTAAGAAAGAAATTATCTACATCTAAGCTCTTCCTAATCCCTAACCCTAAAACAAAACAAAAAGAAGAAAGAACAAGCTCCTCAATGCATCCTCCAATCCTCTACAATGCTCCACAATGCTCCACACAGAGATACCAAGCTCCTAAAGCCAAGGGAAAACTCCAAAGCAAAGCAAACTAAACCAACATGCCCTAAAGGCAACACAAACAATCATTCAATACAAAAATCAATCAAAAATAGCATACTATCATATTAAATCCTAATATAAATGCTAGGGGATCCTACATATCTACCCTTAAGTCCCATATACTCCCCATAGACTAAATTGCCCTACAAAACCCTAAATCCAAAGTTGTTGTGGACCTATATTAAAGTTTTAACCTAATTCTACACTACCTAGAATTACCTAATTAAAATTACCCTAAACATTATCACAAGAATATGGCATTAATTAAGGGGGAACCTAAAACATTCATCTAACTATCCTAAAAAGATTGAATTAAAAAACCTAAGGGAACTACCCTAACTAAATTCTACAAGTTAACATATCAACTAAAAGAATTAAAAAAAGCAATTAAAAGTAAAAATATGCAAAAAATATAAAAATGAAATAAAATGGCAATTTTATGGTTTTATATTTTTCTAGATAGAAAATGGAAAATGGGAAAAAAATACCATTAGAAAATATTATTTTTTCTATTTATTATGAATTTTTAAAGTTATAAAAATTTGGAGTGAAATTAATATAAAATTGATGAGATGGGTGCAAGAAGTATTAAAATGCAGTTTAAATTCACTTGGGCTCAAATATGAGGGGTGTAAGAAGTAAGCGTGTTAGGCCCAGTTTTGAACTCAGAAAAACTAATTAAAATGAAAAGAAAATGTTAAAACCGCGGTGCAAATAGCAGCAAATCATAGTACAATATTGGATTGGGCCTGCATGGGGGGTGGGAATAACAAATGAACACAAAGCCCAACAGGTACATTAAGTGAAACGCCGCGTTTCACTTGGTTGCTGATTTCCCTCCATTTTGTCTTTGAATACCAGCCGTTAGATGGCTCCTTGGTCAAATATTCAACGCATGATCGAACGGAGATGCTATCGTCTTCCTCCTTGAGACCTAGGGTTTCAGAACTCCATTAGAACACAAGCTTCATGCGCAGACTTTCCACTCATTCGTACGCCCTCATTTCTACACCAAATCACATGATATAAAAAGCAATCTTGGCCTATTTTTCGCGTAGAACACAACCATGCCCTTGGTTTGTACTGAAACACCATAAATCACGCAAACCGAATAGTGTAACTCCATGAACTCAAAACTTCATCAGCTTTCGAACTTCCCCAAACTCAACATTCTTTATATAGAAATGATCCTTATGTCATGCTGATTAAAACTAGCCAAAAATCGTGCATTATCATCCCTTAAACAGCATGTTCTAACTCCATCAAGAATTGACCACCATGGAAGAAACCTCTCCAATCAGTCTCAAACTCCTCAAAATGAACCACCTAATTGTCTCTAATGGTTTTACAATAAGAATTAACCCTAGCCATGCCTAGAATAGGGTGTAGGAACAATTTTGCATACCTTGCTCTTGGATATGGTAGGTGCTGAAATTCTCCAAATCAAGCCTTGAGACTCCTCAAGAACAATCCTTAGGTGATGAATACTCCTCTGCTTGCACAAGATTTGATGGAAATGGCTTGTATCTCAAGATCCAATGCCTTTTGCCTTCTTGCAAATTCAATGGGACTCCTTCAATTCTTCACCAATGGAACCTCAAGCTAGCATGAACACACTCAGGGATGTTTGTGTAGATGATTTGTGAAGGAAAATGGAAAGGTAATGAAGAGAAAAATGAAGATTCAATGTGATTTACAAAATAGAGTTTTTTTGGATTCAATCTCTATTCTCTACCACCATTAACATCAACTATCACCAACCATTCACCAATGCAGATTGTATTCAATATATAGACTGATTTAGAAAGGTCTAGAACCTCCTAGAATCATCTAGTAAGAACTTGAATTTTCCATGCCATGATAATTTGCATTTCCATTCTCACCACATGATATATCATGACAAAAACCCTTGTAACTTGGGTAACTAGCTTGAATTTATCCTTACATGAGAATTAGGGTAAGATACTATGCTTAAACACCTTGTTTATTAAGCTTTTCCTTGTTTTGGTTTGGTACCCCATTATGCAAGCAACCAAATTACAAAGCAACCCTAAGATTCAAGCCTCAAATCAAAATTGTGGCTGAACCATTGTTCTTAAAATGTCCTTTGGAGTCAAAATGACCTATCATATGACAGGGTTTGGATTTAGAACTTGGATTTTATGATTTTCCATTTCACTTGAATTAACTTATGCCTCATTTTTAGGCCATTTTTATCACTTTTTGATATGAGCCTTTCCAACATCTCATGACCACCCTACTAGCCTTAAAACATCATTCTAAGAAACTTTGATGTTGAAGGTTTTTCCATTTGAAGCTTGGAAGTAGGAGATATGGCCATATGCTTGAAATGACCTATAACTTCCAAATGACCAAAATACCCTTGGCTTGTCAAAGCCATAAGTTGAGTTCTACAAATCCTATCAAGGACTTCTAGTACTCTCTAGAAAGATAAGAAGATTCTCTTCAACATTCATGTTTACCAAGAATTCATAGGAATCATCCTACTAGGGCAAACGTTGTCTTCAAGTTGGGTGACTTTCAAGGACCCAGATTCACATACCTCTGATGACCTGTAATTTGTCAAAACCATAACTTGAGCTCTGCAAATCCTATCAAGGACTTCTACCACTCAAATTAAATCTAAGAACAAGCTCTACAACATTCATGTTGTGGGGAAGATGAGATGATAATCACATCTTGAGCTAAAACTACCTGGAAGATAGGGATCAAACTAGGGGATTTTACACTGTCAATCCTTAGAAACCCTAGCTTAAAACTTCTCAAACCCCTCAATCATGATGAGTTGGTCTAGGAATCATCCTTATAACATCTCAATACATCATTCCATGATCTCATGGCTCTTGGATTAGGTCTCAACCTTCTCCAAATCAGCAGTTGACCTAGGGTAGACCCAGTCAAACCCTAATTCTACCATTCATGGCTGAATCTTCTGAATTCTTGTATAATGATCTCTCTGGGCTTCATGATGGCTTTCAAGACATCTCATAGGCTTTCTCAAAGCCTCAAGTCCATCCTCATAGTCTCAGAATCATCTGAGGAGCCCCCACAACTCTCCAGTTATGAGGCACACAATCTTGGTTTCAACCAATTCCTCTGAGGATCTGTTGAACTTTCTGACAAAGGTATCGACCTTTGAACACTTGATGGGTAAATAAATGTTGGTAAAATTTTAGGGTGCAACAGCTGCCCCTATTCAAACGGTTTGAACCTGACTGGGTGAGGAGCGAACGACTCTCAGCCAATCAAGGTGCGAGACGGTTGAATACCAGTAAACCCGGAAATTTGCCAACTGCACGAGCACACGATACTCTGCGGGGAACATTACTGATAATGGTTCTAATCTGAATAACAAGATGATGAAGTAACAGTGCCAGAATTTCAAAATCGAGCATCACAATTCTTCTCCCTATCGTCCGAAAATGAATGGCGCTGTAGAAGCGGCTAACAAGAACATTAAGAAGATAGTACAGAAGATGGTTGTGACTTATAAGGATTGGCACGAGATGTTGCCTTTTGCTTTGCATGGATATCGCACCTCAGTGCGTACTTCAACTGGGGCAATCCCTTTCTCGTTGGTATATGGCATGGAGGTTGTTCTGCCATTGGAGGTCGAGATCCCATCTTTGAGAGTTCTGGCTGACGTCAAGTTGGATGAAGCAGAATGGGTGAAGAATAGGCTGAATCAACTCAGTTTGATGGATGAGAATAGGTTGGCGTCTCTTGCGTACGGTCGTCTGTATCAGAGTAGGATGAAGAAAGCCTACGATAAGAAGATGCGTCCTCGAAGCTTTCAGACAGGCGATCTGGTGTTGAAGCGGATTCTCCCACCACAGAACGATCATAGGGGCAAATGGACTCCCAGATATGAAGGTCCATATGTTGTAAGGAAGGTCTTCTCTAGAGGAGCCTTTCTACTTTCAACTTTGGATGGTGAAGATTTTACGTTCCCTGTGAACGCGGACGCAGTCAAAAGATACTTTGCTTAAAATAGACCCGCTGGAAAGAAAAAGAAAATCCAGGCAAGAATGGGGCATCTAGGCGAACCATAAAAGGATAGGTTCGGGAAAAAATTAGAGATAAAAATAAAATGTAAACCCGCGAAGTTGAAAACCTGAAAGGGCGACTTTGGCAAAAATGGGTATCCCGGTGAATCGAAAACCCGCAAGGGCGATTCAGGCAAAAGTTAGGGATTTGAAAAGAAAATGACTGCGGCCTGCGCATTAATCTTTGAAGCATAGTGGATTATGGGAGAACTCGAGAAGCAGTCGTTCAAATCAATCTCTTCAGAAGACGAAGCATCGGAAAGGCGTCGAAGTCATGCGAGTCATAGTTGAGTCGTTCTATGGTGGTTGTCTGTACCACATTGCCGACATTTTGATATTCTTGTGCATTTCTGTATATTTATTGCGCAGCTTTCTCATTTCAGGAGTTGTGTCCCTTGTAAATTTGCCTATTTACAGGCCATTTATCAATAAAACATACTACCCAGGAAACCTTTTGTTTTGTTTTACCGTTTTGTTTGCAAAAGACGCCTGATGTTTTTGATAAAACTTTGCATACATAAATTTGTGGGCTTTGCTATCTATAATTGAAACATTGTATTTGCTTGAATAACGTCTTAAGTGATAATTGAGATGGTACCTGCTGCATAAAACATATTTGTTTATTTGTTATTTGCAAGAGAACTTTCCTCGAGGCTTCTCCAGAAGTTCCTCATCTAAAGGAAGTGTACAGTTTAAGTGGGTTCGCACCCCCAGCAGTTTGAAACCTTGACAATCAAAGGATATCCTCAGCAGGTCAAGATTGACATCTCCAGCAGAGCAGGATCGTTTCCAGTGAGCGGGTGTGGGTTTATCCCTCAGCAGTGGAACGAATTCAGAAATTTGTTTTCCCCATAGAGTTGGAACAACTGGCTCCTTTTCCCCTCAGAGTCTAGGTCATTGACTCATTCCTCAAGCGGAAGTTGTATTTGTTGAGTTTATTTCTCATTTTCCCAAGCAAAGGTTGATGTTGATTCCCTCGTTGTCTAATCCCCAGCAGGGTGGATTTCCTCTTAGCGGAACAATTTTACCCAGGAGTTTGCTCAGAAGACCATCCAGGGTTTGTTTTCCCCAACATTTGTACTAGACGTGCCTAGTCTTTTCCCCGGCGGAATTAATCCTTCCTCTTTGGCATTTATTTTGCTAAAGTGTTTCCTTTGCATTTTCATCATGCATAACATCCTCCCAAACGCGTATCATTTCCATTTCGTATGGAGCATTACGCCATATTCAAACATATGCATGTAAAACATAAGTCGGGTTGCCACCCCTTTGTTTTCAAGCGTATCTCCAGAAGTTATCAGTATATTTCTCATTCCTGCGCGGTATCCAGACCTCCAGCCAGGTCATTGAAAAATGTGTTCATCTTATCGGTCTCCCTAGCGGAGTCTATTTATTCAAGTTCATGTTTCCCCAACGGATTTCTTCACCCAGATGGTGAATCGATGAATGTTCTTCTGAACTTAGGGTTGAGCCGACCTTTGGGTTCGATGCTCGCTTTTTAGCAAAGTGAAGTGACGGTGAAGTCAAATGATTTTGATAGCTAGTGGCGAAGTTAGATGCTATTAAAAACTTACGACGAAGTCAGATTATGAAGAGAATTGATGACGAGGTCAGATTATGAAGAGAATTGACGACGAAGTCGGATTATGTAAAGAATTGACGGCGAAGTCAGATTATGAGAGGAGTTGACGGCGAAGTCAGATTATGGAGGGGTGACAGCGAAGTCAGGTGTCCTACCAATTTGATGTGAAGAACTGACAGCGAAGTCAGGTGTTTTTCCAAATTTTATGTGGAGAATTGATGGCAAAGTCAGATCATGTAGAGGGTTGACGGAGACGTCAGAATGGTTTGAGAAATAACAGCGAAGTCAGATGATTTTAATTGACGACGAAGTCAAATTATGTTGTAAGTTGATGGCGAAGTCAGAGGATATGGAGGACTGATGGCGAGATCAGATGTTTTACCAATCAGATGTTTTTACAGATTATGTTGAATATTGATGGCAAGGTCAGATCTCACAGATTTGATGTTGAGTTCCGACGGCGAAGTTAGATGATGTTAAGAGCTGATGGCAAGGTCGGATGTTTGTATTTGATCGACGACTGATGGCGAAGTCAGATGTTCTACCTGATATAGGTGCCTGACGGCGACGTCAGAGGTTTCATTCTGCGGTTGACAAATTTTTGGGTTCTTTTGTATTCAATCACCTTTTACCTCGAATGTTTGAAAGCGTTTGATTTTCATCCCTTCAGGTCCAAGTCGCTTGAATAAGGGCAGCTGTTGTACCCCAAAATTTGCCCTCTTTTAAAGACTAACTTATTTCTTCATCCCTTTCAAATTCAATGTTATAAGGGAGGCCCATCATTCCAAATTCAAGGTTCATGAATTCAAGGCTAGATTCAAGAATATTACAAAGAAAAATTTCATGACATTTGCAAGAATGCCACATTTGTTACAAAATCCAAACTCTTGGTAATGCTTAGGAAATTAAGATATTTCTAGTCTTAATTCAAGTTTCTAAAAATAACTTCATGCCATGGTATCCCCCATGCCTCATCAAGTCCACATGGTCCTCTTTGTGCTTACATACATGCAAGGAAAATATTTAAGAGCTAATTCAATGTTGGAATATCTCAAGATCAAGGCTATGCATACATTCATGGGCAATTTGTATATGGTCCAAAACAGCCCCATGCAAGAAGTGGTGATGTGTATCATATTACAAAATAATTTTATGTCACAAAACCAAGGCTATAAGCATATGTTGATACATCTACACATCAAAAATAAGAATTTGAAAATGATGTCCAAAAGGTAGTGTATTGACTACATGAGTATGTCCAAACAAACCAACCAACCAATGGGTACAAGGATGAATAGAAAGGTAGAGTGCTGCAGAAGAAAATACAGCACAAAAACATACTAGAAATGGAAGGAAAGTGGGGATGCACCAAAAGGTGGTAAAAGATATTGCCAAGAATGGAAATTCTGAAAATGGAGAAGTGTGCAAGAGCTGTGGTTTTGGTACAGTAGAAAAAGGCAGCAGAAAAAGTGAGATAAGGAGGGAAGGAGCTGCAAACAAAAGATCATTCACTATCATTCACTATCATTCTCTATCATACACTATCATTCACAACAGATTGAGATAGAGATATTGAGAGCAAAGAGTAGGAGAGAAAACCAGAAAAATAGAGAGAGCAAAAAACAGAAAAAAAGAGAGTGACATAGAAACACAAGAGCATCTTTGAAGAGCATAATCTTCACAAAATAGAGTGAAGAGTGAAGTACATCCAACCAAAATCAGAAGAGGCTTAACAAAGAAGGAGAATATCTTTGGTATCCATTCCTTTAAACTTTTCCCTTTTTATACCTTGCATTTGTCATTTATTTCTCTCTGCTAAGTTATTTGGTGTTGTGTATGTTGTGTGAGGTTCCAAAGGGACCAAGAAACCATTTTTAAGAACCACAAAAAGAAGCAAAAAAACAAGAGAAAAGCTTGGTTTTTCACCCTGGTAGCCTGACACGGGCCGTGTCACACAACACCGCGACCCGTGTTGCACCTCTGTTTGAGGTTTTAACGTGTTTTTGGCCCAGACCTTGTGACACGGGCCGTGTCATGCAACACGGGCGGCCGTGTCACACCTCTGTTTGAGGTTTTAACGTGGTTTTTGGCCCAGACCTTGTGACACGGGCCGTGTCATGCAACATGGGCGGCCATGTCGCACCGTTGTTTAGATTTTTCTGCATTTTTCCCCCAGACCTTGTGACACGGGCCGTGTCATACAACACGGGCGGCCGTGTCACGCCGTTGTTTGCCTCAAAAAACCTGATTTCTATGGAACTGTGACACGGGCCGTGTCACACAACACGGCCGCCCGTGTCAGACCCCTGTTTTTCACGTTTTTTTGACTTTTTTACCTCAAAAAAATTTTTCTCAAGGAGTTCGCCATTTTTTTTGTGTTTCATTTTTTTTAGCCGATTAACCCGTTGTGTTTGGTATGGTTTTTATGCATATTTAGCAGATTCTCATCGAGCCATTTTTGACCTTGTAAGCCGATTGCCTTGTGCGTCGCCATCGACCTTGCTCGCTTCACCTCAAACCTTTTAAAGAAATTAAACCCTTGACCCAACGTCAAGCGGATTTTCTCAAACGATTGTTAAGCCAACCCACCATATTTAACAAAAGGATAAAGTTCACTTTATATTGAACTAAAGAGAGGGGATTGAGTGTAGACTTCTTCCTCTCCGAGTGTCGAGATGCTCTCTGTAGTGTGGGTGGTTTTGACACTCGTCTTTCAATACGATAATGTTTTCATTCACACCTTTTTCTCCTAAAAAACCTCGGCCCCGTACCGAGTGCATTTTCAAAACACTTATAATAAATAAATCGATTCTCTTTGTATTGAACTAAAGAGAGAGGATTGAGTGTAGACTTCTTCCTCTCCGAGTGTTGGGATATTCACTGTAGTGTGGATGGTCTCGATACTCGTCTTTTAATACGAAGACGTGAATTTATCCGCCACCTATCTCCCTCTACAACTTCTTTCCGCAACCTTTGTCACCTAAAAACCTCGGTCCCGTACCGAGCGCACTTTTAAACTCTTTTCATAACAAAAACTTGAATGGTCGTGGAGTGGTTAGGCGTAGGCCTTCTCCTATCCCGAGTGCTGACGTTTACCGTAGGGTTCTCTGTCGCAAAAGCACTTACCATTCAAAACCAAAAACACTTTAATAAGAGAATGAAGTTCTCTTTGTATTGAACTAAAGAGAGAGGATTAAGTGTAGACTTCTTCCTCTCCGAGTGTCGAGATGCTCACTGTAGTGTGTGTGGTTTTGATACTCGTCTTTCAATACGAAGACGCTATGTTCGCCACACCCTTTCATAACAAAAAACTTTGAGATAAAGAATTGGGTACTACCCGTAGGGGTTACTATCCGAGGACCTATCTCGCCCCTAAAAAAAAGCAATTCAACAAATCAAATGTGACATCTTGCCTCGCATGGCGAAAACTTATCTTTCGAAAAAGATATGATACGTCCGTTCTACCACAAACAAGTAATGCCTAAGTCTCCAACGAGCGAGCAGCAATACACCTAACTGCTAGAATGCGTACGATAGCATCATCCATAAAATCATCAACAAATCATAGGCCGAACTACGGCTGCTCTGATTCTTTACTTTTTTAAGTAAAGATACGTAGGCACAAGGGCCACAATCCTTGCCGAGCACATTCCCCCTTATATTTGTAGTTCCCCGAACTACGTCGACTCTGATTTTCTCATATCCGTTGAGAATACGTAGGCCTAGGACCATGAAGTCCTACCGAGTCCGACCTTTCTCTCTTCTTCCTGGTTGCCTCCTTTCTTAGTTTCTAAACCCTCTTTCTTTACCCTATGGAGAACACTTTTATAGCATAATATTTAAGCAAATAAATTCACACATTCGACAAGCAAATGGTTCCCATCGAGTACGATGGATGCGAGGGGTGCTAATACCTTCCCCTCGCATAACCGGCTTCCGAACCCGTTCTTGGTTGCGAGACCATCTTATCCTTTTTGTTCTTAAGGTTTTCTCGATATTTTCCCTTCCCCTCATGGGATAAATAAAGTTCGGTGGCGACTCTTCTGTCCTTTTCCTTTTCGCCTTCCCTGTCGTTGCGCGTATTTTTCGAGTAGCGATAGCTGGCGACTCTGCTGGGGACCCCTAGCAAGCCAAACCTAGTTTGTTTGTTGCATTTGTGCTTTATTTGCTTTTATGTTTTATTTTATTATTGTGTTTCTTTCTAACCTGTTGGGTTTATCGGGATGGTTTGTGAGGATAAAGCTTTCTACCCGAGCTTTCGAGTATACACTAAGATTAGGAGGTGGTTTCTTTCTGATTTGCGAGACGTTGGACTCGTTGAGTTGGATCGAATTCCACCCCTCATATGAGACCCCATTGGAAAGATTATGTCCTACGTGTAGTCGTAACGGCGTTTTATTTCCGGCGTGGGATTCCGTGATTCTGAGGACCTCTTGTAGAACCTTATTCCAAAAGGTTACTAAAACATAACTCTGTGTTCATCCTTTTGAAGGGATTACCGTCTTACGAGTAGTCGTTATGATGGAAAACTTTTGAGGGTTAGTGCATGGAACTTTGTTTAAAAGCCTTTTGGGATGCCCTCTTATAAACCAATAGATTGCCCACCCGTGGTGAGAGATATTTTGTTACAATACCCTGCAGGATCTGTGACTTTGATCCACGTGTTTCCATTCTCATATGCATCCATAAAGTATTGCATTTCATAGCATTGTTGCATATCAAGGGGACTTAAGAGACGGTGATTATTATAGGTATTGAAGAACAAGATGAATGATCAAAGGAAAAGAAGTACAAATTCCTTAAAGTTCATAGAACCGAAGTTGGGACCAATCCAAGATCTTTTGATTGATGTGCCAAAAGCTATCAAAATCAACTTTCAAGGGAAATATGGGAAATTGCTTGACCTTCTTCATTCTGGGGTCAATACATGGGCTTTGTTCGCTATGGTTCAATTTTATGATGCGCCTCTCAGATGCTTCACCTTTCAAGATTATCAGTTGGCTCCTACTCTTGAAGAATATTCTCACCTTTTGAATATCATGATTAAGGATCAACATATTTACACCGGCCTGGAAGAAGAGCCAAAGTCTTCTGTCATTGCTCTCGCTCTCCATATGACCGAGGAAGAGGTTAAAGATGGTCTAACCAATAAGGGAGGTACTCAAGGCTTTCCTTTGAGGTTTTTGCTAGATAAAGCCGATTAGTACAAGACCAATGGGGATTGGGAAAGTTTTGGTATTGTCGTTGCTCTAATGATTTATGGGATTGTCCTCTTTCCAAATGTGGACAATTTCATAGACATCACTGCTATCATTCTCTTCATGCAAAAGAATCCTATCCCTACCCTCCTCTCTGATGTTTACCACTCCATTCATTGGAGAAGTGAAAAGAAGACAGGAATGGTCCAATGGTGTTCTCATCTACTGTTCAAATGGTATGCTTCCCACCTGCCGAAGAAAGGGCCGTTTGTGGAAAACAAGAAGAAATTGAAATGGTCTCAACGCATTATGTCTCTAGAGGCCAGTGATATTGCTTGGTACTCTCATGAGTATTACGACATGGAGATCATCTTTAGTTGTGGGAATTTCGGTAATGTACCTCTAATCAGTAGGGCTGGTTGCATCAACTACAACCCCGTCATGGCGTTGCGTCAGTTGGGCTATGCTATGGAAGATGAGCCCGAAGCAGAGAAGGTTCAGAGTTTCTTTTTGCTAGCCACAACAGACGATCCTACGTTTGTCAGGAATATTGTTAAAGCGTGGGCCAAGGTTCATACGAAGGGGAGGAAAGAGTTAAAGGCGAAGAACTGTGTGGCTAAGGAGCCCTACAATCGATGGTTGCAAGCTAGAGTGGCCGAAAGGTTGCTTCCATTTCCTATGCGAGAAAAACTTCCTGCTCCCACTAATGTATCCATGGAGGAGTATGAGAAACTAAAGCTAGTGATATAAAGGTTGACAAAGAAAAATCAAGACCTTCAGGCTGAGGTTCACCAAGCAGGAGTGGAGAATGGCCAATATAAGAGGAAAGTGGAGTTCGAACAAGACCAAGCGGCTGAGAGTAGCAAGAAGCTGAAGCTAGAAGCAGATATGAGGGTCAGGTATCAAGAAGGTTATGAAGGAGCTGATGCATCGGTAAAAGCCCTCCAGCAACACCTAAAGGAGACCAAGGCCTCTTGTGATAAAGCGTGGAGATTCTTCGAGTTGGCCTCTGCTGAAAAGAAGAAGACAAGAGAGGAACTTGAGGCCGATATTGATGTCCTTGAAAAGGATTTGAGGGGTGCCTTAATTCTAGAAGAAAGCGAGCGACAACTCAAAGAAGAAGCATTGAGAGTTTCATATGTCACCTCTGATGTATGGCATAACAAATGCTCAGAATTGAAGACCGCTCAGGAAACAGCCACCTTGTGGAAAGACCGTTTCGAGGCCCTGGAAAGGAATAGTTCACTATGGTTGAAGAAGGAAGCTCAACTCAATGAACTTTTGGATACGTATGAGGATTCTCTTCATTATTACCAGCCGACCCTAGACATGTGTTGCGCTAGGTATAACAATCTAGTGGAGCATTGCAACCTTATGATCCGTGATATCCCATGGAGGTTGGAAAGCGCAATTCAAGACTTAGAAGGAAATGATATTCCTCCTTCCATCCATCACTTTATCCGGCTCTGCGACCAAATGGTTAGAAGATTCATGTTCGAGACAAAAAGCTTGAAGAACATCTCCGAAAGGAAGAGTTTTAGTTCATTCAATATTTTCTAGTAGCATGAGTTTTTATTTTTGCAGCTTATTGAACAATCAGTTGTATTGAATCTTCCCTCAAAATTAATGAAAGTTTGCTTTTTGGCTTAAATTGTGCATTCTTTACTATTCATTTATAGATCCATAATACCATTGATAATCATAAATCTTGAAAGTCCCTTGAACATCATTCGAGTATTTACATATACCCACGCATCATTTTTGCATTCCCTGAAACCCGACCTCATACCGCTTGCCATTTCAGAAGAAAAGAAAGAGAAAGAGCAAGCTGACTTCTCAACGTTCATACAACACAAGAGGGAACCAACGAAGAGTCATGGATCAAGTACAACAAGAGTTGCAGGAGTTTAGGGAAAAGATGACGCAATTCATGGAAACAATGCAAGGGGTAGCCAATGGGCAGGAACAATTGAGAACTCTGGTTCAACCATTGATAGCTCGAGTGGATGGCAGTGGTGTTTTGCATGGAGGAACTACTGTTGTTCCTACTCTGGCTAATGGTAGCACTTCCCAGGCCAATGGTGGTCCAATTGTAGTCAATCTTCCGGATGGAGAAAACCAAGATGGAATTCTCATCCCAGTTGCGGTGGGCGCCGCGCCTGTTAACAATAGTCCTCAGTGGAACCAAGATGAGCAAGATGACGTCTTCTCCATGGGAGACCTTGGGGCAGGATTACGATCTGACGCTAATAGAAGGTTCGATGCAATCGAAGAAAATATGAGGAGCATTCTTGAAGGCCAGAATACTGTGGGTCTTGACATGTCCAATCTGGGATTGATTCCGAGACTTAGGATTCCTCCAAAGTTCAAAGTCCCAGATTTCGATAAATACAAAGGAACAACATGTCCAAGGGTGCATCTTCGCTCCTATTTCCGAAGGATGTCTGCATACTCCGATGATGAGAAGTTGCTGATGCACTTCTTTCAAGATAGCTTGTCAGGTCCATCTTTAGAATGGTATATGGGACTGGAGCCGGTCCATATCAGAAGTTGGAAGGATTTGGCAGAAGCTTCTGTCAAACACTACCAGTATAACAGTGACCTAGCACCGAATCGTGTACAGTTACAGAACCTATCGCAAAGGAACAATGAAGGATTCAAGGAGTACGCCCAGAGGTGGCGCGAGTTGGCTGCGAGGGTTCAACCTCCAATGGTGGAGAGAGAACTCATCGACTTGTTTGTAGCTACACTACCTGGTGTGTATTATGAGAAATTGATAAGCAACATGTCTGGAAGTTTCTCAGATCTGATCATTACAGGCGAGAGAGTAGAAAATGGGATTAAATTGGGTAAAATACAAGCAGGAGAAGGGACCTCATTTGGAGGTGGAAGAAAGAACTTCGGTATTAAAAGAAAGGAGAATGAGACAAATGCGATATCGGGTTTTAAGAATCAAAATTGGAACCAGAATCAGAATCAGTATCGCCCACGACCGTACTATCAACAACAACCACAAGTAGCTAGTATTTCCATCCCGGCAGTACAACCTCAACAACAACCACGTCAACAGCAACAACAGCAACGACAACAACCACAACAACAGAATTACGCGCCAAGACCGTATCAAGACCGAAGAAGGATGGTAGATAGGCACTTTGACGCACCACCAATGCCTTACTCTCAGCTACTACAACACTTATTGCAACTTCAGTTGGTCCAGAAAAGGACGATGGCCCCTCTAAATGGCTCAACACCACCCGGGTATGACGCCAACGCTAGGTGTGACTTCCACTCTGGCGCTCCCGGCCATCATATTGATAATTACAAAGCCTTCAAGAACAAGGGACAAGACCTTGTTGATAGTAGGGCCATTAATTTCAACCATGATGCGCCGAATGTTGATCAGAACCCTATGCCAAATCATGGAGCAGGTAGAGTAAATGTTGTTGTTGAAGGGGAGGATTTAGATCTGGTATATGATGTTGAAGAATTGAAGACTCCTTTATGTTTTGTAAAATGCAAGTTGTTAGAAGGTGGGGTGTTTCCCGGGTGTGAAAAGGATTGTGAAAATTGTGCCGCCCATCCTGAAGGGTGTGAGAGTTTGAAGAGTTATATACAGTGTATGATAAACGAAGGTGTTCTGCAGTTTCACAAGATCTGTGAGAAAAAGAATGAGAAGATAGTCAGTAAGAAAGAGGATGAGGTGGCCACCATCTCTATCCCTTACAAAACAATCACTATTTCTGCGCCGCCAGCGCGACCTACCATCATCTTTAGGAAGGCAGGACCTATACCTTATGAAAACTCCAAGGTGATCCCTTAGAACTATGGAGCGGATGTCTACTGCAATGGGCAGAAGCAGGAATTAAAAATCTTACCTTTGGACTCAGTTGACAACTTGGTGGGAACCGGGGGAATGACTCGGAATGGGAGGATATTTGCACCTCCCGAAGTAAGTGTAGAAAGAGCTGATAAAGGTAAAGGGAAGGTAGTAGCGGAGGAAAGCTCTCAGGCTGGAGAAAAAGAAGTCGTGATGAAAGACGCAGAAGAGTTCATGCGCCTAATAAGAAAGAGCGACTATAAGATCGTGGATCATCTACAACAGACGCCCTCAAAATTTTTTATCTTGTCGTTATTGTTATGTTCCGAGGCTCATAGGAACGCTTTGCTCAGAGTCTTGGATAATGCTTATGTACCACAAGAAATATCTGTCAATCAGTTGGAAGGAGTAGTGGCCCATGTCAATGCAGGGAATGGTTTGGGATTCACTGACCGTGATTTGACACCGAAAGGAAGGAATCATAACTTGGCTCTGCATATCTCTATGGAATGTAGAGGTGTCGTTTTGTCTCATGTATTGGTAGACACTGGGTCGTCATTAAATGTGCTACCCAAGAAAGCCCTCATGAAGTTAGACACTCGAGTGATAATATGTACGCCAAGCGATATGGTGGTCAGAGCTTCTGATGGGACAAGGAGGTCCGTGTTTGGAGAGCTAACCTTGCCAATTCAAGTCGGTCCTGAGGTTTTTGATGTGGTTTTCTATATAATGGATATCCAGCCAGCATATAGTTGTCTCTTAGGTCGGCCTTGGATACACTCAGCAGGAGCGGTGACGTCAACCCTACACCAGAAGCTGAAGTATATGGTGGGTGATAACATTGTGACTGTTTGTGGAGAGGAAGACATCATGGTAAGCCATCTGTCCTCATTCAAGTATGTGGAGGTCGATGGTGAAATTCACGAAACCCTGTGCCAAGCCTTTGAGACCGTCCAAATCAAAGAGAAAGCAACAGTTAAGGCCAAGGCGCTAGAAGTTGCTATGTCATCCTACAAGGAAGCCCAAGTTGTGGTGAAGTCTGGATCAGCGAAAGGATGGGGGAAGGTGATAAGCGTCCCCAACAAACAAGATAAGTTCGGATTAGGGTACAACCTATATGCATCTTCTTCAAGCGCTCCTCGCTACAAAGGACCTATTCAATTCACCAGTGGTGGGGTGGTGTTCGAAGAGATCAACACCGTATCTGACGAGGAAGGAGATAGTGACTGTGACATGGATGCATGGATCCAGCCATGCGTCCCCGACCAAGGCTTGAAGAATTGGACCATGGAAGAAGTTATCACTGTGACTTATGAAGAGTAATTGTTTTGTTTTGATTAGTGTATTGCCATATGCTCTGCCCGGGGCATAATGGTCTTTATTTGTTGGGCCTTATCTTTTATGTATGTGAACAACCCTTTTATCATTATCAATCAAAACGTGTCTTTTCATTCAAGACTTTGCGATCCTTGTTCTTCTCATTTTTATTTCCAACAAAAAAAATGGAAATGTGGTTTGTGTTTATTTGTTTTCATATCATTTAAGCATAAAATCATCATCATTGCAGGTTGCACATTTCAGATACCACCGATTCAGACTCGTCTATGACTCGGTGTGACTTTGACAATCCGATCTTTCAAGCGGAAGGAGAGATTGACGAAAACGAAGACCTGCCCGAAGAGCTTGCCAGATTGTTAAAACAAGAGGAGAAGGTCATCCTGCCTCATCAGGAGGAAGTTGAAGTCGTCAACCTGGGAACAAAAGAGGATAAAAAGGAGGTCAGAGTAGGGGTTGCGCTGCAGAATGATATCAAGCAAAGATTGATTAAGTTACTCCAAGAGTATAAGGATGTCTTTGCTTGGTCATACGAAGATATGCTCGGACTCGACACAGATATTGTAGTTCATCGCCTGCCTTTGCGTGAAGAGTGTCCTCCTATCAAACAGAAACTGAGAAGAACCAGGCCAGATACGGCAGTGAAGATCAAGGAAGAATTCCAGAAGCAACTAGATGCTGGATTTCTTGCTGTGACCAACTACCCTCCTTGGGTCGCTAACATCGTGCCCATGCCTAAGAAAGACGACAAAGTCAGGATGTGTGTTGACTATAGGGACCTGAATAGAGCGAGCCTAAAATATGATTTCCCGCTCCCCCATATTGACGTTCTCGTTGATAACACCGCACAATACTCAGTGTTTTCCTTCATGGACGGTTTCTACGGATATAACCAAATCAAGATGGCACCGGAGGACATGGAGAAGACGACTTTTATCACGCCTTGGGGGACATTTTGTTATAAGGTAATGCCTTTTGGGTTGAAGAACACAGGGGCAACTTATCAGCGAGCAATGGTCACTCTCTTTCACGATATGATTCATCATGAGATTGAGGTCTATGTCGATGATATGATTGCGAAATCCCAAACAGAGGAGGAGCACCTGGTGAATCTTCTAAAGTTGTTTGAGAGGTTGAGAAAGTTCAAATTGAGGTTGAACTCGAATAAGTGTACTTTCGGCGTACGGTCAGGAAAGCTGTTGGGGTTCGTTGTCAGTGAGAAAGGTATTGAGGTCGATCCTGTGAATATCAAGGCAATTCAAGAAATGCCAGCGCCAAAGACCGAGAAGGAGGTTCGTGGTTTCTTAGGTAGATTGAACTACATCGCAAGGTTCATATCTCACCTCACAGCCATTTGTGAGCCATTGTTTAAGCTATTGAAAAAGGATCAGGCGATTATCTGGAATGAGAATTGCCAGAGAGCGTTTGAGAAGATAAAAGAGTATCTACAAGAACCTCCAATACTGATACCTCCGGTGGCTGGAAGACCGTTGATAATGTACTTAACAGTTCTTGAGAATTCCATGGGTTGTGTTCTCGGTCAGCACGACGAGACTGGAAGAAAAGAGCATGCAATTTACCACTTGAGTAAGAAGTTCACAGACTGTGAATCCAGATATTCAATGTTGAAGATAACTTGTTGCGCACTCGCTTGGGCCGCCAAACGCCTAAGACAATATATGCTAAACCATACAACCATGTTAATTTCAATGATGGATCCTATTAAGTACCTATTCGAAAAGCAAGCCCTATCAGGAAGGATTGCTAGATGGCAGATGGTTCTGACAGAATACGATATCCAGTACGTGCCTCAGAAAGCTATTAAAGGTAGTGTCCTGTCAGAATATCTCGCAGAGCAACCAGTCGATGACTACCAGCCAATGAAGTTTGATTTTCCTGATGAGGACATTATGTATTTAAAGATGAAGGATTGTGATGAGCTGTTTCCAGACGAAGGTCCAGAGTTGGGTTCCCAGTGGAAATTAATCTTTGACGGTGCTGTTAACTCCTACGGTAGCGGGATTGGGGCAATCATTATGACTCCCCATGGCTCCCATATACCATTCACTGCAAGACTAACATTTCCATGCACCAACAATGAGGCTGAATATGAAGTGTGTATCATGGGTATCGAAGAAGCAATCGACTTGAGGATCAAGAACCTTGATATCTATGGAGATTTAGCTTTGGTGGTAAACCAGATCAAGGGAGAATGGGAGACCCGCCAGCCTAATCTGATCCCTTACATGAATTACGCCAGAAGGTTGCTACCTTTCTTTAACCGAGTAGAGTTTCACCATGTACCGGGGGTAGAAAATCAGATGGCTGATGCCTTAGCTACATTGTCCTCGATGTACAAAGTAAACTTCTGGAATGATGCACCGAGAATTGTCATCTCACGCCTCGATAGGCCGACTTTTGTTTTCGCAATAGAAGAAGCTTCTGATGGTAAACCGCGGTTTTATGACATCTAGAACTTTCTCAAGAACCAAGAATATCCGCCTGGGGCATCGGCCCGGGATAAGAAGACCTTGAGAAGATTATCTGGTAACTTCTATCTGATTACAGACGGTGTACTCTATCGGAGAAACTTTGACTTGATGCTGCTAAGATGTGTGGACGAAAAAGAAGCAGGTTTGCTTATGGAAGAGGTCCACGAAGGTGCCTTTGGAACACATGCAGGTGGGCATGCCATGTCTCGAAAGCTATTGAGAGCAGGCTATTATTGGTTAACTATGGAGTCGGATTGCTTCAAGTACGCCAAGAAGTGCCATAAATGCCAGATTTATGCCGACAAGAATCATGTGCCGCCTTGTCCTTTGAATGTCATGTCATCCCCATGGCCTTTCTCCATGTGGGGCATCGATATGATTAGAAATATCGAGCCAACTGCATCTAATGGACATCACTTCATCTTAGTAGCCATTGACTATTTCACCAAATGGGTCGAAGCAGCTTCTTACGCCAATGTCACGAAGCAAGTCGTAGCCCGGTTTATCAAAAGGGACATCATCTGTCGATATGGAATACCCGAGAGGATCATTACTAATAATGGTTCTAATCTGAATAACAAGATGATGAAGGAACTGTGCCAGAATTTCAAAATCGAGCATCACAATTCTTCTCCCTATCGTCCGAAAATGAATGGCGTTGTAGAAGCGGCTAACAAGAACATTAAGAAGATAGTACAGAAGATGGTTGTGACTTATAAGGATTGGCACGAGATGTTGCCTTTTGCTTTGCATGGATATCGCACCTCGGTGCGTACTTCAACTGGGGCAATCCCTTTCTCGTTGGTATATGGCATGGAGGTTGTTCTGCCATTGGAGGTCGAGATCCCATCTTTGAGAGTTCTGGCTGACGTCAAGTTGGATGAAGCAGAATGGGTGAAGAATAGGATGAATCAACTCAGTTTGATGGATGAGAAGAGGTTGGCGTCTCTTGCGTACGGTCGTCTGTATCAGAGTAGGATGAAGAAAGCCTACGATAAGAAGATGCGTCCTCGAAGCTTTCAGACAGGCGATCTGGTGTTGAAGCGGATTCTCCCACCACAGAACGATCATAGGGGAAAATGGACCCAGATATGAAGGTCTGTATGTTGTAAGGAAGGTCTTCTCTAGAGGAGCCTTGCTACTTTCAACTATGGATGGTGAAGATTTTACGTTCCCTGTGAACGCGGACGCAGTCAAAAGATACTTTGCTTAAAATAGACCCGCTGGAAAGAAAAAGAAAATCCAGGCAAGAATGGGGCATCTCGGCGAACCATAAAAGGATTGGTTTGGAAAAAAATTAGAGATAAAAATAAAATGTAAACCCGCGAAGTTGAAAACATGAAAGGGCGACTTTGGCAAAAATGGGTATCCCGGTGAATCGAAAACCCGCAAGGGCGATTCAGGCAAAAGTTAGGGATTTGAAAAGAAAATGACTGCGGCCTGCGCATTGATCTTTGAAGCATAATGGATTATGGGAGAACTCGAGAAGCATTCGTTCAAATCAATCACTTTAGAAGACGAAGCATCAGAAAGGCGTCGAAGTCATGCGAGTCATAGTTGAGTCGTTCTATGGTGGTTGTCTGTACCACATTGCCGACATTTTGATATTCTTGTGCATTTCTGTATATTTATTGCGCAGCTTTCTCATTTCAGGAGTTGTGTCCCTTGTAAATTTGCCTATTTACAGGCCATTTATCAATAAAACATACTACCCAGGAAACCTTTTGTTTTGTTTTACCGTTTTGTTTGCAAAAGACGCCTGATGTTTTTGATAAAACTTTGCATACATAAATTTGTGGGCTTTGCTATCTATAATTGAAACATTGTATTTACTTGAATAACGTCTTAAGTGATAATTGAGATGGTACCTGCTGCATAAAACATATTTGTTTATTTGTTATTTGCAAGAGAACTTTCCTCGAGGCTTCTCCAGAAGTTCCTCATCTAAAGGAAGTGTCCAGTTTAAGTGGGTTCGCACCCCCAGCAGTTTGAAACCTTGACAATCAAAGGATATCCTCAGCAGGTCAAGATTGACATCTCCAGCAGAGCAGGATCGTTTCCAGTGAGCGGGTGTGGGTTTATCCCTCAGCAGTGGAACGAATTCAGAAATTTGTTTTCCCCATAGAGTTGGAACAATTGGCTCCTTTTCCCCTCAGAGTCTAGGTCATTGACTCATTCCTCAAGCGGAAGTTGTATTTGTTGAGTTTATTTCTCATTTCCCCAAGCAAAGGTTGATGTTGATTCCCTCGTTGTCTAATCCCCAGCAGGATGGATTTCCTCTTAGCGGAACAATTTTACCCAGAAGTTTGCTCAGAAGACCATCCAGGGTTTGTTTTCCCCAACATTTGTACTAGACGTGCCTAGTCTTTTCCCCGGCGGAATTAATCCTTCCTCTTTGGCATTTATTTTGCTAAATTGTTTCCTTTGAATTTGCATCATGCATAACATCCTCCCAAACGCGTATCATTTCCATTTCGTATGGAGCATTACGCCATATTCAAACATATGCATGTAAAACATAAGCCGGGTTGCCACCCCTTTGTTTTCAAGCGTATCTCCAGCAGTTATCAGTATATTTCTCATTCCTGCACGGTATCCAGACCTCCAGCCAGGTCATTGACAAATGTGTTCATCTTATCGGTCTCCCTAGCGGAGTCTATTTATTCAAGTTCATGTTTCCCCAACGGATTTCTTCACCCAGATGGTGAATCGACGAATGTTCTTCTGAACTTAGGGTTGAGCCGACCTTTGGGTTCGATGCTCGCTTTTTAGCAAAGTGAAGTGACGGTGAAGTCAAATGATTTTGATAGCTAGTGGCGAAGTTAGATGCTATTAAAAATTTACGACGAAGTCAGATTATGAAGAGAATTGACGACGAGGTCAGATTATGAAGAGAATTGACGACGAAGTCGGATTATGTAAAGAATTGATGGCGAAATCAGATTATGAGAGGAGTTGACGGCGAAGTCAGATTATGGAGGGGTGACAACGAAGTCAGGTGTCCTACCAATTTGATGTTAAGAACTGACAGCGAAGTCAGGTGTTTTTCCAAATTTTATGTGGAGAATTGATGGCGAAGTCAGATCATGTAGAGGGTTGACGGCGACGTCAGAATGGTTTGAGAAATAACGGCGAAGTCAGATGATTTTAATTGACGACGAAGTCAAATTATGTTGTAAGTTGATGGCGAAGTCAGAGGATACGGAGGACTGATGGCGAGATCAGATGTTTTACCAATCAGATGTTTTTACAGATTATGTTTAATATTGATGGCAAGGTCAGATCTCACAGATTTGATGTTGAGTTCCGACGGCGAAGTTAGATGCTGTTAGAAGCTGACGGCAAGGTCGGATGTTTGTATTTGATCGACGACTGATGGTGAAGTCAGATGTTCTACCTGATATAGGTGCCTGACGGCGACGTCAGAGGTTTCATTCTGCGGTTGACAAATTTTTGAGTTCTTTTGTATTCAATCACCTTTTACCTCGAATGTTTGAAAGCGTTTGATTTTCATCCCTTCAGGTCCAAGTCGCTTGAATAAGGGCAACTGTTGTACCCCAAAATTTGCCCTCTTTTAAAGACTAACTTATTTCTTCATCCCTTTCAAATTCAATGTTATAAGGGAGGCCCATCAATCCAAATTCAAGGTTCATGAATTCAAGGCTAGATTCAAGAATATTACAAAGAAAAATTTCATGACATTTGCAAGAATGTCACATTTGTTACAAAATCCAAACTCTTGGTAACGCTTAGGAAATTAAGATATTTCTAGTCTTAATTCAAGTTTCTAAAAATAACTTCATGCCATGGTATCCCCCATGCCTCATCAAGTCCACATGGTCCTCTTTGTGCTTACATACATGCAAGGAAAATATTTAAGAGCTAATTCAATGTTGGAATATCTCAAGATCAAGGCTATGCATACATTCATGGGCAATTTGTATATGGTCCAAAACAGCCCCATGCAAGAAGTGGTGATGTGTATCATATTACAAAATAATTTTATGTCACAAAACCAAGGCTATAAGCATATGTTGATACATCTACACATCAAAAATCAGAATTTGAAAATGATGTCCAAAAGGTAGTGTATTGACTACATGAGTATGTCCAAACAAACAAACCAACCAATGGGTACAAGGATGAATAGAAAGGTAGAGTGCTGCAGAAGAAAATACAGCAAAAAAACATACTAGAAATGGAAGGAAAGTGGGGATGCACCAAAAGGTGGTAAAAGATATTGCCAAGAATGGAAATTCTGAAAATGGAGAAGTGTGCAAGAGCTGTGGTTTTGGTACAGCAGAAAAAGGCAGCAGAAAAAGTGAGATTAGGAGGGAAGGAGCTGCAAACAAAAGATCATTCACTATCATTCACTATCATTCTCTATCATACACTATCATTCACAACAGATTGAGATAGAGATATTGAGAGCAAAGAGTAGGAGAGAAAACCAGAAAAATAGAGAGAGTAAAAAACAGAAAAAAAGAGAGTGACATAGAAACACAAGAGCATCCTTGAAGAGCATAATCTTCACAAAATAGAGTGAAGAGTGAAGTACATCCAACCAAAATCAGAAGAGGCTTAACAAAGAAGGAGAATATCTTTGGTATCCATTCCTTCAAACTTTTCCCTTTTTATACCTTGCATTTGTCATTTATTTCTCTCTGCTAAGTTATTTGGTGTTGTGTATGTTGTGTGAGGTTCCAAAGGGACCAAGAAACCATTTCTAAGAACCACAAAAAGAAGCAAAAAACAAGAGAAAAGCTTGGTTTTTCACCCTGGTAGCCTGACACGGGCCGTGTCACACAACACCGCGACCTGTGTTGCACCTCTGTTTGAGGTTTTAACGTGTTTTTGGCCCAGACCTTGTGACACGGGCCGTGTCATGCAACACGGGCGGCCGTGTCACACCTCTGTTTGAGGTTTTAACGTGGTTTTTGGCCCAGACCTTGTGACATGGGCCGTGTCATGCAACAGGGGCGGCCATGTCGCACCGTTGTTTAGATTTTTCTGCATTTTTCCCCCAGACCTTGTGACACGGGCCGTGTCATGCAACACGGGCGGCCGTGTCATGCAACACGGGCGGCCGTGTCACACCGTTGTTTGCCTCAAAAAACCTGATTTCTCTGGAACTGTGACACGGGCCGTGTCACACAACACGGCCGCCCGTGTCAGACCCCTGTTTTTCACGTTTTTTTTGACTTTTTTACCTCAAAAAAATTTTTCTCAAGGAGTTCGCCGTTTTTTTTGTGTTTCATTTTTTTAGCCGATTAACCCGTTGTGTTTGGTATGGTTTTAAGCATATTTAGCCGATTCTCATCGAGCCATTTTTGACCTTGTAAGCCGATTGCCTTGTGCGTCGCCATCGACCTTGCTCGCTTCACCTCAAACCTTTTAAAGCAATTAAACCCTTGACCCAACGTCAAGCGGATTTTCTCAAACGATTGTTAAGCCAACCCACCATATTTAACAAAAGGATAAAGTTCACTTTGTATTGAACTAAAGAGAGGGGATTGAGTGTAGACTTCTTCCTCTCCGAGTGTCGAGATGCTCACTGTAGTGTGGGTGGTTTTGACACTCGTCTTTCAATACGATAATGTTTTCATCCACACCTTTTTCTCCTAAAAAACCTCGGCCCCGTACCGAGTGCATTTTCAAAACACTTACAATAAATAAATCGATTCTCTTTGTATTGAACTAAAGAGAGAGGATTGAGTGTAGACTTCTTCCTCTCCGAGTGTTGGGATATTCATTGTAGTGTGGGTGGTCTCGATACTCATCTTTCAATACGAAGACGTGAATTTATCCGCCACCTATCTCCCTCTACAACTTCTTTCCGCAACCTTTGTCACCTAAAAACCTCGGTCCCGTACCGAGCGCACTTTTAAACTCTTTTCATAACAAAAACTTGAATGGTCGTGGAGTGGTTAGGCGTAGGCCTTCTCCTATCCCGAGTGCTGACGTTTACCGTAGGGTTCTCTGTCGCAAAAGCACTTACCATTCAAAACCAAAAACACTTTAATAAGAGAATGAAGTTCTCTTTGTATTGAACTAAAGAGAGAGGATTAAGTGTAGACTTCTTCCTCTCCGAGTGTCGAGATGCTCACTGTAGTGTGTGTGGTTTTGATACTCGTCTTTCAATACGAAGACGCTATGTTCGCCACACCCTTTCATAACAAAAAACTTTGAGATAAAGAATTGGGTACTACCCGTAGGGGTTACTATCCGAGGACCTATCTCGCCCCTAAAAAAAAAAGCAATTCAACAAATCAAATGTGACATCTTGCCTCGCATGGAGAAAACTTATCTTTCGAAAAGGATATGATACGTCCGTTCTACCATAAACAAGTAATGCCTAAGTCTCCAACGAGCGAGCAGCAATACACCTAACTGCTAGAATGCGTACGATAGCATCATCCATAAAAACATCAACAAATCATAGGCCGAACTACGGCTGCTTTGATTCTTTACTTTTTCAAGTAAAGATACGTAGGCACAAGGGCCACAATCCTTGCCGAGCACATTCCCCCTTATATCTGTAGTTCCCCGAACTACGTCGACTCTGATTTTCTCATATCCGTTGAGAATACGTAGGCCTAGGATCATGAAGTCCTACCGAGTCCGACCTTTCTCTCTTCTTCCCGGTTGCCTCCTTTCTTAGTTTCTAAACCCTCTTTCTTTACCCTATGGAGAACACTTTTATAGCATAATATTTAAGCAAATAAATTCACACATTCGACAAGCAAATGGTTCCCATCGAGTACGATGGATGCGAGGGGTGCTAATACCTTCCCCTCGCATAACCGGATTCCGAACCCGTTCTTGGTTGCGAGACCATCTTATCCTTTTTGTTCTTAAGGTTTTCTCGATATTTTCCCTTCCCCTCATGGGATAAATAAAGTTCGGTGGCGACTCTTCTGTCCTTTTCCTTTTCGCCTTCCCTGTCGTTGCGCGTATTTTTCGAGTTGCGATAGCTGGCTACTCTGCTGGGGACCCCTAGCAAGCCAAACCTAGTTTGTTTGTTGCATTTGTGCTTTATTTGCTTTTATGTTTTATTTTATTATTGTGTTTCTTTCTAACCTGTTGGGTTTATCGGGATGGTTTGTGAGGATAAAGCTTTCTACCCGAGCTTTTGAGTATACACTAAGATTAGGAGGTGGTTTCTTTCTGATTTGCGAGACGTTGGACTCATTGAGTTGGATCGAATTCCACCGCTCAGATGAGACCCCGTTGGAAAGATTATGTCCTACGTGTAGTCGTAACACCGTTTTATTTCCGGCGTGGGATTCCGTGATTCTGAGGACCTCTTGTAGAACCTTATTCCAAAAGGTTACTAAAACATAACTCTGTGTTCATCCTTTTGAAGGGATTACCGTCTTACGAGTAGTCGTTATGATGGAAAAATTTTGAGGGTTAGTGCATGGGACTTTGTTTAAAAGCCTTTTGGGATGCCCTCTTATAAACCAATAGATTGCCCACCCGTGGTGAGAGATATTTTGTTACAATACCCTGCAGGATCTGTGACTTTGATCCACGTGTTTCCATTCTCATATGCATCCATAAAGCATTGCATTTCATAGCATTGTTGCATATCAAGGGGACTTAAGAGAATGTGATTATTATAGGTATTGAAGAACAAGATGAATGATCAAAGGAAAAGAAGTACAAATTCCTTAAAGTTCAGAGAACCGAAGTTGGGACCAATCCAAGATCTTTTGATTGATGTGCCAAAAGCTATCAAAATCAACTTTCAAGGGAAATATGGGAAATTGCTTGACCTTCTTCATTCTGGGGTCGATACATGGGCTTTGTTCGCTATGGTTCAATTTTATGATGCGCCTCTCAGATGCTTCACCTTTCAAGATTATTAGTTGGCTCCTACTCTTGAAGAATATTCTCACCTTTTGAATATCAAGATTAAGGATCAACATATTTACACCGGCCTGGAAGAAGAGCCAAAGTCTTCTGTCATTGCTCTCGCTCTCTGTATGACCGAGGAAGAGGTTAAAGATGGTCTAACCAATAAGGGAGGTACTCAAGGCTTTCCTTTGAGGTTTTTGCTAGATAAAGCCGATTAGTACAAGACCAATGGGGATTGGGAAAGTTTTGGTATTGTCATTGCTCTAATGATTTATGGGATTGTCCTCTTTCCAAATGTGGACAATTTCATAGACATCACTGCTATCATTCTCTTCATGCAAAAGAATCCTATCCCTACCCTCCTCTCTGATGTTTACCACTCCATTCATTGGAGAAGTGAAAAGAAGACAGGAATGGTTCAATGGTGTTCTCATCTACTGTTCAAATGGTATGCTTCCCACCTGCCGAAGAAAGGGCCGTTTGTGGAAAACAAGAAGAAATTGAAATGGTCTCAACGCATTATGTCTCTAGAGGCCAGTGATATTGCTTGGTACTCTCATGAGTATTACGACATGGAGATCATCTTTAGTTGCGGGAATTTCGATAATGTACCTCTAATCAGTAGGGCTGGTTGCATCAACTACAACCCCGTCATGGCGTTGCGTCAGTTGGGCTATGCTATGGAAGATGAGCCCGGAGCAGAGAAGGTTCAGAGTTTCTTTTTGCTAGCCACAACAGACGATCCTACGTTTGTCAGGAATATTGTTAAAGCGTGGGCCAAGGTTCATACGAAGGGGAGGAAAGAGTTAAAAGCGAAGAACTGTGTGGCTAAGGAGCCCTACAATCGATGGTTGCAAGCTAGAGTGGCCGAAAGGTTGCTTCCATTTCCCTCCGAACCATCTATGCGAGAAGAACTTCCTGCTCCCACTAATGTATCAATGGAGGAGTATGAGAAACTAAAGCTAGTGATAGAAAGGTTGACAAAGAAAAATCAAGACCTTCAGGCTGAGGTTCACCAAGCAGGAGTGGAGAATGGCCAATATAAGAGGAAAGTGGAGTTCAAACAAGACCAAGCGGCTGAGAGTAGCAAGAAGCTGAAGCTAGAAGCAGATATGAGGGTCAGGTATCAAGAAGGTTATGAAGGAGATGATGCATCGGTAAAAGCCCTCCAGCAACGCCTAAAGGAGACCAAGGCCTCTTGTGATAAAGCGTGGAGATTCTTCGAGTTGGCCTCTGCTGAAAAGAAGAAGACAAGAGAGGAACTTGAGGCCGATATTGATGTCCTTGAAAAGGATTTGAGGGGTGCCTTAATTCTAGCCAAAAGCGAGCGACAACTCAAAGAAGAAGCATTGAGAGTTTCATATGTCACCTCTGATGTATGGCACAACAAATGCTCAGAATTGAAGATCGCTCAGGAAACATCCACCTTGTGGAAAGACCGTTTCGAGGCCCTGCAAAGGAATAGTTCATTATGGTTGAAGAAGGAAGCTCAACTCAATGAACTTTTGGATACGTATGAGGATTCTCTTCATTATTACCAGCCGACCCTAGACATGTGTCGCGCTAGGTATAACAATCTAGTGGAGCATTGCAACCTTATGATCCGTGATATCCCATGGAGGTTGGAAAGCGCAATTCAAGACTTAGAAGGAAATGATATTCCTCCTTCCATCCATCACTTTATCCGGCTCTGCGACCAAATGGTTAGAAGATTCATGTCCGAGACAAAAAGCTTGAAGAACGTCTCCGAAAGAAAGAGTTTTAGTTCATTCAATATTTTCTAGTAGCATGAGTTTTTATTTTTGCAACTTATTGAACAATCAGTTGTATTGAATCTTCCCTCAAAATTAATGAAAGTTTGCTTTTTGGCTTAAATTGTGCATTCTTTACTATTCATTTATAGATCCATAATACCATTAATAATCATAAATCTTGAAAGTCCCTTGAACATCATTCGAGTATTTACATATAACCACGCATCATTTTTGCATTCCCTGAAACCCGACCTCATACCGCTTGCCATTTCAGAAGAAAAGAAAGAGAAAGAGCAAGCTGACTTCTCAACGTTCATACAACACAAGAGGGAACCAACGAAGAGTCATGGATCAAGTACAACAAGAGTTGCAGGAGTTTAGGGAAAAGATGACGCAATTCATGGAAACAATGCAAGGGGTAGCCAATGGGCAGGAACAATTGAGAAATCTGGTTCAACCATTGATAGCTCGAGTGGATGGCAGTGGTGTTTTGCATGGAGGAACTACTGTTATTCCTACTATGGCTAATGGTAGCACTTCGCAGGCCAATGGTGGTCCAATTGTAGTCAATCATCCGGGTGGAGAAAACCAAGATGGAATTCCCATCCCAGTTGCGGTGGGCGCCGTGCCTGTTAACAATGGTCCTCAATGGAACCAAGATGAGCAAGATGACGTCTTCTCCATGGGAGACCTTGGGGCAGGATTACGATCTGACGCTAATAGAAGGTTCGATGCAATCGAAGAAAATATGAGGAGAATTCTTGAAGGCCAGAATACTGTGGGTCTTGACATGTCCAATCTGGGATTGATTCCGAGACTTAGGATTCCTCCAAAGTTCAAAGTGCCAGATTTTGATAAATACAAAGGAACAACATGTCCAAGGGTGCATCTTCGCTCCTATTTCCGAAGGATGTCTGCATACTCCAATGATGAGAAGTTGCTGATGCACTTCTTTCAAGATAGCTTGTCAGGTCCATCTTTAGAATGGTATATGGGACTGGAGCTGGTCCATATCAGAAGTTGGAAGGATTTGGCAGAAGCTTTTGTCAAACACTACCAGTATAACAGCGACCTAGCACCGAATCGTGTACAGTTACAGAACCTATCGCAAAGGAACAATGAAGGATTCAAGGAGTACGCCCAGAGGTGGCGCGAGTTGGCTGCGAGGGTTCAACCTCCAATGGTGGAGAGAGAACTCATCGACTTGTTTGTAGCTACACTACCTGGTGTGTATTATGAGAAATTGATAAGCAACATGTCTGGAAGTTTCTCAGATCTGATTATTACAGGCGAGAGAGTAGAAAATGGGATTAAATTGGGTAAAATACAAGCAGGAGAAGGGACCTCATTTGGAGGTGGAAGAAAGAACTTCGGTATTAAAAGAAAGGAGAATGAGACAAATGCGATATCGGGTTTTAAGAATCAAAATTGGAACCAGAATCAGAATCAGTATCGCCCACGACCGTACTATCAACAACAACCACAAGTAGCTAGTATTGCCATCCCGGCAGTACAACCTCAACAACAACCACGTCAACAGCAACAACAGCAACGACAACAACCACAACAACAGAATTACGCGCCAAGACCGTATCAAGACCGAAGAAGGATGGTAGATAGGCACTTTGACGCACCACCAATGCCTTACTCTCAGCTACTACAACACTTATTGCAACTTCAGTTGGTCCAGAAAAGGACGATGGCCCCTCTAAATGGCTCAACACCACCCGGGTATGACGCCAACGCTAGGTGTGACTTCCACTCTGGCGCTCCCGGCCATCATATTGATAATTACAAAGCCTTCAAGAACAAGGTACAAGACCTTGTTGATAGTAGGGCCATTAATTTCAACCATGATGCGCCGAATGTTGATCAGAACCCTATGCCAAATCATGGAGCAGGTAGAGTAAATGTTGTTGTTGAAGGGGAGGATTTAGATCTGGTATATGATGTTGAAGAATTGAAGACTCCTTTATGTTTTGTAAAATGCAAGTTGTTAGAAGGTGGGGTGTTTCCCGGGTGTGAAAAGGATTGTGAAAATTGTGCCGCCCATCGTGAAGGGTGTGAGAGTTTGAAGAGTTATATACAGTGTATGATAAACGAAGGTGTTCTGCAGTTTGACAAGATCTGTGAGAAAAAGAATGAGAAGATAGTCAGTAAGAAAGAGGATGAGGTGGCCACCATCTCTATCCCTTACAAAACAATCACTATTTCTGCGCCGCCAGCGCGACCTACCATCATCTTTAGGAAGGCAGGACCTATACCTTATGAAAACTCCAAGGTGATCCCTTAGAACTATGGAGCGGATGTCTACTGCAATGGGCAGAAGCAGGAATTAAAAAGCTTACCTTTGGACTCAGTTGACAACTTGGTGGGAACCAGGGGAATGACTCGGAATGGGAGGATATTTGCACCTCCCGAAGTAAGTGTAGAAAGAGCTGATAAAGGTAAAGGGAAGGTAGTAGCGGAGGAAAGCTCTCAGGCTGGAGAAAAAGAAGTCGTGATGAAAGACGCAGAAGAGTTCATGCGCCTAATAAGAAAGAGCGACTATAAGATCGTGGATCATCTACAACAGACGCCCTCAAAAATTTCTATCTTGTCGTTATTGTTATGTTCCGAGGCTCATAGGAACGCTTTGCTCAGAGTCTTGGATAATGCTTATGTACCACAAGAAATATCTGTCAATCAGTTGGAAGGAGTAGTGGCCCATGTCAATGCAGGGAATGGTTTGGGATTCACTGACCGTGATTTGACACCGAAAGGAAGGAATCATAACTTGGCTCTGCATATCTCTATGGAATGTAGAGGTGTCGTTTTGTCTCATGTATTGGTAGACACTGGGTCGTCATTAAATGTGCTACCCAAGAAAGCCCTCATGAAGTTAGAAGCTCGAGTGATAATATGTACGCCAAGCGATATGGTGGTCAGAGCTTCTGATGGGACAAGGAGGTCCGTGTTTGGAGAGCTAACCTTGCCAATTCAAGCCGGTCCTGAGGTTTTTGATGCGGTTTTCTATATAATGGATATCCAGCCGGCATATAGCTGTCTCTTAGGTCGGCCTTAGATACACTCAGCAGGAGCGGTGACGTCAACCCTACACCAGAAGCTGAAGTATATGGTGGGTGATAACATTGTGACTGTTTGTGGAGAGGAAGACATCATGGTAAGCCATCTGTCCTCATTCAAGTATGTGGAGGTCGATGGTGAAATTCACGAAACCCTGTGCCAAGCCTTTGAGACCGTCCAAATCAAAGAGAAAGCAACAGTTAAGGCCAAGGCGCTAGAAGTTGCTATGTCATCCTACAAGGAAGCCCAAGTTGTGGTGAAGTCTGGATCAGCGAAAGGATGGGGGGGAGGTGATAAGCGTCCCTAACAAACAAGATAAGTTCGGATTAGGGTACAACCTATATGCATCTTCTTCAAGCGCTCCTCGCTACAAAGGACCTATTCAATTCACCAGTGGTGGGGTGGTGTTCGAAGAGATCAACACCGTATCTGACGAGGAAGGAGATAGTGACTGTGACATGGATGCATGGATCCAGCCATGCGTCCCCGACCAAGGCATGAAGAATTGGACCATGGAAGAAGTTATCACTGTGACTTATGAAGAGTAATTGTTTTGTTTTGATTAGTGTATTGCCATATGCTCTGCCCGGGGCATAATGGTCTTTATTTGTTGGGCCTTATCTTTTATGTGTGTGAACAACCCTTTTATCATTATCAATCAAAACGTGTCTTTTCATTCAAGACTTTGCGATCCTTGTTCTTCTTATTTTTATTTCCAACAAAAAAATGGAAATGTGGTTTGTGTTTATTTGTTTTCATATCATTTAAGCATAAAATCATCATCATTGCAGGTTGCACATTTCAGATACCACCGATTCAGACTCGTCTATGACTCGGTGTGACTTTGACAATCCGATCTTTCAAGCGGAAGGAGAGATTGACAAAAACGAAGACCTGCCCGAAGAGCTTGCCAGATTGTTAAAACAAGAGGAGAAGGTCATCCTGCCTCATCAGGAGGAAGTTGAAGTCGTCAACCTGGGAACAAAAGAGGATAAAAAGGAGGTCAGAGTAGGGGTTGCGCTGCAGAATGATATCAAGCAAAGATTGATTAAGTTACTCCAAGAGTATAAGGATGTCTTTGCTTGGTCATACGAAGATATGCTCGGACTCGACACAGATATTGTAGTTCACCGCCTGCCTTTGCGTGAAGAGTGTCCTCCTGTCAAACAGAAACTGAGAAGAACCAGGCCAGATATGGCAGTGAAGATCAAGGAAGAAGTCCAGAAGCAACTAGATGTTGGATTTCTTGCTGTGACCAACTACCCTCCTTGGGTCGCTAACATCGTGCCCGTGCCTAAGAAAGACGACAAAGTCAGGATGTGTGTTGACTATAGGGACCTGAATAGAGCGAGCCCAAAATATGATTTCCCGCTCCCCCATATTGACGTTCTCGTTGATAACACCGCACAATACTCAGTGTTTTCCTTCATGGACGGTTTCTCCGGATATAACCAAATCAAGATGGCACCGGAGGACATGTAGAAGACGACTTTTATCACGCCTTGGGGGACATTTTGTTATAAGGTAATGCCTTTTGGGTTGAAGAACACAGGGGCAACTTATCAGCGAGCAATGGTCACTCTCTTTCACGATATGATTCATCATGAGATTGAGGTCTATGTCGATGATATGATTGCGAAATCCCAAACAGAGGAGGAGCACCTGGTGAATCTTCTAAAGTTGTTTGAGAGGTTGAGAAAGTTCAAATTGAGGTTGAACTCGAATAAGTGTACTTTCGGCGTACGGTCAGGAAAGCTGTTGGAGTTCGTTGTCAGTGAGAAAGGTATTGAGGTCGATCCTGTGAAGATCAAGGCAATTCAAGAAATGCCAGCGCCAAAGACCGAGAAGGAGGTTCGTGGTTTCTTAGGTAGATTGAACTACATCGCAAGGTTCATATCTCACCTCACAGCCATTTGTGAGCCATTGTTTAAGCTATTGAAAAAGGATCAGGCGATTATCTGGAATGAGAATTGCCAGAGAGCGTTTGAGAAGATAAAAGAGTATCTACAAGAACCTCCAATACTGATACCTCCGGTGGCTGGAAGACCGTTGATAATGTACTTAACAGTTCTTGAGAATTCCATGGGTTGTGTTCTCGGTCAGCACGACGAGACTGGAAGAAAAGAGCATGCAATTTACCACTTGAGTAAGAAGTTCACAGACTGTGAATCCAGATATTCAATGTTGGAGAAAACTTGTTGCGCACTCGCTTGGGCCGCCAAACGCCTAAGACAATATATGTTATACCACACAACCATGTTAATTTCAATGATGGATCCTATTAAGTACCTATTCGAAAAGCAAGCCCTATTAGGAAGGATTGCTAGATGGCAGATGGTTCTGACAGAATACGATATCCAGTACGTGCCTCAGAAAGCTATTAAAGGTAGTGTCCTATCAGAATATCTCGCAGAGCAACCAGTCGATGACTACCAGCCAATGAAGTTTGATTTTCCTGATGAGGACATTATGTATTTAAAGATGAAGGATTGTGATGAGATGTTTCCAGACGAAGGTCCAAAGTTTGGTTCCCAGTGGAAATTAATCTTTGGCGGTGCTGTTAACTCCTACGGTAGCGGGATTGGGGCAATCATTACGACTCCCCATGGCTCCCATATACCATTCACTGCAAGACTAACATTTCCATGCACCAACAATGAGGCTGAATATGAAGTGTGTATCATGGGTATCGAAGAAGCAATCGACTTGAGGATCAAGAACCTTGATATCTATGGAGATTTAGCTTTGGTGGTAAACCAGATCAAGGGAGAGTGGGAGACCCGCCAGCCTAATCTGATCCCTTACATGAATTACGCCAGAAGGTTGCTACCTTTCTTTAACCGAGTAGAGTTTCACCATGTACCGGGGGTAGAAAATCAGATGGCTGATGCCTTAGCTACATTGTCCTCGATGTACAAAGTAAACTTCTGGAATGATGCACCGAGAATTGTCATCTCACGCCTCGATAGGCCGGCTTTTGTTTTCGCAATAGAAGAAGCTTCTGATGGTAAACCGCGGTTTTATGACATCCAGAACTTTCTCAAGAACCAAGAATATCCGCCTGGGGCATCGGCCCGGGATAAGAAGACCTTGAGAAGATTATCTGGTAACTTCTATCTGATTATAGACGGTGTACTCTATCGGAGAAACTTTGACTTGGTGCTGCTAAGATGTGTGGACGAAAAAGAAGCAGGTTTGCTTATGGAAGAGGTCCACGAAGGTGCCTTTGGAACACATGCAGGTGGGCATGCCATGTCTCGAAAGCTATTGAGAGCAGGCTATTATTGGTTAACTATGGAGTCAGATTGCTTCAAGTACGCCAAGAAGTGCCATAAATGCCAGATTTATGCCGACAAGAATCATGTGCCGCCTTGTCCTTTGAATGTCATGTCATCCCCATGGCCTTTCTCCATGTGGGGCATCGATATGATTAGAAAGATCGAGCCAACTGCATCTAACAAGAACATTAAGAAGATAGTACAGAAGATGGTTGTGACTTATAAGGATTGGCACGAGATGTTGCCTTTTGCTTTGCATGGATATCTCACCTCCGTGCGTACTTCAACTGGGACAACCCCTTTCTCGTTGGTATATGGCATGGAGGCTGTTCTGCCATTGGAGGTCGAGATCCCATCTTTGAGAGTTTTGGCTGACGTCAAGTTGGATGAAGCAGAATGGGTGAAGAATAGGTTGAATCAACTCAGTTTGATGGATGAGAAGAGGTTGGCATCTCTTGCGTACGGTCGTCTGTATCAGAGTAGGATGAAGAAAGCCTACGATAAGAAGATGCGTCCTCGAAGCTTTCAGACAGGCGATCTGGTGTTGAAGCGGATTCTCTCACCACAGAACGATCATAGGGGCAAATGGACTCCCAATTATGAAGGTCCGTATGTTGTAAGGAAGGTCTTCTCTGGAGGAGCCTTACTACTTTCAACTATGGATGGTGAAGATTTTACGTCCCCTGTGAACGCGGACGCAGTCAAAAGATACTTTGCTTAAAATAGACCTACTGGAAAGAAAAAGAAAATCCAGGCAAGAATGGGGCACCTCGGCTAACCATAAAAGGATAGGTTCAGGCAAAAATTAGAGATAAAAATAAAATGTAAACCCGCGAAGTTGAAAACCTGAAAGGGCGACTTTGGCAAAAATGGGTATCCCGGTGAATCGAAAACCCGCAAGGGCGATTCAGGCAAAAGTTAGGGATTTGAAAAGCAAATGACTGCGGCCTGCGCATTGATCTTTGAAGCATAGTGGATTATGGGAGAACTCGAGAAGCAGTCGTTAAAATCAATATCTTCAGAAGACGAAGCATCGAAAAGGCGTCAAAGTCATGCGAGTCATAAATGAGTCATTCTATAGTGGTTGTCTGTACCACATTGCCGACATTTTGATACTCTTGTGCATTTCTGTATATTTCTTGCGCAACTTTCTCATTTCAGGAGTTGTGTCCCTTGTAAATTTGCCTATTTACAGGCCATTTATCAATAAAACATACTACCCAGGAAACCTTTTGTTTTGTTTTACCGTTTTGTTTGCAAAAGACGCCTGATGTTTTTGATAAAACTTTGCATACATAAATTTGTGGGCTTTGCTATCTATAATTGAAACATTGTATTTGCTTGAATAACGTCTTAAGTGATAATTGAGATGGTACCTGATGCATAAAACATATTTGTTTATTTGTTATTTGCAAGAGAACTTTCCTCGAGGCTTCTCCAGAAGTTCCTCATCTAAAGGGAGTGTGCAGTTTAAGTGGGTTCTCACCCCAGCAGTTTGAAACCTTGACAATCAAAGGATATCCTCAGCAGGTCAAGATTGACATCTCCAGCAAAGCAGGATCGTTTCCAGTGAGCGGGTGTGGGTTTATCCCTCAGCAGTGGAACGAATTCAGAAATTTGTTTTCCCCATAGAGTTGGAACAACTGGCTCCTTTTCCCCTCAGAGTCTAGGTCATTGACTCATTCCTCAAGCGGAAGTTGTATTTGTTGAGTTTATTGCTCATTTCCCCAAGCAAAGGTTGATGTTAATTCCCTCGTTGTCTAATCCCCAGCAGGGTGGATTTGCTCTTAGCGGAACAATTTTACCTAGAAGTTTGCTCAGAAGACCATCCAGGGCTTGTTTTCCCCAACATTTGTACTAGACGTGCCTAGTCTTTTCCCCGACGGAATTAATCCTTCCTCTTTGGCATTTATTTTGCTAAAGTGTTTCCTTTGCATTTGCATCATGCATAACATCCTCCCAAACGCGTAGCATTTCCATTTCGTATGGAGCATTATGCCATATTCAAACATATGCATGCAAAACATAAGCCGGGTTGCCACCCCTTTCTTTTCAAGCGTATCTCCAGCAGTTATCAGTATATTTCTCAATCCTGCGCGGTATCCAGACCTCCAGTCAGGTCATTGACAAATGTGTTCGTCTTATCGGACTCCCTAGAGAAGTCTATTTATTCAAGTTCATGTTTCCCCAACGGATTTCTTCACCCAGATGTTGAATCGACGAATGTTCTTCTGAACTTAGGGTTGAGCCGACCTTTGGGTTCGATGCTCGCTTTTTAGCAAAGTGAAGTGACGGTGAAGTCAAATGATTTTGATAGCTAGTGGCGAAGTTAGATGCTATTAAAAATTGACGACGAAGTCAGATTATGAAGAGAATTGACGACGAGGTCAGATTATGAAGATAATTGACGACGAAGTCAGATTATGTAAAGAATTGACGGCGAAGTCAGATTATGAGAGGAGTTGACGGCGAAGACAGATTATGGAGGGGTGACGGCGAAGTCAGGTGTCCTACCAATTTGATGTTAAGAACTGACAGCGAAGTCAAGTGTTTTTCCAAATTTTATGTGGAGAATTGATGGCGAAGTCAGATCATGTAGAGGGTTGACGGCGACGTCAGAATGGTTTGAGAAATAACGGTAAAGTCAGATGATTTTAATTGACGACGAAGTCAGATTATGTTGTAAGTTGATGGCGAAGTCAGAGGATATGGAGGACTGATGGCGAGATCAGATGTTTTACCAATAAGATGTTTTTACAGATTATGTTGAATATTGATGGCAAGGTCAGATCTCACAGATTTGATGTTGAGTTTCGACGGCGAAGTTAGATGCTGTTAAGAGCTGACGGCAAGGTCGGATGTTATTATTTGATCGACGACTGATGGCGAAGTCAGATGCTCTACCTGATATAGGTGCCTGATGGAGATGTCAGAGGTTTCATTCTGCAGTTGACAAATTTTTGGGTTCTTTTGTATTCAATAACCTTTTACCTCGAATGTTTGAAAGCGTTTGATTTTCATCCCTTCAGGTCCAAGTCGCTTGAATAGGGGCAGCTGTTGTACCCCAAAATTTGCCCTATTTAAAAGACTAGCTTATTTCTTCATCCCTTTCAAATTCAATGTCATAAGGGAGGTCCATCATTCCAAATACAAGGTTCATGAATTCAAGGCTATATTCAAGAATATTACAAAGAAAAATTTCATGACATTTGCAAGAATGTCACATTTGTTACAAAATCCAAACTCTTGGTAATGCTTAGGAAATTAAGCTATTTCTAGTCTTAATTCATGTTTCTAAAAATAACTTCATGCCATGGTATCCCCCATGCCTCATCAAGTCCACATGGTCCTCTTTGTGCTTACATACATGCAAGGAAAATATTTAAGAGCTAATTCAATGTTGGAATATCTCAAGATCAAGGCTATGCATACATTCATGGGCAATTTGAATATGGTCCAAAACAGCCCCATGCAAGAAGTGGCAATGTGTATCATATTACAAAATCATTTTATGTCACAAAACCAAGGCTATAAGCTTATGTTGATACATCTACACATCAAAAATCAGAATTTGAAAATGATGTCCAAAAGGTAGTGTATTGACTACATGAGTATGTCCAAACAAACCAACCAACCAATGGGTACAAGGATGAATAGAAAGGTAGAGTGATGCAGAAGAAAATACAGCAAAAAAACATACTAGAAATGGAAGGAAAGTGGGGCTACACCAAAAGGTGGTAAAAGATATTGCCAAGAATGGAAATTCTGAAAATGGAGAAGTGTGCAAGAGCTGTGGTTTTGGTACAGCAGAAAAAGGCAGCAGAAAAAGTGAGATAAGGAGGGAAGGAGCTGCAAACAAAAGATCATTCACTATTATTCAATATCATTCACTATCATACACTATCATTCACAACAGATTGAGATAGAGATATTGAGAACAAAGAGTAGGAGAGAAAACCAGAAAATAGAGAGAGCAAAAAACAGAAAAAAAAGAGAGTGACATAGAAACACAAGAGCATCCTTGAAGAGTATAATCTTCACAAAATAGAGTGAAGAGTGAAGTACATCCAACCAAAATCAGAAGAGGCTTAACAAAGAAGGAGAATATCTTTGGTATCCAGTCCTTCAAACTTTTCCCTTTTTATACCTTGCATTTGTCATTTATTTCTCTCTGTTAAGTTATTTGGTGTTGTGTATGTTGTGTGAGGTTCCAAAGGGACCAAGAAACCATTTTTAAGAACCACAAAAAGAAGCAAAAAAAAGAGAAAATTTTGGTTTTTCACCCTGGTAGCCTGACACGGGCCGTGTCACACAACACGGCCACCCGTGTTGCACCTCTGTTTGAGGTTTTAACGTGTTTTTGGCCCAGACCTTGTGACACGGGCCGTGTCATGCAACACGGGCGACCGTGTCACACCTCTGTTTGAGGTTTTAACGTGGTTTTTGGCCCAGACCTTGTGACACGGGCTGCGTCATGCAACACGGGCGGCCGTGTCACACCGCTGTTTAGATTTTTCCTGCATTTTCCCCCCAGAGCTTGTGACACGGGTCGTGTCATGCAACACGGGCGGCCGTGTCACGCCGTTGTTTGCCTCAAAAAACCTGATTTCTCTGGAACTATGACACGGGCCGTGTCACACAACACGGCCGCCCGTGTCACACAACACGGCCGCCCGTGTCAGACCCCTGTTTTTCACGTTTATTCGACTTTTTTACCTCAAAAAAAAATTTCCCAAGGAGTTCGCCGTTTTTTTGGTTTTTCGTTTTTTTTAGCCGATTAACCCGTTGTGTTTGGTATGGTTTTTATGCATATTTATTGTTGGTCATTGTTTTTACCTTTGGTTCTAAAAACTATTTTCAAGAAAACAAACTCTCGATTCTCATCGAGCCATTTTTGACCTTGTAAGCCGATTGCCTTGTGCGTCGCCATCGACCTTACTCGCTTCACCTCAAACCTTTTTAAGCATTTAAACCCTTGACCCAACGTCAAGCGGATTTTCTCAAACGGTTGTTAAGCCAACCCACCATATTTAACAAAAGGATAAAGTTCACTTTGTATTGAACTAAAGAGAGGGGATTGAGTGTAGACTTCTTCCTCTCCGAGTGTCGAGATGCTCACTGTAGTGTGGGTGGTTTTGAAACTCGTCTTTCAATATGAAGATGTTTTCATCCACACCTTTTTCTCCTAAAAAACCTCGGCCCCGTACCGAGTGCATTTTCAAAACACTTACAATAAATAAATCGATTCTCTTTGTATTGAACTAAAGAGAGAGGATTGAGTGTAGACTTCTTCCTCTCTGAGTGTTGGGATATTCACTGTAGTGTGGGTGGTCTCGATACTCGTCTTTCAATACGAAGACGTGACTTTATCCGCCAGCTATCTCCCTCTTCAACTTATTTCCACAACCTTTGTCACCTAAAAACCTCGGTCCCGTATCGAGCGCATTTTTAAACTCTTTTCATAACAAAAACTCGAATGGTCGTGGAGTGGTTAGGCGTAGGCCTTCTCCTATCCCGAGTGCTGACGTTTACCGTAGGGTTCTCTGTCGCAAAAGCACTTACCATTTGTTGCACCCCAAGATTTGACCAACATTTATTTACCCATCAAGTGTTTGAAGGTTGATACCTTTATCAGAAAGCTCAAGAAATCCTCAGAGGAATTGGTTGAAACCAAGGTTGTGTGCCTCATAACTTGAGAGTTGTGGGTGTGCCTCAGATGATTCTGAGACTATGAGGATAAACTTGAAGCTTTGAGAAAGCTTATGAGATGTATTGAAAGCCATCATGAAGCCTAGAGAGGTCATTATGCAAGAATTCAGAAGATTCAACCATGAGTGGTAGAATTAGGGTTTGACTGGGTCAACCCTAGGTCAACTGAAGATTTGGAGAGGGTTGAGGCCTAATACAAGGGCCATGTGATCATGGAATGATGCATTGAGATACTATAAGGATGATTCCTAGACCAACTCTTCATGATTGAGGAGTTTGAGAAGTTTCAAGCTAGGGTTTCTAAGGATGGACAGTATAAAATCCACTAGTTTGATCCCTATCTTCCAGGCAGTTTTAGCTTAAGATGTGATTGTCATCTCATCTTACCCACAACATTAATGTTGTAGATCTTGTTCTTAGCTTTAATTTGAGTGGTAGAAGTCCTTGATAGGATTTGCAGAGCTCAAGTTATGGTTTTGACAAATTACAGGTCATCTGAGGTATGTGAATTTGGGTCCTTGAAAGTCACCCAACTTGTAGACAACTTTTGCCCTAGTAGGATGATTCCTATGGATTCTTGGTCAACATGAATGTTGAAGATCATCTTCTTAGCTTTATAGAGAGTACTAGAAGTCCTTGATAGGATTTGTAGAACTCAACTTATGGCTTTGACAAGCCAAGGGCATTTTGGTCATTTGGAAGTTATAGGTCATTTCAAGCATAAGGCCATATCTCCTACTTCCAAGCTTCAAATGGAAACATCTTCAACATCAAAGTTGCTTAGAATGATGTTTTAAGGCTAGTAGGGTGGTCATGAGATGTTGAAAAGGCTCATATCAAAAAGTGATAAAAATGGCCTAAAAATGAGGTATAAGTTAATTCAAGTGAAGTTGAAAATCATAAATCCCAAGCTATAAGTCCAAACCATGTCATATGATAGGTCATTTTGACTCCAAATGACATTCTAAGAACAATGGTTCAGCCTAAATTTTGATTTGAGGCTTGCATCATAGGGTTGCTTTGTAATTGGATTGCTTGCATAATGGGGTACCATACCAAAACAAGGAAAAGCTTAATAAACAAGGGAGATATGCATTGTATCTTGTCCTAAATCTAATGTAAGGAGATATTAAAGTCAGTTACCAAGTGTACAAGGGTTTTTGCATGATATACCATGTGGTGAGAATTGAAATGCAAAATACCATATCATGAAAACTTCAAGTTCTTACTAGATGATTCTAGGAGGTTCTAGACTTTTCTAAACCTCTCTATATATTGAATACAACTTTCATTGGTGAAAGGTTGGTGATAGTTGGTGTTAATTGTGGAAGAGAATAGAGATTGAAATCCAAAAACTCCATTTGCAAATCATATTCAAACTTCATATTCTTCTTCATTACCATTCCATTTTTCTTCACAAATCATCTCCATAAACATTTCTGAGTGTGTTCATGCTGGTTTGAGGATCCATTGATGAAGATTTGAAGGCTTTCACATTGAATTTTCAAGGAAGCAAATTGCATTGGATCTTGAAGTACAAGTTCTCTACATCAAATCTCTTGCAAACAGAGGAAGATTCATCATTCAAGGAGTGTTCTTGAGGAGTTACAAGGCTTAGATTGAAGATTTTCACCACCTACCATTTCAAGAAGCAAGGTATGCAAAATCATTCCTACACCCTATTCTAGGCATGGCTAGAGTTAATTATTAGCATAGAAATGTTAGAGACAATTAGGGGATCAATTTTGATGAGTTTAAGAACATGTGGTGAAGTGTCATTAATGGTGGTCAATTCTTGGATGAGTTGGAACGTGTGATTTAGTGAGCTTTGATGCAAGATTGATAGCTGATATTAACTAGGGTAACATGAGGATCATTTTTGTATAAAGATAGCTGAGTTTGGTTGAGGTCGAAAACTGAGGATATTTTGAAGTTCATGAGTTATACCATTCGGGTTGCTTGATAGAGGTTGTTTCAGTTCAAACCAATGCCACAGTCATGTTCAGCTTGGAAAGTAGAGCAAGTTTGGTTCTTGTATCGTGTTGATTGGTGGAGAAATAAGAGAGAACGAAGGAGAGGAATATCTGTGCATGGAGGGTGTTTTAATGGAGTTCTGCAAACCCTAACCATCTCAATGAAGAAGACGATTCATCAACCGTCAGATCACGCGCGGAATGTTGACCAAAAAAGCCATCCAACGGCTCAGATTTGAAGACGAAATTGGGAGGGAAGCCAGCAGCGATGAAACGCTGCGTTTCATTAAAGCTCCTCTGGGCTTAGTGAATTGCATTCCTATTCCCACCCCCCATGCAGGCCCAATTCCAAAAATGAACTATATCTCAATGCTATTCGCACCGCCAGTTGTTTCTTTTTCTTTAGTTTTTTAATTTGTTTTTTCTGAATTAAATGGGCCAGGCGCGCTTTACTAACGCCACCCCTGATTCTGGGCCCATCATCAATTTAACTGCATATTCTTTCTATCTGCACCCACCTCATCATTTCTCATATTATTTTTACTCCAAATTTTTCCAAACTTTAAAAAACCATATTAAACTGAAAAATGAATATTTTTTAATGGGAGTTTTTTCTCCCTTTTCACATTTCTGTCAAGAAAAATATAAAATCATAAAATTGCCATTTTATTTCATTTTTATATTTTTTGCATATTTTCTCTCTTAAGGGCTTTTTAATGCTTTTTAGTTGGTACCTTAATTTGTAGAATTTAGTTAGGGTAGTTCCCTTTAGATTTTTAGGTCAATCTTTTTAGGGTAGTTAGATGTATGTTTTAGGTTCCCCCTTAATTAATTCCATATTTTTGTGATGATTTTTAGGATAGTTTTGATTAGGTAATTCTAGGTAGTGTAGAATTAGGTTAAAACTTCAACATAGGTTCATAACAACTTTAGATTTTGGGTTTTTAGGACAATTTAGACTATGGGGCATATATGGGACTTAAGGGTAGGTATGTAGGATCCCTTAGAAATTATATTAGGATTTAATATAATAGTATGCTATTTTTAGTTGATTTTTGTATTGTATGATTGTTTGTGTTGCCTTTAGGGCATGTTTGTTTTAGTTTGCTTTGCTTTGGAGTTTTCCTTTGGCTTGAGGAGCTTGGTATCTCTTTGTGGAGCATTGAGGAGCATGGTTGAAGACTTGAAGAGGCATGGAGGAGCTTGAGAGCTTGTTCTTCTTCTTTTTGTTTTGTTTTAGGGTTAGGATTAGGAAGAGCTTAGATGTAAATAACTTCTTTCTCAAACATGGATGGTATCATTCACCTCCATTCCTCCCTATGATTCAAAGTCCTTCCATGGTGTACACCTCTCTCCTTTGGAGGGATAAGTGACATACCTAGGAGGTAGAACTTTTGAGGGAACCTTTCCTCTGATGTTGAACCTTATAGGTCACCTTTGGTGATCAAGTAAGCAGTTCAATATTCCCCAGCTTATCCAGTAAGTGATTTTTCTCTGGTTTTGATTGTTTTGAGAGAGATGCAGAGCCTGAGCATGAAGGTGAAGACTTCATTGAAGAGTATTGAAGAGGATGAATCCTTGAAGACTGCCATTCCAGCTGAAGCTTGAAGAGCATGAAGATCAAGTTGATACTTGAAGATCCCTGAAGATTAGGTGAAGCCTGAAGGTGGAGCTGATCAAGAAGCGGAAGCTTAAGGGAGAAGATGAGTTGAAACTCATGTTGTAGGGTTGAAACCTGGAAAAGCAAACTGATGTTTGTCAAGTGATTGAAGTCTGAAGACTGAGTTGCTGCTGGAGGAGCTGAGGCTTTCTTCTGTTTTCTTTTCTATATTGCTGTGTTTTGTTTGACTTGTTTGATGCATTTAGAATAAGTTCATATCTAGAATAGGTAGAATCTAGGAGCATGATTGCATTAGAGGTTGAGTTGCTCCCTCTGCTTGTATTGTTACTGCGTGGCTTTGCTTGCGGGTATTCGGTAGAGCCCAGCTCCCTTGCCCATGTGGTTTGTTTGCCTGATGGCATTTCATTTCTTTTCTCTGTATGATTGCAGTTTACTGTTTATTGCTTGATAGCATGTTGTTTATATTTCAGTATGATTACTGTTATTTCATTCTGGCTTGAGGTTGAGATGAGCTTGTGGAGGCTGAAGCCCCACACACATTTCCTCCCTCACTTGCATTGCATGCATTTTACTGTTAAGCTGATGCTTTGTCTGTTTTGGTGTATCATTGACATGATCCCTTAGGACTCTCATTTCCTTTGATAAGGAATTGATGATAGACTTTTAGGTTGAAACCTATGCATGACAACATCTAGGAATTCCCTGTTCAAACCTTGACCATAGGATGAATCCATGGCATGATAACAGTAGGACTTGATAGTTTCCCTCCTAGTTGGGCCTGTTCTCTTCTTATCTCAAAACAGTTTAAAATACAGTAATCATGAATGATTTCTTTCGTACGTTACGAGCCTTAAGCTATCTGAGAAAGGGTTGTGGGAGAGTTTCTTTTCCACAGTCTGGATGTTTAGTATGGTACCCTTTGGGTGACATGTGACGCATTCACTCTCAGGTCTCTAGTGCGATTGAAATCGCAAACACAATAAAAAACACTTCTTTCGTAAAAGACAGGAAATAAACCGTAGTTTCCCAAACTACGTGAGCTCTGATCTCTCATACCTGTTGAGAGTACGTAGGCACAAGATGGCGATGTCTTAGCGAGCTACCTTCCCCCATAACCCTTCGTAGTCCGAACTACGTTGACTCTGATTTCTCATTCTCTGATGAGAATACGTAGGCATAAAGTGCGACGCTTTGCCGAGTCATTTTTCTTTTCTTTTTAAGCCAGCCTTGATAGGTAGATAGAATAAAACCAACCCGTCCAAGTAAACACAACAAGCGAGGATCCCGTCGAGTACGACGGACGTGAGGGGTGCTAATACCTTCCCCTTGCGTAACCGACTCCCGAATCCAGACAACGGTTACGACGACCTTGTCTTACCCTTTTTCGTCAGGTTTTTCCGATCGTTTCCTTTCCCGCTCTGAGGGACAAATAACGAAAGGTGGAGACTCTTCTGTCATGCCGACACCTTATTTTCGCGCAAGCGACAGCTGGCGACTCTGCTGGGGAAACCAACGGTTCCCTGCGAGAGTCAATCCTACCGCTTGTATGTTTACTTGTTGGGTTGCGTTTATTTATCGCATTTTACTTCTCGCACTTTATTTCCCGCATTTTATTTTCAGTATAATATGATTATTTGTGCTGTTGTGGGATGGGAGTTCTGATGAGTGAGAAGCCAGACCCAGGCTTGAGTGCACTATAGACTTAGAGTGGAAATTAGTGGGCGCGTGCTTGCTTTGCAGGCACTAGTGTCTCATGAAATCCACGCTCAGACGAGGTTCATCCGGTTGGCTTCACTTTCAACCCTTTGGGTTGAGACGGTTGCTGGTTTGGTGGATTGTCGACTCTGGGGACCGATCATTTGTGACTCAGCTAAGTGAGGCCGCTTTATGAGCTGGTGATGCCACACCTTCTGGGTATCGTATCACCCCTCTTGAAAGTCTGTGACACTGATGAACGCATAGGATGTCGTACCTTGAGTCAGTTTAGGTCCATACCTGTGAGTGGGATTGGGTTTATTGCAGGAAACCTTGACCTTCAGACTACCTGGTTTTCTTGACAGTGAATCAGTTTTGTTGGTACCAGGGTTCTCAGTTGCAGATTTGTCTGTTCTTGATAGAGCAGGTTTTGATCAGAGGATCTTATCATCAGGTGTATGTCTGTTCTTGATAGAGCAGGTTTTGATCAGAGGATCTTATCATCAGATGTTGTCTGTTCTTGATAGAGCAGGTTTTGATCAGAGGATCTTATCATCAGGTGTATGTCTGTTCTTGATAGAGCAGGTTTGATCAGAGTATTGTCATCAGTTGTTTGTTCTTGATAGAGCAGACTTTGAGTGGGGTCTGAAGATCTCATCAGCAGCTGTATGTTTGCTCTTGATAGGGCAGATTTTTGATTTAGGGGTCTGAAGACTTCATCAGCAGATATTTCTTGATCATACACCCGAGGTCTTTATCATCAGACTTTTGTTCTTGACATAGAAGAATTATGATCCTGTGTATACGGTCCTATCAGATGGTTGTTCTTGGCAAATCAGATCTGTGGTCCTACATCGGGGTTTTTCTTCTCATCAGTGGTCGTGGTTTTGTTGATACAGAATCTCCGCAACAGCAGCCACCCGGATATATTATTGCATGACTGCATTTTGCATTAGCTTGCATTTTCATTTGCATTTCATTAACGTGTGTCTGTGTTGCAGGTACCGTTTCCCCGATCTAGGATTTCTTGCCTCATATTGTATTGTTATGGCCTCTCTCAGGAAGACCGTTGCGTACAAGTTTCCGACCCCTGATGTGTCGAAGTTGACTGGTTTGATAGCTCTAGCAGGTGATTCTGTGAAGGACGAGTTCAGAAAGTCTTATGGCAGGTTGCTCAGTCTGGTTTGCAAGCCTTCTGCGTTCGAGTTGAACGGGTTGCATGCTCTGTTGCAGTTCTACGACCCTCCGCTGAGGTGTTTCACTTTTCAGGACTTCGTTCTCGCGCCGACGCTGGAAGAGTATGCTGATTTGCTAGGTGTGCCTATCAAAAGGCAGGTGCCTTTTGTTCACATGGATGCTGAGCCTGATCTGGCTGGTTTAGCTTCTTCACTTCATTTGGACGCCTCTGAGTTAGTGCTGACTTGTTGGAACAAGGTTCCTGGGTTCTCTTTGCAGTTTCTGGTAGTTAAGGCTCAGCAGTGTGCTAAGGATGGATGTTGGGACGCGTTCAATGCCATCCTCGCTTTATGCATATATGGCATTATCCTGTTCCCCAACATGCCTGATTTTGTAGACGTTGATGCATTTCACATCTTCGCTTCAGGGAATCCAGTCCCTACCCTAATAGGGGATGTCTATCACTCAGTTCACTATAAGAATGAGAACCGGAGAGGGAAGAATGTCTCTTGCTGCGTACCGTTGCTGTGCAAATGGCTTGATAGCCATCTGCCCAAGAAGGGTCCTTTTGTCTTGTCTGCTGCCACAGCTGAGTGGCCTGAGCGTCTGATGAGTTTATCTGCAGAAGATATCGACTGGTTCGACAGGGACAGGTTGGGTACTGAGGTAATCTTCAGTTGTAGCGGGTTTCCTAATGTACCTCTGATAGGTAGGAAGGGTTGCATAAACTACAATCCGTTGTTGCTGGTTCGACAGTTCGCGTATGCTTTTAGGACTCTGCCGAAGGAGGAAGAGGTACAGGAATCTCTGTACCTCACGGGTACTTTAGAAGGGGATTTGTTGTCCAAGCTTCAGCGTGTGTGGAACAGTATCAGTAAGCGAGGAAAGCCTTTGCTGGGAAAAAGCAACAGTCAAGCCTACCCTCCGTATACAGCATGGATCAGAGCCAGAGCCAATGCTATCGGGATGCCATTTCCTCATACCAAGCCAGAAAGCTCTCTAGCAGTCGAAGAGCCTACTACTGTGCCCATTCATCAGCATAACCAGGTATTAGCTGAGCGGGATGAATTGAAGCGGGCGAACGCAGAACTGGAGAAAGAGTTAGCTCAGCTTCGAAGCGAAAGGAACAAAGTCGTTCATGCTTTCAAAAAGCAAACAGAGTTTGTGAACCAACTGGGTACAAACCTGGAAAAGCAGATAGCCGATCGGGAACGCATGGGTTAAGACTTCAGGGATGTTAACGACGTATTAGCTACGAAGAAGCAGCATTTGGACGAGGCACATCGGAGGATATCCAAATTCGACCAGCACTGGAAAGCTTCCCTGGCCACCAGGAAAGAGCGGGAGGATAAGCTGATGCTGCAGATCTCCAAGCTGGAAGCCGAGCTGAAGGACAGTGAGCGAAGGTTTGATGAAGAAACCGCCCGCAGATACGCCGCCGAAGGCCAACTCAACAAAGCCCTTGCCAACCTGAAGGAGTGCAAGCTGAAGTTTGAGTCTAAAAAGCGGAAACTGGAAGATTGCTTCGGCGAAGGAGCATGGGAAAGTTCAGTTCAGGGACTTCAGTATACTATTGTGCAGAGGGAACTACTCGTCAAGGGGTTGCTCACTTTGCCAGATCATCCGAAGACGAAGGAGTTATTAGCAGAGTATCGCGCCTGTGGCCGTACTTGACTAGTTGTATTCCTTTAGTTTTGATCTTTGTTGTACGTTGACCATCACCAGGCTTGTTAGCTGAGGTCACGCTGTTGATTTTTCTTGTACTCGCTGATGCTATGTACTGCCTTGATAGGCCTTTCCTCATATATATATGAGGTTGATGTTTCCATGATTGGGCTCGGACTTCTTCTTCTTATTATTATTATTATCAACACTGGCACTAAGGCACTAGGATCTGGGGAAATCTCCCAAACACACAGACACACGCATGCATCTGCATGAAGCATTTGCATGGCGTACATCTTGTTGTTTTTCCTAACCTTTAGTGTTTGAAGGTTTTTTCAGGTTCACAGGTCCCAGACTGTTTCCAGGATTGATCAGAGACTCATTCACCGTTATCCAACTCGAGCTAATCAGACCAGGATTATGGATCAGGTGCAGACAGATGTCCAGGAGCTCCGTGAAAGGATGGATCGCTTTATGGAGCTGATGCAGGTAGTCACCAATGGTCAGGACCAGCTCCGGACTTTGGTTCAACCTTTGATCTCCAGGGTTGATAGTAACGGCATACTTCATGGCGGGGTTGTGCCTACTCCTCCACCAGTTGATACTCCGCAGAATGGTGTTCCTGTTGCCGGGGGCAACGGCAGTGCTAATGGCAATATGATGGCCAATATCGGACTCAATGCAGCAGACGTCAGCAATGGTAGTCTGGGAGCTAATGTCAACATCGGGCCGGTCAACGGCAATGCTGGCGTCGGTGAAGGAAAATTGCGATCTAAACACAGCGGAAAACAAAAAATTTCCTTTAGTGATCCTTACGAATGAGCATGGTCAGTGATAGAATCGTTACCTCTTTGTGGCGATTCAGATCTTTGATGCAGCGATCACAAGCGTTGATGAAGTGCAACGCCTCTACTCAGTCCACACGAACAGCTTCCGGTCACAGTGCTAGCTGCTTACGAACGGAATTATTTGAGTGAGAAAAGAGAATCAAAACGAAATTGCATCAAGTGAAAGCTTCATCACAAGGGTTCCTTTTATAGACTCTCTTGTGGGCTGCGGGCTAAAACCCAATTCACATGATCCATAATAATATATATATATTATTATAATAACTATTATTATAATAAATATATTTATTTTATTATTATTTTATAACCATTATAAAATAACAATAATTATTATTATATTATCCAAATTTCTATTTTTCACTTAAGTGCACCGTACCTTACGGTGTTCCTTTTTGATTTCTCTATCTCTCATCAAACTGTCCTTATGTGTGTGACCCTGTAGGATTTCGTAACGTTGGTAATTATATTAAATTATATATTTAACATAATAAACAGTAAGCGGTATCTAGCAACACATCACTGCTACCCAAGTCACGAAAATGTCATGTGATCTGACAAAACCTTTTTCGTGATAATATATGTTTGTACAATTACCCTTTTGCCCCTATGTCTATATTGAACACAAGGCATACACTGTGTCATCCTTGTCCAGTTCAATATTGGGCCCTTAGACATTTCTCCTGTTATGCAGGATTGGCAAATTCCATCTAGGACACTCATGTCCCTCAACATGCTTCGTGGAGTGCCCATCAACTGTCTTTATGATCATCCAGTTACGGATAATGTTTGATCAGCAATAAAGCACCCGACTCTACATCTAGGGTCCATAGTGGTTTCAGGTCGAAGGGTGGTAATACACCATTATCACCATGAGAATAACTTATGACACTTTGCATAACATACTATGTAGTATTCTCATAGCGGGTCAATCCGGTATAAATATTACTCCTAATATTTATACTTATGTCAAGACTTGATAACTCTTTATCCATGATCCATGAGATGTGATCATCAGTCTATCTTCATAATAGTCTCAATGCTTTTAATGTTATCCCACTTTGCAATAAAGCTTGACTACGGATATTTTAAGAATAATGTCTTTATGTTTAATGGGATCTCATGATTAAGTCACACTTAACATTTCATTAAACAGACTAACTATTCTAGGGACTTTATTATTCTGAAAGACAAACATAATAAAGAAATACCTTTTATTATTAAACGAATAATCCGATACAAGTACCAAAAAGTATTGGCCTCTAGGGCTTACACCAACAATCTCCCACTAGCACTAGAGCCAATTAGGCATACCCTTAATACCCATAGATCTAGTATGACCATCATGCTTCTGTTGCGCAAGAGGCTTTGTTAATGGGTCAGCGATATTGTCAAGTGTAGGTACTCTGCATATCTTCACATCTCCCCGATCGATTATCTCTCGAATGAGGTGATAACGCCTAAGTATGTGTTTGGATCGTTGGTGAGATCTAGGCTCCTTAGCTTGTGCGATAGCACCATTGTTATCACAATATAAACCAATGGGATCCACAATGCTAGGGACTATGCCAAGTTCACTAATGAACTTCTTGATCCAAACAGCTTCCTTTGCTGCACTTGAGGCAGCAATATACTCGGCCTCAGTTGTAGAATCAGCAACTGTTTCTTGCTTTGAACTTTTCCAGCTCACAGCGCCACCTTTGAGACAGAACACATAACCAGATTGTGATCTAAAATCATCCTTATCTGTCTGGAAGCTAGCATCAGTGTAACCAATTACATCAAGCTCTTCCTGACCTCCATATATCAAGAATGAATCCTTAGTCCTTCTCAAGTACTTAAGGATATTCTTGACAGCTACCCAGTGAGCATCACCGGGATCAGATTGGTACCTACTCGTTGCACTTAATGCATACGAGACATCTGGTCGAGTACATAACATGGCATACATGATAGATCCTATTGCAGATGCATATGGAATCTTATTCATGCGATCCCTTTCTTCCTTAGTTGAAGGGGATTGTGTTTTTGATAAACACAGACCATGTTGCATAGGTATGAATCCTTTCTTGGAATCATGCATATTAAAGCGTCTCAACACTTTATCTATGTATGTACTCTGACTTAGGCCAAGCAGTTTTTGTGATCTATCTCTATAGATCCTAATTCCTAATATATAGGCTGCTTCACCTAGGTCTTTCATAGAAAAACAATTCCCTAACCAAGTCTTCACTTGTTGCAAGGTAGGGACATCGTTTCCAATGAGTAATATGTCATCTACATATAATACCAGAAACACGATCATGCTCCCACTAACCTTCTTGTAGACACAAGGTTCATCTTCATTTTTGATGAATCCATATTGTCTTACAGTTTCATCAAAACGAAGATTCCAGCTTCTGGAAGCTTGCTTCAATCCATAGATTGATCGCTGTAACTTGCATATCTTTTGGGCATCTTGTGGTATGTCAAATCCTTCAGGTTGTGTCATGTACACATTCTCAAGAAGATTCCCATTAAGGAAAGCAGTTTTGACATCCATCTGCCATATTTCATAATCATGATATGCAGCGATGGCAAGTAAAATCCGAACAGATTTAAGCATTGCAACTGGTGAAAAGGTTTCATCATAGTCAACCCCATGAATTTGTTTATAGCCTTTTGCAACCAGTCTTGCTTTATAGGTATGTACCTTACCATCCATGTCAGTCTTCTTCTTGAAGACCCACTTGCATCCTATAGGGTTAACTCCTATAGGAGGTTCTACCAAGGTCCAAACCTGGTTTGTGTACATGGAATCCATTTCAGATTTCATGGCTTCTAGCCACTTCTCAGACTCAGGACCAGTTATGGCCTCTTTGTAGGTCACATGCTCATCTTGATCCATGAGTAATACCTCACCCTGATCACTTATGAGATATCCATATCTCTCAGGTTGGTGACGTATCCTGCTTGACCTACGCTGGTCTTGTTCTTCTTGAGCAGGTTGCTCTTCCACAACTACTTGTGTTTCCCGCTCTAGTTCCTCCATAGGTGTTTCAATGTTTTGTGATTCTTGAATTTCTTCAAGCTCTATTTTCCTCCCACTGTTTCCTTTGGAAATAAAATCCCTTTCCAGAAAGACTCCAGTTCGAGCGACAAACACTTTGCCCTCAGAAGGATTGTAGAAGTAATATCCTCTTGTTTCTTTAGGATACCCCACAAATAAGCATTTGTCAGATTTGGGCTCAAGCTTGGTTGAAATTTGTCGTTTGACGTAAACCTCGCAACCCCAAATCTTCATGTAAGACATATGTGGTTTCTTACCACTCCATATCTCATATGGTGTCTTATCAACCTTTTTGGATGGAACACGGTTAAGTGTGTAAGCTGCTGTTAATAATGCATGTCCCCAAAAGGAGTTTGGAAGATCGACGTGACTCATCATGGATCGGACCATGTCTAACAAGGTTCGATTTCTTCTCTCAGATACACCATTCCATTGTGGTGTTCCAGGAGGAGTAAGTTGGGATAGAATCCCATACTCTTTTAGATGGTCATCAAATTCTAGGCTTAAATATTCACCGCCTCGATCTGATCGAAGAACTTTAATATTCTTACCTAGTTGGTTTTGTACTTCATTCTTGAATTCCTTGAACTTTTCAAAGGACTCAGATTTGTGTTTCATTAAATACACATATCCGTATCTACTGAAGTCATCAGTAAAAGTGATGAAGTACTGAAAACCTCCTCTGGCTGGTATGTTCAGTGGTCCACATACATCAGTATGTATGAGTGCCAAAAGATCATTAGCCCTTTCACCTTTTCCTGTGAATGGGGACTTTGTCATCTTTCCAATTAAACAAGATCTGCATGTCTCATATGATTCATAATCAAAAGAGTCCAAGAGTCCATCTTTATGGAGTTTGGAAATGCGTTTCTCATTTATGTGGCCTAATCGACAGTGCCAAAGGTAAGTTGGATTCAACTCATTAGGTTTCAACCTTTTAGTATTAATGTTATAAATTGGCATTTCAAGATCAAGGACATATAGTCCATTATTCATTTTTGCAGTAGCATAGAATATATCATTCAAATAAATGGAGCAACAATTGTTCCTTATTATGAATGAAAAACCAAACTTGTCCAAACAAGAAACGGAAATAATATTCCTGCTAATTGCAGGTACATAATAACAGTTCTCTAACTGAATTATTAAACCACTAGGTAAAGTTAAAACATAAGTTCCTACAGCTAAAGCAGCAACCTTTGCTCCATTGCCAACTCGTAGGTCAACTTCACCTTTTGCCAAATTTCTACTCCTTTTTAGCCCCTGCACATTAGTACAAATGTGAGAACCGCATCCAGTATCTAATACCCATGATGCAGAAGTAGATAAATTAATTTCAATAACAAAAATACCTGAATTTGAAGTCTCTACTCCATTATTCTTATCTTCCAGGTACTTTGGGCAATTTCTCTTCCAATGTCCGGTCTTACCGCAATGGAAGCAAGTGCCCTCCTTTGCTATTCCTCCACTAGGCTTCAAAACAGGAGGAGTGGGTTTGGGTTTGGCAACTTCCTTGCCTTTCCCTCTACCACCCTGTTTGATGGGCCTCTTGTTCTGTTTCTTTCCATTACTGACCATCAGAATGGATTTCCCTTTTGTCTTCATATTCTGCTCAGCAGTTCTCAACATGCCTAGCAGTTCTGGAAGACTTTTGTCCAAGTCATTCATATTGAAATTCAGGACAAACTGACTGAAGCTCTCTGGCAACGATTGCAAGATCAGATCAATCGCAAGTTCCTTTCCAAGGGGAAACCCTAATCTGTCAAGGTTCTCCACATACCCAATCATCTTGAGTACATGGGGACTTACAGGGGCTCCCTCAGCTAACTTGCTGTTAAAAAGGGACTTTGAAACCTGAAACCTCTCATTTCTTGCTTGCTCTTGATAAAGCGTTTTCAGATGTCCGATCATATCGAACGCAGACATGTTCTCGTGTTGCTTTTGCAACTCAGAGTTCATGGTAGCAAGCATGAGGCAAGCGGTTTCATTGGCATCATCGAAATGCTTCTTATAAGCATCTCTTTCTGCCTTTGGTGCAGAACTAGGAGGTTCCTCCTCAGGAACTGGTGTCTCCAAGACATACAGCTTCTTATCGTGCTTGAGGACAATCCTCAGATTACGGTGCCAATCCAAGAAATTTGTCCCAGACAATTTTTCCTTATCTAGGATGGATCGCAAAATATTGTTCGATGTGTTTGTTGTCATGGTAATCTACAAGAGAAATATGAAAATATAAGTATCATTAAAACAACATATTTAATTAGGCCTTTAATCAAATATGCTCCCACTATTTTATTCAAAACAAATGACCCTCATCATTTGATTCGGAAAATCCCGTTGGAAGACTTTCTAGTGGGTCGAGATCCATGTTTCACTTTGTTTTAAGTCAGCGTTAGGCTGATTACACAAAACTAAGTTATTTAGGTAGGAACTCCTTCCAATTGTATCTCATACAACTCTCGAATATTTTCAATTGGGTGAATAACTCCTTATTCTGATCCATCACATGAATCATTCCCAATTCTTGCTTCTAAACATATATAATCTTATTATAATTTGTTTAGTTAAGTTTGACCCATTGTTTTAGCAATTGGATATTACAATTATCCCATCACACCTTACTAATATAGAACATGCACCTCGCGTAGGCGAAACCTACAATGCTCGATACTAGTCTTGATGAGTGCTAAAAATTGGAAAGCATAAACTTAATATTTAATTTTGAGGGAATTTGTTATTAGTTTGATCTCACCGGCTTCACATGCAAAACGTCTCTCACATGCATCAACATACAATTACATGCATCAACATACATATAAAAAAAGATACAATTATGGCCCCTAACGCAATTGTTCTCTCAAGCCAATGAGAGAACCTAAGCTAACCTAATAACGATCTAAGCTTCTCCAAGCATGATCTCCAAGGTTATCCTCCTTTAATATTGAATACTTCCTTTTTTTTTTCATAACATAATATTACATTACATATAAGAAAACTCGTTTTACATACGAGGGAGTGAGATGAGAAAAGAAGTTACATAAAGAGATTGAGAGAGAGGCACGACACGCAGGCCGTATTCAAAAATCCCAAAACAATAATAAAGGAAAAACTAAGGCCATAACTGATCACCACAAATAAATAATAATAAACACACTTTTATTATTAGTTTAAAATTCCGATAATTAAATAAACTAAATTAAATTTCGACTGATTGATCACACTTTGCAGACTTAGCCGGGGGCATGAAAATTTTTTATGAACACTTCATTGTATTTCACGTCGTTTCCTGCACAACTTTTGTGCATTTACAACCCCAACCGGAAAAGTCTGCGGCAATACAACACTTGTACTGCCATTAATCCTAATGCAACAATTTCATGCCGTCAAACACAACTCGATTGATAACTCAATATGATAGATCAACATGTCATTGCTTCACCATACTAACGTCGGATTCCGAAGCGAATGAAAATGATGATCTTTCAAAAAGAATTACAATCCTTATGTGATTGAATGGATGAAATCAAAACAGTATATCCCATATACCATCTTTGCATCAGAATTTCTTATATCTTATATAAAAGTGATCGATCTAATTGTGTAACCTATGGATGATCAATGTATCGCACAACTTCACCATACTAATGTCGGTTTCTGAAGCATAATCAACATCAATCATCCAAATCGTACACAACAGATGCCAAATTTAATTAATCGTTTATTGTTAAATTCATTCTGTGTTTTAATCGAATCAAATACAGAAAAGACGAAAATTTAACAGCTATCAGATCCATGGTTTCGTAAGTGGCTCTGATACCACTGAAGGAAAATTGCGATCTAAACGCAGCGGAAAACAAAAAATTTCCTTTAGTGATCCTTACGAATGAGCATGGTCAGTGATAGAATCGTTACCTCTTTGTGGCGATTCAGATCTTTGATGCAGCGATCACAAGCGTTGATGAAGTGCAACGCCTCTACTCAGTCCACAAGAACAGCTTCCGGTCACAGTGCTAGCTGCTTACGAACGGAATTATTTGAGTGAGAAAAGAGAATCAAAACGAAATTGCATCAAGTGAAAGCTTCATCACAAGGGTTCCTTTTATAGACTCTCTTGTGGGCTGCGGGCTAAAACCCAATTCACATGATCCATAATAATATATATATATTATTATAATAACTATTATTATAATAAATATATTTATTTTATTATTATTTTATAACCATTATAAAATAACAATAATTATTATTATATTATCCAAATTTCTATTTTTCACTTAAGTGCACCGTACCTTACGGTGTTCCTTTTTGATTTCTCTATCTCTCATCAAACTGTCCTTATGTGTGTGACCCTGTAGGATTTCGTAACGTTGGTAATTATATTAAATTATATATTTAACATAATAAACAGTAAGCGGTATCTAGCAACACATCACTGCTACCCAAGTCACGAAAATGTCATGTGATCTGACAAAACCTTTTTCGTGATAATATATGTTTGTACAATTACCCTTTTGCCCCTATGTCTATATTGAACACAAGGCATACACTGTGTCATCCTTGTCCAGTTCAATATTGGGCCCTTAGACATTTCTCCTGTTATGCAGGATTGGCAAATTCCATCTAGGACACTCATGTCCCTCAGCATGCTTCGTGGAGTGCCCATCAACTGTCTTTATGATCATCCAGTTACGGATAATGTTTGATCAGCAATAAAGCACCCGACTCTACATCTAGGGTCCATAGTGGTTTCAGGTCGAAGGGTGGTAATACACCATTATCACCATGAGAATAACTTATGACACTTTGCATAACATACTATGTAGTATTCTCATAGCGGGTCAATCCGGTATAAATATTACTCCTAATATTTATACTTATGTCAAGACTTGATAACTCTTTATCCATGATCCATGAGATGTGATCATCAGTCTATCTTCATAATAGTCTCAATGCTTTTAATGTTATCCCACTTTGCAATAAAGCTTGACTACGGATATTTTAAGAATAATGTCTTTATGTTTAATGGGATCTCATGATTAAGTCACACTTAACATTTCATTAAACAGACTAACTATTCTAGGGACTTTATTATTCTGAAAGACAAACATAATAAAGAAATACCTTTTATTATTAAACGAATAATCCGATACAAGTACCAAAAAGTATTGGCCTCTAGGGCTTACACCAACAGTCGGGAATCTGTTGGTGCCTCAACCGTGGCTTGAGGATCATCAGGATGATGTGTTTTCTCAAAGAGGTGCGAAAACGGAGCTGAATGCTGAAGCGCGACTCAGATTCAAAGCACTGGAAGACAAAATGAGAGATATTGAGAATCAGAATACTTTGGGCGTTGATATGTCCAAGCTTGGGTTAATTTCTGATTTCAAGGTACCTCCTAAATTCAAGGTGTCTGTCTTTGAGAAGTATAAGGGTACTACTTGCCCTCGTGTCCACCTTCGATCGTACTATAGAAAGATGTCTGCCTATTCCGAAGATGAGAAGTTGCTGATGCACTTCTTCCAAGATAGTCTTTCTGGGCCATCCCTCGAGTGGTATATGGGCTTGGATCCCACTAGCGTGCGTGTTGCACCCTAAAATTTGCTCAACCTTATTCACTGGGTTTATGTTTCAATATCATTAGCATTCGCATATAGAGCCATGTACATAGTCTAATCATCTGCATAGCATAGCATAGCAAGTCATCCAACAGGGGACCAATCATTATTCTCATCTCTATGAGCCTATCAAGAGGTTATTGTTCTAATCCAAGCTCCTTCAAGTCATCAGAAAGAATTTGAAAGCTAAAGAGGTCAATAGATCAAGCTGTGCATCTATCTCCTATCTGAGGGTGTCTAAGGATCACCAAAGAAATTGTGAGCTGTGGGCTGAGCATGAAGAGTATCTAGACATCATGGGAGACTTAGAAAGTCATTTGGAGAAGGAGACAAGTCATTGGTGTGACCACAAGTATTGCAGTTGAAGACAATCAACTAGGGTTTCATCTGGGGTCAACTCTAGGTCAATTGACTGATTGAAAGGCATTAAGGTCTATTGGAGAGATGTGAGGTTCATCATTTGACATGTAGAAGAGGATATGGTAATATGCCAAGAAGAATTCAAGAGTAATCAAGGAGAAGAGGAGTTTCTAAATTAGGGTTTCTGTGTAAAATCCCCTAGTTTAGGTCAAATTTCCAAGCAAGATAAGTAAAAATGCAAGCTTCAAATGGATCCTTGGCCAACATGGAACTTGTAGAGGATCTCAAGACCTTTAATTTTAGTGGTGGAAGACACTAAGGAGATTTATAGAGCTCAAGTTATGGTCCTTGCAAGTTACAGGTCATCTGAGGTATCTGAAATTTTGTCTGTGAAAGTGACTTGACTTCCAAGCTATTTTTACCCCCCAAGGAGATTTCAAATGAATTTCTGGTCAACATAAGAATTGTTCCTCATTGTCTTATATTTCTAGAATGGTATAGTATGCCTTCATATGATTTGTGGAACGCTACTTGTTGTCTTGGCAAGCAAAGGGTATTTTGGTCATCTGAGGATTACAGGTCATTCTTAGCCTATGCCTAAAACTCATACAAGGAAGCTTCAAATGAAAAACTTCACAACATCAAAGTTGCTCAAAATTCCATTTTAAGGCTAGAAAAGAAGTCATGGAAGTTTGGAAATGCATGGAAGGAGACTTGACCAAAGTTGGTGGAAAATGACCTAAAAAAGGCATATAAGTTGAAAAAGTTGAAATAAAAAATTGGTTTGAGAGATCTACAAATCCAATATGGGTCATCCAATATACCAAATTGATTCCAAACATCATTTTAAAGACATTGGTTCATCCACTTTTTTGAGTTAAGGGTTAATTTTTGGACTTGCTTTGTTATTTTGTTACTTGCATAATAAGATACACATGAGAAGTTCAACATAAAGCAAAAATAAAGGCATGGAAGCTCACATACACTCCCAATATCTCATGAAAGGAGATTTTAACACAAGTTTACAAAGGTGCAAGCATGAGATAAGAGATATTCAAAGTATCATGGCATGAGGAAGTTCATGAAATTTCTACAACTTTCTAGAATCCTCCAAGATCATTCTAGAAGCTTCTCAATCAGTTAATCATCATCTATATAAACACAAGAGTGGCTCCAAAATGTGGTTGGTGATTCATTTGGCAAGAATACATAGCTTTCTTCCATCTTTCCAATTTTGCAAATTGTTCCCAATCTCTCACAAAATCCCATCAATTCACAAAGTTCTTGATCCTAATCTACTCTACAATCATCCTAGAACCAAAATTCATCAAGATCTGGCTGAGTTGAGTCCATTATCGTGTGCTGCAATTTTCACCATCAAAAGTGCAAAAGGATTTCAAGCACCATATTCAGGGCGTTGAATCGAAGGTGATTGCATACAGTAGCAAGGACCAAGAGTGTTGATCAAGATCAGAGCATTGGTGGCTGTTGATTCAAGAAGTCTGCATCTGTTTTCAAGAGTTTGCACCAGGTACGTTTTCTTTCGAATTGGATAGCATAGTGATCATGGCATAGGATTGTTAGTATATTAGAGACCTAGGTAGTTAGAGGATGAACCCTGGAAAGTTTGGCATTGATTGGTGAAGATTTTCATGCATGCACAAAAAAGGTTTTGATCCAGAACTTGATGAATAGAGTGTGATATTTAGTGTGGATTAGTTTAGAGTGATCGTGGAAGTATAGAGTTGGTTCTGTTAGCAAGAATTTGAAGTTTGGTGAGGGTGAATTTTGAGTGTCCATGGAGGTTGTATACCATCGGGTTTGGCATTTGATTAAGCTTCAGCAAAAACTAAGGGTGCAGTTGTCTTCTACGTGAACTTTAGGTTAATTTTGGTGTTTATATCATGGCTTATCATGGAGAGACGAGGGAGATATGATGACTGGAATATGGCTGTATCAAGCTCGTGTGCAGGGTTTGTTCTGCAAACCCTAGAGTTGATTGAGGAAGACGATCCAATGGCCGTCCGATCATGCCAATTATTTGACTTTCTCACCTCATCCAATGGCTGGCATTTGAAGTTGAAACGGAGGGAAAAGACCAAGTGGAACGCAGCGTTTCACTTATTAAAACGCGTGGGCTTTGGATCCAAATTAATATCCCCACCCCCTTTCATATAGGCCCAATGGAATATACATGGTTTTGTTACTTTCTGCACCGAGGATTTATTTCTTTTCTTTGGTTTTTTTAATTCATTTTTCTGAGCATGCTGGGCCTTGCCTTAATTGATGTTCGCACCCCTGGTTCATGGCCCACCTGAGATAACAACTGGGCGAGTTTACTTCTGACACCCCTCCCCCTTTTATTTCATATTTTGTTATTTTAATTTCTTTAATATTTTTCTCATCTTTAAAAAATCATAAAAAATAGGAAAATTGAGATTTTTAATTCCTTCTTATTGCTATAGGTCCATTATTCGGTTTAGAAAAATAAGAAAAAATAAAATTGACATTTTATTTTGTTTTAATATTTTTCATGCATTTTTCTCGTAAATAGCATTTTGTTAATATTTTGTTTGGTACATGAATTTGTTGATTTTTGTTCTAATAGTTGCTTTAACATTTTTAATCCATTCTTTTTAGGTTGTTTAGTTTAGACATTCAACTTGTACATACAATTTAGTTCCCATTTTTAGGACTTAATTTTAGGTGTTTAGTTTAGGTGTGAATAACATGAACAAAATTAGGGTTTAAGTGATAACATAGATGAAGTAGTTCATTTCCCTTAGGAGTTAGAGATTGAATTTTGGCCATGGGACTATAGGGATTATGGGTAGTTATTAGATCCCTTAGAAAATATTAGGATTCCCCTACTGCTATTAGTATACTACTGTATTTGTTTGACTGGTGTGGTGTGCCCTCTCTGGGGATTATTGCTTGTTTGTGTGGATATTGGGATTGCTTGGGGATTGGGAGAGCTGAAGACTTATGATGATTAAGCCATTGGATATCCAGATGCTGAAGACCAACTTCCAGAGTTGAAGAGGAGATTCCTACTAGCAGCTGTTGAGGAGACTAGGGTTTAGGAGCTAGGCAGAGCTCTAGAGTAGTAAACTTGATTCTCAAACATGGAAGGCCTTGACTGCCTCCATTCTTCTCTGTGATACAATGTCTCTCTGAGACATTCACCCCCTTCCTTTGGAAGGCTTGGTGCTACTGTCTAAGGGATAGAACTCTTGAGAGAAAATATCTTATGTGTTAGTAGCAGTTGGTTTGCCACCCTTGGTGGTCAACTAATTGCTTAACACCCAATTCACTCTTGTGATTGATCCCTCAGCTTGGAGGCTAGGACTCGAAGAAAAGCCATTGCAGATGGAAGATTGATAATCAAGACCTTGCTGGAAGGATGTGGAGATGGAGATTGATGCTTGCTGAAGCTTGTAGCTGATTGGAGATGACTTGCAGACTGATGTGGTGCATAGCTGTTGTGGCTGTTTACTTTTTTTGCTGTATTTCATTTCTGATGTATTGATTGGTTTTTCTGGACTGTATTGTTTGCTGTTTACCCTGCTGGGTTGAAAGTGAATCCTGTTCACTTTTGCCTATTGTTTTCTAGGTTCGAGGTTGAGTGAGACTCCCTTGCCTCGCTTGTATTGCTGCATCCATGCATTTTACTGCTTTACTGTATATATCAAATATTGTTTCTGTTTCCGTCTATTCCCTTAGGATCTCTGTTTCTCTCTGTGCAAGAGAGGAGCATGATAGACACTAGGTCTTAACCCATGCATGATAACATTAGGTTAGTTTGATTCCCTTCGCAACCGTAGGTTAGAGTTCTGTCTCTTCTTCCTCAAAACAAACAGAAAAATACAATAAAATTTCAAACACAATAAAAGACACTTCTTCCGTAAAAGGATGTGAACTCATCAAGACGTCATTTTTGTCTGCTTGGACTGCTAATCATAAAAACCTTTTTCAGAAGGAATAAAATCAACCAAGACAAGCTTGTGTCGTCCGTGGCCCGAACTACGTTTGCTCTGATCTTTCATGCTGTATGAAAGTACGTAGGCATAGGATGCGATATCCTAGCGAGCAACCTTCCCCTCCTTTCCCGTAGGTAGGCGAACTACGTTGACTCTGATTTCTCGTTCTAGACGGGAATACGTAGGCATAAAGTGCGATACTTTGTCGAGTCATTTTCTTTTCCCTTTTAACCCCTAACCCTTTAGTTTAGATAGAATAACAATCCATACCCGAAAACAAGCGTGGATCCCGTCGAGTACGACGGACGTGAGGGGTGCTAATACCTTCCCCTCGCGTAACCGACTCCCGAATCCAGGTTTTGGTTGCAACGACCATACCTTTCCCGTGTTGTGCGAGGTTTTCTCTGAGCGTTTCCTTTCCCTCCCGTGGGATAAATAACGCACGGTGGCGACTCTTCTGTTCAGCCGCGCCGATTTTCGCAGTAGCGACAGCTGGCGACTCTGCTGGGGATCCAACGTCCCCTGGCTGCTAAGGACTGCGATAGTTCTTATGCATTTGGGATCCAACGACCCTTAAGAGAGTCAATCCTAACGCTTGTTTTCCCGTCGAGGATTTTGTATGGATTTATATTTCTGACCTTTACTTTCAGCATATTATTATTGATTATTATTGCTGTATTTTGGGGTGTGACGGGTGTTCTGATATTGAGTGAGAAGCCGGACCTGGGCTTGAGTGCACCTTAGACTTAGAGTAGAGATTAGTGGGCGCGCACGTGCTTTGCATGTCCTAGTGTCCCGCGAAATCTACGCTCAGACGAGGTTCTTCTGGTTGGCCTCCTGTCCTGCCCTTTGGGTGGCTCGGGTTGCTGGTTAGTTGGATTGTCGACTCTAGGGACCGATCATTTGGAAGTTGGCTAAGTGAGGCCTCTTCAGGATTTGATGATGCCACTCCTTCTGGGAATCGTATCATCAACCCTGAAAGTCTGTGACGCCGACGACCGCATAGGATGCCATACCTTTGTCAATTACTAGGACATCCACCTGTGAGAGGGTTTGGGGTTATGCAGGTAACTAGACCTTCAGATACCGGTTATTTCTTGATCAGATATCCTGGGTATTTATGGAGAGTTATGAGGTCTGTCAGAGACCATTTGGAGATGTGTTATGAGGTCTGTCAGAGACCAGTTGGAGATGTGTTCTGCGGTCTATCAGAGACCAGTTGGAGAGTTCTGAGGTCTGTCGGAGGCCAGTTGGAGATATGATTTGAGGTCTATCAGAGACCAGTCAGAGTTATGTTATGGGTCTATCAGAGACCAGTATTGGAGTTGTGTATGAGGTCTATCTGAAACCAGGGTTTGAGGACTTCTAGAGAGTCTATCTGAGACTTCTTGATATGGTTCAGGCTATTCAGCTACGGCATTTGGTCCCTGTTGCATGTCACTTGCATTGCATTGTTTGCATACTCATCATCATTGCATCCTACTAACGTGTGTCTGTGCTGCAGGTGCATTTGCATATCCCCCGGTTCTAGTGACCAGACTTCTGAGTATTAATCATGGCTGGTTTGAGGATGACAGTTGCGTATAAGCTACCTATCCCCGATATTACTCCACTCCTGGGTCTGATTTCTCTTGCAGATGAGGATGTCCGTAGAAGCTTCAGGCAGAGTTACGGACGGTTGTTGAGTTTAGTTCGCAAGTCCACTGATGATGAATTGAATGGGTTGTACACCTTAATGCAATTCTATGACCCGACTTTGAGGTGTTTCACGTTTGCGGATTTTATCTTGGGGCCTACCATGGAGGAGTATGTAGAGTTTGCTGAGCTGCCAGTTCAGAATGCAGTTCCTTTTATTCACTCAGCTGCTGAGCCCAATTTGGAGGATTTAGCCAAGGCCCTGCATATGAATGCTTCTGAGTTATTGATGACTGCGTGGCGAGGGGTTCCGGGTTTTTCTCTTCAAGTTTCTGGTTGGTAAGGCTCAAGAGTACGCCAAGAATGGGTGTTGGGTGGTCTTTAACGCTATTTCGGCCCTCTGCATTTATGGGATAGTGCTGTTCCCTAACTTCCCAAACTTCGTGGACATGGATGCATTTCATCTATTTGCTGCTGGTAACCCAGTACCAACGCTGACCGGGGACTTTTACCATTCAATGCACTACAGGAATGAAAACAGGAGAGGCAAGAACGTCTCTTGTTGCGTACCTTTGCTGTATATGTGGTTCAAGAGCCATCTTCCCTCGAGGGGACCTTTCGTGGATAATGCAATCACGCCCGACTGGCCAGAGCATATGATGAGGTTAACTTATGAAGACATTGAATGGGTTGATCGAGATCTGCTGGGATCTGAGCTTATCTTCAGTTGTTCTGGGTACCCTAATGTCCCGCTGATAGGAAGAAAAGGGTGTATCAACTACAACCCATCCTTGTTGGTCCGTCAGTTCGGATATGCGCTGAAGTACAGGAATCTCTGTACTTCACCGGAGATGTGAAGGGGGAGTTACTAGCCAAGCTGCAGCATGCCTGGACGCGTATTAACCGAATAGGGAAGCCGTTGTTAGGGAAGAATGACTGTCAGGCTTACGCACCTTACAGAGTTTGGATCCAGGAGAGAGCAAGTCAGTTGCTGATGCCATTTCCAGTAGCGCCAATCCCTGTTCGTATTCCGGTAGCAGAGCCAACTACTGTTTCTAGGGAAGCCTACGAGCAAGTTGTGAAAGAAAAGGAAGCCTTGATGAAGATCAACGAAGGGTTAGAGCAAGAGCTAGCCCAGATACGCAGTGAGAAAAACAAGGCCGTGCATGCTTTCCAACAGCAGATTGAGCTAGTAAACAGACTAGGGGCTGAATTGATCGAGGAGAAGAAGAAGCGTGAACGTCTGGGGCAAGAGTTCAGAAGCTCCCATGACATGCTGGAATCCAAAAAGAAGGCACTTGACATCGCTCACCGAGAAATCTCTTCTTGCAATAAGACTTGGAATGCCACGCTCACCAACAATAAGAAGAGGGAGGATAAGTTGAAGCAGCAAATTTCCGACCTCGAAGAGCAGTTGAAGTCTAGCATCAAGAAGTGTGAAGAAGAAGTGATGACCCAGTATAGTCTCCAGAACGCACTGAACAAGGCCATCAAAGGCAAAGATGAAGCTGTGTCTCAGAAGCGTAAACTAGAGGATCGCTTCGGAGAAGGGGCATGGGAGGAAACTGCTGAAGACGTGCGACGTGTTCTCAAGAGAAGAAACCAACTTGTTGAAGGGCTGCTTACCCGACCAGGTCATCCGGAGACCAAGAAGTTGCTAAAAGAGTACCAGACTTATGGGAGTGCTTGATCACTTCATGTATTACCTTGTATGCTTTATTTGCATAGTGCTGACCATCACCTGGATTGTTGGTTGAGGTCATGCCTTCTTATTGTACTCTCAGTGATATTGTATTCTTGGCTCATTGGTTTCTCTGCAATATATGAGGCTTTCTGTGATTCAACTCCGATCTTTATATTGTTAGCACTGTCACTGCACCGGCACCTTCACACTAGAATCGGGGAATGCCATTCCCTAATGCACAGACACACACATTGCATTGCATTCATATTCATATTGCATTACAGGTAATTATTAAACTGTATCTCATCTCCTGTATCTTCCAGGTCCTCCAAGATTAGAGACCGAAGAATTCCCTGGCATTCAACCAGAAGCAGCAGTAAGAAAGTCATGAGTCAGGATCAGACTGAGATGCAAGAGGTGCACGACAACATAATGCGGCTCATACAGGTAATGGAAGCCATGGCCAAGAGTCAGGAATAGTTGCATGATATGGTGCAGCCTCTGATTGCACGGGCTAATGATAGGGCTGCCGATTTTGCTCAGCAAGAGAGTCAAGGTTTTCTCCCAGGCCGCAGACGCCAACTTGTGGGGATAGACATCAAGCAGGTTCAAGCAGAATTAACGGATGTTCGAGGCCAGCTGGGGCAGTTCACGAAAGATATGCAAGTGTTGCGCTCGAATCAAGAGACGCTAGAAGAAGAGAACTGCCGACTGAAGGCACAGATAGCGTTGATGGCCGAAATATTAAGGAACGTACTCAGAAGAGAAGGAGGGAAAATGTCTGAGGACGCGGCTGGCTTATTTGTTCCTCAGGGGTCTGAAGAACCATTACCCACGCAGGATAGGCTTAAGAGACCCTCTCCACGATTTGAAGCTCAGGATTCTCCTCGTCAGCAGTCGCAATTGATTTTGCAGGATAACCCAAGGAGGGGTGGCAAGAGGATGAGGCCTTCTAACAGAGTATTTGATGAGATCCCTGTGGATTATGATCAGCTGGTGCAACTCTTGTTCCAACTTCAATTGGTTGAGCCCCGCATTTTGGTTCCACTGACAGGGCAGCTGCCACCAGACTATGACCTGAATGCCCATTGTGCCTTCCACTCCGGCGCACCGGGGCATAACATTGCAAACTGCAAAGCTTTTAAGCATAAGATTCAAGACTTGCTGGATGAGAAAATAATTGAGTTTGTACCAGGGGGCATAAGAGTTTCAGGGACTGATATTCCCATTTCTCTGTCAGAGGTTGCAGACGAATCGAGGTATGTCCCAGAGCCACTGGAAGCTAAGTCCCCATGTCCACAACAGTTGCCGATGCCAGGGTTGAATCTAAGGATGATAGCGCTTGAGCCTAAGGAATCGTCCGAGCAAAGCCAGCAGCATACAAGATGCCAGTATCCGGCTCAACAAAGAATTCGGGGAAAGAAGTCAAGGAGGGTGTTTGAAAAGCCTCCCTCAACGTACGCAGATTTGTTACAGACACTACTAAGATTGAACTTGGTGGAGAAAAGAACTCTGGCGCCAATAACAGGCACTCTGCCGGATGGCTATGATGCAAGCAGGCACTGTGAATTCCACTCCGGGGCTCCCGGGCATGATATTGAGGGCTGCCACGCGTTCAGGCATAACGTCCAAGATTTAATCGACAGCAGGGTTATTAACTTCTCTGATAGGGTCCCCAGGGTGGTGCAAGGCCATAGACAAGCAAAAGCCGGGGTGATGAAAAAGTTTCCCAGATTTGATCGGGCCGTTGAAAGAAGATCGAGACAGCAGTAGACTACCCCTGATGATAGTTTCTGAGGATGGTTGACTCGCCAATAAGTCAAAGTGCAGGAAGTCCAGTTCTGAGACACCGACATTTTTCATGTTATCTTGTTCATGTCCTCGCATTTGTAGTTTCTTTTCTGTGTAATTGCAAATTTTCGCTTCTAAAACTTGTTGTTTTTTCAATTGATATTGATAAACGAAATGAATATGCATGTTTTGAATTAATCCAGTCGTGTTCACTCTCTGTGTTTCTTTAATGCTTAATGCTTGTTTTAGCAGGAATCCGGGGAGGATGACGAAAACAGATGACGAATAATATGCCGATTGTATGCTTTTGGATAAAAAACTTGTTGATGAAATACAGGCATTGTTTCAATCCATAAACACCGGAGATATAAGGAAGATAATCCATTGATAACCCCTTTTGAGCCCAGTAGTAGGAGTTTTTTTTGAAAATGAAAAACCCTAAATCTTAACCCGGGGCATGGTAGGCGTCAGTTAATTTGACCAAGCGTTCAAATCGCGAAAGGAGTGTCCGTTTGAGGATAAATCACACCCATATGGGTCATGCCTAAAAAACCACAATGGTTAAACCTTGCCGACAAAGAGTGAAACAGTCACATTATGCCACAAAAAGTCAGACAAACCACTATCACACGACTTGTTCAAAGAAAAAAAACGAAAAGCGAAAAGAATCAAAAAGCCCGCTAAGTCAAAACTTGAAAACAAATGACTTAAGCAAAAATAGGGGCATCCCGTTGGACTGGAAAATCAGAAGAATATCAAAGGATACTCAGTCCAGGCAAAAGTTAGGGAATGAGAGAAAAAAAAACGAAAGACGAAAAGGATTGTCAAAGAAAAGAAAAATCCTCAAAAAGGACAAAGTCGTGTGACTCGAGGCACCCAAAGACGAAAAGCAAATGACTGTCACTCAAAAACAAAAAAATGTGTGGTATCCTGAACCATCGCTCCTATCATTCCACCTCTAACAGGTGAACGCTGAAGTCAGATTAGCTGAACATAGGATTGGAGAACATCACGAAGAATGGGTGGGTCAAAATAAATTTTGAGCCTATATCTTTCCTTGTTAACCGTGAACCTGACCACGTTACAACCCGAAAAAAGTCCTAATTGAAACAGGTTTTGGTCAAGAGCATACGTCGGTAAAGACCGCGTCGATTCTGACTCCTAAAAGGGTTTCTCTTACCAGCTTTCATATTGACATTTTGATAATTGATTCATTACATGTCGCAAAATTTTTCCAGTGAACAGACTTGGATTTTGAAACTGTCATATGCATTGCGTTTAATATATCTTTTATGAAGAACAACTTGTGTTACTCGCGAGTAAGCGCATGCCGACAGGAAAGATTCCTACAGTGAAAGGTCTGATCGGGATAAAATGCAGAATGCTTAAATGTTTCGTGAATTAGGGCAAGCTATACTGATTAATTCAGGTAGGGTCGGTCATCCTAAAATCAGTAAATCTGGGGCAGTCAGGTCAAGAGTTGGCAAATCTCTCATAGCTATGGACCTTGCTCCACGAATCAGTCAATCAGGGGCAAAGGCATTACCAGACTAAGGTCACCCTAAGAGCACGAGAGCTACCTTTGACAGAGCACCTCTTCGAGGGTCGAAATTGTAGAAGCAGTTCATGTCTGGCCGTCAGGACACAAAGACTACGGGGTCCATTCCAAAATTGTTGCAGGTTACATAGCCGTACGAGGAAGACGATCAAAAGATTGCAATAACGAAAGACTCGACCCCCACGCAGGTTATGCATGTGCTTCCTGAAGAAGGATCGAATTCCCCAGCTAGTCGTAGCTTATCCAAAGCACATGTTCCAGCAAAGTTATTCATCCTCAACAGAGTTTGGCGGATTCCTTATTTCAAGCAGAGTGGTTCAGCCGCAGCGGATTAATATTTGTGAGCTGAATTCAGACAGTTAACCTCTCCCCGCAGGGTCATTTAATCTCTCCCTAGCGGAGTCAGTTGATTTTCCCCAAGAGAATCGTCCCATCCCCAGGGGAGTGCTCTTTTCAGTAAGTGTTTTGTTTCCTCTCAGCGGAATTCGAAGATTAAGATTCTCCCCAGCAGAGTTGGTTGGGAGTTCTGGCATTTATTTTGTCGGAACACCATATGATACCTGTTCACTCTCCAACAGAAGCCTAATCATACTGTGCACGTCTGCTATTCCCCAGCAGAGTTATATTCCCCCAGCAGGGTGTTTCTTCAACGAGGTGTTTGGGTTAAGTTCCCAATTTCCCAGCAGGGTTGACTTCACTCGTCCAGCATTTATTTTGCTGGAGTAATTCTGTAGCACCTGGCTATCCCCAGCGGGGTTGGCGTTGTCTTCAGCATTTATTTTGCTGAAGCAGTTCCTGTATTCTAGCAGTTCAAGGGGAGAGAGCTCTTGCCCAAATGAACTACCGAACATTCAAGATCGCGGCATGAGACATTCAATGATGATGTCAGTTTCGGCAGTATTCCCCACAGAGTTACCAGGATAAGTCTCTCTTTATTCCCAAGTAGAGTTATTTGTCATCAGGGGTTTCGTGGAGCAGGATTTCAGAAGTTGCCTCCGGTTATCAGAACAGGTATCCGGTGATTTGGTTTCCAGATATCCCCAGTAGAGTCCGCCTTAAAGTCGCTGTCACGTCAGTGCTAAAGAAGGTTATGGGTTGGGATCAATGGAGAACTAAGTCCTGACGTGGACAATTTATTCCTATATTGACGGGATTTCTTCAGAAGTGGGCGTCCTAACGTGGACAGATTTATTTCCCCAGGTTGATGAGATGTGTTAGTCCTAACATGGACAGATTCGGGTTCTCGGAATTGGTGGAATGTGAAGTCATGACGTTGACAAAACTGATTACTCTTTGTGTTGGTGTCCTGACGTGGACCATTTACTCTCAGCAGTTATCTTTCTTCGTGTTGGTGAAGCGTGGGTCCTGACGTGGACAGATCAGACGAAGATGTGAGTCCTGACGCAGACAAGCTTTATTTTCTCAGCAGAGGAGATGTGAGTCCTGACGTGGACAAGTTTTATTTCCCCAGCGGGTCGAAGATGCCTGAGTCCTGACGTGGACAAATCAAGACGAAACATGGGTCCTGATGTGGACGAGTTTATTCCTTACGTGGAAAGAGAGTTTTAGTTCCTTACGTGGAAAAAAGATGCATTCCTTACGTGGAAAGGTGGGTCCTAACATGGACGATGTTCTCCTTACGTGGAAAAGAAGTTGATTCCTTACGTGGAAAGAGAAGTTGTCTCCTTACGTGGAAAAGTTTAGTCCTGACGTGGACAGATCAAAGTTTGATTCCTGACGTGGAAAGATTGAGTCCTTACGTGGACATATCAAGTGGGAGTCCTTACGTGGACGAATCAAAATATGATTCCTTACGTGGAAAGATTGATTCCTTACGTGGAAAGTTTAGTCCTGACGTGGACAGATTCAGATCAAGTTGGTTTCCTAACGTGGAAAGAAGAATGATTCCTTACGTGGAAAGATGGTGATTCCTTACGTGGAAAGCGGGTATTCCTTACGTGGAAAGATTGAGTCCTTACGCGGACATATCAAGATGGATTCCTTACGGGGAAACAAGTGTATTCCTAACGTGGAAAGTTTAGTCCTGACGCGGACAGACCCAGACGAAGTCTTATTCCTTACGTGGAAGAGAAAAATGTTATTCCTAACGTGGAAATGTTATTCCTAACGTGGAAAGAAGTTTATTCCTTACATGGAAAGATTGGGGTCCTTACGTGGACAGATTCAAATCAAGATAGTATTCCTTACGTGGAAAGATTGATTCCTTACGTGGAAAGATAGTATTCCTTACGTGGAAAGATTGATTCCTTACGTGGAAAGATAGTATTCCTTACGTGGAAAGATTGATTCCTTACGTGGAAAGATAGTATTCCTTACGTGGAAAGAAAATTGATTCCTTACGTGGAAAGATATGATTCCTTACGTGGAAAAAAGATGTATTCCTTACGTGGAAGGGTGAGTCCTAACGTGGACGATGTTATTCCTAACGTGGAAAGGTTATTCCTTACGTAGAAAGGTGAGTCCTAACATGGACGGTGTTATTCCTAACGTGGAAAGGTTATTCCTTACGTGGAAAGGTGAGTCCTAACGTGGACGGTGTTATTCCTAACGTGGAACGGTTATTCCTTACGTGGAAGGGTGAGTCCTAACGTGGACGGTGTTATTCCTAACATGGAATGGTTATTCCTTACGTGGAAAGGTGAGTCCTAACGTGGACGGTGTTATTCCTAACGTGGAACGGTTATTCCTTACGTGGAAAGACGAGTCATCCCCAGCACGGTCGCTAATGGATCAGTTGGTTGCCGTAACAGTCAAATCCAGGCAGTGGATGTCATTCCCCAAGCAGTGGTGTAGTTCATTTCTGCGGTTGGCAAATTTCTGGATTCTTAGTATTCAACCGTCTCGTACCGCGAATGTCTGAAGGCTCCGGGCTATTCACCCAATTGGGTCCAAGTCGCTTGAATAGGGGCAGCTGTTGCACCCTAAAATTTGCTCAACCTTATTCACTGGGTTTATGTTTCAATATCATTAGCATTTGCATATAGAGCCATGTACATAGTCTAATCATCTGCATAGCGTAGCATAGCAAGTCATCCAACAGGGGACCAATCATTATTCTCATCTCTATGAGCCTATCAAGAGGTTATTGTTCTAATCCAAGCTCCTTCAAGTCATCAGAAAGAATTTGAAAGCTAAAGAGGTCAATAGATCAAGCAGTGCATCTATCTCCTATCTGAGGGTGTCTAAGGATCACCAAAGAAATTGTGAGTTGTGGGCTGAGCATGGAGAGTATCTAGACATCATGGGAGACTTAGAAAGTCATTTGGAGAAGGAGACAAGTCATTGGTGTGACCACAAGTATTGCAGTTGAAGACAGTCAACTAGGGTTTCATCTGGGGTCAACTCTAGGTCAACTCTAGGTCAATTGACTGATTGAAAGGCATTAAGGTCTATTGGAGAGATGTGGGGTTCATCATTTGACATGTAGAAGAGGATATGGTAATATGCCAAGAAGAATTCAAGAGTAATCAAGGAGAAGAGGAGTTTCTAAATTAGGGTTTCCGTGTAAAATCCCCTAGTTTAGGTCAAATTTCCAAGCAAGATAAGTTAAAATGCAAGCTTCAAATGGATCCTTGGCCAACATGGAACTTGTATAGGATCTCAAGACCTTTAATTTGAGTGGTGGAAGACACTAAGGAGATTTATAGAGCTCAAGTTATGGTCCTTGCAAGTTACAGGTCATCTGAGGTATCTGAAATTTTGTCTGTGAAAGTGACTTGACTTCCAAGCTATTTTTACCCCCCAAGGAGATTTCAAATGAATTTCTGGTCAACATAAGAATTGTTCCTCATTGTCTTAGATTTCTATAATGGTATAGTATGCCTTCATATGATTTGTGGAACTCTACTTGTGGTCTTGGCAAGCAAAGGGTATTTTGGTCATCTGAGGATTACTGGTCATTCTTAGCCTATGCCTAAAACTCATACAAGGAAGCTTCAAATGAAAAACTTCACAACATCAAAGTTGCTCAAAATTCCATTTTAAGGCTAGAAAAGAATTCATGGAAGTTTGGAAATGCATGGAAGGAGACTTGACCAAAGTTGGTGGAAAATGACCTAAAAAAGGCATATAAGTTGAAAAAGTTGAAATAAAAAATTGGTTTGAGAGATCTACAAATCCAATATGGGTCATCCAATATACCAAATAGATTCCAAACATCATTTTAAATACATTGGTTCAGCCACTTTTTTGAGTTAAGGGTTAATTTTTGGACTTGCTTTGTTATTTTGTTACTTGCATAATAAGATACACATGAGAAGTTCAACATAAAGCAAAAATAAAGGCATGAAAGCTCACATACACTCCCAATATCTCATGAAAGGAGATTTTAACACAAGTTTACAAAGGTGCAAGCATGAGATAAGAGATATTCAAAGTATCATGGCATGAGGAAGTTCATGAAATTTCTACAACTTTCTAGAATCCTCCAAGATCATTCTAGAAGCTTCTCAATCAGTTAATCATCATCTATATAGACACAAGAGTGGCTCCAAAATGTGGTTGGTGATTCATTTGGCAAGAATACATAGCTTTCTTCCATCTTTCCAATTTTGCAAATTGTTCTCAATCTCTCACAAAATCCCATCAATTCACAAAGTTCTTGATCCTAATCTACTCTACAATCATCCTAGAACCAAAATTCATCAAGATCTGGATGAGTTGAGTCCATTATCGTGTGCTGCAATTTTCACCATCAAAAGTGCAAAAGGATTTCAAGCACCATATTCAGGGCGTTGAATCGAAGGTGATTGCATACAGTAGCAAGGACCAAGAGTGTTGATCAAGATCAGAGCATTGGTGGCTGTTGATTCAAGAAGTCTGCATCTGTTTTCAAGAGTTTGCACCAGGTACGTTTTCTTTCGAATTGGATAGCATAGTGATCATGGCATAGGATTGTTAGTATATTAGAGACCTAGGTAGTTAGAGGATGAACCCTGGAAAGTTTGGCATTGATTGGTGAAGATTTTCATGCATGCACAAAAAAGGTTTTGATCCGGAACTTGATGAATAGAGTGTGATATTTAGTGTGGATTAGTTTAGAGTGATCGTGGAAGTATAGAGTTGGTTCTGTTAGCAAGAATTTGAGGTTTGGTGAGGGTGAATTTTGAGTGTCCATGGAGGTTGTATACCATCGGGTTTGGCATTTGATTAAGCTTCAGCAAAAACTAAGGGTGCAGTTGTCTTCTACGTGAACTTTAGGTTAATTTTGGTGTTTATATCATGGCTTATCATGGAGAGACGAGGGAGATATGATGACTGGAATATGGCTGTATCAAGCTCGTGTGCAGGGTTTGTTCTGCAAACCCTAGAGTTGATTGAGGAAGACGATCCAATGGCCGTCCGATCATGCCAATTATTTGACTTTCTCACCTCATCCAATGGCTGGCATTTGAAGTTGAAACGGAGGGAAAAGACCAAGTGGAACGCAGCGTTTCACTTATTAAAACGCGTGGGCTTTGGATCCAAATTAATATCCCCACCCCCTTTCATATAGGCCCAATGGAATATACATGGTTTTGTTACTTTCTGCACCGAGGATTTATTTCTTTTCTTTGGTTTTTTTAATTCATTTTTCTGAGCATGCTGGGCCTTGCCTTAATTGATGTTCGCACCCCTGGTTCATGGCCCACCTGAGATAACAACTGGGCGAGTTTACTTCTGACACCCCTCCCCCTTTTATTTCATATTTTGTTATTTTAATTTCTTTAATATTTTTCTCATCTTTAAAAAATCATAAAAAATAGGAAAATTGAGATTTTTAATTCCTTCTTTTTGCTATAGGTCCATTATTCGGTCTAGAAAAATAAGAAAAAATAAAATTGACATTTTATTTTGTTTTAATATTTTTCATGCATTTTTCTCGTAAATAGCATTTTGTTAATATTTTGTTTGATACATGAATTTGTTGATTTTTGTTCTAATAGTTGCTTTAACATTTTTAATCCATTCTTTTTAGGTTGTTTAGTTTAGACATTCAACTTGTACATACAATTTAGTTCCCATTTTTAGGACTTAATTTTAGGTGTTTAGTTTAGGTGTGAATAACATGAACAAAATTAGGGTTTAAGTGATAACATAGATGAAGTAGTTCATTTCCCTTAGGAGTTAGAGATTGAATTTTGGCCATGGGACTATAGGGATTATGGGTAGTTATTAGATCCCTTAGAAAATATTAGGATTCCCCTACTGCTATTAGTATACTACTGTATTTGTTTGACTGGTGTGGTGTGCCCTCTCTGGGGATTATTGCTTGTTTGTGTGGATATTGGGATTGCTTGGGGATTGGGAGAGCTGAAGACTTGTGATGATGAAGCCATTGGAGATCCAGATGCTGAAGACCAACTTCCAGAGTTGAATAGGAGATTCCTACTAGCAGCTGTTGAGGAGACTAGGGTTTAGGAGCTAGGCAGAGCTCTAGAGTAGTAAACTTGATTCTCAAACATGGAAGGCCTTGACTGCCTCCATTCTTCTCTGTGATACAGAGTCTCTCTGAGACATTCACCCCCTTCCTTTGGAAGGCTTGGTGCTACTGTCTAAGGGATAAAACTCTTGAGAGAAAATCTCTTATGTGTTAGTAGCAGTTGGTTTGCCACCCTTGGTGGTCAACTAATTGCTTAACACCCAATTCACTCTTGTGATTGATCCCTCAGCTTGGAGGCTAGGACTCGAAGAAAAGCCATTGTAGATGGAAGATTGATAATCAAGACCTTGCTGGAAAGCTGTGGAGATGGAGATTGATGCTTGCTGAAGCTTGTAGCTGATTGGAGATGACTTGCAGACTGATGTGGTGCATAGCTGCTGTGGCTGTTTACTTTTTTTGCTGTATTTCATTTCTGATGTATTGATTGGTTTTTCTGGACTGTATTGTTTGCTGTTTACCCTGCTGGGTTGAAAGTGAATCCTGTTCACTTTTGCCTATTGTTTTCTAGGTTCGAGGTTGAGTGAGACTCCCTTGCCTCGCTTGTATTGCTGCATCCATGCATTTTACTGCTTTACTGTATATATTTGATATTGTTTCTGTTTCCGTCTATTCCCTTAGGATCTCTGTTTCTCTCTGTGCAAGAGAGGAGCATGATAGACACTAGGTCTTAACCCATGCATGATAACATTAGGTTAGTTTGATTCCCTTCGCAACCGTAGGTTAGATTTCTGTCTCTTCTTCCTCAAAACAAACAGAAAAATACAATAAAATTTCAAACAAAATAAAAGACACTTCTTCCGTAAAAGGATGTGAACTCATCAAGACGTCATTTTTGTCCGCTTGGACTACTAATCAGAAAAACCTTTTTCAGAAGGAATAAAATCAACCAAGACAAGCTTGTGTCGTCCGTGGCCCGAACTATGTTTGCTCTGATCTTTCATGCTGTATGAAAGTACGTAGGCATAGGATGCGATATCCTAGCGAGCAACCTTCCCCTCCTTTCCCGTAGGTAGGCGAACTACGTTGACTCTGATTTCTCGTTCCAGACGGGAATACGTAGGAATAAAGTGCGATACTTTGCCGAGTCATTTTCTTTTCCCTTTTAACCCCTAACCCTTTAGTTTAGATAGAATAACAATCCATAGCCGAAAACAAGCGTGGATCCCGTCGAGTACGACGGACGTGAGGGGTGCTAATACCTTCCCCTCGCGTAACCGACTCCCGAATCCAGGTTTTGGTTGCGACGACCATACCTTTCCCGTGTTGTGCGAGGTTTTCTCTGAGCGTTTCCTTTCCCTCCCGTGGGATAAATAACGCACGGTGGCGACTCTTCTGTTCAGCCGGCGCCGATTTTCGCAGTAGCGACAGTGCGCACCTAGAAAGATCTCGCTGAAGCGTTTGTCCTCCACTATCAGTACAATAGCGACTTGGCCCCTAACCGAGTCCAGCTTCAGAACCTTTTGCAGAGAAATAATGAAGGATTTAAGGAGTACGCCCAGCGGTGGCGTGAGTTGGCTGCTCGGGTTCAACCGCCGATGGTTGAGCGTGAGCTCGTGCAGATGTTTGTTGCTACCCTCCCGGGAATCTACTATGAAAAGTTAGTCAGCGGTATGTCGGGGACGTTCTCAGCTCTCATCACCATGGGCGAGCACGTCGAGAATGGTATCAAGATCGGGAAAATCCAAGGTGAATCATCCTCAGCTGGAGGAGGTGGGAAGAAGCCTTATGCTGGTAAACATCGAGAAGGAGATGCGAGCGCTGTGACCAACGCTCGAAGGAAGAGCAAGGGCCCTCAGCAGCAGATAGCCAGTATAAATATCCCAGCAGCTCCGCAACCGCAGCAGCAGCAGCAGCAACAGAACCAACAGGGATATAGAAAGTACCAGAATAGGGCACCTTTGACAAACCGTCACTTCGAGGCACCGCCTATGTCGTATGCGCAACTCTTGCAGACTTTGCTTCAGCTTCAGTTGGTTCAGAAGAGGACGATGGCTCCCTTGACAGGGGCACCTCCACCGGGGTATGACGCAAATGCCACTTGCGACTTCCATACAGGTGCAGGACCTGGTAGATGCCAAGATTATTAATTTCTCCGATAATGTGCCCAATGTCACGAAAAACCCTATGCCGAATCATAGGGGAGACGGAGTGAACGCCATTATCGAAGAAGAGAGCGCAGATCTGTTGACTGATGTCAAAGACTTAAAGACGCCGCTTAGTTTCGTCAAAGCTAAGTTGTTGAAGAAAGGGTTCTTTCCAGGATGCGGAGAGTTATGCATGGACTGTGCTACACATTCTGATGGGTGTGAGCAGCTGGTAGAAGGTATCCAAAGTCTGATGACTGAGGGTATTTTGCAGTTCAGCCGGAGGGCTGAAAGTGTATCAGGAGAGGTAGTGTTGCAGCAGGCCGGTGAAGTCGCCACCATCACCATTCCTCGCCAGCCAATTACTATTTCTGCGCCCCGACCGCCTACAATCACTATTACCAAAGCTGAGCCGATCCCATTCGAGAGCACTAACACCGTTCCGTGGCATTATGGCGCCGAGGTCTATTGCAACGGTCAGAGGTTAGAGCTGGAGCCGTATGGGTCGACTGTGGAGAGTCTCGCAGGAATCAGTGGTATTACCCGAAGCGAAAGAGTATTTGCACCAACAGAGGTCGTGGCAGAGAAAGCGGTCAGAGCTGAGGCGGTTGATAAGGGTAAAAGCAAAGTCGTCGAAGAGGCCCCGTGTGGGGTAGTGAAAGATTTTCTTGTCAAAGATGCCGAGGAGTTTATGCGGTTAATCAAAAAGAGCGACTACAAGATTGTAGACCATCTCCATCAGACGCCGTCGAAGATTTCTATTCTCAACTTGTTGCTGTGTTCTGAAGCGCACCGCGACGCGTTACTGAAGGTATTGAACGCTGCCTACGTACCGCAAGAGATATCCGTGAATCAGCTAGAAGAGGTGGTAGCCCATGTTAATGCTGGCAATGGGCTAGGTTTCACAGATTTAGAGCTGACTCCTAAAGGGAGAGATCACAACAGCGCCTTGCACATCTCGATAGAGTGCAGAGGTACCATCATGTCGCATGTCCTGGTGGACATGGGTTCGTCGCTGAATGTTCTTCCGAAGAAGGCATTAATGAAGTTGGACACTCGTGGATTGCTTTGCACACCCAGTGATCTGGTGGTGAAAGCATTTGACGAAACTAAGCGCCACGTTTTCGGGGAGTTGACCCTGCCGATTCAAGTTGGTCCGGAAACGTTTGACACGGTCTCTTATATCATGGACATCATGCCCGCCTACAGTTGCCTCTTAGGTCGGCCATGGATCCATGCTGCTGGTGCCGTGACGTCCACGTTGCACCAAAAGCTCAAATATGTTGTCGGGGGAAGCATAGTGACCGTCTGTGGTGAGGAGGACATAATGGTGAGCCATTTGTCATCCTTTAAGTATGTTGAAATGGATGGAGAAATCCATGAAACTCTCTGCCAAGCATTTGAAGCCGTCAAGGTGAAAGAGGTAGCTCCTATCGTCACAGAGAGGCCAGAGATGAATCTCTCCTCATTCAGAGAAGCTCGGGCCGTCGTCGAAGCCGGTTCTACCCCAGGCTGGGGGCATATTTTGGAGATACCGATCAAGCAGGATAAGTTTGGATTGGGGTACTCTCCTGAAGCTGAAGCTTCTTCTTCTTCGTCTAGCAGCGCGTCACGGGGTAAGGGGCCGATCCTATTTACCAGCGGCGGAGTGATCTTCAAAAGCATCAACGCGGCGTCTGAAGACAGCGGGGATAGCGATTGTGATCTCGAAGCTTGGATTCAGCCAAGCAAGCCGGGCAAGCGCCTCAACAATTGGACCATCAAGGATATCATCCAGCTGACAAGTGAAGAGTAATGATTTACTTTTTACAATCATTGTACAACCCTATGTCCTACCCGGGGCATAGCGGTTTTATTGTCAGGGCCTTGTTGGATTATGTATATGCATTTTGTTAATAAATCAAAGGCGTTTCTTCGTATTCAAATATTGTGTTCTCTATTATTCCTGTTTTATATTTGTTTTGAAAAACAGTAAAATGGCAACGGGGTTTGTGCTAACCTACATATTCTTGTTTTAAACTTAACCCTTGTTATTGCAGGATCCACATAACAGACGACATCGACTCTGGACCTTCTACGGCTCACTACGACCTTGATTGCCCGATCTATCAAGCCGAGGAAGAGATTGATGAAGACGAAGACCTTCCGGAAGAGTTGGCCCGCTTGTTGAAACAAGAGGAAAAGGTTATTCTGCCTCACGAAGAGGATATTGAGATCGTAAATCTGGGTTCTGAAGAGCTCGTCAGAAACGTCAGAGTAGGGGCTGCGCTGCAGAGTGATGTCAAGCAGAGATTGGTCGAGATGCTTCAAGAGTATAGTGACGTCTTTGCTTGGTCATACGAAGATATGCCCGGACATGACACGGACATCGTGGTCCACCGCTTGCCGCTAAGAGAAGACTGCCCTCCCGTCAAGCAGAAGCTTAGGAGGACGAGACCAGACATGGCTGTAAAAATCAAAGAAGAAGTCCAGAAGCAGTTGGACGCAGGATTTTTAGCCGTCACCACTTACCCTCCGTGGGTCGCCAACATAGTGCCTGTACCGAAGAAGGACGGTAAGGTACGCATGTGCGTCGATTATCGGGATTTGAATAGGGCGAGCCCTAAAGATGATTTCCCGTTGCCTCATGTCGATGTGTTGGTCGACAACACAGCCCAGTTCTCCGTGTTTTCATTCATGGATGGCTTCTCCAGTTACAATCAGATCAAGATGGCACCGGAGGACATGGAGAAAACGACGTTTATCACCCCCTGGGGAACATTTTGCTATAAGGTAATGCCCTTCGGTCTGAAGAACACAGGGGCCACTTACTAGCGAGCAATGGTAACTTTGTTTCATGATATGATTCATCATGAGATCGAGGTCTATGTTGATGACATGATTGCACAGTCCCAAACGGAGGAAGAGCATCTGGTCAACTTATTGAGGCTTTTTGAGAGGCTTAGGAAGTTCAGGTTGAGGCTGAATCCTAACAAGTGCACTTTCGGAGTGCGGTCCGGAAAGTTATTGGGGTTTATCGTTAGTGAACGAGGTATCGAAGTTGATCCTGCGAAAATAAAAGCCATTCAAGAAATGCCAGCGCCGAAAACAGAAAAAGAAGTTCGTGGTTTCTTGGGCAGAATAAACTACATTGCAAGGTTTATCTCTCAGCTCACGGCCACTTGTGAACCGATGTTCAAGCTTTTAAAGAAAGATCAGGCGATAACTTGGAATGAAGATTGCCAGAAGGCATTCGACAAGATAAAGCAGTATCTTCAAGAACCTCCAATCTTGATACCCCTAGTGGCTGGACGACCATTAATCATGTACCTGACGGTTCTGGAGAATAGTATGGGGTGTGTTCTCGGTCAGCACGACGAGACAGCAGAAAAGAGCATGCCATTTACTACTTGAGTAAAAAGTTCACTGAGTGTGAATCTCGATACTCGATGCTGGAGAAGACGTGTTGTGCACTAGCTTGGGCTGCCAAACGTCTACGACAGTACATGCTCAATCACACCACTATGCTGATTTCGAAGATGGATCCGATCAAGTACGTCTTCGAGAAGCAGGCTCTTTCGGGCAGGATTGCCAGATGGCAAATGGTATTAACGGAATATGATATTCAGTACGTGTCCCAGAAGGCCATCAAGGGAAGCGTATTGTCTAATTACCTTGCTGAACAGCCGATCGAGGACTACCAGCCGATGAAGTTCGAATTCCCTGACGAGGATATTATGTTTCTCAAAGCGAAGGATTGCGATGAGTCGTTGCCCGGCAAGGGGCCAGATAGGAAATCCCAGTGGAAGTTGATATTCGACGGAGCGGTTAATTCCTATGGAAGTGGCATCGGGGCTATCATCACGACTCCCTACGGATCCCACATCCCGTTTACTGCGAGACTGACGTTTCCAGTCACCAACAATGAGGCGGAGTACGAAGCATGCATCATGGGTCTAGAGGAGGCAATTGATTTGAGAATCAAGAATCTAGACGTATATGGTGACTCAGCGCTCGTGATCAACCAAATTAAAGGGGAGTGGGAAACTCGTCAAGCGAATTTGGTGCCGTACATGAATTACGCCAGGAGGCTGCTTCTGTTCTTCGATCGAGTGGAACTCCATCATGTACCCAGGGCTGAAAATCAGATGGCTGATGCCTTAGCCACGTTGGCTTCAATGTATAAAGTCAATTTTTGGAATGAGGCTCCAAGAATTGTCCTTTCGCGTCTTGATAGACCGGCATTTGTCTTTGCAATCGAGGATACCGCCGACGACAAGCCATGGTTCCACGACATCCAGACTTTCCTTATGACTAAGGAGTATCCTGCGGGTGCGTCAACCCAGGATAAGAAGACTCTGCGGAGGCTGTCTGGAATCTTTTACCTCAACCCCGATGGAGTATTGTATAAGAGAAACCATGATCTCGTGCTACTCAGATGTGTAGATGAGAAAGAGGCGAGTATGCTCATGGAAGAAGTCCATGAAGGCACATTTGGTACGCACGCCGGCGGGCATGCCATGACGAGAAAGATCCTGAGAGAAGGATACTACTGGCTGACTATGGAGTCGGATTGCTTCAGATTCGCGAAGAGATGTCATAAATGCCAGATTTATGCTGATAAAGTTCATGTGCCGTCGTGCCCGTTGAATGTCATGTCCTCCCCGTGGCCGTTCTCCATGTGGGGCATAGACATGATAGGCAAGATCGAGCCCACTGCATCCAATGGTCATCGTTTCATTCTGGTAGCTATCGACTACTTCACCAAGTGGGTGGAGGCAGCCTCGTACGCTAATGTGACCAAGCAGGTAGTGGCTAAATTCATAAAGAGGGACATCATCTGTCGTTACGGAATTCCCGAGCGGATCATTACTGATAATGGTTCGAATTTGAATAACAAGATGATGAAGGAGCTGTGCCAGAGCTTCAAGATTGAACACCATAACTCATCTCCTTACCGGCCGAAGATGAATGGCGTCGTCAAAGCCGCCAACAAGAACATAAAGAAGATTGTTCAAAAGATGGTTGTGACCTACAAAGATTGGCACGAGATGCTGCCGTTTGCATTGCACGGTTATCGTACGACGGTGCGTACGTCGACCTGGGCAACTCCTTTCTCCTTGGTGTACGGTATGGAAGCTGTCCTACCGTTAGAAGTGGAGATCCCTTCTTTGCAAGTTTTGGTTGATGTGAAACTCGACGAGGCAGAATGGATTACGAATCTCTTGAACCAACTCAGCCTGATGGACGAGAAGAGGTTAGCATCGATTGCATTTGGTCGTCTGTACCAAAGCCGAATGAAGAAAGCTTATGATAAGAAGGCGCGTCCCAGAAGCTTTCAGACGGGTGATCTCGTCCTGAAGAAGATTCTTCCTCCACACTCCGATCACTGGGGCAAGTGGACTCCGAATTACGAAGGTCCGTATGTCGTCAGCAAGGTCTTCTCGGGAGGAGCTTTGTTGTTATCCACGATGGATGGTGAAGATTTTGCATCCCCGGTGAACGCGGACGCAGTTAAAAAATACTTTGCTTGAAAGTGACCCGCTGGACAAAAAAGAAAGAGTCCAGGCAAAAAAGGGGCATCCCGGTGAACCAAAAACAAAATAAAAGGCTCGGGAAAAAATTAGGGATATATTGAAAAAATGTACACCCGCGAAGTCGAAAACCTACACTGGGCGGCTTCGGCAAAAAAGGGTATCCCGGTGAACTGAAAACCCGCAAAGGGCGGTTCACGCAAAAGTTAGGGATTTGAATAAGCAAATGACTGCGTTCCGCGTGTGGACTTTCATTGTTTAGTGGTTTGGAGGACCTGAGGGCCGTTTATCCGAATCAATCTCTTCCGAAGCTGAAGCGTCGGAGAAGTATCAAAGTCGAGTGGGTCATAGAAGGATCAACTCATGGTGTTCGTCTACGCCTCGTTGCCGACATTTGTATATACTGATGTATATTTATATTTTATTTTTGTGCGGCTTCCTCATTCCAGGAGCTTGCCTCTGTTGTAAAACATTTTTACCCATTCAGGGGTTCATTATCAATAAAATGCATACTATTCAGCAATTCTGTTTGCCTGTTTAGCATTTATCTGTTTTGTTTGCGAAAGAAAACGCCGATGTTTTTGATAAAATGCGCATACATAAACTTACTGGCCTAGGCCACTGATTGTTGAAACAATTAATTACCTGAATATTGTCACGAGATAATAACCTTGATAGGTCCCTTTGAGAAGGGTATCTTGTCTGTTTGTTTGTGTTGTTACAGGTGTAGCATAGTCCAGACAGTGCGCCGTGCGCGTCCCCGAAGCAGGACGATTCCTCCTTCTCCAGCAGAGTTTAGTGGCCTCTCTCCGCAGAGTCTGAACGCAAGACCGTGAGCATTGATATGTGTCCCCAGGCAGAGATGATTCTCCTCCCCAAGCAGATGCGTCCTGAAGGAACGTCACCTCATCAGCTGAGCCACGCGCCGAAGCATGATTTCTTCCCCCAGCACCGGGTCGCGAGCGCAGGTTTCATAGAAGTGTTCGGGTGCCGAGGCTCGTGTTCATCCCCCCGCACCGGGTCACAAGTGCAGGTTTCGTAGGAAGTTATTCATACGCCGAAGTATGCAGCAACTGATGGTGCCAGACTGAAGTTTCCAGCGGAATTGAGATTCCCCACCAGAGTTGTACCCTCTCCCGAAGTCGGATGATTCCCTCTTCCCCAGTAGTGTGTTGGAACAGCTGATGTTGTGTTCCCCTGCAGAGTTGTACTCTCCCCCGAAGTCGGATGATTCCCTCTTCCCCAGTAGTGTGTTGGAACAGCTGATGTTGTGAAGTAGAATGATTTCTCTCTCCCCGGCTGAGTCCGCAACCCCCAAGAGAGCCGAATCCTTGGAAGCAGTAGGGACCATGATTGGTTTTCCCTAGCAGAACGTTGAATAGCTGATGCTGTACTTTCCCCAAAGTCGTACTCTCTCCAGTGAAGCAGAATGATTTCTCCTTCCTCAGCCGAGTTTGCAGATACCCAAGAGAGCCGAATCCTTGGAAGTTGATCAGACCATGATTGGTTTTCCCTAGTGGAGTGTTGATCAGCTGAAGTTGTTTCCCCTGCAGCAGTCAACTGAAGATCATTTCCCCAGACGGAGTCCAATTGATATTGGCATGACTATATTCTCCTCAGCAGGATGATTCTTCTATCTGAGTAGTTCTTTCTCCTTGACAGGAGGATGATTCTTCTATCTGAGTAGCTCAAGATGTGATTGTCATCTCATCTTCCCCACAACATGAATGTTGTAGATCTTGTTCTTAGCTTTAATTTGAGTGGTAGAAGTCCTTGATAGGATTTGCAGAGCTCAAGTTATGGTTTTGACAAATTACAGGTCATCTGAGGTATGTGAATTTGGGTCCTTGAAAGTCACCCAACTTGTAGATAACTTTTGCCCTAGTAGGATGATTCCTATGGATTCTTGGTCAACATGAATGTTGAAGAGCATCTTCTTAGATTTCTAGAGAGTAATATAAGTCCTTGATAGGATTTGTAGAACTCGACTTATGGCTTTGACAAGCCAAGGGCATTTTGGTCATTTGGAAGTTATAGGTCATTTCAAGCATAAGGCCATATCTCCTACTTCCAAGCTTCAAATGGAAAAATATTCAACATCAAAGTTGCTTAGAATGATGTTTTAAGGCTAGTAGGGTGGTCATGAGATGTTGAAAAGGCTCATATCAAAAAGTGATAAAAATGGCCTAAAAATGAGGTATAAGTTAATTCAAGTGAAGTTGAAAATCATAAATCCCAAGCTATAAGTCCAAACCATGTCATATGATAGGTCATTTTGACTCCAAATGACATTCTAAGAACAATGGTTCAGCCACAATTTTGATTTGAGGCTTGCATCATAGGGTTGCTTTGTAATTGGATTGCTTGCATAATGGGGTACCATACCAAAACAAGGAAAAGCTTAATAAACAAGGGAGATATGCATTGTATCTTGTCCTAAATCTCATGTAAGGAGATATTCAAGTCAGTTACCAAGTGTACAAGGGTTTTTGCATGATATACCATGTGGTGAGAATTGAAATGCAAAATACCATATCATGAAAACTTCAAGTTCTTACTAGATGATTCTAGGAGGTTCTAGACTTTTCTAAACCTCTCTATATATTGAATACAACTTCCATTGGTGAAAGGTTGGTGATAGTTGGTGTTAATTGTGGAAGAGAATAGAGATTGAAATCCAAAAACTCCATTTGCAAATCATATTCAAACTTCATATTCTTCTTCATTACCATTCCATTTTTCTTCACAAATCATCTCCATAAACATTTTTGAGTGTGTTCATGCTGGTTTGAGGATCCATTGATGAAGATTTGAAGGCTTTCACATTGAATTTGCAAGGAAGCAAATTGCATTGGATCTTGAAGTACAAGTTCTCTACATCAAATCTCTTGCAAACAGAGGAAGATTCATCACTCAAGGAGTGTTCTTGAGGAGTTACAAGGCTTAGATTGATGATTTTCACCACCTACCATTTCAAGAAGCAAGGTATGCAAAATCATTCCTACACCCTATTCTAGGCATGGCTAGAGTTAATTATTAGCATAGAAATGTTAGAGACAATTAGGGGATCAATTTTGATGAGTTTAAGAGCATGTGGTGAAGTTTCATTAATGGTGGTCAATTCTTGGATGAGCTGGAACGTGTGATTTAGTGAGCTTTGATGCAAGATTGATAGCTGATATTAACTAGGGTAACATGAGGATCATTTTTGTATAAAGATAGCTGAGTTTGGTTGAGGTCGAAAACTGAGGATATTTTGAAGTTCATGAGTTATACCATTCGGGTTGCTTGATAGAGGTTGTTTCGGTTCAAACCAATGCCACAGTCATGTTCAGCTTGGAAAGTAGAGCAAGTTTGGTTCTTGTATCGTGTTGATTGGTGGAGAAACAAGAGAGAACGAAGGAGAGGAAGATCTGTGCATGGAGGGTGTTTTAATGGAGTTCTGCAAACCCTAACCATCTCAATGAAGAAGACGATTCATCAACCGTCAGATCACGCGCGGAATGTTGACCAAAAAAGCCATCCAACGACTCAGATTTGAAGACGAAATTGGGAGGGAAGCCAGCAGCGATGAAACGCTGCGTTTCATTAAAGCTCCTCTGGTCTTAGTGAATTGCATTCCTATTCCCACCCCCCATGCAGGCCCAATTCCAAAAATGAACTATATCTCAATACTATTCGCACCGCCAGTTGTTTCTTTTTCTTTAGTTTTTTAATTTGTTTTTTCTGAATTAAATGGGCCGGGCGCGCTTTACTAACGCCACCCCTCATTCTGGGCCCATCATCAATTTAACTGCATATTCTTTCTATCTGCACCCACCTCATCATTTCTCATATTATTTTTACTCCAAATTTTTCCAAACTTTAAAAAACCATATTAAACTGAAAAATGAATATTTTTTAATGGGAGTTTTTTCTCCCTTTTCACATTTCTGTCAAAAAAAATATAAAATCATAAAATTTCCATTTTATTTCAGTTTTATATTTTTTGCATATTTTCTCTCTTAAGGGCTTTTTAATGCTTTTTAGTTGGTACCTTAATTTGTAGAATTTAGTTAGGGTAGTTCCCTTTAGATTTTTAGGTCAATCTTTTTAGGGTAGTTAGATGTATGTTTTAGGTTCCCCCTGAATTAATTCCATATTTTTGTGATGATTTTTAGGATAGTTTTGATTAGGTAATTCTAGGTAGTGTAGAATTAGGTTAAAACTTCAACATAGGTTCATAACAACTTTAGATTTTGGGTTTTTAGGACAATTTAGATTATGGGGCATATATGGGACTTAAGGGTGGGTATGTAGGATCCCTTAGAAATTATATTAGGATTTAATATAATAGTATGCTATTTTTAGTTGATTTTTGTATTGTATGATTGTTTGTGTTGCCTTTAGGGCATGTTTGTTTTAGTTTGCTTTGCTTTGGAGTTTTCCTTTGGCTTGAGGAGCTTGGTATCTCTTTGTGGAGCATTGAGGAGCATGGTTGAAGACTTGAAGAGGCATGGAGGAGATTGAGAGCTTGTTCTTCTTCTTTTTGTTTTATTTTAGGGTTAGGATTAGGAAGAGCTTAGATGTAAATAACTTCTTTCTCAAACATGGATGGTATCATTCACCTCCATTCCTCCCTATGATTCAAAGTCCTTCCATGGTGTACACCTCTCTCCTTTGGAGGGATAAGTGACATACCTAGGAGGTAGAACTTTTGAGGGAACCTTTCCTCTGATGTTGAACCTTATAGGTCACCTTTGGTGATCAAGTAAGCAGTTCAATATTCCCCAGCTTATCCAGTAAGTGATTTTTCTCTGGTTTTGATTGTTTTGAGAGAGATGCAGAGCCTGAGCATGAAGATGAAGACTTCATTGAAGAGTATTGAAGAGGATGAATCCTTGAAGACTGCCATTCCAGCTGAAGCTTGAAGAGCATGAAGATCAAGTTGATACTTGAAGATCCCTGAAGATTAGGTGAAGCCTGAAGGTGGAGCTGATCAAGAAGCGGAAGCTTAAGGGAGAAGATGAGTTGAAACTCATGTTGTAGGGTTGAAACCTGGAAAAGCAAACTGATGTTTGTCAAGTGATTGAAGTCTGAAGACTGAGTTGCTGCTGGAGGAGCTGAGGCTTTCTTCTGTTTTCTTTTCTGTATTGCTGTGTTTTGTTTGACTTGTTTGATGCATTTAGAATAAGTTCATATCTAGAATAGGTAGAATCTAGGAGCATGATTGCATTAGAGGTTGAGTTTCTCCCTCTGCTTTTATTGTTACTGCGTGGCTTTGCTTGCGGGTATTCGGTAGAGCCCAGCTCCCTTGCCCATGTGGTTTGTTTGCCTGATGGCATTTCATTTCTTTTCTCTGTATGATTGCAGTTTACTGTTTATTGCTTGATAGCATGTTGTTTATATTTCAGTATGATTACTATTATTTCATTCTGGCTTGAGGTTGAGATGAGCTTGTGGAGGCTGAAGCCCCACACACATTTCCTCCCTCACTTGCATTGCATGCATTTTACTGTTAAGCTGATGCTTTGTCTGTTTTGGTGTATCATTGACATGATCCCTTAGGACTCTCATTTCCTTTGATAAGGACTTGATGATAGACTTTTAGGTTGAAACCTATGCATGACAACATCTAGGAATTCCTTGTTCAAACCTTGACCATAGGATGAATCCATGGCATGATAACAGTAGGACTTGATAGTCTCCCTCCTATTGGGCCTGTTCTCTTCTTATCTCAAAACAGTTTAAAATACAGTAATCATGAATGATTTCTTTCGTACGTTACGAGCCTTAAGCTATCTGAGAAAGGGTTGTGGGAGAGTTTCTTTTCCACAGTATGGATGTTTAGTATGGTACCCTTTGGGTGACATGCGACGCATTCACTCTCAGGTCATAGTCTCTAGTGCGATTGAAATCGCAAACACAATAAAAACACTTCTTTCGTAAAAGACAGGAAATAAACCGTAGTTTCCCGAACTACGTGAGCTCTGATCTCTCATACCTGTTGAGAGTACGTAGGCACAAGATGGCGATGTCTTAGCGAGCTACCTTCCCCCATAACCCTTCGTAGTCCGAACTACGTTGACTCTGATTTCTCATTCTCTGATGAGAATACGTAGGCATAAAGTGCGACGCTTTGCCGAGTCATTTTTCTTTTCTTTTTAAGCCAGCCTTGATAGGTAGATAGAATAAAACCAACCCGTCCAAGTAAACACAACAAGCGAGGATCCCGTCGAGTACGACGGACGTGAGGGGTGCTAATACCTTCCCCTTGCGTAACCGACTCCCGAATCCAGACAACGGTTACGACGACCTTGTCTTACCCTTTTTCGTCAGGTTTTTCCGATCGTTTCCTTTCCCGCTCCGAGGGACAAATAACGAAAGGTGGCGACTCTTCTGTCATGCTGACACCTTATTTTCGCGCAAGCGACACCATTCAAAACCAAAAACACTTTAATAAGAGAATGAAGTTCTCTTTGTATTGAACTAAAGAGAGAGGATTAAGTGTAGACTTCTTCCTCTCCGAGTGTCGAGATGCTCACTGTAGTATGTGTGGTTTTGATACTCGTCTTTCAATACGAAGACGCTATGTTCGCCACACCCTTTCATAACAAAAAAGTTTGAGATAAAGAATTGGGTACTACCCGTAGGGGTTACTATCCGAGGACCTATCTCGCCCCTAAAAAAAAACAATTCAACAAATCAAATGTGACATCTTGCCTCGCATGGCGAAAACTTATCTTTCGAAAAGGATATGATACGTTCGTTCTACCGTAAACAGGTAATGCCTAAGTCTCCAACGAGCGAGCAGCAATACACCTAACTGCTAGAATGCATACGATAGCATCATCCATAAAAACATCAACAAATCGTAGGCCGAACTACGGTTGCTCTGATTCTTTACTTTTTCAAGTAAAGATACGTAGGCACAAGGGCCATAATCCTTGCCGAGCACATTCCCCCTTATATTTGTAGTTCCCCGAACTACGTCGACTCTGATTTTCTCATATCCGTTGAGAATACGTAGGCCTAAGACCGCGAAGTCCTACCGAGTCCGACCTTTCTCTCTTCTTCCCTGTTGCCTCCTTTCTTAGTTTCTAAACCCTCTTTCTTTACCCTTTGGAGAACACTTTTATAGCATAATATTTAAGCAAATAAATTCACACATTCGACAAGAAAATGGTTCCCATCGAGTACGATGGATGCGAGGGGTGCTAATACCTTCCCCTCGCATAACCGGTTTCCGAACCCATTCTTGGTTGCGAGACCATCTTATCCTTTCTGTTCTTAAGGTTTTCTCGATATTTTCCTTTCCCCTCATGGGATAAATAAATTTCGGTGGCGACTCTTCTGTGCTTTTCCTTTTCGCCTTCCCCGTCTTTGCGCGTATTTTTCGAGTAGCGACACACAACATGTTTTCTCGAGCATTGAGTAATGGGACTCACAGTATGTGAACTTTTTACTAAGATAATAGATCACATGCTCTTTTCTTCCAGTCTCGTCGTGTTGACCGAGAACACAACCCATATTGTTCTCAAGAACCGTTAAGTACATGATTAAAGGCCTTCCAGCTACTGGGGGTATCCAAATCGGAGGCTCCTGCAAGTATTCTCTTATCTTATCAAATGCTTTTTGATAATTTTTATTCCAGACGACCGCCTGATCTTTCTTTAACAATTTAAACATTGGTTCACATGTGGCTGTGAGATGAGATATGAACCGAGCAATGTAGTTCAATCTCCCTAGGAAACCACGGACCTCCTTTTCTGTTTTCGGCGCTAGCATAACTTGTATAGCTTTTATCTTTGCAGGATCAACCTCAATTCCTTTTTCACTGACAATGAACCCTAATAACTTTCCTGACCGAACTCCAAAAGTGCACTTATTTGGCTTCAACCTCAATCTGAACTTTCTGAGCCTCTCAAACAACTTCAATAAGTTGACCAGATGCTCCTCCTCCGTTTGCGACTTTGCTATCATGTCATCAACATAGACTTCAATCTCATGATGAATCATATCATGAAACAAAGTGACCATAGCCCGCTGGTAAGTTGCCCCTGCGTTTTTCAACCCAAAAGGCATTACCTTGTAACAGAACGTCCCCCACGGTGTAATGAATGTCGTCTTCTCCATATCTTCTGGTGCCATCTTTATCTGATTATAGCCCGAAAAACCATCCATGAAGGAAAATACGGAGTACTGAGCAGTATTGTCAACCAATACGTCAATGTGAGGGGGCGGGAAGTCATGCTTTGGGCTCGCTTTATTCAAATCTCTGTAATCTACACACATCCGTACTTTACCATCCTTTTTAGGTACATGTACGATGTTGGCGACCCACGGAGGGTAAGTTGTTACGGCTAAAAATCTAGCGTCCAACTGCTTTTGAACTTCTTCTTTGATTTTTACAGCCATATTTGGTCTTGTCCTTCTATGCTTCTGTTTGACCGACAGACATTCCTCGCGCAACGGAAAGCGATGAACCACTATGTCGGTGTCAAGCCCGAGAATATCTTCGTACGACCAAGCAAAGATGTCAGTATACTCTCGAAGCATCTCGACCAGTGTTTGCTTGATGTCACTCTGTAGCGCAGCCCCTATCCGAACATTTCTGACAACTTCTTCAGAACCCAAATTAACAACCTCGATTCCTCCTGATGAGGCAGAATGATCTTCTCTTCTTGTTTCAAGAGTCTAGCTAGCTCTTCAGGCAAGTCTTCATCCTCATCAATCTCTTCTTCAGCTTGATATATCGATTGATCGAAGTCGAAACGAGTCATAGGAGGTTCTGAATCGGTGTCATCTGCAATAGGAATCCAGCAATAAAAATGGTTAAATGTTTCAAACAATACGCAAACGAGTACAAACTACATTGCCATTTTATTGTGAAAAATGAAAATAAGAAAGACAAAGATCACAACATTTGAATGAGAAAACACCCTTTGATTAATTGATAAAGCAATGTTCAAACATAAACAATAAGGCCTTGAAATAAAATACCGCTATGCTCCGGGTAGAACATAGGGTAGTACAATAATTGGAAAAAACAAAGCATTATTGTTTTGTCGTCACTTGAACGAATTCTTCAATAGACTAGTTGCGCAGGCTCTGTCCTGGAGTACATGACTTGATCCAGGCATCCATATCACAATCACTATCTCCCTTTTCGTCTGACACACCATTGATTCTTTCGAAGATAACTCCCCCTTAGTGAATTGCACATGTCCTTTATAGCGCGGCGCGTTCTGCGAGGATGAAGGAGAGGAGAATGACGGTCGGTACCCTAAACCAAACTTGTCTTGCTTGTGGAGAATCTCCAATACCTGGCCCCATCCTTGCACTGCCCCAATCTGTACCACTGCTAGAGCCTCTTTAAAAGAAGACATGGCCACTTCCGACGCTTTTCTCGCAACAGGAGACTTGTCTTTAATCTTGACTGTTTCAAAAGCCTGACATAGGGTTTCATGTATCTCTCCGCCCACCTCGACATACTTAAAGGATGATAAGTGGCTGACCATTATATCCTCTTCCCCGCACACTGTAACAACACTACCGCCAACCATATACTTTAGCTTTTGATGCAGCATGGAGGTCACAGCTTCTGCTGAATGAATCCATAGACGGCCTAGTAAACTATTGTAGGCTGGCTAGATATCCATATTGTAAAACACTGCATCAAAGACTTCTGGTCCCACTTGAATGGGCAAAGTTACCTCCCCAAACACAGATCTTCGGGTTCCATCAAACGCACGCACCACCAAATCACATGGTGTGCAAATCAACCCCTGCATGTCCAACTTCATTAAGGCTTTCTTTGGGAGTATGTTCAAGGATGATCCCGTATCCACAAGTACATGAGACATGACAACCCCTCGGCATTCTAAAGATATGTGCAATGCACAATTATGGTTTCTTCCTCTAGGCGTCAAATCCAAGTCTATAAACCCCAAGCCGTTCCCTGCATTTATGTGCGCAACAATTCTTTCGAGTTGATTAACCGAAATTTCTTGTGGCACGTAAGCAGTGTTTAGTATTCTCAACAGTGCATTCCTACGCGCTTCAGAACAAAGTAACAGCGACAAGATAGATATCTTAGAAGGAGTTTTCTTCAAATGATCGACTATCTTATAGTCGCTTTTCCGTATCAGCCTCATAAACTCTTCTGCATCCTTCAACAAAGATTCCTTCTCCCTAGACTGAGAAGTTTCCTCTACCATTGGTCTTTTCCCCTTGTCAACCTTATCAACAATCACTTCAGGTGACGAAAATACCTGGCCACTACGGGTAATGCCTCCTTCTCCCATAAGATTATCTACTGAATCCACAGGGGGACCATTCAAGTCTACTTTCTGTCTATTGCAATACACTTCGGCTCCGTAGTTCCACGGAATAGCCTTGGTGCTTTCGAACGGTACGAGACCTGCTTTTGTTATGGTTATTGTTGGTGGCTTTGGCGCATAAATGGTAACAATCTTGTATGGAATGGATATTAGCAATCTCATCCCTTTCTTCATCCACCAACTCTTCAGGCTCTCTTCCAACAGACCGGTCAAATTGTAAAACTCCTCTATCCATCATCTCCTGAATACATCTTTTCAACTGCCCACATCCTCCCTCAGGATTAACTAGACACTCTGCACAGTCCTCATCACACCCGGGGAAAACACCTCCCTTCAGCAGTCTAGCTTTCACAAAGCTCAAAGGTGTCCTCAGCTCATCAACATTCGTTACCAAATCCAAAACATCCTCCTCGATAATTGCATTAAGCCCAGCCTGCCCATGATTCGGCATGGGATTTTGTACCACATTGGGAACATCATTGGAGAAGTTAATCACTTTACTGTCAATCATGTCCTGCACCTTATGCTAAAAGCCTTACAATTATTGATGTTATGCCCCGGGGCACCCGAATGAAACTCACAGCGAGCGTTCGCATCGTACCCGGGTGGAGGAGGCCCAGTGAAGGGAGCCAAAGTTCTTTTCTGAATCAATTGTAGCTGTAACAAAGCTTGCAATAGCTGAGAGTAAGGCATGGGAGGCGCATCAAAATGCCTATTTGTTTCCCGACCTCTATCTTGATATCTTCTGTACCCCTGTTGATTTTGTTGCGGTTGTTGTTGTTGTTGCTGACGCTGTTGTTGCTGTGGTTGTTGAACTGCGGGAATTGTAATACTGGAAATTTGCTGTTGCTGCCGATTCTGACTTCTATTTCTCCCACGTGAACTGGACACATAATTAGCATCTCCCTCTCGCCTCTTGTTACCGAACACCTTCTTGCCTCCTCCAGCTGAGGGCGTTTCACCAGCACTTATCTTTCCTAACTTAATACCATTTTCCACCCTCTCTGCGGTGATGATTAAGTAAAAGAAACTGCCCGACATGCTACTAATGAGCTTTTCATAATAAACGCCTGGCAGAGTGGCGACAAACATATCGACGAGCTCACGTTCCACCATAGGTGGCTGCACCCTGGCTGCTAAATTCCGCCATCTTTGAGCATATTCTTTGAAACATTCATTTCTCTTTTGTGAATGATTTTGAAGCTGGACCCTATTGTGAGCAAGGTCGATGTTGTATTGATAATGTTTCACAAATGCTTCGGCCAAATCCCTCCAACTACAAACATTCACGAGCTCCAGGCTCATGTACCATTTCAACGAAGGACCAGACAGACTATCCTGGAAGAAATGCATGTGCAATTTCTCATCGTCTGAGTAGGAAGACATCTTACGATAATAGAACCTCAGATGAACCCTCGGGAAGGTGGTACCCTTGCATTTATCAAAGTCTAGGACTTTGAACTTTGGTGGCACTCTCAAGTCCGGGATCAATCCCAGGTTAGCCATATCCAGGCCCATAGAGTTTTGGCTTTCAAGAGACCTCATTTTCTCTTCAATCATCTTAATCCTCCTATCAGCTTCGGAGGGTAATTCAGCAGCCACAACCCTTGGCGAGAACACATCCTCTTGCTTGTCTTCAGTCCAGATGTGCTCCATATTACCGTGTATAGTACACGTGGTGTCATTCCCATTACCATTACCACCATTACCAAAACCAGCATTGTTGAAACCTGCCGCATTACCGGCACCAGCAGAATGACCACTCCCTCCAGCAGTAGGGATGACTAAGGTAGGCATAGAATTATCAGCCCGAGGAGTCTCAATACGAGGAGGGTTAACAACATCTCCACCATGCAACACACCATTGCCATCAACACGTGCAATCAAGGGCTGCACTAGAGTTCGGAGTTGCTCTTGTCCATTACCCACTCCTTGCATGACTTCCATGAATTGGCCCATATGGTCTCTCATTTCCTGCATCTCTACTTGCATCTGCTCCATTAATTTCTTCTGATTCCTCCTAGTTGCGTACCGGTGAGTCGTTAAATCGGCAATCCTGAAACACTAACAAACCACAAGAAAAATAAGATTAACAGTTCCGATGCACCTGCAATGCGAGAAAAATGCTAAAATGCAGACATGTATGTATGCAACAGGGAAATTTCCCCCTCGATTCTAGTTTCTAGGAGAAACACAATGATGGAGAACCCTACGGACAAGCATAGAACAGAAACTCCTCGTATATAATCATAGGACAACAGGCAATGTACAAGATACAACTGAGTACAATAAGGAAAAGACCTCAACCAACAAGCCTGGTGATGGTCAGTACAACAAACAATAAGCAGCAAAACTACAATTGGAATAAACAAGATAGTCAAGCTAGATGATGAGACCGGAAGTCCTCTAGCAGCTTCAGTGTCTCAGGATGATCTGGCCTAGGAAGCAGTCCTTGAATAAGTAGCTCCTGCCGGCTAACAGTACGTTGTAGGCTCTCAACATGGTCTTCCCAAGCTCCTTCCCCAAAACACGCCTCAAGCCTGCATCGAATCAGCTCTCAACCTGAGATCCTTCAAGTTTGCAATCACTTCGTTCAACCTATACTCACTATCCGGTTTAAGTGATGCCTCTGCTGCAATCTCTCCGTCTTTGGCATTGAGTTGCGTCTTCAACTTGCTGATTTTTAGCTTTAACCTGTCTTCGCGCTCTTTGTTGTTGGTGAGCGTGGCATTCCATTGGTTCTCAAACTTGTAAATCCTCACGTAAGCTCTATTCAACTCTTCCTTATTAGGAGCAAGAACACTATTAACGGCCTTTAAATCCAAACCCAAACGTTCCCGAGAATTGGTTTCCTTGGTCAGATCCATACCCAGTTTGTTTACAAGCTCAGTTTGTTTCTTGAAGGAATGGACATCATCAATCTTCTCACTTCGAAGTTGAATGATTTCTTTCTCCAATTCCTCATTAGCTTTTTTCAACTCTTCCTTCTCAAACAATACCTGATTGTATTTTTGAATGTCTACGGTAGTGGATTCCTCAATCATGAGAGGATACAGAGGTGCAACTGAAGGATACAGCATCAGAAACTTCGCAGCTCTATCATGAATCCAAGTCAGGTAAGGGTCATATGCTCGGTTATTACTCTTCCCCAAAGCTACTTTCCCTCTCCGATGAATGTTATTCCAAGCATGCTCAAGTGTGCCTAAAGTCTCACCCTCCAATAAACCGGTGAGATACAGAGATTCCTGTATCTCTTCTTCTCTAGGAGGCTCCCTCAGCGCATAACCAAACTGTCTGACCAATAAAGAAGGATTATAGTTGATGCAACCTTTCCTTCCGACCAAAGGGACATTAGGAAATCCACCACAACTATAAATAATATATGTACCAAGCACGTCTCGGTCAAACCAAATATTGTTCTCTGCAGATAGACCCATCAACCTCTCTGACCACTCCGAAGTACTAGTAGTGACAACAAACGGACCCGTCTTGGGCATATGACTAACAAACCATGCATACAACAGAGGCACATAATAAGCTACATTTTCCCCCTTCGTTTCTCATTCTTGTAGTGCACATAATGATAAACGTCTCCAAGGAGAGTAGGCACTGGGTTACCTGAATCCAGGATATGGAACGCATCTACATCCACGAAGTCTGGAAGCTTAGGAAACAAGATAATGTCGTATATACAAAGAGCCAGGATGACGTTAAATATGATCCAACAACCATCCTTAGCACACTGCTGAGCTTTCTCAATCAAGCAAGGCAAAGGAAAACCATATATCCCAAGTCTTTGGATCATCTTCCCCTCTAACTCTGAAGCCTCAAGATGAAAAATAGCGGCGAGCTTGACCAGATCAGGCTTAGCATCAACATGGACAAACGGCATCTGATCCAGAATGGGTACCCCTAACAGCTCAGAATACTCCTCTAGGGTAGGAGCCAGGACATAGTCAGGAAAGACGAAGCATCTCAACTGGGCATCATAGAACTGTAGAAGAGTGTAGACACCACTTATCTCATATGCAGAAGGCTTACAGACATATCTCAAGTTATGAGGCTTGCAAGGCAGGGGTATTTTGGGAAAGCAAGATTAAAGGTCATTTTCATTATAGGTCCATTTCACCACTTTTCACACTTCAAATGGAAATCTGTCCAACTTCAAACTTGCTCCAAATGGGGTCATTTTCACGACCAAACATCAAGGCATCAAAGGTTTGGCTTGGATTGAAGAATCCCTAATGAAATTTCCATGAAAAAGGCCTTAAAAGAGAAAAATCTAATTTAATTCATTTGAAAACATTTTGTACCAACCTTGTGCATATTTTGAATGCCAAACACATTTGAAACACAATTCCATCTTTGGATTAGAGATTTGAATGCATCTTGGTGGCCATTTTCAAGCTTTCTTGAAGATTAAGCAACACATCAAAAACATGCCATAAGACCAAATCAAGGAGTCATTCTCAGTCCTTTGATTAACCTACCTCAGATGCAAGCAAAAGGAGCCATTTTTACAGCTGGGCAAGGGGAATTTCGTGCACTGTTCAAATGGGCACAATGTAAAAAGTGAAAATCCAATTGGGCTTAAAGAGAACAGAGTTGGGCCTTTTCTCCATCTGAATCCATCATATTTAATCCCAGGATTGTGTACATGCCTTCAGAACAGGTTTTGGTGAGCATTTGAGTGAGAACAGATTGAGAGAAAGAGAGAAAAAAGTCAAAATTCGTTTTTGCATTTTAGTGAGTTTCAATCTAAAACAAACATTGCAAAACGTTCCTTGAGATTCATAGAACCTTTCTAGGTAGTTTATTGCAAGCTTCACTAACACAACTGAGCATTGAGGAAGCTTATTTTTAGGTTTCTTTCTTCTCAAAATATCTCTCTGTTCAAGCTGTTTTATCACGCCATTTTTATATATTTGTGATCCTTGCATATCATAGATGATTTCTGGTATGATTGCGTGGCAGTTTTCAAACTTTTCCATTTGAGCTCATTTCCTATTTCTCTTCGTTTTGTTTTATTTAAGCACTTTCTTTGAAAACCAACCATGTATTCATGATCCACTTGAAGAGTAGATGAAGTTTGACTATTTATTTGTTGATTTTGGTTGAATTTTGCATCACCTGTGTTTTGGACGGTGGCCATATGACCGGAGAAGATGATCGGTGGTGGCTCTAGCCACCATCTGGTTCTTCCCTCCATTTCTCCTTTTTTAAAAGGTTAAAGGTGATGGCGTGTCACGATGTTGCGCGTTGGATCTCATTTATTTTCCATTCAGTGGTCCAGATTGAGACCCTTGGTACACTTTAGTTGACTTGTCTCACACAATCACTCAGTTTCTTAGTTTTTATTTTATTTTCCTTGCCTGGCCACGTGTGATCTTGTGGTCCGTCTGATGTGCATACTTGTTAATCCAATTGCCCAGATCTTGAGGTACCATAGACCTCTGTTGACCATGTACCATGGGATCTCACGTTTTTGTTTTATTTTTCTGATTGGATTGGGCTTGCTATTTACACCCCAAGCGCGCTGGCGCATTGGTTTTCAGTGTAATTCACACGCAATCTGCACCATTTTATTTCCTTTTTCTTTTTATTTTCTTTTTTAGTTGTATTTTATATATGTTTAGATTTTAATCATTCTAAAATACTTCCAAAGGTTGTAAAATTCCGCAAAAATATTTTTTATAAACTTTGAGATGTCCTTTATTTTTAAGATATTTTAATTTTATTTTTTGATTCTATTTTCCATTTAAAAAGGAATTAAACATTGGAAGTGTTCTAAGTGAGTTCAATCTTGACATGTTTTGGTTTTTATTTTATTTCTCTCATTTCCTTTTGATCCAATGAATAAGATTCAGTCCTCATATCTATGATGAGTTGATGAATTTTTGAGGACCATTTTGCCCCTGTTGGTTGACTCTTGAGTTGACTTTTGATGCCCTTCATTTTACCCTAAACAATCCTCCTTCACAATGGAGCACCCTTGTGAATCAATTTCTATGGTGATGTTGTGAAGCGATTTTGATTATAATCTTTTGGCCTCTGGTTGCTAACATATTTATGAGCTTCTTGCATTTTATTTGATAATTTTTGAATCATTTTCCTATTTTTAGAGTAACTTGCAAGTCAAGTTACCCAAAGGGAGGTTCATACATACATCTTGACCTAATTTGACTTGGATATGACATTTTTGGATCCTTTGAGCTCTCAATGTCTATTGATTCATGTTGTTAACATGTTAAGGATGATGCTTGCTCATTTTTAGGTCATTATATTGTATTTTGTTCATTTGATTATTTGCTTTTGAGTTTCCAATTAGGGTTTCATTATGAAACATGCTTGCTTTCCTTTGGGATTTTGCATTCATTTCCTTGTGGTTTACTTGTTTTTTTTTTATTTTGAGAACTTTAATTCCATTCCCCTTGCTGTCCAAGGACTTTGGAACACCATTTAGGTTTGTCTAAGTTCCCTCCTTTGGTGGTATTTGAAACATGGATTGAATGGTGAGCCATGAGGACACTTTTGTTGTATCTTTTGCACAAATCATGATGATGCCTTGGTTGAATGATATTTGGGGAATGCCTTGTTGTTTTCTTCTCTTGTTCTAACCCCTCTTTGAGTTAGGGTTCTTTACCTTTATATTTTCATGTTGTTTTGCTTTGTGGCATTGTGGTTGATGTTGTTTAGTTTAGGCCATTTCATCCCACTTTTGATGCTCTTGTGCGTTTCTACTTATGCATTTCTTGTTCCTTTTATTTCTTGCATTTTCCATATGAGTGCTTAAGGTTGAGATGAGCTTGTGGTGGTCTTTATCCCACACAATTTCCTCCCTCATTTGCATTCTATGTTTGTATCCTTGCATGTTTATGTTGTTTCCTGTTGTTTCTTTGTCTCCTTTCCCTTAGGACCTCTAATCTCTCAAGGGAGATTATGTTAGACACTAAGATCTTAACCATGTATGATAACATTAGGTAGCATTTTCTTTATCTCAATCTTAGGATCACCATTGCATGACAACTTTAAGTTTGGGTTTAGTTCCCCTTTTAGTGTCCTTTCTCTTCTCATCTCAAAACAATCATAAAACACTTAATAAAGGGGACACCTCTCAATTGCATAGAGTGTTTAGTATACGTCCTTAAGGCGATATGCGACGCATTCGATCCTAGGTTTTAGACTTTAGTACAACATGCATTATAAACACTCCAAATCAAAACACTTCTTCTCTAAAAAACACAAAAACACTTCAAACCTTTTTCATCCTTCGGGATCTTAATCAGGAAAATCTTTTCAGATAAAAAGAGTGTCGTTAACTTTTAGTCCTACCGCAAACGGTAACGCCTAAGTCTCCAATGGTCGAGTTGCATACACCAACTGCTAGAACTACTTGTTAACCCTACTCGGGTCTAAAAAACACTTGAACAAACCTGTGTTCCCTTTTAGCCGAACTACGTTGACTCTGACTTCTCACTTCAGATGAGATACGTAGGCACAAAGCATCGTTGCTTTGCCGGGTCACTTCTTTTTATTTTGTCCTCAAGTCTGTAGTTAGATAGTTTCAATCACCCTTTTAGATAGACAACAAGCGTGGATCCCGTCGAGTACGACGAACGTGAGGGGTGCTAATACCTTCCTCTTGCGTAATTAACTCCCGAACCCATGATTTGGTTGCGATGACTAATCTTATCCCTCTTTTCACTAGGTTTTCTCTGAGCGTTTCCTTTCCCTCTCTTGGGATAAATAACACACGGTGGCGACTCTTCTGTCATTGCCGACCTCGATTTTCACAGTAGCGACAACTGGCGACTCTGCTGGGGAAAGAAATATCCCCTATGCGAGTCAATCCTAGCGCTTGTTTGTTTATTTTTGGGTGTGTACATATGTGCTTTATCTTTATTTGCTTTCCGCATTTTATTTTCCACATCATATATCATTATTTCTGTGCTGTGGGGAGGGAAGTTTCGATGAGTGATAGGCCAGACCCAGGCTTGAGTATAAACTTAGCTTTAGTAGTGGAGATTAGTGGGGGCCTGTTTGCTTAGCAGATATAGTTCCCCATGAAATTCACACTCGGACGAGATTCTCTTTGATGATTTTCCTTCAGATCCTTAGGATCGGTTGGGATTTTGGATTTGAGAATTGTCGACTCTGGGAACCGATCATTTGTGAGTCAGCTAAGTGAGGCCTCTTCAGGAGATGATGATGCCAAACCAGAAATGGTGAACGTATCATCATTTCTAGAAAGTCTATGACGCTGATGAACGCATAGGATGCCGAACCTTGTCAGTGGATAGGTCCATGCATGTGAGAGGGATTGGGTTGTGCAGGAAACCATGACTTCCATAATACCTGGTTTGCAAGTGTGAATCTGTGTTCCTGATACCAGTGGGTCCTACTGTCGGTACTTTGTTCTTGTTAAGGCAAAGCTCTGGTTTTTCTCAATCAATAGCACGACAATCTTGATCCCTTGTTTGCATTTGCATTTGCATTTTCATCTGCATTTCATTAACATGTATTTGTGTTGCAGGTGCATATTTCCTTCTCGATTCTAGTGATCTTGCTATGGAGCCCTTGAAGAGTACAGTGGCCTACAAGATTCCAGCTCCGGACGTTAATGCTTTGTTGAGTTTGATTGCCTTGGGTGATAAAGCAGTAATGGAAGATTTCAGGAAGTCTTATGGGAGGTTATTGAGATATGTTTGTAAGCCCTCTGCATATGAGATTAGTGGTGTCTATGCTCTCCTACAGTTCTATGATGCCCAGTTGAGATGCTTTGTCTTTCCTGACTATGTCTTGGCTTCTACCCTAGAGGAATATTCTGAGCTGTTGGGCGTACCCATTCGAAATCAGATGTCGTTTGTCCATGTTGATGCTAAGCCTGATTCGGCCGAGCTTGCCGCTATTTTGCATCTTGAGGCTTCAGAGTTAGATAGGAAGATGATCCAGAGACTTGGGATATATGGTTTTCCTTTGCCTTGCTTGATTGAGAAAGCTCAGCAGTGCGCTAAGGATGGTTGTTGGATTGTGTTTAGCGCCATCCTGGCTCTTTTTATATATGGCATTGTCTCGTTTCCTAACCTTCCGGACTTCGTGGATGTAGATGCGTTCCATATCCTGGCTTCAGAAAATCCAGTGCCTACTCTTCTTAGCGATGTTTATCATTCTGTTCACTACAAGAATGAGAAACGAAGAGTAAAGAATGTAGCTTGTCGTGTCCCTCTGTTGTATGCATGGTTTGTCAGTCATATGCCCAAGACGGGTCCGTTTATTGCCACTGCTAGTACTTCAGAGTGGTCGGAGAGGTTGATGGGTCTATCTACAGAGAACATTATTTGGTTTGACTGAGACTCGCTTGGTACAGATATTGTTTATAGTTGTGGTGGTTTTCCTAATGTCCCTTTGGTCGGAAGAAAAGGTTGCATCAACTATAACTCTTCTTTATTGGTCAGACAGTTTGGGTATGTGCTGAGGGAGCCTCCTAGGGAAGATGAGATATAGGAATCTTTGTATCTCACCGGTTTGTTGGAAGGTGAGACTTTAGGCAGACTGGAGCATGCATGGAATAACATCCACAGGAAGGGAAAGGCCTTATTGGGGAAGAGCAAAAGCCGAGCCTATGACCCTTACCTGACTTTGGTTCATGAGAGAGCTGCGAAGTTCTTGATGCCATTTCCTTTAGTTGCACCTCTGTATCCACTTATGATAGAGGAACCCACTACCGTAGACATTCAGAAATACAATCAGGTATTGTTGGAAAAGGAAGAGTTGAGAAGAGAAAATGAAGAATTAGAGAAAGAAATCATTCAACTCTGAAGTGAGAAGATTGATGTTGTCAATTCTTTCAAGAGACATACTGAACTTGTCAACAAACTAGGTACGAATTTGACGAAGGAGACTGGTGCTAGAGAACGCTCAGGCTGAGATTTGAACGTTGTCAATAGTGTGCTTGCTACCAAGAAGAAGGATCTGGACAAGGCTTACTTGGAGATCTCTAAGTTTGAATCAGTGTAGAATGCCACGCTCACTAACAACAAGGAGCGCGAGGACAAATTGAAACAACAGATCGCCAAGTTGAAGAGTCAACTCAAAACAAAGGACGAGAAGATTTCGATGGAAGAATCACTTAGATATAATAGTGAGCATAGCTTGAGCCAAGCTATCGCAGACCTGAGGGATTGTAGGTTGAGAGCAGACACCAAGAGAAGCAGACTTGAAGCATGCTTTCAGGAAGGAGCCTGGGACGACCATGTTGATAGTCTACAGCGCACCATTAGCCGGCAAGATCCGCTCATACAGGGTCTACTCGCCAGACCAGATCATCCTGAGACGCGGAAGCTGCTAGAGGATTTCCGGTCTCGGCACTCAGCTTGATTATCTTTCCTTGTATCTTGTTATTTTGCTTATGTATCGACCATCATCAGGCTTGTTGATTGAGGTCATCTCTATTTTGTACTCAGTTAATGTATGCACACTGTTGGTTGGCTTGTTATTATACGAGGAGTTATCATTCTGTCTGCTTGTCTGTGGGGTTTTCCGTGGTCGTTTCTTCTTCTGGAAGCTAGAATCGAGGGGGACATCTCCCTGTTGCATGTATACATGTCTGCATTTAGCATTTTTTTGCATTGCAGGTGCATTGGAACTATTTTCTTATCCCCTGTCTATTTTTAGTGTATTTCAGGATTGCTGATAACACAAATCACTGGTACGCGACTAGAGGAAGACAGAAAAGGATCATGGAACAGATGCAAGAGCAGATGCAGGAAATGAGAGATAAAATGACTCAATTTATGGAAGTTATGCAGATAGTGGCTAGTAGACAAGACCAACTCAGGACCTTGGTGCAGCCTCTGATTGCACGGGTTGACAACGATGACGTATTACATGAAGGGACTGCTGCCAACCCACCTCTTGTTGAGACTCAGCATGCTATTGTTGTACCCCAAAATTTGCCCTCACAATACAAGACTTTGTGTTCTAAGAAGGTTCACAAGGTTCACAAGTTCTCCAACAACTTGCATAACCTTTCATGAAGTTCATAAAGTCCACAAGCTACTTTATGAAGGTTCACAAAGTTCACAAGTCCCACAGTGCTTTCAATACCTTTCATGAGGTTCATAAAGTCCATAGGTTGCTTCTTGAAGGTTCACAAGGTTCACAAGCTTCACAATACCTCCCATGAGTATCACAAGATATCTTATGAAGATTCACAAGGTTCACAAAGTTCACAATTGGTCAGAAGAGTTGACAACTCCCTCAGACAATGCACCTCCTAAGCAGTGCATCCAAAACTAGGGTTTTGACTTTAATCAGGCTAAATGGACTTCCAAGACTTCAAGTGAGCTTCATAACATCTTATATGTGTATAAGAACCCCCATGTCAAGTTTCAAGACTTTTCTCAAAAGTTTGCTCAGTCAGATGATCAGATAAGTCAAAAGCAGTCAATGCAGTTAAAAAGTCAAACCAAAGTCAAACTTCATGATTTTTTTTTTTTGCCAACATCAAAGAGAGATTTGGTTCCAGGGGTATTTTGGTCATTCTACACAAATTCTACCAATTCCTTGAAGATGGGCTGTTATTAGAATTCTGAGGCGTTTGATGCATTTATCTATCACCAGTTCTGATCATATTGAGATTTTAGCGGTTTGGTCAGTGGAATTTAATTACGATTAGTTTTACTGTTGATGCTGAAAATGTTGTGATTACGGTGCCCATAGGTGTTTGGTTATGAAATGGTTGGTTAACATTTTAATCGGATGATGAGATTAGGATTACAAATGAGACGAGTGCACCAATAAGAATACCACTTGGGAATATTTATGTTTTATGCCTATGTTAACGAATTTAAATACTTGTGGATTTATTCACAATTGTTTATATTTTTTAACTAAGAATAAAATATAAATAAATTCAAAGTGTTGGGAATTTTATTTCATAAAGATTGCATTATACAAAAGGGAGATTGTTTCACATTTTTGCTGCTACAAGGAATTACATTAAATCTAAGAATCCTAAGTCCTAAAAATGCTAAGTGTCTTCATGTTGGCCCTTGAGCTTCGCCGCAAATCTCGACTAACCTGCAACATCAGCAACAACAGTTAATACATTAATAACAGCAGTTAACTTATCAGGTATGCATCAACAGCAGCCAAAGAAAGCAAAATTTCTACATAGCAGGCCAGTTGTGCGATACCCTCTCAATTAATGTACTAAAGCCTCGTAACCACGTTCTGCACTAAGAAAGGTAGTGAATGAACACAGTCTTATGGGTGAATTGGTGACCAAGCATTCCTATAGATAACAATGAGTATTTGATGCAATGATTCGTCTTGAGAATAAAACCCAGCACGCAGTTATTGCTGTTGTCTTGGCAGCTAAAGGTTTTTCCTACACTTGACTTCGTCCACGGTTGATGTCCATCAGCAGGCGTATGAACATATCTAGACCTCGGACTTAGCGGTGGCGTCGCATCCTATTAATAACAGCAAGCAATGTTATTATTCTGAAAAGAAATCCTCAGTATTCTACTTAACATAATATGGCCATATTGAAACAGCCTTGTCATCACAAACAAGGAAAACTCTTTCATAATTGATGGAAGGGCGTGGCAGCCGAAATAGTGGTCATAACAGGTTTTTTATGCAGAATATAAACAGATTCCCATACATACACCTTCAACTCATTCATAAAGCACCATAGGAAAAGAGGGTATCAAAGAATAAGGGAGTTAGAAGTACTCATCTTCGAGGTAGAGCCGATACTGATTTATCACTGAAAACCCCAAAACCGCATCAAAAGGAAACGTATGTCCAGAGCACAATCCAGAGCTACAATGACCGGTATTCAAAAGGGATCCTAAACCCATTAATACGCTACAGAGGATAACCTCTCGTGTCCCTCGAACGCCCGCTTTGCAACTCAACTACCCTTCACACCTGGCCCGATTTGAAGCTGCAAATTAAGTGAATACGGTTAGCAGCCTTGGTTTGATGCTAATAAGGAAATTTGGGAAGATTTCGAGGCCAAATCTTACCACCGTAATCCACTCAGAGTTTAGCTGCACAAATCCAATCTTGGTAATTATTCTGTTGATATGGGTGAGAATGAAGCAGTTTACACTCGCGACTCTAGGCTGCATTCCAAAGGACTTGACGCTAGATAGACTGGGATGCCTTGGGCGAATTCATGCTCGATCAACAAAGCTTCAGCCCTCAGTGCATAGAAGTTTTCTCTTTTCTTTACAAGATTTGGACCATCAGACTAGTGCTAGACGGTTTCTGCTTACTGATATCGTAGCACAAGCGCCACGTAATGTGGAGATTGACCTGTGTGACCTGAAATTTGAAGCAGCGTATAAATCGTTAACATGAGGGCAGAATCATCCGCAGCAAATCATATAACCATTTCCAAATACCCATACATTTACAAGAGGACGAAAGAAAAAGTTACGAGCATACCAAGAGGAAATCTATCCAAGTGACTTTCTAGTTTCCCTCCTCAGAGAAACCCTTGTCTGTTTGTCCTACTCAACCAATGAATTGGTATATGGTGATCAATATCAACTCTGTTAATGACTCGTGCTACAAATTGCAACCATGCCATCGTTCATCTAGAACTAAACCTGCAGCAACGACAAAGGACGCTACCAACTCATGATGGAAGAAAAAGACGAGTACAGCTCAAGCAATTGCAGCTAGTCCATATTCCAGACAGAGAAAGTCGTGTGCCTCTAAGACATAACCTGCACCACAACCATATCTCCGAATCCAAACACACCTGCTCAGGTGTGTCCTCTTCAACGAGTTGCACGTGGAACTCACAAGCTTCGATGACAGAATGACCATCCTTTTCCTGCATAAGAGTAGCTGCAAAACGTGAGTATAAAGTGGCTCCAATGCAACACCAGTTGGTTGAGAGTTAGACTTAAGCTTGATTACCTGATGAAGAACGCACCAATAATTTGATAGCCATCGTTGTACCGTCTTAGCTAGCAGCAATGTACTCAATCTGTAAATAAGACCAAGAAATCATCTATTTAAAACCATTGTGAATAAGATTACACCGAAGCTTAAAGGAGTTCGTGCCGTGCAGCCAACTCCAAACTAACGCAATCCAAGTTTCCTTTCCAGCAAGACGAACCCAGACATTTGGCCACGCTTCGAAATTACCACACCTGTCAACAAATCCATTTTCAAGTGTAAGAAAATCAATTGCTAGAGATAAGAAGCCATTCTCGCCATGAATTCAACGACGAGAACTATCTGAGACATACTAGGCCCATGTGAAAGCATTACCTAGTGCTGTCGGTGATCCTCCAACAAAGGCTCAGGGAGATTTGGATCCTGAGCTATCCACCATCCAACAGGGCAACAGAGTTCTGGTATCATCGCTAACATTATCACCACCGGCACCGTCGTCATGTTGCAGTTAGAGGTAATGGTCCACATGTGAATTGAAAGAGAATCAGAATGCTCTAACCATGACAGCAGCACCCTTGACTATGCTTCCAAGCACCCTCCTCAACACACGAAACCATAAGACTGGATTAGAACAGATACAAGATAACACCTTATGCATCAAACTAGTGATAATTCAGAAGGCTACCTTGTAGACTATCCTCCTTCATTCTTAGGGAACTCCAAACTGACCCAACCGGGATGAATAGCACAGAGCGTATACCAACGTTATCTCAACTTCAAGTCAAGAACCTTCGAACGAAAACTCCAACTCTAATGACCGTGTAAACGAAAACTAGAGAAGTCTTTCCCTTTATGACTTAGATAAGACCTTGGGCTCACCACAACCCTTCACACCACCAACGTCAAAGTTTGCCCTGGGCCGTGTGTATATCCCCTGGCCCAAAATATCTTACCATTCGCACCTGCAGAAAAATATAGCAATTGGATTAGCAAGAATCATTGAAGAATATCCACTGGAGGAAATAAAGATTCGGTTCAGAAGAAAATCAAATCCGGTTTCAATTAAATCACAAAAATCAGATTTTGATAAGTCATTATAGCAATCAAACGAATTAGGAATGTCCTCAAATCTGATTCACCCTAATTTGGAAAACATCAATCAGCATTCAAAGCAACAATCAAAGACCTTATTATTCTGAGGCCTATATAAGGAGAGGGGAAAGAAGAGAAAAGGACATGAAAAAACCCTCATACGGAAATCGCAGCTACCGAAAATTGAGCGAGGTAACTTATCTCAGTGAGCAAGCGAAACCACTTCCGACCGCCGTAAGTATCAATCGACGGAGCCTCATCGACGAAATACCCGGCTTCGTCATCTACTGTTACCGCGAAGCCACTCCGTTTCCGTTCGATCCCGCCGCCACCAACAATCTTCGGTAAACCTCTGATATTATTGAGTTCATTTGATTTGTTTAATGTTCTCAATTTGTGCTTCAGGAACGAAAAAGTGAAAGAACGGTGCTTGACAAGGTCGAGAGAGCGGTAAAGAGGAGAGAGGATATGAGAGAATGAGGAAGACGATCTATTAGGGTTTTGCGTTTCCACTTCTGTTTATGTTTGTTTTGGTTATTTGTGTAATTTAACGCTTAATCAAACACTAAAGTCACACACACCACTTAATCACCACTAAACACACACATAATCGCTTAATCACCTTAATCTTTTTTAAAAAAAATAAATCAACCTTAATCTTTTATTTAAATTACTTAACAACTAGTGAACCCTTTTTTCTAAATTAATAAATTATATCCTTTCTTTTACATATTCAAAATAACCTTTTAAAAAATAATAATAAAAATAAATAAAAACTTTAAAAACCTTTTTTATAATAAAATCAAAAAACCTCTTTTTCCTATAATAAAAATAAATGTTTTTATAAATAACTTAAGAATCTTTTTTTAAAAATATCTAAGTTAAAACCTTTTTTAAGGTTAAAATTAAAGTATTTTTTTTAAAACTAACATTATTCTTTCTTTTATAAATTAAATTAAAATCTTTTTTTTCAAAACAATAAAAACTCTAAATTTACATCTTTTTCTGCACTATCTCATTATCCACTGTATTTATGCCTAACCCTACTAACATCCTCTTGTTTTTTGTTACTCAACTGATTGTTTTAAATTCGTTTATCATTGATTAAATTTTTCATTATCATATTGTATCTGCTCCTATCATGTAATCTCGCGAATCCTAACAATCGCGCTTTAATTTCTGCCTTTAAATTTCTGCTTACATGGTTAAATTATGACCTTATCTCTCTGTTTGCATGATTCAATTATCTCACGCGTTTACTATTATTTCTGTCACATTACACACATCCGAAGGTTAGGTCTAACTGTTTGGCCGCCGCGCCAATAGTCCGTAAAACTTCACACATTCAATTTCAAATCCTCAAAACTACAAACTACAAACCCTAATTTTCACAAATGCCTCGCCGCAGGCAAAATTACAATTTTACCCTTAGCATTAGGTCAAAGAGCCGCCGCGCTCATTTTAGGGTTTCCCGCCGTGGAATCCCTAATTTAACCCTAATTACAACTTAACATTTCAACGTAGAGATTTGGAGTTTCCACACTCCACGTAGGCGTGTCCTTAAGATGCGTTTATTCCCCTTGAGACCTTGACCACAGTCAAGAAGTTTCTAACCTCCCTATTGAGGGGAACTACGATTACTCTGATTCCACTCCCGTAAGGATACGTAGGCACAAGATGCGATGTCTTGCCGAGTAAACTTAGAATTAACCCCCTTTATTATTTATTATTGCTTATTTATATTTTATTTATCTTTGCTATTTAATTATTTTGCTTATTATTTTGTAATTGTTTCTTGGATGTAAAGTTGTTTAATTATTTAATTATTATTATGGTTAGTAACTAGGGAGTGTAACAACATGTATGTAATATTAAAATAAAATTAGATCATTTTAATTAGATTAAACATTTCACACACGTAAGTCGATTTTAATCGCCGTCTCACTTCCTAAGGATATCCCTCAAGTTGCCTATGAATATTGGTTAAGTGGGGTGTATAAAGCAAGTCCCTCAAAAAGAAAATCATCAAAGTCCCTTATGGTTGCCTTTACGAATCGAGTCCCTTTCGAAAAATGATGATAGTCCCTCCAGTTTGCTTATTACACCCCACAATGGCCTTCAAAAATCCAATCGTCCCTCACATGTCCCTTAACATCCAAAGTAAGGACTACCTACTCCATTTTAGTAGGGATAGTCTTACTAAGGAAAGGATAAAGAATAAGAAAGACCTTAAAACATTAGGGTAGGCTACTCCTAGATACTTGCTCACTTCAAAACTTTTTCACACTTAAACAAATTTCCAACAAAATTTTCAAACAAGTTTTTTTCACATCCATACACGGATTATTATTAAACTATTCTGAAATTTTTTGCTATTCACACACTACACTTTCAAAACAATTCAAAAGTGAGCTTAAGTACCTAAGAGCCCATGGATAACCATGGATGAAAAGGGTGCTAACACCTTCCCTTTTCATAACCTACCCCCCGGACCCAAAATATTCTCTAAGGTCTTTCCTGTTCTTTTATAACCTTTCCTTATGGATAAAATAAAAGTCGGTGGCGACTCTTGCTATCCGCAACATTGTTTAAAGTCAGTTCTCCCACCGTGTTACAGAACTGGCGACTCTGCTGGGATCTATTTAAGAGGGGTACCCTTAGGAATTAAGATCCCTTTAAATTGTTTGCCTTGTTTGCTTTATTATTATATTGTTGGGGTGCTCTTATGTGTGAAAGATCCTAACCCGGATCTAGTGTACCTTAGGTAAATGGCAATAGACCAAGGAAACTGTACGACGTATATCGATACGGTTGATCTGGTGGCCATAGTTAGTGCGACTTCTTGGTTGGTGCTTATATTCCTTAAGTCAAGTTGAGGATAATATTGAGGCTGCCATATGTTGTCAATGCACTAACTGACTTTTAGAACCCTAGTTAACTCATCTTGGCCTTTAGAAAGTAGTGAGGTAACCGGCTTTGGTGCAGACTGAAGTTGGTTGACACTCGATACTACGCTCATTGAGATCTTAAACTTGGAGGGTTTTGGTTGGCAAGTAAGTTGCCTTCTGAACAACCACCCTTGTGAAGGATCAATGATATTGAGATCCCTTAGAACCTGGTTACTTTTGTAGGACAGGATGAACCATCTAACTTCAGGGGAGGGTACTTGCCTTTGAACCTCATGCAAGCCTTTAAACCTAGGGCTATGGTGTGACTTGTTTGTGTGTGCCACATGTTTGTGATTGAGCATGACATCATGACATCATCATGCATCATAAGCATATCATTTTCCCTAACCATTTCAAGGACCAAAGGATTTATCTTTGTTCTTTGTTGCAGGTCATGGCTTCTGCTCGTAGAAACACCATCAGGATCAACTTTGTAGGGATACCTGCTAAGCTCAAGGAGTTGGTTTCCCTAGTGCCTGATCATTCCCAGTTCAACAAGAGACATGGTCACTTATTGGATCTAGTTACTTAAGGGTTCAGTGAAGACATGATGAGTGTGTTGTTTCAGTTCTTTGAACCTAAGCACCATTGCTTTACATTTCCTGATTATCAGCTGGTTCCAACCATGGAGGAGTTCTCTAAACTTCTGGGTATACCTGTTCTTGATCAGAAGCCATTCACAGGCTTAGAGAAGGAGCTTAAACCAGAAGTTATTGCTGCAGCTCTACATCTGAAGAAGTCTGACATTGTTCTAGAGACGAGAAGTGGAGTTAAAGGTATTCTTGCCAAGGTATTAGTGGATAAAGCTCAAATGTTCTTGAAGGCTATGAGCTATGATGCTTTTGAGGAGATCTTAGCCTTATTGATTTATGGCTTAGTGTTGTTCCCCAATCCTGATCAGTTCATAGACGTTCATGCCATCAACATATTCCTGAGTCACAATCCAGTGCCTACCTTACTTGGAGACATCCTACATTCTCTTCACACCCGTACTACAAGGGCAAGAGGAACTTTGATGTGCTGCATACCTTTACTTTCTAGGTGGTTTATTTCTCACCTTCCTCGCTCAGTAATGAAGAATGAGCAAGGGTTCAGATGGTCCAAGAGGATCATGTCACTTTCTCACTCAGACATCCATTGGTGCTCCAGATCTATGGAGAATGTCACCATCATTGACCGTTGTGGGGAGTTTCCTAATGTGCCACTTCTAGGCATAAGAGGAGGCATCACCTACAACCCATCTCTAGCTTTACGACAGTTTGGTTACGCCCGGAGCGATGGTCCACATGACATGTTGATTCAGGGCATTGTGTTTGACTACGACAACGATCTTCAGGGTTACCGTCAGAGATTCATCCGAGCTTGGGGAAAGGTAAACAGGATTGACAGCAAGACACTGGAGCCTAAGTACACTATTCCTATGGAGGCTTGTCTCAGATGGGTACGATCTCGTGCTCAGACACTCATGATGCCATATCCTGCCATCCTACCAGTTACCATGGAACCTGTTGCTGAAGGAGACACAGCTTATACCATCCTTCACCCAGACATGCCTACTGATATGGAAGACTTGCAGAGATCATGGATCCAACTGAAAGAGCAAAGGGATACTTTCGAGGCTCATTACAAAGCAAGCCAAGCAAGGATCCTAGAGCTAACAAAGCTACTCCATGAGGAACGAAACCTCAACTCATACCTCAACACAAAGAGGAAACGTCCATGGGAGACTTAAAACCCCATCTTTTGTACTTATTTCGTTTTCATTTTTTGTAAGCCTAAAAGGCAAAACAAGTTATTACTAATAAAAAGTTACTTTCTTGTTTGTTTAAGCAAATTTAAATCCTGCGGTCCTTGAAAACATTGCATATGCATTCCCATATCATTGCATCACAGGTTTATAATTGTGCACAGGTTTCTCATCTTCTCGCCGTTTATTTCAGCAATGGCTCTTGAACAATCAGTTAAGGATCTCCAGGCACAGAATGCACAGTTCCAAGAGCTGATCCTGAACCTATCCAAGGGGCAGGATGAATTGAAGACACTGCTGGCCAAGAAGACTAAGAAGGCTAGAAGGTCTGCTGGGTTGCTCAGCATGGGAAGAAGGTTCAAAGGTCCTGTCAAGACCAAGGAACATGTTGAAGACTATGAATCTGAAGAATCTGAGCAGGAGAGAGGCAGTCTCCACAACACTATGGGGGACTCTGATTCTGAGGCTAACTACTACCATGAGCCTAACGAAGACAAATTCAAGATGCTGGTGGAAAGAATGGATGCTATGGAATTACAGAAATCATCTGGGCTGGATTTTGAGGATTTGAGCTTGATATCTGGGGTGGTCATACCCATTGGGTTCAAAGTTCCTACATTTGTTGTCTATGATGGGGTCTCTTGTCCCAAATTGCATCTGAGGTCTTATGTCAGAAGAATGCAACCCCACACTGCTGATAAAAAGTTGTGGATCCATTTCTTTCAAGAGAGTTTATCTGGAGCTCAGCTAGAGTGGTATTATCAGTTGGAGAGTGTCAACATCAGAGATTGGAATGACCTTGCTGAAGCTTTCTACAAGCAGTATCAATACAATGCTGACTTAGCCCCCACTCGCATGCAGCTTCAAAGCATGTCTATGGGTGCCAAAGAAAGCTTTAAGGAGTATGCTCAGAAGTGGAGAGACTTAGCTGGAAGAGTTCAACCCCCTTTGACTGATAGGGAGTTGGTTGATATGTTCATGTGTACGCTGAATGGTCCGTTTTACAGTCATCTCATTGGAAGCTCATCATCTGGCTTCACTGAGTTGATCATGACAGGAGAGCGAGTAGAGAATGGTATCAAGAGTGGTAAGATCCAAGTGGGCACTTCTTCATCAGGTGCTGCAAAGAAGCCTCCCACTGGGAAGAAAGAATCTAATGCTGTGTATGGTCAGCCTGATCGTAACAGAAGGCATCAGTCTGTTAGTGCAGTTCATATTTCAAATCCAACTCCTGCAACAACAGAGCAGCCTCAAGGCAACCAACAGAGGGCTAGAAGACAGTTCACGAAGATCAACATGTCAATGGCTCAGGCATTGCAACACTTGTTGAAGGCTGAACTTATTACCCTAAGGGAGGCCCCTCAGAATCCCAATGTTACCTCTCCCAAGTACAATCCCAATGCACGATGTGCATATCATTCAAACTGACCAGGACATGATACTAATAACTGCTGGGTCTTGAAGAACAAAATTCAGGATATGATTGATGCTGGAGAAATTGAGTTTGATCCACCAGGTACTCCAAATGTGATTACAGCTCCAATGCCAAATCACGAGAAGACTGTCAACGCCATTGATGAAGATATTGATGAAGATCTGCATGTCTATTCAGTTATGGAGTTGAGCACACCATTGTCTGTTATCAAAAAGAGGTTAGTACAAGCTGGGATCTTTCCAGGTTGTCATGAAGATTGTCTATATTGTACCTATAAGCCGGATAGTTGCTTCATTTTGAGAGATGGGATTCAACGTCTCATGGATAAATATACTATAGTGTTTGAAAGAAGACCAGCATCTGTAGAAAGTATGGTGGATCATCTGACTCAGGGTAAGAAGATTGAAGAGGTTGACATGGTTGACAAAGTACCACTAAGAATCACTTCAAAGGGTCCCATTAAAATCACTCATCAGGGCCCAATCAAGATTACTGCTGAAGGTCCTGTGAAAGTTGTTGCTGAAGCCAGAGTAGCTCCTCTGATCATTACCACTCCTGGTCCTATTCCTTATACATCTGACGAAGCTGTGCCTTGGCACTATGGGTCTGATGTTTACATCCATGGTGTCAAGCAGGAGCCTTTACCTGATATGCCTGTTGACATTGATAATATTGCTGGATCTAGCAAGATCACTCGTAGTGGAAGAGTCTTCTCTCCTCCAGTTGCTTCTAAGAGTGCAGTTACTCCTGCTGTTACTTCCACCACTGATGCTCGGGGCAAGGGTCCTGTTATTGAGCCTGTATCTACTGATGTGCCAGCTGCTGATGACCTCTCTAAGCAGATGGAAGAAGTATTGAAAATCATTCGCAAGAGTGATTATGATATTGTTGATCAGCTGGGGCATACTCCCTCAAAGATTTCTATGCTCTCCCTGTTATTATGTTCTGAGGCTCATGCCAAGTCATTGATCAAGTTTCTAAAGATGGCTCATGTACCCAGTGCAATTTCTGTGGACCAGTTTGAGAATTGTGTTGCTCACCTGACCTATGACAACGGGTTAGGATTTTCTGATGCTGACTTGACCCCTGCCAAAAGGGATCATAACAGGGCCTTGCATATTTCAATTGAATGCAGGGGCACTACCCTGTCTCATGTGCTGATAGACAATGGTTCCTCTCTGAATGTGTTGCCTAAGGAAGTCCTGAACAAGCTGAATCCTGAAGATACGGTATTGAAGCCCAGTAATATTGTGGTAAAGGCTTTTGATGGTTCTAGAAGAGTAGTGCATGGGGAAATTGATCTTCCAATCAAGGTTGGCTCTCAGGTGTTTACTGCTACATTCTATGTGATGGATATTCGTCCTTCGTACTCATGTCTGCTTGGTCGTCCCCGGATCCATGGGGCAGGTGCTGTGACCTCCACATTACATCAAAAGTTGAGATATCCGGTGAATGGAAAAGTTGTTACTGTCTTTGGAGAGGAAGAATACTTTGTCAGCCATGTAAACACTTTCAAGTATCTGGAAGTAGAAGGTGAATACATTGAAACTCCATGTCAGTCATTTGAAGTGGTTCCCTGGGCTGTTAAGGATTGTGTGACTCCTCCTGCTGTGAAGAAGGTTCCTGTGGTCATCAGAAACCCTCCAACAATGGCAATGGCCTCCCTCAATGATGCAAAAGTTGTGGTGGAAGAAGGTGGTTGTACTATTTGGGGTCAGCTTCCTGATGTTCCATACAAGTCTGACAAGTTTGGTTTGGGTTTCACTGCAGAGTCCCAGAAGGCTGTCCGTCGTGCCCGTGCTGTTCGTATCACCAATCAAGGGGTTATCAATGCTGTGGGAGATCAAGATGAAGACTACAACTTGGAGGCATGGATTTTTCCTACTGTGGGTGCTGGACCCAATAATTGGAAAGCTGAAGATGTTATCCCTATCTCCTTTAGTCAGGAGTAAATACTATTACTGTGTTATGTTTTTAAATTTGTAACTTCTGGAACAATTAAAACTTTCAAGCCATGTGCCTTACCCGGGGCACAATGGTGTGCTTGTTACGGGTTGTCATTTCATTTGCATACTTCATTCAATAAAATCAGTGGACGTTTCGTTTTCGTAAATATTGTGTTCCTTGTCTTTCTTTTTCTTTTATTTTTGCTTTATCAGCTATGTGTTCTTACACACACCCACGTCACTAAAATGCAGATCCTCATCCACTCTGGATCCAGTTGATAACAGTTCTACTATTGCCAATTACAATTTCGAGAATCCGATCTATCAAACTGAAGACGGAAACGAGGACGATTGTGAAATACCTGTAGAGCTTGCTAGGTTGTTACAACAAGAAGAGAAAGCTATACAGCCAAATGAAGAGCCAGTCGAAGTTGTGAATCTGGGAACTGAAGAAAACAGAAAAGAGGTCAAGATAGGGGCTGATTTAGAGGACAGTGTCAAGAGCAGGTTGATTCAGATGCTACGTGACTATGTGGAGATCTTTGCTTGGTCTTATGAAGATATGCCAGGGTTGGATACAGACATTGTGGTTCACCGTTTGCCAGTGAAAGAAGATTGTCGTCCAAAGAAGCAGAAGGTTCGCCGTATGCGTCCTGAAATGTCAGAAAAGATCAAAGCAGAGGTAATGAAACAGTTCAATGCAGGGTTCTTGGCCGTAACTTCTTATCCTCAGTGGGTTGCAAATGTGGTACCAGTTCCTAAGAAAGATGGTAAGGTACGTATGTGTGTAGACTACAGAGATCTGAACAAGGCTAGCCCTAAAGATGACTTTCCACTTCCTCATATTGATATTCTGGTAGACAACACTGCTCAGCATAAGGTATTCTCTTTTATGGATGGGTTCTCTGGTTACAATCAAATCAAAATGGCACCTGAAGATATGGAGAAGACTACATTTGTGACACAGTGGGGCACCTTTTGCTATAAGGTAATGCCATTTGGTTTGAAGAATGCAAGGGCAACATATCAGCGTGCTATGGTGGCTTTGTTTCATGATATGATTCATCATGAGATAGAGGTATATGTGGATGATATGATAGCCAGGTCTCAGAATGAAGAACAACATCTTGATCATCTGCACAAGTTGTTTGAGAGGTTGAAGAAATACAGGTTGAGATTAAATCCAAACAAGTGTACTTTTGGAGTTAGATCTGGAAAGCTCCTGGGTTTCATTGTCAGTGGAAAAGGTATTGAAGTGGATCCTGCAAAAGTGAAAGCTATACGAGAGATGCCAGCTCCCCGTACTGAGAAGGAGGTTAGAGGTTTCTTGGGACGATTGAACTACATTGCAAGATTTATTTCCCAATTAACTACCATCTGTGAGCCAATCTTCAAGTTGTTGAAGAAAGATCAGGTGATGGAATGGAATGATGAGTGCCAGACTGCCTTTGATGAAATCAAGAGATATTTGCTAGAACCTCCAATTTTAATGCCACCAGTTGATGGAAGACCTTTGATTATGTATTTAACAGTATTAGACAACTCAATGGGGTGTGTATTGGGGCAACATGACGAGTCTGGTCGAAAAGAGCAGGCAATATACTACCTTAGCAAAAAGTTTACCGACTGTGAAACAAGATACTCACTGCTCGAGAAAACTTGCTGCGCTTTGGCATGGGCTGCTCACCGACTAAGACAGTATATGTTGACCCATACTACCTTGTTGATTTCGAAGATGGATCCAATCAAGTACATATTTGAGAAACCTGCTCTCTCCGAAAGAATTGCAAGATGGCAAATGATCTTGACGGAATATGATATACAGTATACTACTCAGAAGGCCATTAAGGGGAGTGTTGTTGCTGATCATTTGGCTCATCAAGCAGTAGGTGATTACCAGTCAATGAATTTTGAGTTCCCTGATGAAGACATTATGTCTGTTACCAAAGAACCTGGACAATATGACGGACCTGAACAAGGATCCCGATGGACTATGGTTTTTGATGGTGCCTCCAATGCACATGGTAATGGTGTTGGTGTTGTGATTAGTTCCCCTGAAGGTTGTCATACCCCGATTACTGCCAGACTTTGTTTCTATTGTACCAATAACATGGCTGAGTATGAGGCATGTATCATGGGTATGCAAGTTGCTATTGATATGAAGATTCAGTTCCTTGAGGTGTATGGAGATTCAGCTCTGGTAGTAAGTCAGATTAAAGGAGATTGGGATACAAAGCATGATAATCTCATTCCTTACAGAGAACATGTGTTGTCTTTGATCCCACATTTCAAAGAGATTACTTTTGGACATATTCCACGAAGAGAGAATCAGTTGGCAGACGCATTGGCCACCATGGCATCTATGTTTGAGATCAGCTGGGATGATGAAGCTCCCAAGATTACCATTGATAGATTTGAGAAGCCTGCATACTGCAATGAGATTGACACTGAAGGGGCAGAGGAGAAGCCTTGGTTCTATGAAGTGAAAAACTATCTTGAAGCTCAGGAGTTCCCTGAAGGGGCATCTGTCAAAGATAGGAAGTTCCTGAGAAGGTTTTCTGCTAAGTTCTTTCTGAGTAATGGCATTCTGTATAAGCGTAATCATGATTCAACTATGCTTCGTTGTGTGGATAAGAAGGAAGCTATAGAAATTATGGAAGAGATGCATGATGGGACCTTTGGCACTCATTCTAGTGGTCATACCATGGCAAAGAAGATTTTGAGAGCAGGTTACTATTGGTCTACCATGGAAGCTGATTGCTATCAACACTCCAGAACATGTCACAAATGTCAAATCTATGCTGATAAAGTACATGTACCTCCATCTCCATTGAATGTGTTGACTGCTCCTTGGCCCTTTGCCATGTGGGGCATTGATATGATTGGTGAGATCAAGCCTACTGCTTCTAATGGGCATCGTTTCATCCTGGTTTCTATTGATTACTTCACGAAGTGGGTAGAGGCAGCTTCATTTGCATCTGTGACTAAGAATGTTGTGGCTCGGTTCATTAAGAATAATCTCATATGTAGGTATGGTATCCCTGAAAGGATTATCACTGACAATGGCTCTAATCTGAACAACACTATGATTACTGATCTCTGTACGCAGTTCAAGATTAAGCATCACAACTCTTCTCCGTATCGTCCAAAGATGAATGGGGCAGTTGAAGCTGCTAATAAGAACATTAAGAAGATTGTACAGAAGATGACTGTTACTTACAAGGATTGGCACGAGATGTTACCATTTGCTCTGCATGGTTATCGTACTACAATACGTACTTCAACAGGGGCAACCCCATTCTCCTTAGTCTATGGTATGGAAGCAGTTCTGCCTATTGAAGTTCAGATCCCCTCCTTGAGAATTATGAAGGATGCAGGCTTGGATGAAGATGAGTGGATTCAGACTCGACTTGACCAGATAAATTTGATTGATGAGAAAAGGTTAGCAGCAGTTTGTCATGGCCAGATGTACCAGAAACGGATTATCAAAGCTTTTAACAAGAAGGTTAAGCCAAAGGTATATCAGGCTGGTGACTTGGTAATCAAGCGTATCATATTACCACAGGGTGATCCTAGGGGCAAGTGGACTCCAACATATGAGGGACCATTTGTAGTCAAGACAGTGTTCTCAGGAGGTGCCATGATACTGACTGCAATGGATGGTGAAGACTTCCCACAACCTGTAAACGCAGACATAGTTAAAAAATACTACGCATAAAAAGAGACCCGCTAGGTTGACAGGCCTAGGCAAAAATAAGGGCATCCCGGCAAACCAAAAGGGTTTGGGCAAAAATTAGGGATATATATATAAAAAGATGTACACCCGGCAAGTCGAAAACCTGAAAAGGCGGCTTGGGCAAAAAAGGGTATCCCGGTGGATTGAAAACCTGAAAGGGCAATCCAGGCAAAAGTTAGGGATTAAAGCGTATGACTATGTCTCGTTTGGATCACTCATGAAACTGCAACCAGTTGTACTACTTACTCAAGCTCAAACAGATAAAGCTCAATCCAATCGTTTCCGTCTCAACAGCAAGAAGATGAGATACTTGAGTGGCAATAGTAGAATTGAAACTCAATAGGATTATTTCCCACATAGCTGATTCTTTTTGTAAAACTTCATGACAAAATTCTCTTACTAGGGTTTATGTCTCCTTGTACAAACTTACCCGTGTATGGGTCACTTTTGATATAAATAAACTCCATCTTTTGAATCCAGATTTACTTTTACCCTATTTACATAAGCGAAACGTCCATTGGTTGTGTTTGAATGTATGTATGCCTTTGAATATGATTGATGTTTACCAGAAATGCAGGTATGCTTTTAATATGATTGATGTTTACCAGAAATGCATGAAAATGCAGTAATAGTATTTACTAAGGACGAACGAGGGAAGGATTTCAACGAAGCTTCGCCGGTTCATCTTTACAAGACAGTTACAAACCATCAGTAGGACTAATCCATTTTCACAAAGTCTAATCTCCCCTGGAATTTATATCCATCTCTTTTATCCTCATACGGATATACGGGAAATTACTTTCCAATAAGGGCACGATGAACGAAGACGGGATGTTATACTTATCCTACTATCAAACGAAAACGAAGGTTATCTATACCCTACTATCCCCAACAACGGGAGGTTATCTATACCTTGTTATCCCCAACAACGGGAGGTTATCTATACCTTGTTATCCCCAGCAGACGGAGGGTTATATATTCTTCAACAACGAATCGGGATTTATTTTCCTTGGCCAGCAGTTGTTATACAAGGATATCCAGACACTTCCAGCAGTGTCATAGCATACATACATCATTTACATCATACCATAACATATATGTCTATAGTACATTACCTAAGTGCATCATGTCATACATGCATACATAAAGCATAAACTAATGTTGTTATACAGAATGCTACCTTGTTTTCAGGTTAATTATCCAACAAACAATCTTATGATCTTTGGGACTGCTTTATTGTAACCTCAGGGTTACTTTATCCTCCTGATGAGCTTCTTATTACTTTGGGACTGCTTTATTGTAACCTCAGGGTTATTTTATCCTCCTGATAGCCTCTCATGACTTCAAGACTGCTTTAGAGCTACTGATTGCTCTATCCTCCTGAAATCATCCTATTACTTCAAGACTGCTTTAGAGCTATTCATTGCTCTATCCTCATGAGGTCATATTACTACTTCAAGACTGCTTTAGAGCTATTCATTGCTCTATCCTCCTGAAGCCATCTAATTATTTCAAGACTGCTTTAGAGTTATCCATTGCTCTATCCTCCTGAAATTACATTATTATTTCAAGACTGCTTTAGAGCTATCCATTGCTCTATCCTCCTGAAATCATTACTTCAAGACTGCTTTAGAGCTATTGATTGCTCTATCCTCCTGAAGACATATCACATTATTATTTCAAGACTGCTTTAGAGCTGTTGATTGCTCTATCCTCCTGAAGCCATCTAATTATTTCAAGACTGCTTTAGAGTTATCCATTGCTCTATCCTCCTGAAATTACATTATTATTTCAAGACTGCTTTAGAGTTATCCATTGCTCTATCCTCCTGAAATCATTACTTCAAGACTGCTTTAGAGCTATTGATTGCTCTATCCTCCTGAAGACATATCACATTATTATTTCAAGACTGCTTTAGAGCCATTCATTGTTCTATCCTCCTGAAATCATATCATTGCTTCAAGACTGCTTTAGGGTTATCACTATTGATTGCTCTATCCTCATGAAGACATGCTGCTACATCATTATTATTTCAGACTCCTGACAGCTTTCATCATACACCCATATTTTGAACTGCTCCCCCCCTAGTGGCATCTTTAAGCCCACTCAATCATATTCAACTAGCCATCTGTACCACTCTAGTGCACTGGTGAGTGCAAATTTTTGGGCTTTTGTGTTCAATCCCCTTCAACCCTCCAGGTTACGACTGGCAAATATACCAATCTAACCCCTCAGGTTTCAGAAAATTGAACAGGGGCAGCTGTTGTACCCCAAAATTTGCCCTCACAATACAAGACTTTGTGTTCTAAGAAGGTTCACAAGGTTCACAAGTTCTCCAACAACTTGCATAACCTTTCATGAAGTTCATAAAGTCCACAAGCTACTTTATGAAGGTTCACAAAGTTCACAAGTCCCACAGTGCTTTCAATACCTTTCATGAGGTTCATAAAGTCCATAGGTTGCTTCTTGAAGGTTCACAAGGTTCACAAGCTTCACAATACCTCCCATGAGTATCACAAGATATCTTATGAAGATTCACAAGGTTCACAAAGTTCACAATTGGTCAGAAGAGTTGACAACTCCCTCAGACAATGCACCTCCTAAGCAGTGCATCCAAAACTAGGGTTTTGACTTTAATCAGGCTAAATGGACTTCCAAGACTTCAAGTGAGCTTCATAACATCTTATATGTGTATAAGAACCCCCATGTCAAGTTTCAAGACTTTTCTCAAAAGTTTGCTCAGTCAGATGATCAGATAAGTCAAAAGCAGTCAATGCAGTTAAAAAGTCAAACCAAAGTCAAACTTCATGATTTTTTTTTTTTGCCAACATCAAAGAGAGATTTGGTTCCAGGGGTATTTTGGTCATTCTACACAAATTCTACCAATTCCTTGAAGATGGGCTGTTATTAGAATTCTGAGGCGTTTGATGCATTTATCTATCACCAGTTCTGATCATATTGAGATTTTAGCGGTTTGGTCAGTGGAATTTAATTACGATTAGTTTTACTGTTGATGCTGAAAATGTTGTGATTACGGTGCCCATAGGTGTTTGGTTATGAAATGGTTGGTTAACATTTTAATCGGATGATGAGATTAGGATTACAAATGAGACGAGTGCACCAATAAGAATACCACTTGGGAATATTTATGTTTTATGCCTATGTTAACGAATTTAAATACTTGTGGATTTATTCACAATTGTTTATATTTTTTAACTAAGAATAAAATATAAATAAATTCAAAGTGTTGGGAATTTTATTTCATAAAGATTGCATTATACAAAAGGGAGATTGTTTCACATTTTTGCTGCTACAAGGAATTACATTAAATCTAAAAATCCTAAGTCCTAAAAATGCTAAGTGTCTTCATGTTGGCCCTTGAGCTTCGCCGCAAATCTCGACTAACTTGCAACATCAGCAACAACAGTTAATACATTAATAACAGCAGTTAACTTATCAGGTATGCATCAACAGCAGCCAAAGAAAGCAAAATTTCTACATAGCAGGCCAGTTGTGCGATACCCTCTCAATTAATGTACTAAAGCCTCGTAACCACGTTCTGCACTAAGAAAGGTAGTGAATGAACACAGTCTTATGGGTGAATTGGTGACCAAGCATTCCTATAGATAACAATGAGTATTTGATGCAATGATTCGTCTTGAGAATAAAACCCAGCACGCAGTTATTGCTGTTGTCTTGGCAGCTAAAGGTTTTTCCTACACTTGACTTCGTCCACGGTTGATGTCCATCAGCAGGCGTATGAACATATCTAGACCTCGGACTTAGCGGTGGCGTCGCATCCTATTAATAACAGCAAGCAATGTTATTATTCTGAAAAGAAATCCTCAGTATTCTACTTAACATAATATGGCCATATTGAAACAGCCTTGTCATCACAAACAAGGAAAACTCTTTCATAATTGATGGAAGGGCGTGGCAGCCGAAATAGTGGTCATAACAGGTTTTTTATGCAGAATATAAACAGATTCCCATACATACACCTTCAACTCATTCATAAAGCACCATAGGAAAAGAGGGTATCAAAGAATAAGGGAGTTAGAAGTACTCATCTTCGAGGTAGAGCCGATACTGATTTATCACTGAAAACCCCAAAACCGCATCAAAAGGAAACGTATGTCCAGAGCACAATCCAGAGCTACAATGACCGGTATTCAAAAGGGATCCTAAACCCATTAATACGCTACAGAGGATAACCTCCCGTGTCCCTCGAACGCCCGCTTTGCAACTCAACTACCCTTCACACCTGGCCCGATTTGAAGCTGCAAATTAAGTGAATACGGTTAGCAGCCTTGGTTTGATGCTAATAAGGAAATTTGGGAAGATTTCGAGGCCAAATCTTACCACCGTAATCCACTCAGAGTTTAGCTGCACAAATCCAATCTTGGTAATTATTCTGTTGATATGGGTGAGAATGAAGCAGTTTACACTCGCGACTCTAGGCTGCATTCCAAAGGACTTGACGCTAGATAGACTGGGATGCCTTGGGCGAATTCATGCTCGATCAACAAAGCTTCAGCCCTCAGTGCATAGAAGTTTTCTCTTTTCTTTACAAGATTTGGACCATCAGACTAGTGCTAGACGGTTTCTGCTTACTGATATCGTAGCACAAGCGCCACGTAATGTGGAGATTGACCTGTGTGACCTGAAATTTGAAGCAGCGTATAAATAGTTAACATGAGGGCAGAATCATCCGCAGCAAATCATATAACCATTTCCAAATACCCATACATTTACAAGAGGACGAAAGAAAAAGTTACGAGCATACCAAGAGGAAATCTATCCAAGTGACTTTCTAGTTTCCCTCCTCAGAGAAACCCTTGTCTGTTTGTCCTACTCAACCAATGAATTGGTATATGGTGATCAATATCAACTCTGTTAATGACTCGTGCTACAAATTGCAACCATGCCATCGTTCATCTAGAACTAAACCTGCAGCAACGACAAAGGACGCTACCAACTCATGATGGAAGAAAAAGACGAGTACAGCTCAAGCAATTGCAGCTAGTCCATATTCCAGACAGAGAAAGTCGTGTGCCTCTAAGACATAACCTGCACCACAACCATATCTCCGAATCCAAACACACCTGCTCAGGTGTGTCCTCTTCAACGATTTGCACGTGGAACTCACAAGCTTCGATGACAGAATGACCATCCTTTTCCTGCATAAGAGTAGCTGCAAAACGTGAGTATAAAGTGGCTCCAATGCAACACCAGTTGGTTGAGAGTTAGACTTAAGCTTGATTACCTGATGAAGAACGCACCAATAATTTGATAGCCATCGTTGTACCGTCTTAGCTAGCAGCAATGTACTCAATCTGTAAATAAGACCAAGAAATCATCTATTTAAAACCATTGTGAATAAGATTACACCGAAGCTTAAAGGAGTTCGTGCCGTGCAGCCAACTCCAAACTAACGCAATCCAAGTTTCCTTTCCAGCAAGACGAACCCAGACATTTGGCCACGCTTCGAAATTACCACACCTGTCAACAAATCCATTTTCAAGTGTAAGAAAATCAATTGCTAGAGATAAGAAGCCATTCTCGCCATGAATTCAACGACGAGAACTATCTGAGACATACTAGGCCCATGTGAAAGCATTACCTAGTGCTGTCGGTGATCCTCCAACAAAGGCTCAGGGAGATTTGGATCCTGAGCTATCCACCATCCAACAGGGCAACAGAGTTCTGGTATCATCGCTAACATTATCACCACCGGCACCGTCGTCATGTTGCAGTTAGAGGTAATGGTCCACATGTGAATTGAAAGAGAATCAGAATGCTCTAACCATGACAGCAGCACCCTTGACTATGCTTCCAAGCACCCTCCTCAACACACGAAACCATAAGACTGGATTAGAACAGATACAAGATAACACCTTATGCATCAAACTAGTGATAATTCAGAAGGCTACCTTGTAGACTATCCTCCTTCATTCTTAGGGAACTCCAAACTGACCCAACCGGGATGAATAGCACAGAGCGTATACCAACGTTATCTCAACTTCAAGTCAAGAACCTTCGAACGAAAACTCCAACTCTAATGACCGTGTAAACGAAAACTAGAGAAGTCTTTCCCTTTATGACTTAGATAAGACCTTGGGCTCACCACAACCCTTCACACCACCAACGTCAAAGTTTGCCCTGGGCCGTGTGTATATCCCCTGGCCCAAAATATCTTACCATTCGCACCTGCAGAAAAATATAGCAATTGGATTAGCAAGAATCATTGAAGAATATCCACTGGAGGAAATAAAGATTCGGTTCAGAAGAAAATCAAATCCGGTTTCAATTAAATCACAAAAATCAGATTTTGATAAGTCATTATAGCAATCAAACGAATTAGGAATGTCCTCAAATCTGATTCACCCTAATTTGGAAAACATCAATCAGCATTCAAAGCAACAATCAAAGACCTTATTATTCTGAGGCCTATATAAGGAGAGGGGAAAGAAGAGAAAAGGACATGAAAAAACCCTCATACGGAAATCGCAGCTACCGAAAATTGAGCGAGGTAACTTATCTCAGTGAGCAAGCGAAACCACTTCCGACCGCCGTAAGTATCAATCGACGGAGCCTCATCGACGAAATACCCGGCTTCGTCATCTACTGTTACCGCGAAGCCACTCCGTTTCCGTTCGATCCCGCCGCCACCAACAATCTTCGGTAAACCTCTGATATTATTGAGTTCATTTGATTTGTTTAATGTTCTCAATTTGTGCTTCAGGAACGAAAAAGTGAAAGAACGGTGCTTGACAAGGTCGAGAGAGCGGTAAAGAGGAGAGAGGATATGAGAGAATGAGGAAGACGATCTATTAGGGTTTTGCGTTTCCACTTCTGTTTATGTTTGTTTTGGTTATTTGTGTAATTTAACGCTTAATCAAACACTAAAGTCACACACACCACTTAATCACCACTAAACACACACATAATCGCTTAATCACCTTAATCTTTTTTAAAAAAAATAAATCAACCTTAATCTTTTATTTAAATTACTTAACAACTAGTGAACCCTTTTTTCTAAATTAATAAATTATATCCTTTCTTTTACATATTCAAAATAACCTTTTAAAAAATAATAATAAAAATAAATAAAAACTTTAAAAACCTTTTTTATAATAAAATCAAAAAACCTCTTTTTCCTATAATAAAAATAAATGTTTTTATAAATAACTTAAGAATCTTTTTTTAAAAATATCTAAGTTAAAACCTTTTTTAAGGTTAAAATTAAAGTATTTTTTTTAAAACTAACATTATTCTTTCTTTTATAAATTAAATTAAAATCTTTTTTTTCAAAACAATAAAAACTCTAAATTTACATCTTTTTCTGCACTATCTCATTATCCACTGTATTTATGCCTAACCCTACTAACATCCTCTTGTTTTTTGTTACTCAACTGATTGTTTTAAATTCGTTTATCATTGATTAAATTTTTCATTATCATATTGTATCTGCTCCTATCATGTAATCTCGCGAATCCTAACAATCGCGCTTTAATTTCTGCCTTTAAATTTCTGCTTACATGGTTAAATTATGACCTTATCTCTCTGTTTGCATGATTCAATTATCTCACGCGTTTACTATTATTTCTGTCACATTACACACATCCGAAGGTTAGGTCTAACTGTTTGGCCGCCGCGCCAATAGTCCGTAAAACTTCACACATTCAATTTCAAATCCTCAAAACTACAAACTACAAACCCTAATTTTCACAAATGCCTCGCCGCAGGCAAAATTACAATTTTACCCTTAGCATTAGGTCAAAGAGCCGCCGCGCTCATTTTAGGGTTTCCCGCCGTGGAATCCCTAATTTAACCCTAATTACAACTTAACATTTCAACGTAGAGATTTGGAGTTTCCACACTCCACGTAGGCGTGTCCTTAAGATGCGTTTATTCCCCTTGAGACCTTGACCACAGTCAAGAAGTTTCTAACCTCCCTATTGAGGGGAACTACGATTACTCTGATTTCACTCCCGTAAGGATACGTAGGCACAAGATGCGATGTCTTGCCGAGTAAACTTAGAATTAACCCCCTTTATTATTTATTATTGCTTATTTATATTTTATTTATCTTTGCTATTTAATTATTTTGCTTATTATTTTGTAATTGTTTCTTGGATGTAAAGTTGTTTAATTATTTAATTATTATTATGGTTAGTAATTAGGGAGTGTAACAACATGTATGTAATATTAAAATAAAATTAGATCATTTTAATTAGATTAAACATTTCACACACGTAAGTCGATTTTAATCGCCGTCTCACTTCCTAAGGATATCCCTCAAGTTGCCTATGAATATTGGTTAAGTGGGGTGTATAAAGCAAGTCCCTCAAAAAGAAAATCATCAAAGTCCCTTATGGTTGCCTTTACGAATCGAGTCCCTTTCGAAAAATGATGATAGTCCCTCCAGTTTGCTTATTACACCCCACAATGGCCTTCAAAAATCCAATCGTCCCTCACATGTCCCTTAACATCCAAAGTAAGGACTACCTACTCCATTTTAGTAGGGATAGTCTTACTAAGGAAAGGATAAAGAATAAGAAAGACCTTAAAACATTAGGGTAGGCTACTCCTAGATACTTGCTCACTTCAAAACTTTTTCACACTTAAACAAATTTCCAACAAAATTTTCAAACAAGTTTTTTTCACATCCATACACGGATTATTATTAAACTATTCTGAAATTTTTTGCTATTCACACACTACACTTTCAAAACAATTCAAAAGTGAGCTTAAGTACCTAAGAGCCCATGGATAACCATGGATGAAAAGGGTGCTAACACCTTCCCTTTTCATAACCTACCCCCCGGACCCAAAATATTCTCTAAGGTCTTTCCTGTTCTTTTATAACCTTTCCTTATGGATAAAATAAAAGTCGGTGGCGACTCTTGCTATCCGCAACATTGTTTAAAGTCAGTTCTCCCACCGTGTTACAGCTATCCCCAATGCTGGCGGGAATGGAAATGACAATGGTGCCGGAAATGGGAACGCAACTGGAAACGGTAATGGACATTATGTTGGCGGAGCTAATGGTAACACTAGATTTGGTTACATTAGAGTTGGTAATGTTGGAATTACCGGTCAGGGCAATGTGTATGGGCCTGAAGCTAACGGTGCTATTCATGGCAACCTGAATTAGCAGTTGTTCGAGGACAGACAAAATGACATCTTCTCGGTGAGAGATTTTGGTGGTGAAGTGCCTTCTGAGACTAATAGAAGATTCAAAGGCTTGGAAGACAAGATAAAGAGCTTCAAGAGTCAGAACTCTATGGGCCTCGATATGGCCAACCTTGGACTTATCCCTGACCTAAGGATACCGCAGAAATTCAAAGTCCCTGACTTTGATAAGTATAAGGGTACTACATGTCCTAGAGTTCACCTTCGCTCGTATTACAGGAAAATGTCTGCTTATTCAATCGACGAAAAGTTGTTAATGCACTTTTTCCAGGATAGTTTGTCTGGTCCTTCCCTTGAGTGGTACATTGGGTTGGAACCCACTAATGTCCGTAGCTGGAAGGATTTGGCTGAGGCATTCATGAAGCATTACCAATACAATAGTGACCTTGCTCCAAACAGGGTTCAGTTGCAAAATCTTACCTAGAGGAGTAACGAATGCTTCAAAGAGTACGCCCAAAGGTGGCGTGAATTGGCTACAAGAGTTCAACCTCTGATGGTGGACCGTGAGCTGATCGACATGTTCATGGCTACTTTATCTGGCATGTACTATGAGAAGCTTATCAACTGTATGTCTGGAAGCTTTTTTGACATGATAATCATCGGGGAACACATAGAGAATGGTATCAAAATTGGGAAGATTCAAGCAGGCGGAGGATCCTCAGCTGGAGGTGGAGGAAAGAAAGTCTTTGGCAACAAAAGGCGCGAGGGAGAAACCAACTCAGTATCTAGTTTTCAGGGAAGACGGAGAAATCATCCTCATAATCAATATCATCAACAACATCAACAACGGGTCGCTAGCATTATGATCCCTGTACCACAACAACAACAACAACAACAACGGCAACAACAGCCACCCCAACAAAATCAGCAAAGTTATCGAAGGTATCCGGTTCGGCCAGCAAATAGAGTATTTGATCCACCACCGATGCCTTATTCCCAGGTGCTCCAAACTCTATTACAATTGCAGTTAATCCAAAAGAGGACTTTGGCTCCTCTGACAGGCCCACCACCGCCCGACTTTGATGTGAATGCACGATGCGAGTTCCATTCTGGGGCACCCGGCCATACTATTGACAACTGCAAGGCTTTCAAACATAAGTTGCAAGATTTGATTGATAGCAAGGCAATAGATTTTTCACATGATGCGCCAAATGTTGTGCAAAACCCTATGTCGAATCATGGGCCAGCTAGGGTTGGTGTTGTTCTGGTAGAGGAAGGGTTAGATCTGATAGTCGACGTGAACAAGTTGAAAACACCATTAAGTTTTGTGAAGGAGAAGCTGCTGAAGGGGGAAGTGTTCCCAGGCTGTAGTGAAGGTTGTGCTAACTGTTTGAGCCACCCTGAGGGATGTGATGATCTGAAGAAGTATATTCAAAACATGATGGATGAAGGAATATTACAATTTGATCGGACCACTGATAAGAAACCCGTGGAAGTAGTAGAGGAGGAGTAGGATGAAATTGCAACGATTTCAATCCCATATAAAACTATCATTATTTCAGCACCTCCAAGGCCGCCTACAATCATCATTACTAAAGCAGGACCTGTGCCGTACGAAAGTTCAAAGGCTATCCCGTGAAATTACGGAGCCGAGGTGTTTTTCAATGGACAGAAGGTAGAATTGAAGACTTTGTCTGTCGATTCGGTGGATAATCTAGTCGGAGTTGGAGGAATTACCAGAAGCGGTAGAATCTTTTCGACGCCCAAAGTGGTGGTTGAGAAAACTGATAAAGGGAAAGGCAAGACAGTGGTAGAAGAAATTCCCCGGGTGAGTGAGAAGGAACCTTTGGCAAAGGATATGGAAGAGTTCATGAAGTTGATTAGAAAAAGCGACTACAAGATAGTCAACCATCTGCAACAAACTCCTTCCAAGATTTCTATACTATCACTGCTGTTATGTTCAGAAGCGTATCGAAGTGCATTGTTGAAGGTTTTAAGCACTGCTTATGTACCACAAAAAATATCAGTTAACCAGCTCGAAGGAGTGGTGGCACCTGTGAACGCAGGAAACGGTCTAGGGTTTACAGATTTGGACATAACACCAAAGGGAAGAAACCACAATTTGGCACTGCATATTTCACTTGAATGCTGGGGAACAATAATGTCACACGTCCTTGTTGATACAGGTTCGTCCTTGAATGTACTACCAAAGAAAGTGTTGATGAAGATAGATCATCAGGATCTTTATTGTATGCCTAGTGATTTGGTTGTGCGAGCCTTTGATGGAACCCGAAGATCTGTTTTTGGGGAGATAACTCTGCCTATCCAAGTGGGCCCGGAGGTGTTTGAGGCGGTATTTTACATCATGGACATTCAGCCTGCTTACAGTTGTCTGTTGGGTCGTCCATGGATACATTCTGCTGGGGCTGTTACGTCCACTCTGCATCAAAAGCTGAAATATATGGTCGGAGGCAGTGTTGTGACAGTATGTGGGGAAGAAGATATCATGATTAGCCATTTGTCATCTTTCAAATACGTTGAAGTAGACGGAGAAATTCATGAGACTTTGTGTCAGGCCTTCAAAACTGTGCAATTGAAGGACAAATATCCAGTTGTGAACAAAGAACCAGAGGTAGTTATGTCATCTTTCAAGGAGGTTCAAGCGGTAGTTCAGGCAGGGGCATCACAAGGATAGGGAAAGGTGCTAGATATACCTCAGAAGCAGGACAAGTTCGGGTTGGGGTACCATCCATCATTTTCATCATCTTCGCAGAGCGCGCCGCGCTACAAGGGGCCCGTCAAGTTCACCAGTGGAGATGTTATTTTTGAGCAAATCAATGTTGTTTCTGATGATGAAGCCGGAGACAGTGATTGTGAAATGGACGCCTGGATCCAGCCAAGTGCTCCCGGACAAAAGCTATGCAATTGGTTCATTGAGGAATTTGTCCAAGTGACACGTGAACAGTAATACTTTGTTTTCTCAGTTATTATGTAACCCTATGTTCTACTCGGAGCATAGCGGTATTTTATTCAAGGAATGCTTGTTTATGTTTGAACCATCTTTTATCATTAATCAAAAGGCGTTTTTTCTCATTCAATTTTGTGATCCTTGTTTTTCTTCTTTTTGTTTTCTAACAATAAAATGGCAATGTAGTTTGTGTTTGTTTTGTTTGCATATCATTTAAGCATAAAATCATCATCATTGTAGGTTACACATTTCAGATACCATCGACTCAGACTCGTCTATGACTCGGTGTGCCTTTGACAATCCAATCTTTCAAGCAGAAGAAGAGATTGATGAAGACGAAGACCTACCCGAAGAGCTTGCTAGATTGTTGAGACAAGAGGAGAAGGTCATCCTGCCTCATCAGGAGGAAGTTTAAGTCATCAACCTGGGAACCGAGGAAGATATGAAGGAAGTTAGAATATGGGTCGTGCTGCAAAGTGATGTGAATCAAAGACTGGTTGAGTTATTCCAAGAGTATAAGGATGTTTGTGCTTGGTCATACAAAGATATGCCTGGACTCGACACAGATATTGTGGTTCATCGTCTGCCTCTTCAAGAAGAGTGTCCTCCTGTTAAACAGAAATTGAGAAGAACCAGGCCTGATATGGCAGTGAAGATCAAGGAAGAAGTCCAAAAGCAATTAGACGCCGGATTTCTTGCCGTGACAAATTACCCTCCATGGGTTGCAAACATTGTGCCCGTGCCTAAGAAGGACGACAAAGTCAGGATGTGTATTGACTATAGGGACCTGAATAGAGCGAGCCCAAAGGACGATTTCCCGCTCCCTCATATTGACGTGCTTGTTGATAACACCGCACAATTCTCAGTGTTTTCCTTCATGGACGGCTTTTCCGGATACAATCAGATCAAGATGGCACCAGAGGACATGGATAAAACGACTTTCATCACGCCATAGGGGACATTCTGCTATAAAGTAATGCCTTTTGGTTTGAATAACGCAGGGGCAACTTATCAACGAGAAATGGGGACACTCTTTCACGACATGATTCGTCATGAGATTGAAGTTTATGTCGATGATATGATCACAAATTCCCAAACGGAGGAGGGGTATCTGGTGAATCTTCTAAAGCTGTTTGAGAGATTAAGGAAGTTCAAACATAGGATGAATCCAAACAAGTGCACTTTCGGTGTACGGTCAGGAAAATTGTTGGGGTTTATTGTCAGTGAGAAAGGTATTGAGGTTGATCCTGCAAAGATCAAAGCAATTCAAGAAATGCCAGCACCAAAGACCGAGAAACAAGTTTGTGGTTTCCTAGGTAGATTGAACTACATTGCTCGGTTCATATCTCACCTCACAGCCACTTGTGAGCCATTATTTAAGTTATTAAAGAAAGATGCGGTCGTTTGGAATGAGAATTGTCAGAAAGCATTTGAGAAAATAAAAGAGTATTTGTAGGAACCTCCAATATTGATACCTCTAGTAGCTGGAAGACCATTGATTATGTACTAACGGTTCTTGAGAACAATATGGGTTGTGTCCTCGGTCAACACGATGAGACTGGAAGAAAAGAGCATGCGATTTATTATCTGAGTAAAATGTTCACAGATTGTGAGTCCCGTTACTCAATGCTTGAGAAAACGTGTTGCGCACTAGCTTGGGCTGCCAAACATTTAAGACTGTAAATGCTCAACCATACAACCATGCTGATTTCGAAGATGGATCCGATCAAATATGTCTTCGAAAAGAAAGCGCTCTTAGGAAGAATTGCCAGATGAAAAATGGTACTGACATAGTACGACATTCAGTATGTTTCTCAGAAGGCCATTAAAGGAAGTGTTCTGTCAGAGTACCTTGCCGAACAGCCTATCGAAGACTATCAGCCAATGAAGTTTGAATTTCCTAATGAAGACATTATGTTCCTCTAGATGAAGGATTGTGACGAATCTCTACCTGATGAAGGTCCTGAACTTGGTTCCCAATGGCAGTTGATATTCGACGGTGCCGTCAACTCATACGGAAGTGGAATTGGGGCAATCATTACAACACCCCGTGGCACTCATATCCCATTCACGGCCAGATTGACATTTCCGGTCACCAACAATGAGGCTGAGTATGAAGCATGTTTCATGGGTCTCGAAGAAGCTATTGATTTGAGGATCAAGAATCTCGATGTATATGGCGATTCCGCGCTAGTTGTGAATCAAATCAAAGGAGAATGGGAAACTCGTCAACCTATTTTAATCCCTTACATGAATTATGCAAGGAGGTTGTTACCTTTCTTCGACCGGGTAGACCGGAGAATCAGATAGCAGACGCTCTGGCAACGCTGTCTTCAATGTACAAGGTTAATTTTTGGAATGAAGCTCCCAAAATAGTTATCTCCCGCCTTGATAGGCCCGCATTCATATTCGCCATTGAGGAGGCCTCCGATGGCAAGCCGTGGTATTTTGACATCCAGAATTTCCTTAAGAACCAGGAGTATTCGATCGGGGCATCCAGTCGAGATAAGAAGACTCTAAGGAGATTGTCTGGCAATTTATATTTGAATCAGGATGGTGTGCTTTATAGAAGAAACCATGACTTGGTGCTGTTGAGATGCTTGGATGAAAAAGAAACAAATCTGCTTATGGAGGAAGTCCATGAAGGTACTTTTGGTACGCATGTCGGTGGACATGCCATGTCTCGAAAGTTGTTGCGAGCTGGGTATTATTGGCTTACGATGGAGTCGGATTGTTTCAAGTTCGCGAAGAAATGTCATAAATGTCAGATCTATGCCGACAAAATTCATGCGCCGCCGTGTCCATTGAATGTCATGTCATCTCCATAGCCCTTTTCCCTGTGGGGCATTGATATGATTGGAAAGGTTGAGCCTACTACATCTAATGGACACCGCTTCATCCTAGTAGCCATCGACTATTTCACCAAATGGGTCGAAGCAGCTTCTTATGCCAATGTCACTAAGCATGTTGTTGCTCGGTTCATCAAAAGGGACATCATCTGCCGATATGGAATACTTGAAAGGGTCATTACTAATAATGGATCTAACCTGAATAACAAGATGATGTAAGAGTTGTGCCAGAACTTCAAGATTGAGCATCACAACTTGTCTCCCTATCGTCCGAAGATGAATGGCGCGGTCGAAGCAGCTAATAAAAATATCAAGAAGATTGTGCAGAAGATGGTTGAGACCTACAAAGATTGGCACGAGATGTTTCCCTTTGCTTTACATGGATATTGCACCTCAGTGCATACTTCAACTGGGGCAACGCCCTTCTCGTTAGTATATGGTATAGAAGTTGTCCTGCCACTAGAGGTCGAGATACCTTCCTTGAGAGTTCTGGCTAATGTTTAACTAGATGAAGCAGAGTGGGTGAAGAACAGGTTGAATCAGCTCAGCTTGATGGATGAGAAAAGATTGGCATCCATCGCATACGGTCGTCTATACCAAAGCAGAATGAAGAAAGCCTTCGACAAGAAGATACGTCCTCGAAGCTTTCAGGCAAGTGATTTAGTGTTGAAGCGGATTCTCCCACCACAGAACGATCACAAGGGAAAATGGACTCCCAATTACGAAGGTCTGTATGTTGTAAGGAAAGTTTTCTCGGGAGGAGCTTTACTACTTTCGACTATGGATGGTAAAGACTTCACGTCCCCTATGAACGCAGACACAGTCAAAAAATACTATGCTTAAAGAGACCCGCTGGAAAGAAAAAGAAAATCCAGGCAAAAATGGGGCATCCCGGCGAACCATAAAAGGATAGGTTCGGGAAAAAGTTAGGGATAAAAAGAAAAAAAGATGTAAACCCGCAAAGTTGAAATCCTGAAAAGGCAACTTTGGCAAAAATGGGTGTCCCGGTGAATCGAAAACCCGCAAGGGCGATTCAGGCAAAAGTTAGGGATTTGAAAAGCGAACAACTGCGATCAGCGTTTCGATCTTCAGAACATAACGGATTATGGGGGAACCCGCGGGAAATCGTTCAAGTCAATCTCTTCCAAAGGAGAAGCATCGGAAAAGCATCAAAGTCATGCGGGTCATAGATGAGTCGTCCCATGGTGGTTGTATGTACCACATTGCCGACATTTTGTATATCTTTGTGCATTTCTTATTTTTCTTTGGCGCAACTTTCTCATTTTAGGAGTTACATCCTTTGTAAATTTGCCTATTTTCAGGCCGTTTATCAATAAAACTTGCTATTCATAAAATATTTGTGTGCTTGGTTTCAACTTTTACTGTTTTGTTTGTGAAAAAATGCCCGATGTTTTTGATGAATTTGGACATACATAAACTTGCAGGCCTTGGCCAATAATTGTTAAAACTTTGACTTAACTGAACAACGTCACGGATGATGACCAAGATAGCCAATGTTGTGTAGTATCTTGTCTGTTGTTACCCTTAGGGCATCTCTCTAAGAAGGTATGGATGGAGCTGTTTTCCCCAGCCAGAGTTTATTCCCCAGTAACCAAAAGTGGTTTCTTCATCCCAGCATGGTGGTGTGCGCGTAGGGGTGCGGTTATCCCCAGCAGTTGGTCGATACACGTTTCTAATTCCCAGCGGAGTGGAGTTGTGCCTAGCAGAGCAGTTTTACCTAGAAGTTCTCTCGGAGGCCATCCAAGGCTTATATTCCCCAGCATGAGTCCGTTTTCACTAGGCGAGCCTAGTCTTCCTCCAGCGGAGTTTGTTTTCCTCTTTAGCATTTATTTTTCTAGAGTGGTTATGTTGCATCTGCATGCGTGCATGGCATCCACCCAAATGCGTAGCATTTCCATTTCGTATGGAGCATTACGCCATTTTTGAACATTTGCATTTTGAAACATAAACCAGGTTGTTACCTTTCTGTTTTCAGGTGGTGGTTATCCCCTATAGGTGATCTTCAGACTTCGGTTTCTACGTTGAGCATTCAGACTTCGGCTCCTCCGTTGAACATCTAGGTTCCGATAATTTCTATCTGTGACGTTTTGCTTTACCCGTGCAACGATCAGACTCCGTTTGGTTATATTAATCCCTTTAAGTTTTGCATCTCTTACTCCGTTGAATATCCAAGCTCCGGTGAAGACTCAGTTCGTGACATGTTCCCTTTGTTCATCAGATAATCCAGTTTCCGTTTTGCTTCGTTGAGTGTTTAGGCTCCGATAGGTTTGCTTTTTTTAGTGTTTAGGCTCCGATAGGTTTGCTTCGTTTAGTGTTTAGGCTCCGATGGTTTGCTTCGCTGAGTGTTTAGGCTCCGATAGGTTTGCTTCATTGAGTGTTTAGGCTCCAATGGGTTTGCTTCGTTGAGTGTTTAGGCACCGATAGGTTTGCTTCGTTGAGTGTTTAGGCTCCGATAGGTTTGCTTCGTTGAGTGTTTAGGCTCCGATAGGTTTGCTTCGTTGAGTGTTTATGCTCTGATAGGTTTTCTTCGTTGAGTGTTTAGGCTCCGGTTTAGTTTGGCTTCGTTAAGTGTTTAGGCTCCGATTAGTTTGGCTTCGTTGAGTGATTAGGCTCCGTTTGTTTTACTTCGTTGAGTGTTTAGGCTCTGATAGGTTTGCTTTGTTGAGTGCTTAGGCTCCGGTTCGTTTTGCTTCGTTGAGTTTTTAGGCTCCGATAGTTTGGTTTCGTTGAGTGTTTAGGCTCCGATTAGTTTGGTTTCGTCGAGTGTTTAGACTCCAGTTGGTTGGTTTCATTGAGTGTTTGGGCTCCGGTTAGTTTTCAGTTTGTTGATGTGCTCCTCATCTCGTTGAGTATCCAGGCTCCAGCAGATTTCGTTGACCCACTTTGGTTCGTTGAATATCCAGATTCCGACAATTTGAAGTTTTCCCCAAGTAGAGTTACTCATTAAGTTCTCTTTTACCCGGCAGGGCATGTTTGTAACCAAAGCAGTTATCTTCGGAGATTCTCCTTTTCGGTTTATTTCTACGATTGGCAAATTTCCGGGCTCTTTTGTATTCAACCGTCTTTTACCATGACTGTTTGATAGTCGTTCGCTTTTCATCCATTCAGGTCGAAGCCGTTTGAATAGGGGCAGCTGTTGTACCCCAAAATTTGCCCAACCTTTTCTTAACTTGGTTTATGTTTCATTTCATTGTTCTGACATATTGCATTGCATAGCATTTTGCATTTTACAGGGGATCAAGAGATGTGTGTGTACAAGAGGAATTTGCCAAGGGTTCTAAGCCTAATCCAGAGGTTGTATTCAAGTCAACAAGGGGGTTATCATGATCAGAGACAAGTCAAAATCCTTTGGATAAGCAGATAAGTGTGTGTGGTTCACCTCCTGTCTAGGAGGCCATTTGAAGATCATCTGAGGTTCACAAGCCCATGTTTATGGAGGGAGATGATCATTTAAGCTCATTGGAAGCCTTGAGGGTCATTGTGGAGTTCATTCAAGTGTGTATACCAAGTGTGAAGAGCTACAGTTGAAGATGGTGCAATTAGGGTTTTCATCTGGTCAACCCTGAGTCTACTGTGAAATTGAAGGAGATTAAGACTCAATTCCAAGTATTTATGGTCATGTAATATTGTGTTGAGATACATGAGATATCATTTCAAGATCATTTCATCAAGAATCAAGAGTGTGAGGAGTGTCTGAATTAGGGTTCTCAGTGTAAAATCCCCTGTTCAGTGCTTAACTTCAAGACCACCTATCTCAAGATACAAGTCTCATCTCAACTTTTGATCAACATGAAACTTATAGAGCATGTTATTATCTTTCGTTTGAGTACTAGAAGTCATTCATCTAATTTATAGAACTCATGTTATGAAACAGACAAGTTACAGGTCCTCAGATGAATGTGATTTTGGTCAACAAAAGTCAACCAACTTCCAAGCCATTTTTGACCTAGAAGGATGTTTCTCCTCAACTTTTTACAAACATGAAAGTTGTTCCTAATGATCTTAGCTTTCGAAAGAGTACTATAAGTCCTTCATCTGATATGTAGAACTCATGTTATGAGGCTTGCAAGGCAGGGGTATTTTGGGAAAGCAGGATTACAAGTCATTTTCATTATAGGTCCATTTCACCACTTTGCACACTTCAAATGGAAATATTTAAAACTTCAAACTTGCTCCAAATGGGGTCATTTGCTCAACCAAACATCAAGGCATCAAAGGTTTGTCTTGGATTGAATAATCTCTATTGAAATTTCCATGAAAAAAGGCCTTAAAAGGGAAAAATCAAATTTAATTCATTTGAAAACATTTTGTACCAACCTTGTGGATAGTTTGAGTGCCAAACACATTTGAAACACAATGCCATCTTTGGATTAGAGATTTGAATGCATCTTGGTGGCCATTTCAAGCTTTCTTCAAGATTAAGCAACACATCAAAAACATGCCATAAGACCAAATGAAGGAGTCATTCTCAGTTCTTTGATTAACCTACCCCAGATGCAAGCAAAAGGAGCCATTTTTACAGCTGGGCAAGGGGAATTTCATGCACTGTTCAAATGACCACAAGGTAAAAAGTGAAAATCCAATTGGGCTTAAAGAGAACAGAATTGGGCCTTTTCTCCATCTGAATCCATCATATTTAATCCCAGGATTGTGTACATGCCTTCAGAACTGGTTTTGGTGAGCATTTGAGTGAGAACAAATTGAGAGAAAGAGAGAGAAAAGTCAAAATTCGTTTTTGCATTTCAGTTAGTTTCAATCTAAACCAAACATTGCAAAACGTTTCTTGAGATTCATAGAACCTTTCTGGGTAGTTTATTGCAAGCTTCACTAACACAACTGAGAATCGAGGAAGCTTATTTTTAGGTTTCTTTCTTTTCAAAATATCTCTCTGTTCAAGCTGTTTTATCACACCATTTTAATATATTTATAATCCTTGCATATCATAGATGATTTCTGGTATGATTGCGTGGCTGTTTGCAAACTTTTTCATTTGAGCTCATTTCCTATTTCTCTTTGTTTTGTTTTATTTAAGCACTTTCTTTGAAAACCAACCATGTATTCATGATCCTTTTGAAGAGTAGATGAAGTTTGACTATTTATTTGTTGATTTTTGTTGAGTTTTGCATCACCTGCGTTTTGGACGGTGGCCATATCACTGGAGAAGATGACCGGAGGTGGCTCCAGCCACCCCCGGGTTCTTCCCTCCATTTCTCCTTTTTTAAAAGGTTGAAGGTGATGGCGTGTCACGATGTTGCGCGTTGGATCTCATTTATTTTCCATTCAGTGGTCTAGATTAAGACCCTTGGTACACTTTAGTTGACTTGTCTCACACAATCACTCAGTTTCTTAGTTTTTATTTTATTTTCCTTGCTTGGCCACGTGTGATCTTGTGGTCCGTCTGATGTGCATACTTGTTAATCCAATTTCCAAGATCTTGACCATGTACCATGGGATCTCACATTTTTTTCTTTTCTGATTGGATTGGGCTTGCTATTTACACCCCCAACGCGTTGGCCCATTGGTTTTCAGTGTATTTCACTTGCTATCTGCATCATTTTATTTCCTTTTTTTATTTTCTTTTTTAGTTGTATTTTATATATGTTTAGATTTTAATCATTCTAAAATACTTCCAAAGGTTGTAAAATTCTCCAAAAATATTTTTATACACTTTGAGATGTTCTTTATTTTTAGGATATTTTTATTTTATTTTTTGATTCTATTTTCCATTTAAGAAGGAATTAAACATTGGAAGTGTTCTAAGTGAGTTCAGTCTTAACATGTTTTGGTTTTTATTTTATTTCTCTCATTTTCTTTTGATCCAATGAATAAGATTCAATCCTCATATCAATGATGAGTTGGTGAATTTTTTAGGACCATTTTGCACCTGTTGGTTTACTCTTGAGTTGACTTTTGATGCCCTTCATTTGACCCTAAACAATCCTCCTTCACAATGGAGCACCCTTGTTAATCAATTTCTATGGTGATGTTATGATGTGATTTTGATTATAATCTTTTGGCCTCTGGTTGCCAGCATATTTATGAGCTTCTTGCATTTTATTTGATAATTTTTGAATCATTTTCCTATTTTTAGAGTAACTTGCAAGTCAAGTTACCCAAAGGGAGGTTCATACATACATCTTGACCTAATTATACTTGGATATGACATTTTTGAATCCTTTGAGCTCTCAATGTCTATTTATTCATGTTGTTAACATGTTAAGGATGATGCTTGCTCATTTTTAGGTCATTATATTGTATTTTGTTCATTTGATTGTTTGCTTTTGAGTTTCCAATTAGGCTTTCATTGTGAAACATGCTTGCTTTCCTTGGGAATTTGCTTGCATTTCCTTGTGGTTTACTTGTTTTTTTTTTTAATTTTGAGAACTTTTATTTCATTCCCCTTGCTGCCCAAGGACTTTGGAACACCATTTAGGTTTGTCTAAGTTCCCTCCTTTGGAAGTATTTGAAACATGGATTGAATGGTGAGCCATGAGGACACTTTTGTTGTATCTTTTGTACAAATCATGATGATGCCTTGGTTGAATGACATTTGGGGAATGCCTTTCTGTTTTCTTCTCTTGTTCTAACCCCTCTTTGAGTTAGGATTCTTTACCTTTCTCTTTTCATGTTGTTTTGCTTTGTGGCATTGTGGTTGATGTTGTTTGATTTAGGCCATTTCATCCCACTTTTGATGCTCTTGTGTCTTTCTACTGATGCATTTCTTGTTCCTTTTATTTCATGCATTTGCCATATGAGTGCTTAAGGTTGAGATGAGCTTGTGGTGGTATTTACCCCACACAATTTCCTCCCTCATTTGCATTCCATGTTTGTATCCTCGCATGTTTATATTGTTTCATGTTGTTTCTTTGTCTCCTTTCCCTTAGGACCTCTAATCTCTCAAGGGAGATTATGTTAGACATTAGAATCTTAACCATGTATGATAACATTAGGTAGCATTTCCTTTATCTTAATATTAGGATCACCATTGCATGACAAATTTAGGTTTGGGTTTAGTCCCCCTTTTAGTGTCCTTTCTCTTCTCATCTCAAAACAATCATAAAACACTTAATAAAGATAATGGATGTTGTGCCATGAGCCTTATACTTGGGAAATTATGATTGAGGGGCCACCTCTCAATTTCCTAGAGTGTTTAGTATACGTCCTTAGGGAGATATGCGACGCATTCGATCATAGGTTTTAAACTTTAGTACAATATGCATTATAAACACTCCAATTCAAAACACTTCTTCTCTAAAAAACACAAAAACACTTCAAACCTTTTTCATCCTTCGGGATCTTAATCAGGAAAATCTTTTCAGATAAAAAGAGTGTCGTTAACTTTTAGTCCTACCGCAAACGGTAACGCCTAAGTCTCCAATGGTCGAGCTGCATACACCAACTGCTAGAACTACTTGTTAACCCTACTCGGGTCTAAAAAACAGTTGAACAAACCTGTGTTCCCTTTTAGCCGAATTACGTTGACTCTGACTTCTCACTTCAGATGAGATATGTAGGCACAAAGCGCCGTTGCTTTTCCGAGTCACTTCTTTTTCTTTTGTCCTCAAGCCTGTAGTTAGATAGTTTCAATCACCCTTTTAGATAGACAACAAGCGTGGATCCCGTCGAGTACGACGGACGTGAGGGGTGCTAATACCTTCCCCTTGCTTAACCGACTCCTGAACCCGAGATTTGGTTTCGATGACAAATCTTATCCCTCTTTTTGTTAGGTTTTCTTTGAACGTTTCCTTTCCTTCTCTTGGAATAGATAACGCATGATGGCGACTCTTCTGTCATTGCCGGCCTCGATTTTCGCAGTAGAGACACATAGCAATAATGACATATGATGCTGAAAATAAATGCGGAAAAGTAAAATGCGAAAGTAAATAAAGCACACATGTACAAAACCCAAAGATAAACAGACAAGCGCTAGGATTGACTCGCATAGGGAACCAGAGTCCCCAGCAGAGTCACAAGTTGTCGCAACTGCGAAAAACACCCGGAGGAAAACAGAAGAGTCGCCACCTTTTGTTATTTATCCTAAAGAGAGGGAAAGGAAATGATCGAAAAAACCTAACGAAAAAAGGGAAAGACAAGGTCATCGCAACCAAGTCTGGATTCGGGAGTCGGTTACGCAAGGGGAAGGTATTAGCACCCCTCACGTCCGTCGTACTCGACGAGATCCATGCATTGTTGTCTATCTAAAAGGGTTATTATCTATCTAGCTAAAGGTCAAGGGACAAAAGAAAAAGAAAAGAGAAGACTCGGCAGAGCATCGCCGCTCTGTGCCTACGTATTCCCTCGTGCAATGGGAAAGTCAGAGTCAACGTAGTTCGGCTAACTACGGGTGAAAGGGGAAAGGTTGCTCGCCAAGACGTCGCGTCTTGTGTCTGCGTACTTTCATCTGGTATGAAAGATCAGAGCAAACGTAGTTCGGGCTAAAGGACCACAGGTTGGTTCAAAATTTTTTAGGCCCGAGTAGGATTAACAAGTAGTTCTAGTAGTTGGTATATGCAGCTCAACCATTGGAGACTTAGGCGTTACCGTTTGCGGTAGAACTAAAATTTAACAACACTCTTTTATTTGAAAAGATTTTCCTGATTAGAATCCCGAGGGATGAAGAAGGTTTGAAGTGTTTTTGTGTTTTTTAGAGAAGACGTGTTTTGAATTTGAGTGTTTATAATGTATGTTGTACTAAAGTCTAAAACCTAGGATCGAATGTGTCGCATATCGTCCTAAGGACGTATACTAAACACTCTAGGCAATTGAGAGGTGGCCCCCAATCACCATTTCCCAAGCATAAGTCTCATGGCATAACATCCATTATCTTTATTAAGTGTGTTAAGATTGTATGAAGATGAGAAGAGAAGAAAGGACCACTAATGGGAGACTAGTAAATCCTAAATGTTATCATGCAAAGTGGACTTATAGTTGGGATACAAAAGGGAAATACCTAATGTTATCATGCATGGTTAGCCACCTAATGTCTATCATAACCTCAAGAGGTTAGAGAACTTATGGGGAGCATGGAAAAGAAAAGCCAAAGAAGGAGAAGAAGAAGAAAGAACGTATAAATGAAAATGCAAACATAAGATGCACAAGTAGAATGAAAGTGGGAGGAAAATAGTGTGGGGCAGTAACCTCCACAAGCTCATCTCAACCAAGCATGCATATGATAAAAAAAAAGAAAGAAGAAAGGAGAAGAAGATATGCACAAGAGGCAATCACACAAAAGGATACAAACAAGTCACATATGGAAACCTTAAATGGAAGCAACAAAGGAAACACACAAACAAAACCAAATGTTATGACCTAAAAATAAGCAAGCATCATCCTTAACATGTTAACAACATGAATCAAAAGGCATCGTGGGCTCAAAGGATCCAAAAATGTCATCTCCAAGACAAACTAGGTCAATGTGTATGTATGAACCTCCCTTGGAGGTAACTTGACTTGCAAGTTACCTCAAAATTAGGAAAATGGTTAAAAAATGATCAAATAAAATGCATAAAGGCCACAAACATGTTGGCAAATAGAGACCAAGAAATCACAATCAAAATCAATTCACAACACCACCAAATAAATTGATTCACAAGGGTGTTCCATGGTGAATGAGGATTGTCAAGGGTCAAAGGAAATGCAATAAAAGTCAAACCAAAAGTCAACCAAACAGGGGAAAAATGGTCCTCAAAATTTGATCAACTCATCATGGATATGTGGATCAATTTTCAGACATTGGATCAAAAAGGAAAAGGAGAAACAAATCATGAAACAAAGCATGTCAAGAAATAGTTCAACAAAAACACTTTCAATCCAATAATCCCATTTTAATTCAGAATAAATCCAAAAAATAAAATAAAAATTTCTTTAAAATAGTAGACATCTCAAAGTGTCTAGAAACTATTTTTGTGGAATTTTTGGATCATTGGAAGTATTTATGTTGAATTAAATCCAAACAGATTCAAAATAAAAACAAAATAGAAAATAAAACAAAAATAAAATAAAAATGGTGCAAATAGCAGCCCAGACACGTTGAAAAACCAAATGGGCTCAGATAGGGGGTGAGAATAGCAAACAGAGGCCCAAGTCCACACAATGCGTTGGAGTCAGAATGATTGGGTGTAGCATGGTCAATGAGCGTGCATTATGAGATGCATCAGGGGTCATTGCATCAGACATGTAAGCACATCAAAAGGCACAGAAACAAACACGTGGCCCAGGCTTGTGTTTAACTGAAACGCATCGTTTTACTAAGGATCTGGTGTGGTAAGTCAAACAAGACCCATGGTAGGTCTTAATCTGGTACGTACAAACAAAAGTAAACCAATCTGAAGGATTAAACAAGGCCACGTAGTTGTCTTCTACACTTAAACATGAGAAACGGAGAGAAAAACCAGGTGGTCGGAGCACGGTGGCTCCGGTCACCTTCTCCGGCGAGCCAAAAAACTCAGGTGAAGTTCAATTTCATTAAATCAAACAAGTAAATACTCAAAACTCATCTACAAACTTCACAGATCAAGAATCCATGGTCAAAAATCACATATTATGCATAGATAATCCAAATCGAAGCAAACAAAATTTTAGCTCAAAACTGAAAGTATCACAAACATGAACAACAATGATCCAGAATTCGCCTATGTACATAGGACTTCAGAATAAACCAACAATGGCATGATATTGATGCATATTAAAAGAGAAACTCTGATTTGAAGTTTACCTAACGGAATAGCTCCGTTGGACCTTCTACACTTGATGAAGCTTGCTAAAACTCTCCAGATTCACTCAAGCAAGCTTGAAGAAGATGATTCTGGCCTTGAAATGCTTTGAAAATGCTTCAATCAGGATTCACGAATTTGGATTTTAGCTTGCTTGCTCCAATTGTGTTTCCTTCAATTCTCCACGAAAGTGACTCCTTTCTTGCTCAAAAATGACCTAGAGCTTTTATATGTTGGATACCTAAACTCATGGAGGCCCAATTGCTACTTAATTGTATGAATTTTTGAAATGACCAAATTCACTTAGCCATTCCCATGCACACGTGAAAATGCACCAATTGCCTTATTTTTTCATTCAAAATCCGTGCTGGGAACTTAATTTGATCATGTGGATGTCATTTGTCCCTTGAATTGATCATATGGTGGATATTGGATTGTCAAAATTCCACTTGAAAATGCCTTTGAAAAACACATGAAAATGACACCAAAAATGAAATCCAAAATTGGCATCTTGTTTGTTACATTCTTTTCACTCAAAAAATGCATAAACATGCCTTGAAATGGTTAGAAATGAATTAATTCCATTTTGTGATTTTAAGTTTTCTTCATGAAAAAGTTACACCTCAATTCTCCAATCCAAGTCAAATCCATGACTCCTTGATGTTTGGTTGAGCAAATGACCCCATTTGGAGCAAGTTTCATTTTGGAAAGATTTTCATTTGAAGTATGCAAAGTGGTGAAATGGACCTATAATGAAAATGACCTGTAATCTTACTTTCCCAAAATACCCCTGCCTTGCAAGCCTCATAACTTGAGTTCTACCAATTAGATGAAGGACCTCTAGTACTCTTTGGAAAGCTAAGATCATGAGGAATAACTTTCATGTTTTGGTCAGGGTGAGGAGAAACATTCTTCTAGGTTAAAAGTGTCTTGGAAGTTGGTTGACTTTTGTTGATCAAAATCACATTCATCTAAGGACCTGTAACTTGCCATCATCATAACTTGAGTTCTAGAAATCAGATGAATGACTTATAGTACTCAAAAGAAAGCTAGAAACATGCTCTACAAGTTTCATGTTAGGGTCAAGATGAGATCAGACTTGTATCTTGAGATAGGTGGTCTTAAAGTTGGGCACTAAATAGGGGATTTTACATTGAGAACCCTAATTTAGTAACTTCTCACACTCTTAATTCTTCTTGATTTGATCTTGAAATGATATTTTAGGCATCTCAACACAACATTCCATGACCATAGATACTTGGAATTGAGTCTTAATCTCCTTTAATTTCACAAATGATTGAGGGTTGACCAGATGAAAACCCTAGATGCCACAGCTTTGACTGTGGCTTCTTCCACATGACATAACAACTTGAACAAGGTCCAACATGGCTCTCAAAGCACTCAATGAGCTTTCCTAACATCCCACATCCATAATTATGAATTCAAAATCCTTTGATGATCTTTAATTGGTCTCCAAGTTAGGAGCTAATCCACATAAACCCATCAACTCTTTCATAAAGCCCTGACCACTTCTTGGTGACTTGATAACCATTCAAACTTGAGTAAAACCCCTTGCTTAGGCTCAACACTCTAGGTAGACTCCTCTTGCTATGCACAACCTCTTGATCCCCTGTTCAATGAATAATGTTATGCAATGCAAATGCTAGAAGAAAATGAAATGAAACATAAACCAAGCTAAGAAAAGGTTGGGCAAATTTTGGGGTGCAACAAGTTGTGCGAAATAAAAGTAAAGTGCAAAAATAAACTCAATAATAAAATAACAGGCATAGATGCAATTCACATAGCTACCTAGTATTCCAAATGTGTATAAGTATAATGCCTTATGAGGTAATGTTTTCTACTCATGAAAAGAACTAATTTAACGGGAACTGTCGCTTTAGCGTATTCATAACCGAGTTTATCCCTAATCGATCCCTCTTATTGTCACTTATAAAAAGGTACGTATTGCGTTAGGATTAATAAACTTATTTTTAAGAAATATAGTTTATTAACTTAGTTGAAAAGTATTTTACCATGGAACTTCTAACAAAAAGGAGTTCTTGCGAACCGGACTTTAAATCCATAAACGCGTCCGTAAACAGTTTTAAAATCGGTTTTCTTAAACATTAAAAATTCCTAAGTAACTGAACCAAGCGCTTTCACTTCCTTTGAACAGTTAAAATTAACCAAATTTATCTAAAGGTTGAACGTCTTTCGATCTTACCCAACCGACTTTAAGTACAGAAAATAAGTGTTAAAAGTCAAAATAACCCTTAAGTAATTCTATCGAAAGCCGTATGGAATACTATTATAACTATAATCCTTGCATCCAAGCCTTTAAGATTTAGCCGTACATGGTATGGTAAATAAACACGGTAAATAAATGCGAGTAAATAAAGTGTGGGAAAATAGATAAAGTGCGGTAAAGGGTGCGATAAATAAACGGTGCGAGAAATAAAAGCGGTGTGAGAAATAACAGCGGATAAATAAAAGGGAGATAAATAAACAAAAACCTGCTCTAAACGAGAGACTTTAAATCTTGGTACAACTGGAAGTAAATGACAGAAATAAAATGGCGGCAAGATTAACTTCTACCCAAGTGCTCCAAACCCGATTACAGACTCGATTAAACAGTGTGATAACCCCTTGATGTGAGAAGTTTATCACTTTACAATAGGTGAAATTTATGACTTGAGTTCTGTAACTAAGCTTGGATGATTACAAATGAGATAGAACTCTTCTATTTATAGTTGTAGGAAAGTACAGGTAAGGACAAGAATGCCCCCCCAACTCCTTTTGGGAGGGAAACGAGATTGTGAAGGTGGCGCCCGCCGTATGAACTAGGGTGAAAAGGAGTGGGAGACGTGGTAGTTATCAGCAGTTGTCTTCTATCCAATGTGTGACATCCCCTATGGCGCCCGCCATGGTGGAAGCCATGTGTGCAATTCCTCAGAATGTTGGTCTTTTAGCTCGTTTTTCTTCATTTCTTCTCGAGTAGCTTTGAAAATACAAAAACCTGAAAAAGAAACAAAACAAAGGCATAATACAAGAAAACAGAAATAAAATCCTAAATAACATGCGCAAATCGAGTCGAATAAACAGTATATTTTGGGCCTATCAAATTCTCCCACACTAAAACCTTTGCTGAAGGTGAGATATAACTTAGAAGGGGGGGGTTGAATAAGTTTGGAAAATTAATACTAGAAAATAATCACACAATTATTTTTATCCTGGTTCGTTAAACAACTACTCCAGTCCACCCTTCCAGAGTGATTTGCCTTTCTCAACAAGGTCTTAATCCACTATTAAATCAAACTGATTACAATAGTATCACCTAAGAACTACAGTTCTTAGTCTTCTCAAGAGCTACTGATTCACACTGAATCCTCTTAAGGAAAATCCTTTACAAACAATGTAAATTAAATACAAGAGTTTTTTAATGCTTCTATAAAGCTATAATCACAACAGTGATTTTTCTCTTAAGATTTGAGTACAATAAGATTCTATGAAGAATAAGAATGAGAGCTTAAGAATATGTGATTTCTTTTCAGCAAGTATGTAGCTCAAGAGTGTGTAACTGAAGAATGAAGTGAGAGACTCCTTTTATAGGCAACTGAATTTATCCACGTTGAAAAGAGAGTCCAAAAGGTCTGAGCCTTTTTGTCTTCACATGTACTGACCTTTCCTTGAAATAGATGGCACAGATAAATCCTTTTTGTCTGTGTAAGTGTGTCTAGCACAAATAAGGAAAGAGACGTTGAATGATTCCAACGGATACATTCTTGAAAACACTTCTTCAGTTTCAGCAAGTTCTTCAGAGTCTGAATGGATCAGAGTCTTCTGATGAGATTCAGAACTAGCTGTATCAGAGTCTTCTGCAGCTTGTGTGCTTCTAGCGTGTAGATCATCAGAGCATCTTGGCACAGAACTTCAGTACTTGGTAGCGTAGGTACTTTCAGAAACTTCTGTAGATCAATGCTTTGAGAAACTCTTCAATCAATATTCTTCTATACTTCTGATGCTTCAGCTTCAGATGCTTCTGATTATCTTCAGATGCTTCTGACTCAGAATGTTCTGGAGCTTCTTTCTTCAGATCCTTCTGGAGACTACGCTCAGGATCTTCTGTAAGGAGCAAGCAGATTCTTCTGTGAGGTGCATCTGGCGCTTCAGATTCAGAATAACTTCTTGTATTCAAGACAAATTTGCTTCTAGAGAGTTAATATAATTATAATCTGCAGTAAAACTCTTAAACAAATTTTAGAGTATATAATTCTTAAAAATAAATTTCCTAACAGTTATCATCAAAACAAAGAGTAATTATTAAGAACCAATCTGTGTTCTAACAATCTCCCCCTTTTTTATGATGACAAAAAGTATCAGAAATTTTATTTAATTGAACATAAAGAATTATAACTCCCCCTGAGATGATGAATCTCCCCCTGAGTTAAATATGAAAAAGGAATAGAAACTTCCCTTTTTATCTTGAGAAATCTTCAGAGTCAGAACTTGTTTGTCTTGTAATAATCAAGGATCAGAATATCTTGCAGATATAAGATTCAGAGTTTGATAAAAGATAAGTGATCTGAGTAACTCAGAGGTTCTTTTATAGAGTATTCTTATCAAAAGTTCTGAAATAGTCAATTTAGATATTAGAAAGAATAGATATGTCTGAAGATTCATTCTAGTGAAATTATATTAAATAGTTCAGATCTTTATTTTATCCCCCTTTTTTGTCATAAGCAAAAAGTAAAAAACTTTTAATAAAGACAATTAAAAGGAATAATAGCAGATAAGTCAATGGAGAAAAACAATCTGATTCAATTAATCATAGCAGAGCAAAAGTACATCAGAGGATATAACAAAACATATAGATGCAAAAACAACAGATGCATAAATATGAGAAAAAAATCTAAGTGTGTTTAGACAAAAGCATCTTCAATAGGTCTGTGATCTCAGATTGTGATTGCTCTTGCTTTGACATGAACTTAGTGATGGTCTCATTCTTCTCATCTTGTTTGGTCATCCATTCTGACATGTCCTCAGATTTCTTGTCTTGCTTCGCCATCCAAGATCTGATTTCAGATTGACCAGCTTCCAGAGCAGCAATCTTGTTTGCCAAATCAGGATTTTCTGTCTTGATTTCAGATGATGGAGGTTCTGTATTCTGAATAGAGTCAATTGCCATATGTTTTGGAGATCCTGAAGAGGGTTCTACCAGAGTCATAGTTAGAGTAGGGGAAATTGGTTCTGGTGGAGGAGGAGGTGGAGGAGCATCCAAACACAGCAGAGGTTCAGTCTTGTTGTTAATCCAAAATTGATTTCTTTCAGATCTGAGCTTTGCATCATCAGAACAGATGTTCTTCAGATTAGAAGCTACAGTGTTGAATCTATTCAGAAATCCTTTCCAGATGATTTCAGTCTCATTTGCATCCATAGATTCAGAACATCTTCTTTGAACAGTACCTAAAGACATCTGTAATTCTTGCAAAAACGTTTGAAATAAATGTTCAATATTAAGTCTGGGTGGAGGTTTAAGCAAGGTTTCCAGAGTCATCTGTTTAGGCTTTGGAGTTGGTGGTATCAAAGATTTTGGAATGGAAATTAGAGGAGGGGGAACATATGGGAAGAATGGAATTTCTGGTTTCTGAGGAAGGGATCTGTTTAAAGCATTAATCAGATTTGGTTGAGGTCTGGTGCGTGGGTAAACATCATCAAAAACTGCATTAGAGTATGGTACAAAGGCAGAGTTTGATGGTTTATCAGATGCAACTGTGTTGTCAGATGCAGGATGTAGAGCTGAAACAGCAGCTTTACCGGATTTATCAGATATGGGGGCTAAAGATCCTTCATTCTCCATGGATTTAATATATGAAAGGATTACAGATGGAAGGGTTGGTTGAAGTTTAGGTCTCAGAGGTGTCAAGGGTTCATAGGGCTCAACTCTATCATAAAAATCTTTAAGTTTGAAACCATAAGATAAATTATGATACAGAGAGGACACTTGAGCACAAGAGATTCCAGATGATGATGGAATAGAAGTAGGAACAATCATCTCAGATGAAGGTTCAGGTGGAGGCATAGGTTCTGGAATGGTAGTTTTGGTAGGTACAGATGATTCAGGTTCAGGGTCATGAACAGGGTATTTGTCAGATGGATTAATCAGAAAGTCAGGATGAATTTCTGATTCAGATGAATTTGAGGATGTTTCAGGTGTACAAGAGGTAGAAGAAACTTGAAACACTGTTTTTAATGGAGTGATATCAAGAACTTCTGTCTCAGGGATATGAGATGGTTCAGAAGGAATTTCAGGTTGTTGAGTAGGTGGTTCAGATGAAACAGGAGCAGAAGTTACTTTAAGGGGTTCAGAAGTAACAGTTGCTACAGGTTCAGAAGATTGAATAGGTGATGGTGGAATGACAGATTCTTTTTGTGGTTGATCTTCTGTGGTTTGTTTTTCTGGATGATTTTCTGTTTGTGGTTGTGTTTCTGTTGTTGGTTGAGCAGATTTTTGTTTATCAGAATTTTGTGGTAGTTCTGATGTTTGTGGTTCTGGTTGTTGTGGGACTGTTGGTTGTTTTTCTTTAGGTTGGGGTTCAGATGGTTGTGGAACAGTTGGTTGTGGTTCTGTGGGTTGTGAACGAGGAGTGAAGTGTTTGATGTGTAATTTTGGTTGAGATGGTTTTGATACAGAAGCAGTGGGTTGTTTCTGAGGTGATACAGAACTGGGGGCAGCAACAGATGTAGTTTGAGTGACAGGGGGTTTGGGAACAGACTTAATAGAAGAATAATTTAAAACAACATTTTTAGAAGAGACAAAAGCTTTATTACCTTTGAGTTTAATCCTCTTAGCAGATGCAGCTTCTCCAGAGTCCTTTCTCTTCAGAAGATCCTTGGGTTTCTCAGCAATCTTAGCCTTCTTCTGGACAGGTTCAGATTCTGCTGCAGGTTGAGGTCTTTTCCTCTGAAGTGGAACTTCTACTTCTTCTTCTTCTCCTGCATCTGGCAGGGGTTGCTTGACAAGTTGAAACACATTTGCAGGAACAGGAACTCCTTCCCTTTTGCATTCCTCTATATACATCAGAACGATGTGTCTAGGTTCTTCAGCAAAAAATAGAGGAAAATCTGATACTGGAATCCTTTTATTCAGATCAGACATGTTCAACTTCTTTGGAGCAGTGGTAAGTTCATCTACAATCTTGAGTCTCAGAAGGCTCTTAGCGTTCAGAGGCTTTCCCATAATGAACTCTAGTTCCTCTGTTACACCAGCATCATACAGAGCAGCCACTAAACCATTTTCAGTGAGAAGGTCTGAGAGCAACCTTCCAAAAGGTATCCAATTCCTGATCTTCTGGTTCTTTTCCTTCACAGATTCTCTGGATGCATTTATGTGATTCCACAGATGCATGAATAATAAGTAAGGAAGATCTACCTTATTACTCTGACTGAGGCAGTACATAAAATAGATCTGCTCATTGTTGACATAATCTGGGGAATTTGTTGATTTTCTGTGATGAATGCATCCCATGAAGATCTTGGCCCAGATCTTGTAATCTGGCTTCAGATCTTTGAATCTGTTAGAGGCTTGTCCAGCAGTCATAACCTCTTCATAGACTTCATCCATATCAACACGTCCAACTGGCAGATGTGAAACACCATCTGTTTCTTCATAACCAATCAGCTTTCTAATTAGATCCTCTGTGATGATGATCTCCTTTCCCAGCACAGATGACAGAATAAACTTTGGATACACAGATGCATGAATCCAGAATTCCTTAACAAGCAAAGGGTAAACTGGTCCAAACAGTCTATCAAAGTATTTCACCCAACCTTAAGCCCTAACAATGGAGCGAAAATCAAACCCATTTTCAGCCAGTGAATCAAATTCAACCATAGATTCACACAATACTTCTAGTTTATCAACTGGTGTGAGAAGAGTTCTCTGAGGAGGAATGTATGGATTTGCACCTAGATTATCTGAGATTACAGCAGCCATTGTTGATTGAAACTGAGCAGTTGTTGAAGAAGAGGACGCCATTGAAGAATGCTTTTTAGAACACTTAGGTTTTGAGTTTTTGTGAAGAGAGAACAAGAGATGAAAATGCATATAAATTCTGAGAGTGAAAAGTGTGAAAGTGAATACACTTCAAGTATTTATAGTAAACACATAGGCACACCAAAAGACAGAAATAAGCACGTTTGAGCAGCATTAAATGAAAAGAATAAAATCATTTCAAATAATAAATGCTTCTGACAGATTTGGGGGGAAAACCAAGAAATTCACCATTCAAATTTCACCTCGAATGTCTTTTCAGTTGTTCACACGCCATCTCTTCAGATTTTGTGGGACACGTGTTTGCTTGCATGCTGTTCTGAATTCTCTCAAGAAATGAAACGTTAGCCACGTTCAGATCTTCTAAAGATGGTTAGTTCAGATTTTCACATCAGAAATAATAATCAGAATAGAATAAATGAACAGAAGAAATACTTCAGATCATTAAACATTTTGCATCTGAGAGGTTCCCTCTGATAAATATTACTCTGGACAAAAATCCATACAAATATTTTTTAGAATGAACTTAAATCTATCTTCAGCAAGGGGTTTTGTGAAAATATCAGCCCATTGATGATCTGTATCAACAAAGGCTAAATTAATTACACCCTTCTGAACATAGCCTCTGATAAAGTGATGTTTAATTTCTATATGTTTTGCCTTAGAATGCAAGATTGGATTTTTTGACAAACATATAGCAGAAGTATTATCACAAAAGATAGAAAGATTACTCTCATAGATTTGATAATCTTCTAATTGACTTTTCATCCAGAGCATCTGAGTACAACATCCAGCAGCAGCAATGTATTCTGCCTCTGTAGTTGATAGTGCTATGGTAGGTTGCTTCTTGCTGTACCATGAGATCAGATGACTTCCAAGAAACTGACAGCTTCCAGAAGTACTTTTACGTTCAACTCTGTCTCCAGCATAGTCAGCATCACAGAATCCAACTAATGAAAATTCATCAGATCTTCTGTAACACAAACCCATGTTAGCAGTACCTTTCAGATACCTCAGAATCCTCTTAACAGCTGTTAAGTGTGATTCTCTAGGATCTGATTGGAATCTAGCACATAAGCAGACACTAAACAGAATATCTGGTTTAGAAGCAGTCAAGTATAGAAGAGATCCTATCATACCTCTGTAGAGTTTTTGATCTACCTTCTTACTTACCTCTTCCTTACCTAGAGTACTTGTAGGATGCATTGGAGTCTTTGCCATTTTGCTATCAACCATGTTAAACTTCTTCAGAAGCTCTTTAACATACTTGGTTTGATGAATGTAGGTGCATTCTGGAGTCTGATTGACTTGGATTCCCAAGAAGAATCTCAATTCTCCCATCATGCTCATTTCAAATTCTTCCTGCATACATTTAGCAAACTCCTTTCCAAGTGTAATATTTGTTGATCCAAAAATAATGTCATCTACATAAATTTGACAAATCAACAGATCTTTCTTAACAGTTTTACAGAATAGAGTTGTATCCACTTTTCCTCTGATAAAATTTTTCTTCAGAAGGAAGTTGCTCAACCTCTCATACCAAGCTCTGGGAGCTTGTTTTAATCCATAAAGGGATTTCTTTAATTTGAAAACATGATCTGGAAAGTTTTCACTTTAAAATCCAGGAGGTTGGTGGACATATACTTCTTCTTCTATAATGCCATTAAGAAAGGCACTTTTAACATCCATCTGATACAGAGTGATGTTATTCTGTGCAGCAAAAGAAATCAGAAGGCGTATAGATTCTAACCTTGCCACTGGAGCATATGTCTCAGTGTAATCAATACCTTCTTGCTGACTGTATCCTTGAGCAACCAGCCTTGCCTTATTCCTTTCTACTTCTCCCTTTTCATTCAGCTTATTTCTGAAGACCCATTTTGTTCCAATAATATTAAATCCTTTAGGTCTAGGAACCATATCCCAAACTTCATTTCTGGTGAATTGATTCAGCTCTTCTTGCATAGCTATAATCCATTCATTATCTTCTAGAGCCTCATCTACAGATGTTGGTTCTATTATTGACACTAAGCCAAATAAAGAAGATTCAAAAGTTCTGAGAAATGATCTTGTCCTTATTGGATCATCTTTCTTTCCAATAATCACATCTTCTGGATGAGATGATTTGATTCTGGAAGAAGATCCTCTGACAGTTGGTCTTTCAGAAATTTGCAAGTTGTTTAGTTGGGAAGTCAAAGGTGTAGCATCTGGAGTTGCTTCAGATTCTTTGATTTTTGCCTTTTCTGCCTCTGAGCCTTCAGAGTCTGTGAGAATCACTTCTCTATCTGCAGAACTTTCAAACTGCTTTGGCTTTTCAGAGCCAAGCTTATCATCAAATCTAACATGAATAGATTCTTCAACAATCTGTGTTTCAGTATTGAATACTCTGTAGCCTTTAGAGCGTTCAGAATAACCAAGCATGAAACACTTCTGTGCTTTGGAATCAAACTTGTTCAGATTATCTTTAGTATTAAGCATATAACAAATACATCCAAAAGGATGAAAATAAGAAATGTTAGGCTTTCTGTTTCTCCACAATTCATAAGGAGTCTTTTCCAGAAGAGGTCTTACAGAAACTCTGTTCTGAATATAATAAGCTGTGTTAATTGCTTCTGCCCAAAAATATTTTGCCAGATTTGTCTCATTGATCATGGTTCTGGCCATCTCTTGCAATGTTCTATTTTTCCTCTCTACAACTCCATTTTGTTGTGGAGTTCTAGGGCAGGAGAAATCATGTGCAATGCCTTTTTCAGAAAAATATTTTTCAAAATGTTTATTTTCAAATTCTCCACCATGATCACTTCTGACTTTAATAATTTTGGAATCTTTTTCAGTCTGGACTTGATTGCAGAAGTCAAAGAACACAGAATGAGACGCATCCTTGTGTTTTAGAAACTTTACCCATGTCCATCTGCTGTAGTCATCTACAATGACTAACCCATACTTCTTGCCTCTGATGGATGCAGTTTTCACTGGTCCAAACAGATCAATGTGAAGTAATTCCAATGGTCTGGATGTAGAAACAACATTTTTTGATTTAAAATGAGATTTTGAAAATTTACCTCTTTGACATGCTTCACACAGAGCATCTGAGTTGAACTTCAATTAGGAAGTCCTCTGACCAGATTGAGTTTATTAATCTGAGATATACGTCTCATATTAATATGCCCCAATCTTCTATGCCAGACCCATTGCTCATCATTCACAGATAAGAGGCATTTTACATTTTGAACTTTAAGTTCTGAAAGGTTAATTTTATAAATGTTGTGTTTCCTCTTTCCACTGAATAGGATAGAGCCATCCTTTTGACATACAGCTTTGCAACATTTTTGATTAAAGATTATATCATAACCATTGTCACTTAATTGACTTATGGATAATAGATTATGTTTCAATCCTTCAACTAACAGAACATTAGTAATAGAGGGAAGCTTACCATTACCAATAGTGCCAGATCCAATGATCTTGCCCTTCTGGTTCCCTCCAAACTTCACGTCCCCTCCAGATCTAAGTTCCAGGCTTTGGAACATAGACCTTTCTCCTGTCATGTGTCGTGAGCATCCAGAGTCCAGGTACCATGATTGGTGTCCTGACTTTGCTGCTAAGAACATCTGCAACAGGAATTATTTTGTCTTTAGGTACCCAGATCTTCTTGGGTCCTTTGGGGTTAGTTGGTTTGCAGGTTTGTCTAAACTTCTGTTTTGCAACATAATGTTTATTCTGACTAGCCTTTGGTTTAAACACATAAGTACTCTTCTCAGAGCTTGTGTGTTTAATGTCATTCAGATGACCAAATTTGAATTGAGAGTACAGAGGTGTCTTCCTGATGAAAAGTTTGTCAACAGGTTTTGGATTGCTTCCAGATGAAGACTCATATCCAATGCCTCTTCTGTTGTTTCCACTAACACCATAGATCATGGAAGCCATCTTGCTTCTGTCTATGCTCTTAGTGAGAAACCTCTGAAAACTAGAGTCATATTTTTCTAAAATATTTTCACAAGACTTAGTTTCAGAATCAGATTCTTGTTGAGTTTTATCAAAGTCATTTTTGATTTTTAAATTTATTTCCTTCTGCTCAACAAGTTCTGTTTTCAGAAGATCAATCTCAGATTCAAGATTGCTTTTCAGCTTCTTGTATTTGAGTTTGATGTTGTTGTAACTTTTAAGAACTTCTGTTAAAACTTTAATGAGTTCTTCTTTAGTAAGATTGTTCATTACCTCTTCTGCATCATCATCAGATTCAGATTCTAATTCATATCCAGAGGTACCTTCTTCTTGATCCTCTGTCCTGGCCATCAGTGCAACGTTTGCACATTCTTCTTCTGATTCAGAAGATGACTCACACTCATCTGAATCATCCCATGTTGCCATCAGAACCTTTTTCTTCTTGTTGAACTTCTTCTTAGGTTTTTCTTTCAGAAGTTTAGGGCAGTCATTCTTGTAGTGCCCAGGTTCCTTGCACTCATAGCGCACCACTTCTTTCTTGGCAGATCTTCTGTGACTAGAAGATTCTTTTCTGTTGTCAGATCTTCTGAAGTTGTTAAACTTCTTTCCCTTGTGCTTCCAGAGTTTGTTAATCCTTCTGGACAGCATGGACAACTCATCTTCTTCTTCAGAAGAAGATTCTTCAGAGCTTTCTTGAATAACCTACAAAGCTTTAGCAGTTTTGTTAGATTTTAAAGCTATGGATTTACCTTTATCTTTCTTCTGGGGTCATCTTCCTCCAGCTCAATTTCATGGCTTCTCAAGGAACTGATAAGTTCTTCTAAGGAGATCTTGTTCAGATCTTTTGCCATCTTCAATGCAGTCACCATTGGTCTCCATCTGGTGGGAAGACTTCTGATGATTTTCTTGACATGATCTGACGTTGAGTAGCCCTTGTCCAGAACTTCCAGACCAGCTGTAAGAATCTGAAATCTAGAAAACATAGTTTCTACATTTTCAGAGTCTTCCATTTTAAATGCCTCATACTTCTGTATGAGCGCCAGAGCCTTTGTCTCTTTAACCTGGGAGTTTCCCTCATGAGTCATTTTGAGTGATTCAAACATATCATGATCAGTATCTCTGTTAGTAATCTTCTCATACTCAGTATGAGAGATTGCATTAAGCAATATAGTTCTGGCTTTGTGGTGATTCTTGAAGTCTCTTTTCTGCACTTCAGTCATTGATTTTCTATCAATCTTTTTGCCATCCTCTCCAGTAGGATGTTCATATCCATCAATGACCAAATCCCAAAGATCAGCATCATACCCAAGAAAAAACTTTCTATTCTATCTTTCCAATAGTCAAATTTTTCTCCATCAAACATTGGAGGTTTGGTACTGATCCTATCCCTCTCTTCATATTTATTGTTGATTGAATTATCAGCCATGATAACAAATAAATATATAGATCAAAGTATATCTCCTCTGGATCTTTACTGACACTGTTAAGTGATAGCACACTCAGAACCGGAGCTCTGATGCCAACTGAAGGTGAGATATAACTTAGAAGGGGGGGGGGGGGGTTGAATAAGTTTGGAAAATTAATACTAGAAAATAATCACACAATTATTTTTATCCTGGTTCGTTAAACAACTACTCCAGTCCACCCTTCCAGAGTGATTTGCCTTTCTCAACAAGGTCTTAATCCACTATTAAATCAAACTGATTACAATAGTATCACCTAAGAACTACAGTTCTTAGTCTTCTCAAGAGCTACTGATTCACACTGAATCCTCTTAAGGAAAATCCTTTACAAACAATGTAAATTAAATACAAGAGTTTTTTAATGCTTCTATAAAGCTATAATCACAACAGTGATTTTTCTCTTAAGATTTGAGTACAATAAGATTCTATGAAAAATAAGAATGAGAGCTTAAGAATATGTGATTTCTTTTCAGCAAGTATGTAGCTCAAGAGTGTGTAACTGAAGAATGAAGTGAGAGACTCCTTTTATAGGCAACTGAATTTATCCACGTTGAAAAGAGAGTCCAAAAGGTCTGAGCCTTTTTGTCTTCACATGTACTGACCTTTCCTTGAAATAGATGGCACAGATAAATCCTTTTTGTCTGTGTAAGTGTGTCTAGCACAAATAAGGAAAGAGACGTTGAATGATTCTAACGGATACATTCTTGAAAACACTTCTTCAGTTTCAGCAAGTTCTTCAGAGTCTGAATGGATCAGAGTCTTCTGATGAGATTCAGAACTAGCTGTATCAGAGTCTTCTGCAGCTTGTGTGCTTCTAGCGTGTAGATCATCAGAGCATCTTGGCACAGAACTTCAGTACTTGGCAGCGTAGGTACTTTCAGAAACTTCTGTAGATCAATGCTTTGAGAAACTCTTCAATCAATATTCTTCTATACTTCTGATGCTTCAGCTTTAGATGCTTCTGATTATCTTCAGATGCTTCTGACTCAGAATGTTCTGGAGCTTCTTTCTTCAGATCCTTCTGGAGACTACGCTCAGGATCTTCTGTAAGGAGCAAGCAGATTCTTCTGTGAGGTTCATCTGGCGCTTCAGATTCAGAATAACTTCTTGTATTCAAGACAGATTTGCTTCTAGAGAGTTAATATAATTATAATCTGCAGTAAAACTCTTAAACAAATTTTAGAGTATATAATTCTTAAATATAAATTTCCTAACAGTTATCATCAAAACAAAGAGTAATTATTAAGAACCAATCTGTGTTCTAACATTTGCTTGTCCTCATGCAAAAACATCAGGACAAAAAAGGGTGATATCCATAAATGATCTGGGAAAAAAGGGCTTACAAGTTCAAGCTGGGATGAAGTGACATGTATTAACTTAGTGAACCACGGGTATCAAAATGACATTTCTCCGTAAATACGGACATAAGCTTCGTTCTTACAAAAAATCAATCTGTACTACCCTATCGTACCTAGGCCTACTTTTAAATCTCCTTTTGGGTCCTTTTCATTCAGGCGCAATCATATTAAGCCTGTTATCCGTACAAAATCATGGTGAAGTGACCAATTGGTGATTCTGATCTCAAGCATGGGGATCTGGTACACAAATTGGTGTAACCCCTTTTATTGACCCTATTGTAGTTGTGGGGGATCGGATCGTAACCCGCCCTACCGAGTTCAGCACCAAACACCTCTGAACCAACTAACAATGGGAAGATATTTTTGTTTTGTTTTGTCTTTATCATCATTTTTTTCTTTTTTTTTTAAATTACAATCTTTTTGGGTTAAATGACCTTGTGAGGGATACCTATACCCGAGTTGCAATTTATTTTTTATTTATCATATCGATCATTCACTTATTTTCGTCGGTCCTTCACTTAGATAACGTTTTGGCCGGAGCTGACTGCTAGGATTAACTACTAAAGACTCACTATGGACATTCTATTAAGGCCAGGGTATCAGGGTTGATTTCTGCATTTGCGAAGCCTAATGTGTTATAATGATACCGATGTTTCAAAGAGAATTTTCCAAATCATCCGCATCCTAACTCGAACTTGCCTCAAAGTCCAAAAAAATTTTGGTGGGAAAAAGTAATGAGAGAATAAGGGTATACTGCGGTATGACTCATTAAGCACAAGTATGTTCTTAAAAACAAAAAGAAAAATAAGAAGGGAAATAAACTAAAAAATGATAAAAGAAATGAAAAATGCAGGAAAAAGCGAGAAAATAAATAAAGTCTCCTCCCACACTTAAATTGAACATTGTACCCAATGTTTTAAAATAAGCAAGGGACGAGGTACCTGAAGGGCCTAAGGCATGTTGCTGGTGCTGTCGCCAGCGTGCGGCGAGTACCTAGGGCAGCGAGATCTGTTGCGACGATGATCGGTCTGAGAAGCATCGAACGCGTCGAATCTGGTGGTCAGAGCAGCTTAAGATTGCATTATGCTTTACACGAACTGACTCATATGCTGCTGAGACTCTTGCATGAATCTCATATTCTCAGTTAATTGTTGCTGAATGGTGGCGAGCAAGTTATCACGTCTCTCCTCTCTGGCTAATTGGTCTCGCCACATCTGCTCAAATATATAAAAACCGGGAGCGGTACCTGCAAAGTGATAAGAGGAAGACGATACAGTGTGTGTTTGTGGTACATGGTGAGGCGGCATAGGATAATTAGGAGATCATTCTCACCGGTCATACTCGTCATCAGTATCATCGCCTTCATCAATAGGAATATTCGGAGGCACTGGACCTGTAAATGGTGGTGCATCTAAATTATAGGTCCAGTTCCTCTCGAGAGTCACATCTATGCGTCTAGTGCAAGGCAAAACGATAGATGGGATATCCCTCCCATGGATCATAAGCTCAAAGCCCCCTTCCTTCCTGACCTTGCACAATTTCATATCTTTTAAAATTTTCAAATTAATTGTGCGAGGAGGAAGAGGTTCTAAAGTGGCTATCTCAGCATCTAGGTTTAGAGCCTTTGCAATGGACGTAATAAGTCCTCCGAAGGCGATGGTCTCAGTGCCATTGATTGAGGCATTCATATGGGCAATCATGAACAGAACCACATTAAATCTCCTATTTGTGAGGCACCCCTGCAAAAATTGTAACTCTTTTGCATTTACTTTATTTGGATTCTCCCGACCAAAGATAGTACAGGCTAACATGTAGCGAAATCCGCGAATGGTCGGGTTATGGATCCTGGAGGCAAGTATTCCTTCGAAAGATGTAATAGTAAAATTTGACAGCCTGTGCCAAAAGGAAAATGCCTCCACAAACCAATTGGAATTCAGAGGTGCTTCATAAATATCACCATCACCAAAAAGTAGTCTTATCCTCTCTGCGAGTTCGTCGGTACTAAAAGTATATTCCACATTAAACATTCGAAACTGTACTGTGTCGACGGTACTAGCAGTGTCGGGTCTGACAACATAAATCAGGGAACTCAAGAATTCCTTGGTCAGCCTCTCAAAAGTAGGATCACGCCTGGCAAATATTTCATGCAGTCTTAAAGTGTCTAACAAGTGATAAATGCTATGGTAAATACCTAAAGAATACAAACAGTTGTCATCCATGTATCGTGTCGAAGCGATGTTCCGGCTTTGCAGTTTGTCGAGAAGTTTTCGTTTGAGATGGAAGATGAGTGAAAAATGGGTATTTTTTGAAGTTTTGTAAAAAGGGTTTTTGATGGATTTTGGTGAAGGAAAATGAAAATGGAAGTTGGAATGGTTAATGGGTTGGTGAGTGGATGATGAAATTAGGAACTTTTGGTGCTTTGGGGGTGATTTTCGTGTGACCAAAAATGGTGTTTTGGAGGTTTTGGATGTGAAAATGGAGGTTTTGTAACTTCTGCCCCGCATATAGTCCAGACCCCATGGCGGGCGCCATCCTTGTTGAAGGTAGTTGGGCCGGATTGTAGTGCTTTGTTTGGGCCTTGGAGCTTCTTCTTGATTTTTGGGGGTGTGCTGGCAATAGAGATCACCTGTATTGGCACACTAATTTTTTTCTTCTGTATATTTTTTTCTTTTTCCTTATTCCGACATAAAAAATCAGGAAACATAAAAATTAAAATTAAAATAATTTGCATGAAATAGAAATCGTCACAAATATATATAGATATAAATGGTAAGGTTAATGTGATGAAATAAAAATGTAACCGAATGCATTAAGTATGTAAATGAAAAGTGGAAACAAAGCAAATAATAAAAAGCAATGAAATAGTGTCATCAAGGATCTGGCTGCCCGTCTGACTGATCGGGATGATGGAGTGAGTGGAGCTCTCTGTGCAAATCCGAGATTTCCTTATAAAAAATGTATGCTTCAGTTGCATGGGTCATGTCTGATATCTGAACCTGTAAGGTGAGATCGGCCACTATCTGCTGGAGTCGAACTATCTCTATGCGCAATGCTGCTATCTGGGTGTGCAAGTCGGTTCTTCATAATGCATGATTATTCGAATACACTATCATCCTTGGAGATGGTGGTGAAGGATGGTATTTCGCTGAGGGTGGTGTGCGTGGCTCATCGATCGTCTCTCCAGAGCCTTCTAATGCATAACTCCAATTTGAAGAATTGTGTACACTGGTCACAACTGGGTCAGGTAGTGTAAAATAGTGGACAGTCTGGTAATTAATCAGAAGTCTAAAATAATCAGGCTAAAAAGATGCTCTCCTCATCAGTCCTCTGTCCAAACAAAAATCAATGCCCAACAGGTTGTATCCACAATACGGAGTCAGTTGCAGTAACTGGCTGGTGAGTCCTAATGCGGTGGCTATATGCGCGACAGTGCCTCCCACATTAATAACCCCTTCAGAGGATCTAGTTGTACCCTCAAGATTATGTAGCAAGAAGTTCCCACATGCCACTGGGCGTTACCTGTTTGCGCAAAATAGGAAGAATATCTCTTCCTCACTAACATGTATGTCGTAGTCCTCCTTTCCAAGAAAGGTGTGAGCTAGGGTCATCTGAAAATACCTCATAGCTGGGTTGTGGATGCCCGGAGATAGCTGAGTCGATGCATCTAGGCTTCCTCCGCCTGTAATCTCTCTCTAGAACTGGTCGATGTCTCTACTCATAAAATAGCCCATCGGGAGGTTAGGAATAACATCTGGGGTGGTCGAAAATCCAAGGAGGTCGCTGAATCCTTTATGGGTGAATGCATACTCTTTCCTAAAAATTATGAATATGGCCACTCCGTCCTGATCGGCGTATGGCTCATGGTGGAACGAGCTGAGAAACTCCAATCTAAGGTGCCTGTAAGTCTGGTTCAATTGGTCAGCATATTCGCCCCATTGCAGCTGATGACAGAGGAACCGTACACTGGGTTCGATCCCTAGAGCTTCCATGCAGGCCTGATCCGGATACCGGGTCGGTGCCATAGGACGCTGTCGAAGAACTGAGTACCCCTCTCTCTCTTCTTTTCGTCTCTGAAGGCGACGTGCATGTCATCATGCTACTGCATCCTAAAAAAATAAAACTTAGAGAACAAGACCTAAAAGCACAATCATCATAAACCATTAGTTGACACATAAAACAAAATAAAATAAAATGAAATAAAAATAAAATAAAAGATAAAGGAAAATAAAGAAAACCGTGGGTTGCCTCCCAGGCAGTGCTTGTTTAACGTCGTTAGCTTGACGAATAGAACCTATATGGTTGAAGTAGGCAATGGTGGATCAATCAAGGTATGGCTGGAGTAATCATCGGGAATGTCCCCTCCTTCGTAGAATTTTAATCTCTGCCCATTTACAATGAATGAGCTACATGAATAGTTCTGGATCTCGACTGCTCCTGATTGTAGAACTTTAGTAACTGTAAAGGGACCTGCCCACCTTGAACGAAGCTTGCCAGGAAAGAGTCATAATCTAGAGTTGAACAGGAGAACAGGATCTCCTATATGAAAATCTTTCTTTACGATCTTCTTATCATGCCAGGCTTTAGTTCTTTCTTTATATATAATGGCATTCTCATAGGCGGATTGGCGAAGTTCTTCTAGTTTATGTATATCAAGAACGTGGTTTTGTCCAACAGTCAAATAGTCAAAGTTTAGGGTTTTTATGGTCCAATAGGCCCTGTGTTCTAATTCAAAGGGTAGATGACATGATTTTCCATAGACTAGTTGGTAAGGAGTTATTCCAATAGGGGTTTTAAAGGCGGTTCTATAGGCCCATAGCGCATCTTGCAGATTTTGAGACCAATCTTTTCTTGATATAGAAACCGTTTTTTCTAAGATTTGTTTAATTTCTCTATTGGAAACTTCTACTTGGCCACTAGTCTGTGGGTGATAAGGTGTCACTATCTTATGCTTAACTCCATATTTTCTTAAAAGTTTTTCGAAGATTCTTGATATGAAATGCGAGCCATCGTCGCTAATAACAAGACCGGGGGTTCCAAATCTATGGAATATGTAATTTCTAAACAGCTAAATGACTTCACGTGTGTCGTTGGTGGGAGAGGCTATTACTTCAATCCATTTAGACACATAATCAACGACAACTAAGATGTATTTATTTCCTAAGGAAGACAAAAATGGTCCCATAAAGTCTATTCCCCAAACATCAAAGAGTTCCCCCTCTTGAATGTTTCTTAAAGGCATTTTGTCACGTCTTAAGATGTTCCCAGTGCATTGGCATCGGTCGCATTTGACTATATAGGTGTGTATATCACGCCACATTGTTGGCCAAAACAGGCCTGCTCTAAGGATCTTGGCGTGAGTTTTGGATGTGCTAGAGTGTCCTCTATAAGGTGCAAAGTGGCAGTGTTATATTATCTATCTTACTTCTTCTTTTAGGACGTAACGGCGAAAAATACCGTCCGTGCCTCTTTTAAAAAGCAGCGGTTTGTCCCAATAGAAGTGTTTTACATCGTTAAAGAACTTCTTCCTCTGCTGGTAATTAAAATCAGGGGGTATGATATTCGCGGCTAGGTAATTTAAAAAATCTGCGTACCATGGTACATTGCTTACTGCCAGAGATCTCTCAGGGTTCTTAGAAGGTCCTAGGTTGCTTTCTTCTATGGCTTCTATCCTAGCAATTAACCTGTCATAGGTAAAATCATCGTTAATAGGGAGTGGGTCTGGTTTTAGGTACTCAAGCCTAGAAAGGTGGTCGGCAACTACATTTTCCGTGCCTTTCTTGTCTCTAGTATCCATATCAAACTCCTGTAATAGGAGGATCCATCGAAGTAACCTAGGTTTGGCATCCTTCTTTCTTAATAAGCAACGGATGGCAGCGTGATCTGTATAAACTATAATTTTGGCTCCTACCAGATAGGATCGAAATTTATCCATAACAAAAACTACGGCAAGAAGTTCTTTCTCAGTGGTAGTGTAGTTAAGCTGAGCAACGTCTAGGGTTATACTAGCATAGTATATAACATGTAATTTCTTATCCTTTCTTTGCCCTAGAACAGCTCCTACAGCGTAGTCGCTAGCGTCACACATGATTTCGAATGGTTCGTCCCAATCAGGAGGCTGGATAATGGGTGCCGAGATCAACGCTTGTTTTAGAAAGTTGAATGCCTCAAGGAACTTTTTGTCAAAGTTAAACTCGACATTTTTCATCAGGAGGCCGGTTAAAGTTTTATTTATTTTAGAGAATTCTTTGATAAAACACCGATAGAAACCAGCGTGTCCAAGAAAGCTTCGGACTTCTCTGACTGTGTTAGGGGGTTTAACGTTTTCGATCACTTTTATTTTGGCTTTATCTACTTCGATACCTCTTTCGGAGACTATATGTCCTAAAACTATACCTTCGGTGACCATAAAGTGATATTTCTCCCAGTTCAATACTAGGTTGACGTCAACACATCTTTTTAGGATTTTCTCATGGTTTGCGAGACATTTGTTAAAATTAAATCCGCATACCGAGAAATCATCCATGAATAATTCCATGATTCCATCTAGGTAATCGGCGAAGATCGCCATCATGCAATGTTGGAAGGTTGCTGGTGCATTATAGAGACCGAAAGGCATTCGCCTGTAGGAAAACGTTCCATAAGGGCATGTAAAGGTAGTTTTCTCTTAATCCTCTGGATGTATAGGGATTTGGAAAAATCCTGAATATCCATCCAGATAGCAAAAATAGGAGTGTCTGGCCAAACGTTCCAGCATTTGGTCTATAAATGGTAAGGGAAAATGGTCTTTTCTAGTGGCTTTGTTTAACTTCCTATAATCTATACACATAGGCCATGCTCCTTCTATCCATTTTACTACATGTTCTCCTTTCTCGTTCTGCACGACTGTGATGCCTCCCTTTTTAGGTACTACATGCACAGGGCTTACCCACTTACTATCTGAGATTTGATAAATTATTCCTGCTTCTAGTAACTTGAGAACTTCCTTTTTTACAAAATCACTCATTATAGGGTTTATCCTTCTCTGATGTTCTCTAGAGGGTTTTGAGTCTTCCTCAATTGAAATTCGGTGCATGCACATGGATGGACTTATACCTTTTAGATCAGAGATGTTATATCCTAAGGCAGAGGGATATTTGCGTAAGACAAATAAGAGTTAGTCTGTTTCTCCCTGGTTTAAGGTAGCACTGACTATAACTGGACGATTCATTTCCTCGTCTAAGAACTCGTATCTTAGATTCTTAGGTAGCTCCTTAAGTTCTAAAGCCGGTTTCTTAAGGCATGGTATAGGATTTGGGGTAAGGGATAAACATTCGTATAGGCATGTCATCATCTTCTTTAATGTCCATGACAACAAAATCAGTCGGGATGAATAATTAACTGATCCTAACGGGGACGTCTTCCAATATGCCAACTGGACATTTGACGGTTCTGTTGGCTAATTGAAGTGACATCTTTGTAGGATGTAATTCTCCTAGTTTTAACCTTTCAAAAACTGCTAGAGGCATGAGGCTTACACTAGCTCCTAAGTCTAGAAAAGCTTTATTGATGACATGACTTCCCAAAATACAAGGTATGGAGAAATTTCCAGGATCTTTCTCCTTCTTGGCAAGTTTATTTTCGGAAATGGAATTGCATTCTAAAGGTTTTGGATCGTCAAGTCTATGTTTATTGGTAAGGATGTCTTTGAGGAACTTTGCATATAACGGTATTTGGGTGATGGCTTCTGTGAAAGGGATCTCCACATTAAGTTTCTCTATGACTTTAATGAATTTCTATTATTGGTTATTGGTCTTGGTTTGTTTTAGTCTTTACGGATAGGGTATGAGAGGTTTATATGGTAGAGGTGATTCATTGGTTTTGTCCTTATCCTTCTGCTTTTCAAATCCCACTGGTTCCTCTACTTCCCTCGTAGGTACCATGCTTTCCTTAGGAGTCTTGGGTTCGCTCAATGTCGGGTTAACTGGTTCATCATAAGTGGTCCCACTCCGTAGGGTGATTGCATTAGCTTTCCCTCGGGGGTTTTGTTGAGGTTGTCCAGGGAATTATCCTCCGGGTGTGGTCTCAGGAGCTTATTTTAAAGCTATTTGAGAGATTTGGGTTTCAAGCATCTTATTTTGGGTAACTATTTGGTCTACTTTGGTTCCTAACTGGTTAATTAATTCATTTACATGAATGTTTTGTTTTAAGAATTCTTTATTTTGCTGGGGCTGAGCCGTTATGAAGTTTTCCATGATTTTCTAAAGGTTTGGCTTAGGTTGCACAACTTGGATACGCGGGTTTTGTCTTTGAGCTTGAAAACTAGATGAGCTTGGAGGTGCAGGGTTTTGGATAGGGTTATTATTTTTGTAGGAAAATTTTGGCTGATTCTTCCATCCAGGGTTATAAGTGTTTGAAAATGGGTTTCCTTGGGTAAAGTTGACCTCTCCTGAATGAGTTTCGTTCAGCAGATTACATTCCGCCGATTGGTGTCCTTTGGCTCCACATAGTTTGCATTCAGTTGGGACTGCTGGTGCAGCTACAAGGTTTGCATACATATGTTCGACCTTAAGGGCTAAGGCGTCCATTTTGGCTTGCATCATGTCTATAGAACTTATCTCATGTATTCCTCCTTGGGCTTCTTTTTTTCCACCGTTGCTGGCTCTATCCCCCATTGACAATGGATTTGAGCCATATCCTCGATGAGAGCGCAAGCTTCAGGGTAAGGTTTATTCATCAGAGTGCCACTTGCGGAGGCGTTGATGGTCATCTTTGTGTTATAGTGAAGTCCATTATAGAAGGTGTGAATGATTAGCCATGATTCTAGGCCATGGTGTGGACATATTCTCAACAGGTCTTTATATCTCTCCCAAGCCTCGAAGAGTGATTCACCTTGGTTTTGAGTGAATCTGCTTATTTGGTTTCTAAGAACGACAGTTTTTCTCGGGGGAAAATATCTAGCAAGAAAAACTCTCCTAAGGTCTTCCCAGGTTGTTATAGAATTGTCTGGAAGGGAATCTAACCAGGTAAGGGCTTTGTCTCCGAGGGAAAAGGGAAATAATCTTAAACGGATCGCCTCAGGGGCAGAACCATTGATTTTAAAAGTGTTAGCTAATTGAATAACGGTTTTTAAATGTTGGTTCGGGTTATCGGTAGCGAGTCCCGTGAACTGGTTCTGTTGCACTAATTGTAATAGGGAAGGTTTTAGCTCGAAATTGTGAGCAGAAATGTTGGGGTTCACAATACTAGAACTAGGTTCGTCATTAGATGGTTGAGCGAAATCCTTAAGCGGTCTTTGGTTACCGTCTTCGTCCATAGCTTTCTTAATTCTACGAAATAAGATACGCGCGCGAGTGTAATGTTCAGGTTCCTCTAAAGGATCTATAAGAGTACCGGTGCTGCGAGTTCTTTGCATTGACCGATGGGTAAAACCTTAGTCTAGACAGTGTAACAATAGGGTACGAAATTTTGACGTAATTGGTCCCTGGCAACGGCGCCAAAAACTTGATGCTCGATTCGCAAGTGCACGAATAACGTCAGAGTAATATAAAAGATTATCGATCCCACATAGACCAAACGTCAATTAATTGTTCACTAGTGTTACAGTGTTTATCTAAGGCAAGTCAAAAAAAAGGTTGAGTTGTGTGAAATAAAAGTAAAGTGCGAAAATAAATTCAATAATAAAACAACAGGCGTAGATGCAATTCACATAGCTACATAGTATTCCAAATGTGTATAAATAGAATGCCTTATGAGGTAATGTTTTCAACTCATGAAAAGAACTAATTTAACGGGAACTATCGCTTTCACGTATTCAGAACCGAGTTTATCCCTAATCGATCCCTCTTATTGTCACTTATAAAAAGGCGCGTACTGTGTTAGGATTAATAAACCTATTTTTAAGAAATATAGTTTCTTAACTTAGTTAAAAAGTATTTTAACCTGGAACTTCTAACAAAAAGAGGTTCTTGTAAACCGGACTTTAAATCCATAAACGCGTACGAAAACAGTTTTAAAATTGGTTTTCTTAAACATTAAAAATTCCTAATTAACTGAACCAATCATTTTCGCTTCCTTTGAACAGTTAAAACTAACCAAATTTATCTAAAGGTTGGACGGCTTTCGATCTTGCCCAATAGATTTTAAGTACAGAAAGTAAGTGTTAAAAGTCAAAATAACCCTTAAGTAATTCTATCGACAATCGTATCGAATACTATTATAACTACAATCCTTGCATCCTAGCCTTTAAGATTTAGCCGTACATGGTAAGGTAAATAAACATGGTAAATAAATGCGAGTAAATAAAGTGCGGGAAAATAGATAAAGTGTGGTAAGAGGTGCTATAAATAAACGGTGCGAGAAATAAATACGGTGTGACAAATAAAAGCGGTGAGAGAAATAACAGCGGATAAATAAAAGGGCGATAAATAAACAGAAACCTGCTCTAAACGAGAGGCTTTAAATCTTGGTACAACTAGAAGTAAATGACAGAAATAAAATGGCGGCAGGATTAACTTCTACCCAAGTGCTCCAAACCCGATTACAGACTCGATTAAATAGTGTGATAACCCCTCGATGTGAGAAGTTTATCACTTTACATTAGGTGAAATTTATGGCTTGAGTTCTGTAACTAAGCTTGGATGATTAGAAATGAGACAAAACTCCTCTATTTATAATGGTAGTAAAGTACAGGTAAGGACAAGAATGCCCCCCAACTCCTTTTGGGAGGGAAACGAGATTGTGAAGGTGGCACCCGCCACATGAACTAGGGTGGAAAGGAGTGGGAGACGTGGTATTTGTCAGCAGTTGTGTTTTATCCAATGTGTGGCATCCCCTATGGCGCCCGCCATGGTGGAAGCTATGTGTACAATTCCTTAAAATGTTGGTCTTTTAGCTCGTTTTTCTTCATTTCTTCTCGAGTAGCTTTGAAAATACAAAAACCTGAAAAAGAAACAAAAAAAAAGGCATAACACAAGAAAACAGAAATAAAATCCTAAATAACATGCGCAAATCGAGTCGAGTAAACAGTATATTTTGGGCCTATCAGCCAACCCTCAAGAAGTAGGTGTTGTTGAATCAAAATAGGTTACCAATTAGTGTGTTCTTTATTGCTTCTCTTCTCTATCACCATGTACCACTTAATTTATTAAAGTTCTAGTTTATCTTGTCAAACCAATTGTCAAGGACATCATGTTCGAAATTTTACCCCTAAGGAACAAAATTTCACTCCCCTCAAGCGTCAACCACAAGTTCTTCTAGTGCCAAGCTCAAAGCTCCCATTTTTATAGATGGGCGCACTTATGTCCCAAAACCTCCAATGCAAGAAGAGAAATCTATAGTTTTTTTCTTAGGTGATAATCCCTTACTCTATTGTAGGTATCATTCATGATTTCATGGGTCGTCTACCCATCTTAAACAAGAAACTACAGAACTTAGAGAGTTTATTTTATTGTGTCTCATCATGCAAACCCCTTGTGTTTGAGGACAAACATTTTGATTTCAGTTTCATGAGAAATTGTGTATTTTGTTCTACTCCCTCAATCAACGATGCCTATTATGTTAGCTGGCTAGATAGGGTTTAACAAAAGAAGGAAATAACATGGAAAGAGCATAGTATCTTTGATTTGATACAACTCTCTTTAGTTGGACCTAAGTATAACCATCATATGTTGGTTGCTACTATTTACCATTGGGAACCTTCGACCAACACATTTCATCTCCCATATGGGATGGTTACCCCTACATTATTCTACCTAGCAGAAATTGTTAGGCTTCGACCAACTGGGGAAACCTTCGACCACACTCTGAAAACCAAAACTAAACCCAGCTTCATCTTCTCACACCCTGGTTTTAGTGCTTTCATCAAATATCACCATACCTCCACCGAAAACAACAACGCTCAAGAACATATAGCTTTCCTTGCCTTCTGGCTACCGCACTTTGTCTTTTGCGAAAAAAGTTTATTTATATGGCAACCCAGCTTCATGAAAAGAGAAATGTGTGCATGATAAAATTAATTTTGGGTAACCTGTACAAATCCTTGGGAGCTGCCTCTCGTGGCCTCAAGGTAATGGAAGATCTTGAGGAAATGTTTTAGGTTTGTGGGTCCATCTGGCTTTTTCAACTATGGCTTAATGCCACCTTCAAACCCTTCCTCAGTGCAAATATTTCACCTGATATAGAGAGGAGAGTCAAGGGGATAAAGCTTTCCATGGTCACGCCAAATGATGGTAATGCTCCATCAAAAGAGGTCTTTGAAAAGTACTTCTTCATGATCCACCACTACAAAGCATTTATATTGACTATGGCACCTTTTGTTAGTCGAAGCCACGAATCAGATTGGTTCAAGATGGCATTCCCAGCCCCTTCACTTGAATACCAAAGAGAAGTTCCCAAGACTTCGATGGAATTTTTTAAACCTTCCATCTTATCGACCATAATCCTTCCTGTCAAAACAGGTTTTGGGGGTGTCTGTCTGTTGTCCAAATTTCCAAGCAGTTTGGCTTCAGCCAATTTTTACCTAAATTCTTTTTTTCCGAAGAAGAGTCGTTCTTTTTGGCTACTGATGATCCAAATGGAATATGGTATAAAAAGTGCTTAAACTTTTATACCAAAAATTTATTGCTCTTGAATCCCTTCGAATTATCGTGTTCTTTCCATTGCATATAAGATTTTAAAGATTGGTGGTTCGCCTACTATCATGGCGTCATAAACCCTTTAATTATGGTTTAGTGCCTAATAAATGCCTTTTCGTTTCTACAGAACCATACAAATAAAAGTAAACATACACACATCAAAGAAATTAAAGCTTTCCAATATAATTGAAATTGTATATAATCCTTATGATCTTAGGCAAACTATTTATGACACAACTGTTACTTTAAAAATAAAGTTACTGAAAATATTCCAAATTTGAAAACTCCTCCATATGTAGAAGATAGTTATAACTTTTCTTTAAAATTTAGTTTTTCTAAAGTTCCCCTGTTGCCAACCTTTGAATTTGGCTTGGCTTTTTTACCACCAATTTCATATTGGCTCCCATGTGGGTCTTTATCAAGTTTGTGTAATGAAATGAAAAAACCTCGTCATAGGGTAGTTTCAACAAATTATAACATGGATAATTATAGAGGTCGTCTTCATGTTGATGTCGAACATGTTCTAGTCTTGTCCCCTATCTCAGTGGGTGAAATACAAGACTCTTAGGAAATTTTTAACTTTCCTTTATGTTCCCCTTTTACTCACCTGTGTTGAACTATTTAAGCCATTCTCGTTAACCTAAAGTAATCGAAGAAACAAAAAGAGACAACCAAAGACGAAAACCAAACAAGAGAAACAACACAAGTAAACTTTCTATACCTTTGTTCTATTCTAAGACTATATGCCTTTTTGCAAAAAAAAAAAATCTTATTTATTTTCATCTTCCAGATTTAAAAGATAGGAAGCACTTATACTACTTCCCCACCTACTACCCAGAAAGCTAAAAGAACAAGGAGACTGTAGTTCCCCAACAAAAAAGGGATGCAAGTTTAACTTACTTTCCTTTTGTCTTTCATTTCTTCATATTTCCCATTTATCATACTAACAATTATGAATACCTCAGTCTCCATAAGAGGTTTAGGAAGAGAACGAAGATAGGGAATCCATTGTTGAGAGTGACAAAAGTTTGATTTTGACTCATCCCCATCCCTCCCAAATATCAAACTAATGTGGCTATTAGAATTGAAGAAACAAAGAAGGGCAAAGCCCTTGCATGGGCTTCTGAACCTCGCCAGGTTAAGAAGAAGAAGAAGAATGCAAAGAAGAAAGCTTTTAAGGCTATCCCTTTGAAAGTTAGGAAGGAAATTGTTATCACCATTGATGATGGAGATCATGTAGAAGAGGAATTACCTAAGATAACTAGAAAAAATAGATTGAGCGAGGTAAAACCTTCTTGGAAAAATACCAGAGAATTCCAAATTGAGTCATGATTTTATGGTTAATGACGTACTCTTTTTAGATCTCTTTTCATATATCCTTTGATCTCCATATTTACATTCTATATTCTGATTTGTCTTCCTTCACATGAACAACCTTTCAACGCTGAGTTTCCATCATAACAAATATAACTTGGTAATCCTCCATCAACAAATGTCACTTCAAGTCCCGTACCAAGCTCTCCATCAGTTCAACCAGTAATAATTTATAATCTAATCAGAGGGACGATTGTTGATTAACCAGAGAGTATGGTCAAGGAAAATAATGTTGATATGTCTAGAAAAATGGATAAAGACCAACCACCATTTAGACCCTCATATGATTGGCTAGGAAACAAAAACCTTGAAAATTCCTGACCATTATTCAACTGGTCCATAACCATTAGGTTTGTAAACCTGATACCACTTAACCAAAGAAATCTTTGAGTCGCCATTCACACTATTCTTAGGTTTGCATACCTATGTTTACAAGAATGGAGCTTTTTGTCACTAAACTAACAAGAAGGTCCCAAGTGATTTCTTCATGAGGGTTCTCTACTATAGGTATTCCTAGATATCTAAATGGGAAAAAATCAAGCTTATAGTTGAAAGAAGCATCAGTCGAATCCAAAAAAAAGGATCAACATTTATCCCCTACCACGCTACTCTTTGATTAATTAACCCAAAAACTAAAAGCCAATTTAAAGCCCCTAAGAATAGGCTTGATTCTCTACAAAAGATTAGTCATAATTAAGGTATCATCCACATATTGAATATGAGAGACCATAAACTCAGAGTATCTCCCTCTAAAGCCAGAGAATAACTCCAACTCAATTGCCTTGCTCAATAACCCATTAAGCCCCTCATCCACAAGGAGGTAACTGAACAAAGTTGAAGGAACATATGGTTTCAAACGTCTTTGAATAATAATATCTTGGGTTTGACATCCATTTACCAACACCACAATATTAGTAGTAAACACATAAACTTTCATCCAAGACCTCCACTTCTCATTAAATCCGAATAAGATAAGCATATAATTCAGATAACTCCAACTAATTGAGTCATACAATTTTTCAAAGTCCACCTTAAAAATGAGACATGAAATTTAGATCTCTAAGCCAGATAAAATACCTCATTACCGACCACCACACTATCAACCCCTAACCTCCAATTAAAAAAGATGATTAATTAGAAAAATAAGTTTATCCACACCTTCTCTAATCCAAAAGTTGAAATTTTGGGTGAATAATCTAATATCATAAAGTGTTTTTGGGTATGGTACTCTACATCCAATCATTTCTGATGATATTTTTTATTTTAAATATTTGAAAGTGAAATAATAAATTTAATTAAATTTTACATGAGATGTTGATACAATGAAAAGATAATGGTGTAATAGAATTAAACTAAAATTGGAAAATAATGAGTTTGATTCCAATAATCTCTCTTTTAAAAGGCGTGTTAACTTTTTATTTACAAAGATATACTATGGGAGAAAACTAGAGTAACCAAGCAAGGATAAACCAAGATCTTAGGAATAACTCAAGATCATACACACTAACACAAGAATAGATACGAAAAAAAGCAGGGGGGACAGCGATCATATGCACAATTTATGAGGGACAACGATCATATGCACAAATTATATGGAATCACAAAAGCTCCATTTTCACATATAGAGTTCATTATTGAGGAAGAAGATTCAACAAGATTAAAAAATGCATTTGTAGGAGTGGTGGAGAATCCGAGTATGACATATAAAAACCAAGAAGCATTCAACACGGAGAGGTATTTTTCAATAAAAGTCACCTCTTAGATATAATTTATGCCTATTTGAGGAAAGAGAAGAGATTAAACTGAAGACAATAGTGGCGAAAGCGAGATATTTGTTAGGGAAATGGTTTGAAGAGATTCGTGAATGGCAACATAAAGATGTGAATAATGAAAGACTAGCATGAATTGAATATTATGGGATTCATTGTAATGCATGTTCTCCAATTTTATTTTGAATTCATAACATCTTCGGTTGGGGTTGTGTTTGTGCTCAGATGAAGAAACGAGTAGAAAAACACAAATTGACGTGGTGTGGGTGTTGGTAGAACAAAATATAATGCCAGAACTAACCCCGAACCAGATTAGGTGGTCCAGTGGATCAGATACTGGTGATAAAAACTAATGAGAATAGTAAACAAAGAAGTGCTCAAGGTCGAAATAGTTGAGTACTCTCATGGTCCAATGAGGATAGTAATGTCGAGAACAAAAAGAATGGAGGAAGCCATGGTGAATTAGATTCTAGTTCAAAATCATAATATGACACAAACAATTGGGATAAGAAAGAAGACGAGGTTGGCACAAAAGTTCTTTTGTCAGATGTTCCCTAAGAAAAAGCAATAATGGAGACACGAGAAAGGGAGAAAATAAGGAAAGGCTATTTTTGTTTTAAGAAGAAAAAAAATGCGACAACTAATCATAACGTGGAGATAAAGAAGTCAACTACTAACTACTAAGAGGTCAAGTCATTGAACACACAGAAGACATGAAAAGGTGACATGAGCGCACAAAAACCATAGGATAAAAGTAGGTGAAATGAGAACAAATGAAATTTTTAAATAAAAATAGTTTATTTTTATTTTTAAACACATTTCACTTTTCTTTATTTTCTACAAATTAAATTCTATTATATTTACTTAAAATAAATAATGAAACTGATACATTTCAAATTATTGTATGAAATAATGTTTAAAACGTGTAAAAAAATAAGTTAAATTATGAATAATGAGTACATAATAATTTTGTTTTGAATTTAAAAAATTAAAAATAATATAAAACTAATTTTAATAAAATGCTCACTTAATAAATATTTTTTCAATTTACAACATAATTATCATATACTCATTATTCATTATTTTTGTATTTAATTATTTGATATAGTTTTATAATATGAATTTCTAATCTATTTTAAAACATATCAATTTCAAAGTATAATTTAATGAAATAAAATATTATATATTTAAATAAAACAAAAAATAGTAGAATTTGTTTAAAATTTAGTGGAAACAAGTGTTTTTTAATCAAACATCACATTTATTATTAGGAAATATTAAAAATCATATTTTTTAATAAATATTAATAAAAATCACTTTTTGTATTTATTATCAAAAGCAGTAGCAACCCATATCTAGTAAGAATAATGTGAGCCAGTGAGCCAATAAGAGGTTATTTAATAACCATTATATTAAAATAAAATTAAAGGTTAAAAATAGGTTAAATAGTGGTATAATTTGATCTCTCCTCAGAAGAGATTAAATTACACCATCAGTTACTCTTTTTTAAATTTGTTTATTTTATTTTAATTAAATAGTTAATAAATAAATTTTAGAGTTTTTGTCGGCTTTGAATTTTACAATAGAAGATAAATGATTTAGGAAAAGAGATGAACATCTTATCACATATAAAAGTGGGATGACATGTTTTCATATAGATTTCTTTTTTATCAGGAAGTCCGATAAAAAGAATTGTTTGAAATATAAAGTCATTATGGGAGAGAGCTTGACTATCCAACATAGAGTTTTGGTTATTAATGTAAAAATTAAGGTGGGAGCAAAGAAAAGAAGTCATATGGTAGCACCACAAATCAAGTGGTGGAATTTAAGGTTGAAAATAAGGAATTTTCCAACATGAGATCTTGGAGAGAGAGTTTTGACAACTGCAAGGAAGTGCACATGATATTTGGAATAAGATGGCCCAAGAGATTAGAAAAGTGGCTAAAGAGACGTTGAGTGAATCAAGAGGTTTTGAACCTAGGGGTAAAGAATCATGGCGGTGGAATGAAAGTGTCAAAGTAAAGTTAGAGTAAAAACTGACTATTTTAAAGAGGGGTTTAGGCATAAAAATTTCTGAAACTTGGGAAAAGGACAAGAAAGTTAAGAATGAGATCAAGAAGGCGGTGAGTGAAACAAAAATCCCAAGCTTTTGACGCATTATACCAATCTCTAATAACCAACGAGGGAGAAAAATCTATGTATAGGCTTGCTAAGGGAAGAGAAAATAATACTATAGATTTGGATCAAATGAAATGTGTTAAAGATGAAGAATGTAGATTTTTGGTTCAGGAAAAAATATAAAGAATATGTGGAAGACTTATTTCTAAAACCTATTTAATGAAGGATATGATATGCCACCAAACTCTAGCAGACTTGACATTAGGGAAGATGATCAAAACTATGATTACTACCATCGAATTCAAAAATAAGAGGTAAAGGAAGGGTTGAAAAATTGAGTAACGGTAAAGCAGTTGGACCAAAAAACATACCTATTGAAGTTTGAAAAAGTCTTGGAGGTATTAAGTGGCTCACTAAAATATTTAATAAAATGATAAGGTCAAATTGTATGTCAGATGAATTGAGAAGAATCAATGTGGTTCCAATATATAAGAACAAGGAAGATATACAAAATTATGCAATTTATAGGGGATTAAACTTATGAATCATACCAAGAAGTTATGAGAAAGAGTGATTGAACACATATTAAGAAAAGAGACTCAATTCATGGAGAACCAATTTGGTTTTATGTCTGGAAGGTTAACCATGTAAATGATTTCTCTATCATGGTGTGTGATGGAGCAGTATCAGATGGACCAATAAGGCACACACTTAATTCTTATTGACTTTGGGAAGGCATATGATAGAGTGCCTATAGTGGTTTTGTGGGAATACCTGCTGAAGAAAAAGCTTACGATTTCATATATTCAAGCTATCTAAGATATATATGACGGGGTATCGACTAGTGTGAAAATATAGAGTGGAGAAACATACAACTTTACTATTCCAATATGTTTACATCAAGGTTAAACCTTAATTCCCTACCTATTTACCTTAATTTTGGATGTACTCATGGAACAAATCGAAGAGCTAGCACCGAGATGCATGCATTTTGCAGATGATATAGTCCTTCTTGGAGAGTCGAAGTAGGATTTTGTGAGATATTGGACCGAACTATATTGCTATTAATCGGGATGTTGTTAGGGGGGAAAGTTTTTATGTTTCGACATGAGACAAGCATGAAGTTGAAGCTGGTTCACATGGTAACATCAAAGTGTTACATGTTGTAGTCGAAGTTAGTTCTATTATGTAATGTCGAATTGGGCCTTGTTTCTTGGATCCAATTATTTATGTTAGCTTTTTGTTTATGTTAGCTTAGTAGCCTATAAATAGGCTAGTTCTCTCAGGTTGTTGAGAGAGGTCAATTGTGTTAGACTATGGCACGAATCTAGAAGGGGGGGTTGAATAGATCCCCAATTAAAATTTGAGTCGGCGCTACCAATTTGAAATTGGTTTTAAAAATGTTTTTAAGTGCGGAAGCGACCGAGGAAAATTGTAGTCTAAAACGAACGGTTATTGGAAAACCGGATATACGTAAGCCTATGGATTTATGATAATTCGGAAAAATAGAATCACAACACAAACTATGCTTATCAATTATTTACTTCAATTTGCAAGGTTACCTAGTTCCAATGAAAAACAAGGCACACAAAAACTAGAAGCAAAATAAGACAATTTTAGTTCAGGACTTTTGTCGAACAGTTTGTGTGCACAAATACCTCAAAGGATATTTATGTTGAGTAAGAGATTGGAAATGCCTTAGTACAATATTCTTATTGTAATTAGTAGTTAAAACAGAGTTTCAACACCTTACTCAATTTGTATCACAGTTTGACAATAATCACTTAAGCTAGAATCACTTATTTTATAAGCTGAATTGAAAATGACAGAAACTAAAGAACACACGATTTGATGAGGCAGTTCCCCCGTCGTCCTCGCTTCGGGGTACGTATGCCCTCAATTCTAAAATTAGAATTGAGATATATTGAATATATATCACCTGTTGGAATGAACAGTTTACACAAGAGTTGATAGACAATGATACAAACAATCTCAAATGATGTAGATGCTTGCTATCCCTTCTTGCACCTTGATTCAAGATGAATCAAGCCCTTCAATTTGTTGTGAATGATCTCCGATTCCAGCCACCTTAATGAAAAACCTTCCGTTGTTCAAACCTTCGGCTCGACTGATCTTAGACACCAACAAATCAAAACCCGGAAAGTCTCCAACACTTCAACGCCCTAGCTACTAAACTGATGAACCTTCCGTTGATCAATTACCTTCGCACTTGCTTGAATGTTGAACGAACTATTCCGTAGCAAAAGCCCTCAAAACCTTCTAGTCTTGATGGGTAAAACCCTCAAGGTTTTCTGCAAGAAACACCTGCCCCAATTTCCACTCGAACCGGATCTTCAATCAACGCGTTCGAACCTTATCACCCTTGAACAAGACACCTATCACAGCAAAAATGATTGTGTATATTTGTGGATTTGTGTGTTGTTTGAAGGATGAAGATGAAGAAATATGTTGCACCTATTTCACGTTTCTTGCCCTGACAATTTACTCAAGATTTCAATTGTTAGTTTGTCAAAAATAAGCAAAAGTCTATTTATAGTAATAACCAAAACAGTCAACTGAACAGAATTTTAAAATACAGCAAGAAAAACTGCACAGCGCATGAACGGTCGACCATAGGGTCGGCGTGCGCTGACCCGTGGGAAATACACAGCTCCATGCGCTGAGTGGCATGGTCGACGCATGTCTTCATGCGCTGAGCCGTGGAAAATCAAAACACCCATGCGTCGACTGAACGGTCGACGCATTCCTTCCATGCGCTGAGCCGTGAGAAATGCCAGGCTTCATGCGCCGACTGTATGGCTGACTCACTGCTTAGAAACCTGCAAAAATAACAGCTTTTTCCATTTTGTGCATCCTGCCACATTCAGTTATGACTCATATTAAGGTATAATGATTTAACAATGAAAAAGAGGTATAGCATGTTGAAGTATTGCATGATGCTTCTAATTTGTCATCATGTCATCATCGAAAACTTGGAGGCCTGTACTGCGAGACACCTTGCCCTCACATTCTCCCCCTTTTTGATGATGACAACCTGTTGCACACAACATGCGATGTCTTTAACATAGTTGTACGCTCTCCCCCTTTCTTTTTCAGTCAAAGCAGTTGTGGTGGTTGACGTCTTTCTCCCCATTTGACAACATCAAAAAGAAACGGAGAACTATAAAGTCTTGACGGATTAACAATATAACTAACATAAAATCAAGAAAAAGCCATACAATATATCCAACAGATAATAATTAAACATACACCAATACTGATACATAATATTGATAAGAAACGAAGATAGAACATAAAATAGCAGCACATAAAGTCTTGACAGAATTTAGAAATTAAACAAAACACCATAACAAAGTTTGCAGCCAAAAACAACGAAAGAAACCATGATGCATGCAATCAAAACAGCAAATGAAACCATAATGAGACGAACACAAGCTAATAACCCCGTCCACATCCACGACCACGGCCACGCCTCTCATAGAAATGGGGATGGCGATGAGGATGAGCCAAATCAGTGAACTCTTCAGTGATGTTGTTCAGGAAGTCGAGACTCTCAGTAATTGCCCGTTCTTCAGCTTGATGGGAGTGAACGAGAATCTCAAAGCGAGCATCCAGCTGTGTGGAGATTCCACTGATCCGCTCATTTTGAGTTTGCAGCTCAGAGCGAACTTGTTCCATCCGTTCATCCTGACTTCTCATAAAATTCAGTTGTTGTTCCTGCATAGTGGTCATGAAATTACGTTGGTCTAATTGCATGGACTGCATCATTTCCAGAATGTCAGAGTTGTTGGATGGCTGTTGAGGAGAAGGAGGTGCCTCAGAGGTAGGTTGATAGGGCTGATAGAATCTCCCAAGTGTGGTCCACCCAATGTATTGCCATTCACCCCAGCCTTGATTATTTTCCTCACTGTCAGTTTCTTGTTGACCCGTGTAAGGAGTCCAGTCATTATTGAGGTTGGAATTTGGTGGCGGCTCTTGATAGTTGTCTGGAGGCTCATATGTTTGACGCTCTGTATGATCAGCTTGGTCTGGTTGCACTGTGTCAGCAGCCTGTGTAGCCTGTTCTTGTTCTTCTTCACTTTCATCTGAACCATCTGCACTTGCTTCATTCTCTTCACCTTCGGACTCATCTGCACTCTCTTCACTTGATGATTCGGACTGAGGCATATTTGCGCGGCGATAGAATTTGTACTTCTGGTATTTGCGAATCCAGACGTATCCCATCATTGAGAAAACTTTTGGACTGAATTCTTTGTCAGCGGAAATAGAAGTGTATGCAAAGGAGGGGTAGTTCACATTTGCAGAATTGAGGACCTCTTGGATGAAGGATCCATAGGCAAGTGTCGTACTTCGTTTGGAGTCACGCAATTCATACATGCGACTCGCAATGTAATATGGCCAGTTGATTTTGATGCCGTGACCCAGGATATGTATGAGATGAACTTCAGCCTGTTCCACCCTTGATAATCCACCCTGTTTGGGCCGCAGAATGCGCGCCACAATCCACTGAAGAATTCTTGCTGAAGTTTTGAGTTTTCCGGAAGTGACAGATCGTGGAAAAGCAGCACTGTTCACAATATGGTCAGGATAAGGTCGCTTAAGCATACCATTCAGTGCAGTTTTGAACTCATAACCTTCAATTGTGCGTGAATCAGTTACCTCAGCTAGAGGAGGTTCATTTTCCTCCACAGTCATATCAAAATATTTGTTCCAAATTTCAGAAGTTAGAGATACCTGAGTGGGTCCGATAACGGAGTGGAAATTTTCACCATGAAATTTATCATTGAGACCAGTATAGAATATATGTACCAGGTCTCCACTGTACTTGGCATTGCATTCAAGAAATCTCTCAATACCGTGATATGTGAGATAGGTCATGATTTCTCCAAGATGCATGCGTTCAGCAACAAGTTCGTAGAATGCATGTTGTCGTACAACCTTTCTTCGACCAATATCCTTGTTGAAGTTTTCACGGAGGGATGGATGAATAAGTGATTCAGGGGTAATGGGTATTGAGATAGATGTTGACCCTCTTGACCTCTTTTTGGTGGGTCTATGAGAAGATGAAGCCATGGGTAGAGATTTTGGTGGGTAATGAGAAATGGGAGGATTCTGAAATGGGAGAATGCTGCGGGTTCAGAAAATAGTTTCCCCTTTTTAAGAGAGACTTAGGGTTTGTTGGAGAGTGGAAGAGACAAGAAGAAGTAGTGGAGGGTAGTAGATGCAACTCCCTAGGAATATGAGTGGATGCATGTAACTACCTTTAATGAGGAGACTTGAAACGAACAGGCAGAAAAATAAAACTGAATTTTTCAGCGAGCCGTCGACCATAGCTCTGCATGCGTCGACGCATGCTGTAAAATTTTCAATAATTTTAAAAGTTAAACAGAGTGCGTCGACCTCTGTTCTGGTATGGTCGACTCAAGACCTGAAAATGCAGAATTTTGCCTAGTTTCATATGACATGATGCTTAATAAATGCAGACAATAATGCCACAACAAAAATGTTCAATCAAGCAATTAAATACGCAATAGATGATTTACATATGCACCACAGTTAACATATTTCACTTTGAGATCACAAAGAAAACTTGTATGTAGAGAGAGAAGGAAGAGGAACAATATCACCTCAATGCCGGATAAGCTTGATAAACAACATACTTGTACTTTGCAAAAACATCAAGTTTGTTAGAAGTACAAAATATAGATGTGAATGAAATAAGCTGAAATAAGCAAATTATGACTCCCGCTCCGAAATGTCGAGAATACCGAGTTCTCGGCAAATATGAAAGAAAGGTTCAGCGGCTAGTGGCTTAGTAAAAATATCCGCTAGTTGATTCTTAGTATCAATATGTTCGAACACCACGTCCCCTTTCTCAACATGATCTCGAAGAAAATGGTGTCGAATTTCGATATGTTTAGTGCGAGAGTGCAATACCGGATTCTTTGTAAGATTAATAGCACTAGTATTGTCACATAGGATTGGGATACGTTCAAGTTTGAGGTTAAAGTCCAATAGTTGTTGCTTAATCCACAGGATTTGAGCACATCAACTACCGGCGGCAACGTATTCCGCTTCGGCGGTTGACAAAGCAACTGAAACTTGCTTTTTGCTATGCCAACTAACCAAAGAATTTGAAAACAAGTGACACGTACCACTAGTGCTTTTCCTATCCAACTTGCAACCCACAAAGTCGGAGTCAGAATAACCTAACAACGAACAATCACTACCTTTGGAATACCACAAGCCATACTTTGGAGTACCGGATAGGTACCGAAGTATTCTTTTAACAACTTTTAGGTGGGATTCCTTAGGACATGATTGGTATCTTGCGCACATACACACGCTAAACATAATATCAGGACGCGACGCAGTGAGATAGAGAAGTGATCCAATCATACCTCTATACCTTCTTACTTCTACGTCCTTACCGCTTTCATCCTTATTCAAATTTGCACATGTAGGCATGGGGGTGTCTATGGCCTTGGATTTTGCCATGTCAAATCTCTTGAGAAGATCCAAACAATACTTTGTTTGACTCACGAAAGTTCCTTCCTTGAATTGTTTAATTTGCAAGCCAAGAAAGTATGTGAGCTCTCCCATCATACTCATCTCGAATTCACCCTGCATAAGAACAGAAAACTCTCTCACGATATTCATGTTAGTAGATCCAAAGATTATATCATCAACATAGATTTGAACTAATATTAAGTGCTTTCCTTGACGTTTAATAAAGAGTGTCGTGTCAACCTTTCCTCTTGAGTAACCTTGATCAAGTAGAAATTTACTTAGACGCTCATACCAAGCTCTAGGAGCTTGCTTGAGACCATACAACTCCCGTTTAAGTTTATAAACATGATCGGGGTACTCATGAGATTCAAAACCAGGAGGTTGTGCAACGTAGACCTCTTCATTTATGTACCCGTTAAGGAACGCACTCTTGACATCCATTTGGAATAACTTAAAATCTTTCGCACATGCGAAAGCAAGAAGAAGGCGTATAGCCTCGAGTCGGGCAACAGGAGCATAAGTTTCCTCATAGTCGATGCCCTCCTCTTGATTATACCCCTGCGCGACTAAACGCGCCTTGTTACGAGTTATTACCCCGTTTTCGTCCAGTTTGTTCCTAAACACCCATCGGGTGCCGATTACTCGGTGACCTCACGGAGGAGGGACAAGGTCCCAAACCTCATTTCTAGTAAACTGATTTAGTTCCTCCTGCATTGACAGAAACCAATGTTCATCGAGTAGGGCTTCCTTAGGATTTTTAGGTTCCATCTGTGACACGAAAGCGAAGTAATAACAGAAATTACTTAGCTTAGCACGAGTTGTTACACCCTTTGTGATGTCTCCAATAATGTTTTCAATAGGATGGTCTTTAGATGACTTCCATTCATGAGGAAGATCGTCGTTTGAAAGCGGATGAACTTCCTCTGTTGCATCACGGTGTGCATCCTTATCCTCCTCAACTTTGGCTTTGTCAGGTTGATCAATCCCTATCTCGCCACTTTTGAGTATGTCTTCAATGGATGTACCTGCACCATGAACAACACTATCCTTTCCGACATTTCTCGGGTAGGACTCATCAAAGGTAACATGCACAGACTCTTCTACAGCAAGTAAACGTTTATTATATATTCTATATGCTTTACTCGAGTGAGAGTATCCGAGAAAGATACCTTCATCGGCTTTGGAATCAAATTTGCCCAAGTTTTCCTTACCATTGTTTAATACAAAACATTTACATCCAAACACGTGCAAGTGAGAGACATTTGGCTTTCGCCCTTTTAAGAGTTCGTACGGTGTTTTGTTTAGAATGGGGCGAATAAGTACCCTATTCAAAACATAACATGCCGTACTAATGGCGTTGGCCCAAAAATATTTAGGTAAACCACTTTCATTAATCATTGTTCTTCCCAATTCTTCTAGAATACGGTTTTTGCGCTCCACAACCCCGTTTTGTTGAGGAGTGCGTGGAGCGGAGAAGTTATGATCAATACCATGGTTACCGCAATATTCTTCAAACAAATGATTTTCAAACTCACCTCCATGGTCGCTCCTTATGGACACTATGTTTGTATTTAACTTGTTTTGGGAAAGCTTAGCAAACTTTTCAAAAGCGGCGAATGTATCACTTTTACTTACTAAGAAGATGGTCCAACAAAACCTAGAAAAGTCGTCCACTATTACGAACCCGTAATAGTTTCCTCCTAGACTTTTGATCCTAGACGGCCCAAACAAGTCCATGTGTAGAAGTTTAAGAGGTCTCGTTGTTGAAATTATCTTTTTGGATTTAAATGAGATCCTTGTTTGTTTCCCTTTTTGACAAGCATCACAAAGGTGATCCTTGGTGAACTTTATTTTGGGAAGTCCTAAGACTAGGTCTTTTGAGACTACCTTATTGAGTAAATCAAAATTAACATGCGCTAAACGCCTATGCCATAGCCATGAGTCTTCACTCATAGTTACGAGGCATTTGTCGCTTGTTAATGATACTTCATTTAAGTCAAGCATATATACATTGTTTACTCTAAAACCATTAAACATATTCTTCTTATCATTTTCATGCACAATTTTGCAACAATCTTTTGAAAAGGATACATTGTATCCTTTGTCGCACAGTTGGCTAATGCTAAGCAGATTATGTTTAAGGTTTTCGACAAGCAATACATCAGAAATCATAGCAGAGGCGGGATTACCTACACTACCTTTGCCTAGTATTGCTCCGCGGTTGTTATCACCATAAGTTACATACCCTTTCTTCTTAGCCACAAAGTCTATGAATAAGGATATGTCTCCAGACATGTGTCTTGAGCACCCACTATCGAGAACCCATCTTCTCTCGGTGGTCTCGACACATTTCACCTGTCAAAACATAATTAACACAAGGAGGTACCCAATGGCATATTGGGTCCTAATAGGTTAGCGACAAAATGGTTGCGTTTGGGCAACCATTGGTAGATGCCTTTAGGAACAAGAAATCTTCTAAAACGGCATTTACCAATGGAGTGGCCTTTCCTGCAACAGTATAAGCAAGCAAATTCAACTTTAGAGACACTTTCACTTGCTTGATCCCTAATTACATATGCATACTTTTGGTATGGATTAATCATACTTTTTCTAAAATCCTTTTTATCAATAGCAAATGTAATTTTAGGCTCGAGTGCCTTGTTTAATTTGGCCTTGAGGTGTCTAACCTCACCTTGCCAAATATGACAAGTGCCACACCCGAAGTTGAAAGGGTTTCTATCGTCCTTACAATCCGATTCATTACCTTTCACAATGGAAGCCTTTAGGTCCTCTAATTTCTTTTCGGACTCTTTAACCTTATGCTCTAAATACGTAAAGATTTTCTTATTAGAAACAAGTTTCTTGAAGGCTTCAACTGCTTCATTATGTAAGGCATGAAATGCGGCTAGTAATTCTGAATGTGACATATTTGATGACTTATCATATTTAGAGTTACGTACCTGTTTTTTCTTATTTTTCTGATTGGCGGAGAGGCATAGATTCACAGACTCTTCTTCATCACTAGAACTTTCATCAGAGGAGGAAGAGTTGCTGTCACTTTCCCATGCTATGTACGCTCTCCTGGGCTTTGATGATTTCTTGTGTGATTTTGATGATTCCTTGTCCTTTCCCTTTTTATTCATTGGACAGTCCGGTTTGTAGTGACCGGGCTTTCCACACTTGTAGCACGTCCCTCTAGTCTTTTTACCTTTCGAGTCATCATCCTTGGAGTGTCTTGATTGTTTCCGGAAGTTTACCAAGTTCTTCTCGGATTGTTGTATGCCGTTCTTCCTTACGTAACGGTTATACCTTTTAACAAACAACCCCATATCTTCGCTTGTGTCTTCTTCTTCTTCGTCGCTCGAGGAATAATCATTTTGCTCTTTTGCTTGAGACTTCGAGGAGGAAGTCTTGAGAGCTATCGATTTCTTTTCACTCACCTTCGCTTTGTCTTTCTTTTCCATTTTCTCACGTTGGTCTAGGCTCAAGAGTACCTGTTCATGCTCTTGCAATTTTCCAAACAATGTTGTCAAATCTAATATGGTAAGATCATTTGCCTCTTTGATGGCGGTTACTTTTGGCTGCCATTCCCTGTTGAGACATCTCAAGACTTTATTAGTAGCAACGTCATTGGAAATAGGCCTACCTAATGAATGTAAACGATTGATAAGATGAGTAAATCTCTTTTGCATGTCAGCAATGGTTTCCCCTTGCTCCATGAAAAAGAGATCAAACTCTTGTATAAGAGTGTTGATTCTAGCTAACTTAACATCGGTTGTCCCCTCATGGGCTATTTGTAGTGAATCCCACATGGCCTTAGCAGTAGGACAATGGGATACACGATAGTATTCATCTACAGCTAATGAGGAGATTAAGATGTTTTTAGCTTTCCAATCATAATTGTATTTTTTCTCATCGTCATCGGTCCATTGTGCTTCAGGCTTTGGCACAACTACATTATCCGCATTGGTCATAGTAATTTCTATTGGACCATTAAGGATAACGTTCCATATTTTTCTATCTATGGAGTTGATATGCACACACATACAGTCTTTCCAATAACTGTAATTTTCACCGTTGAAAACAGGAGCCCTATTGTACGCCCCTTTAGGTTCGTTTGCCATTTTCTATCTCGTTGTATTTGAAGCACCGAATAATCGGAGCTCTGGATACCACTTGTTAGACTATGGCACAGATCTAGAAGGGGGGGTTGAATAGATCCCCAATTAAAATTTGAGTCGGCGCTACCAATTTGAAATTGGTTTTAAAAATGTTTTTAAGTGCGGAAGCGACCGAGGAAAATTGTAGTCTAAAACGAACGGTTATTGGAAAACCGGATATACGTAAGCCTATGGATTTATGACAATTCGGAAAAATAGAATCACAACACAAACTATGCTTATCAATTATTTACTTCAATTTGCAAGGTTACCTAGTTCCAATGAAAAACAAGGCACACAAAAACTAGAAGCAAAATAAGACAATTTTAGTTCAGGACTTTTGTCGAACAGTTTGTGTGCACAAATACCTCAAAGGATATTTATGTTGAGTAAGAGATTGGAAATGCCTTAGTACAATATTCTTATTGTACTTAGTAGTTAAAACAGAGTTTCAACACCTTACTCAATTTGTATCACAGTTTGACAATAATCACTTAAGCTAGAATCACTTATTTTATAAGCTGAATTGAAAATGACAGAAACTAAAGAACACACGATTTGATGAGGCAGTTCCCCCGTCGTCCTCACTTCGGGGTACGTCTGCCCTCAATTCTAAAATTAGAATTGAGATATATTGAATATATATCACCTGTTGGAATGAACAGTTTACACAAGAGTTGATAGACAATGATACAAACAATCTCAAATGATGTTGATGCTTGCTATCCCTTCTTGCACCTTGATTCAAGATGAATCAAGCCCTTCAATTTGTTGTGAATGATCTCCGATTCCAGCCACCTTAATGAAAAACCTCCCGTTGTTCAAACCTTCGGCTCGGCTGATCTTAGACACCAACAAATCAAAACCCGGAAAGTCTTCAACACTTCAACGCCCTAGCTACTAAACTGATGAACCTTCCGTTGATCAATTACCTTCGCACTTGCTTGAATGTTGAACGAACTATTCCCTAGCAAAAGCCCTCAAAACCTTCTAGTCTTGATGGGTAAAACCCTCAAGGTTTTCTGCAAGAAACACCTACCCCAATTTCCACTCGAACCGGATCTTCAATCAACGCGTTCGAACCTTATCACCCTTGAACAAGACACCTATCACAGCAAAAATGATTGTGTATATTTGTGGATTTGTGTGTTGTTTGAAGGATGAAGATGAAGAAATATGTTGCACCTATTTCACGTTTCTTGCCCTGACAATTTACTCAAGATTTCAATTGTTAGTTTGTCAAAAATAAGCAAAACTCTATTTATAGTAATAACCAAAACAGTCAACTGAACAGAATTTTAAAATACAGCAAGAAAAACTGCACAGCACGCGAACGGTCGACCATAGGGTCGGTGTGCGCTGACCCGTGGGAAATACACAGCTCCATGCGTTGAGTGGCATGGTCGACGCATGTCTTCATGCGCTGAGCCGTGGAAAATCAAAACACCCATGCGCCGACTGAACGGTCGACGCATTCCTTCCATGCGCTGAGCCGTGAGAAATGCCAGGCTTCATGCGCCGACTGTATGGTCGACTCACTGCTTAGAAACCTGCAAAAATAACAGCTTTTTCCATTTTGTGCATCCTGCCACATTCAGTTATGACTCATATTAAGGTATAATGATTTAACAATGAAAAAGAGGTATAACATGTTGAAGTATTGCATGATGCTTCTAATTTGTCATCATGTCATCATCGAAAACTTGGAGGCCTGTACTGCGAGACACCTTGCCCTCACAAATTGTTGCTATTCACTTGTAATCATTTGTATCCTAATTGAGTAAGTGCATATAATTTTTTTCCCTCAATCCTATTCTCCTTCTTTCTTCTTATTCTTCTTCTCTCTCCCTCTCTCTCCCTCTCTCTCTCTCTCTCTCTGTTAACCTAATCGATTCATTGTTCATCAAGAAACTCCATTTCTCAAAGGTCTGTTTGTTAATTGGTAATATTTGTTACAACAAACTAGTACGGTGAGCATGGAGAAGATGTCGTCAACAAATTTTGAAATTGAGAAGTTCACCGAAGTTAATGATTTTGATTTATGGCATTTGAAAATGCAAGACCTTCTTATTCAACAGAGTTTGCTAGAACCGTTAAAGGGAGAAGAAGCCATGGATGTTGCAATGACGGAGACGACGATAGCTGGTGTTTGGCTGAAACTCAAATGTTTCAATGCCATTGTTCTGAATCTTGGTGATAAGGTTCTCAGGTAGGTTTTGAAGGAGACGATGACATATGGTGTTTGAATGAAACTCGAAGGATTGCAGATGACAAAATCCTTGGTGAATCGTTTGTACTTGAAGAAATCTTTGCATTCACCCAAGATGAAAGAAGATAAAGCATTGATGAAGTAGCTGGATACATTCAGCAAGTTGATTCTTGATCTTGAAAATATTGATGTTACCATTAGTGACGAAGATCAAACATTGTTATTGTTCTTCTCTCTACCTAAGTCACATGCTCACTTTAAAGAAACCCTCTTGTATGGAAGAGATTCCCTGGCATTTTCAGAAGTTCAATCATCCTTGTATTTTAAGAATGTGAACAAAAGAAAGGAGCAGAAACCATCATCAGTTGACGTAGGGTTGTCTGTTAAAGGGAAATTCTTGAAAAGAGATGGTAGGTTTGAGAAGAAGAAAGGTAAAACTAAACAGAAGTCTTATGGTGGTGATATTTCTAGTATTAGGTGTTATCACTGTAAGAAGGAGGGTCACACAAGAAAGGTGTGTCCTGAGCGCCTGTATAATCATGAAGGTAAGGACAATGACAATGTAACTATTGTGCAAGATGATCATGAATCATTTGATGTCCTTGTGGTTTCGAGCAACAACTCTTGCAAATAGTGGAATATGGATTCAGGATGTACTTGGCATATGACTCCAAACAAGAATGTGTTTGAAGAATTATGTGATCAAGATGGTGGATCAATGCTATTGGGAAAAAATAAAGCTTGCAAGATTGCAGGTATTGGATCTGTGAGATTCAAGCTCCATGATGAGTTAATAAGTCTATTGACTGGTGTTAGGTATGTACCTAATCTTAAGAGAAATTTGATTTCTCTTGGTGAATTTGACAAGAAAGGATATGTCTTCAAAGGAGAGCAAGGTATTCTGAAAGTCATGAAAGGGTCGAAGGAATTCTTGAGAGGCATGAAGAAACAAGGGTTGTATACCCTTGAGGTTGAGGTTGTAAGTGGTTCAGCAGATTTTGTATCCATGAAACCGGTGCCTAAGACATAGTTATGGCACATGCGATTGGGCCATGTCAGCGAAAGAGGCCTGGTCAAACCGGGGAAACAAAACCTGCTAGATGGTGACAAAGTCGAGAAGTTGGAGTTTTGTGAACCTTGTGTATTTGGAAAATCCTGTAGGGTGAAGCTTAAAAAAGGTAAACAAAAAACACATGGATCCATTGATTACATTCATTCTGATCTTTGGGGACCTACACTGAATCCTTCACATTCAAGTGGAAGGTATTTTCTATCCATAGTTGATGACTATTCTAGAAAGTTATGGGTATTCATTTAGAAGACTAAGGATGAAACTTTTGAAAATTTTAAAAGTTAGAAGGTTTTGGTCGAAACTCAAATTGGCAGAAAGGTCAAGAGGTTGAGAACTGACAATGGCCTTGAATTTTGGAATGAAGCTTTCCACAACTACTGTATCGAGTCTAGGACTGCAAGGCATAAAACTGTAGCAGGTACTCCTCAACAAAATTGTTTAACTGAGTCGAACAATCCTTGAATGGTTAGATGCATGTTGGTTAGTGCTAGATTGAAGAAGGTGTTTGGGTGGATGTTGTTTTGACAACAACTTATCTAATAAATAAATGTCCCTCGACTGCCTTGGGAATGAAGACACCTGAAAAAGTTTGATTGGTTCAACCACCAGATCTTGACAAACTGAGAGTATTTAGTTGTTTAGCTTATGCTCACATTAGGAAAGATAAGGTCGAACCTAGAGCTCTGAGATGCATGTGCCTTGGATATCCTGAGGGAGTCAAAGGCTATAGGTTATGGTGCCTAGAACCAGGTCATAGAAGATGTATCACAAGTAGTGATGTAATTCTCAATGAAGTCGAGATGGCATTTGTTGTACCCCAAAATTTGACCAACCTCTTTGGCTTGTGTTTCATTTCATTGCATCAGCATATTGCATAAAACATTACATTACATAGCATTTACAGGGGATCAAGAAATGTGTGTCAAAAAAATATATATAGACCTCATTAAGAGTGTGGGTTCAAATCATCAGATGCAAGTATGTGGAATCCTAGTGAGGGAACAGATATCCCCATTAGCATGGCAGAGTGGTCAAGATGTGATCGTTTGACTTTGAGGATTATCTCAAGGAGATTTTTTAGTCATATTCAGGTGGATCAAGCATATGTACAAGTCATGGCTGGAAGAACTGTTGTTATGATGGTTATTAGTGATTCTGAGTTGGGATCGTTAATCTTCAACGTATAACTAATTTGTAATTCGAGCATCTGTTTAATTCAATTCACGGTGGAATTAAGGCTTAAGATGAGTTATGTTAAGTTATAATGGGAGGTCGTGTTTAAGATGTCTCGTTCTTACTAGATTAATTTGTTTTAAGTCATTGAGAATTCATTTACAAGCTACGAATAGTGTCTTCCCAAATTTACTTTTGAGTTACTTCAAAGTAATTCAAATTGGCTCAAGAAGGGTCAAAGAGGTTGCCTCTCATGCTGAAACCAAGTGAATTCTTTGAGTTTCAATATCACAACATTTTGAGATTGAGAATGACCCAATAATAAAAGTCACAATATTAGAGCATGAATTGTAGAGTGATTATTAAATTGAAATTCAAGAAGTGGAAATACAAGGATTCAGTCATAATTAATTTTTATATTACAAGGATTCACGGTTCAGCAGTTCTCATAGTGGTGCAAATACCCACATGGATTTGTCACAAAATTCAAAAACAACCTCACAAATCCTGCATTTTACCGTTACAGCCGCGAAATCAACAGTATCATTCTCTTGCATTTCTTCCATTAACAACCACCTGCAAGTGTTATGAAAGAATCATATTGATTGTAGTGTTTGGAAACATGACTGCTAACCACCCTGATTATGCTTCTCTCGCTGCTAGGATTGCTGTTTCGAATCTGCATAAGAACACTAAGAAGTCGTTTTCGGAAAACTGTGAAGATTATGTATAATCATTTCAACACTAGATCTGGGAAGAAAGCTCCTTTGATTGCTGATGATGTCTATGAAATAATTATGGAGAATGCGGCTCGATTGGACAGTGAGATAATTTATGACAGGGATTTTGACTATGATTACTTTGGGTTCAAAACCCTTGAGAGGTCTATTCTGTTGAAAGTTGATGGGGTTGTTGTTGAAAGGCCTCAACATATGATAATGAGGGTTTCTGTTGGGATTCACAAGCATGATATTGAATCTGCTGTTAAGACTTGTCATTTGATCGATCTCATGCTGTCACAGCAAACGCTGTGCTTCGTTTCTCATCCTGATCGATCTGTTTCCACATTTGGCTTCGATTTCGGAGTGTGATCGTTTGTGAGGTTTTAGTTGACTTTCATGCTGAGTGAAGAAATTTGCGAGTTATTTGTTTTAGAAGTGAGAAATGCAGCGTGCTCCAGTTACAGTTGAGGAACAGTTGTTGCATAAAGCGATTAACGAAGAGTGTCCATGGGAGAATCTACCGAAGCGGCTCCAAGCTACTCTTTCTACCAAAGACGAATGGCACCGAAGGATAATCGAATGTTGTATAAAGAAGAGGCTTCAATGGAATGGCTGTTTTGCCCGTAAAGTTTGTAAAGAAAGTGAATATTATGAAGATATGATGCGGTACTTGCGGAGGAATCTTGCTCTGTTTCCTTATCATCTGGCGGAGTATGTTTGCCATGTAATGAGGGTGTCTCCTTTCAGATATTATTGTGATATGATTTTTGAAGTAATGAGAAACAGCAACCTTATGACAGCATCCCAAATTTTAGTGCAGCAGATGCTTTAAGACTTGCAGGAATTGGGAGAAATGAATTTATTGATATAATGAACAAGTGCAGATCTAAAAAATCACGTGGAAACTGAACAAATCAATTGCAAAAGAACTCTTGCCTACACAACCTGTAGATTTTCCTATTGAATCTTGGTGGGGAGTTTGTCTTGTGAACTTTACTTTGGAAGAATTTGAGAAACTCTCTGAAGAGGAAGTTGCCACTATAGACAAAATATTGTATCCCGAAGATCGGTTCAAAGTTTCAAGGCTTGAAGGTTTTGCATCCAACAGGGAGCAGTCTTATGAAGATCCTATTGAAGAGTTATTGTATGCAGTTTTTGTTGTTTCAAATGGAAATGCGTCTGTTGCGGAATTGGCAACAACCCTACAGGCTGACCTGTCACAACTGCAGGCTGCTACATCATTTGTATGTCGATTAGGATGGGCAACAAAAGTCATTGATCCATCATCTATTCTTCAAGATACAAGTATACCTGGGTCTCCTAGAAGTGCAGTTAGTGATGAAGATGTTTATCTTGCTAGTCATGGTTTTGACAATATCCATATTGATAATGATATTCAAGCGGATGCTTCGGGTTCAAGCAACCATGGTGCTCGTTCGGCCTATATGCGTGTTGCCTTCGTAGTTGATGCCAATATAACATCCTATCTTATGATGGGTTCTGTTTCACCAGGTCTGAAATCTCATGCTGTTACACTCTATGAAGCGGGCAAATTAGGTCATGCCAGCATTCCTGATCTTTGCAAGGATCTTAGCACTCTGGAAAGTGCAAAAAGAGGAAGGATGTAATGGGACTCCGGCTTCTAATGAATTCTGTTTAAAGCAGTATTGAAGAGTCATGGAAAAGAATCCCATCGGTTATTGCTCTGTTTGCTGCAGAGGCATCTTGTGTATTGTTAGATTCCTCGCATGATCATTATGCAGCTATAAATACGTTCTTGATACAGTCTTCTAAGTTGAATTTGAAGGTTATACCTTTGTTTGATAACTTTATATGGAGTTCATCCGTCAATTTCAAATCAGAGAGATCTTGGATACTTCGGCTAGTATATGCAGGACCGAACTCAGATGATGATGCCGTGATATATATCAAGAACTCTATTCTTGAAACTCTAATGAGCTTCTATGTCTCTCCTCTCTCAGATGCTGTGTCAAAGGACCTAATCATTGAAGTGATAAAGAAATCCGTTAAAGTGCGAAAGATTGCCCGTCATCTAGTGAAACGTTGTTCTCTATTTTCATGGTTATCATCTCTCATCTCAGTTACTAGAAGGGTTAGGCTTAATGGAGATGAAAATAAATTTTTCATGAAACATGTATTGGTAGTACTGAAGGTTGTCAATGATGTTATTTTTTCCGGAAGCATGTCCAAGTGGTTGCAAAATCATGGCCTTGAGCAGCTCACCGAGCTTTCATCTAATCTATTCAGTTTTGTACTCCATGATGTAACAATGACAGATGAATCTGTGGGATTAGTTAGTCTTTTTCTACAAATGATAGTGTCGGTGTTGAAATTCTCTCAGAAAAGGAAAATAGGCCAGCCACATTTCACCTTATCAATAGAGGATATACCAGGCTGGCAGTGTCTCTAATCAAGCTCCAAAAGGCATTAACCCGTATTTTGCTCTTGAAGCCATACTTATGAGCCCACCTCCTATTTCCATTTTGTTAATAGATCGGGAAAGGCTTCAGAATTTCATTATCTGGGCAATTACAACGGCATTAGCGTCAGATTCTTCACAAAGGTTGAGGTCTAACGAGTCTCGCATTTTTGTCAAAAAAAAAGAACTAGGAGAAGAGTCTCATGATGACTCGTTAGTGTCAGAATTTTTTCGTTGGTTAACAGCTTCAGTAATCAATGGGAAGCTTCATCAGAAATCCAATGATATATATTCAGGGTTTGCTGAAACACATAAACTAGAATCCCTGCATTCTTTACTGGTGCATGTTGAAAATACCTCAGGACAAAGACAGGATATTAATATTGGTTGTGAGGAATTGCTTGCTTCTACAATTTTCTATCTCCAACTGCTTCCTGTGGGAAGAACCATTTTATTACAAGCCTACAACAAGTCCAAATTTCAGACCTGCTTTCTGTGTACATCCTACACAAACTTACTAACAAAAACCAGCCTGCTGCACCCATCCCACACCAGACCAAATCCTGCGCCATTCTGCTACCACAGACAATGCCAGCTACAACCATTATCCTGCCACAAGCTCACTCCACACCAGACAACTCTGCTACAACTACCAAAACCGTACCATACACAACTACAACATCTCAGCCAGCCCACACACCACACAAAAGAAAACCAACAAAGCAACTTGCCCCAACCTTACACCAAAGTGGAATAGACAAGCTCTGCACAAGTTGTACAAAAAACCTGCTACACACAATACCCTGCAATAAACCCCCCATAACAGCATCACACCCTGGGGGTTCACAAAAAAAAAGGGGAAACTCTTTAAAAAGCTCTCATTCCTCATGATCTAGAGGGGGGCGGGAGCCTTGATTCTCCTCATAAAAAAAAACAAAACTCCAATCCTTTTCATCGATAACCTGTAAACGTAATCCTCCCACAACCTCAACCTCCATAAACACTCCACACTAGCATTCCATCATGATATACCTCCACTATTTCTTTCTTTTCCAACAACAATAACAAGAAATTCAAAAACTTTCTCACGAACATCTGGTGTGCACATATTCACAAACCAATACACCACTCCAATCCCTCCATGCCACCACCTAAAAACACCTCTGTTTACCATAACAAAACTCCCACAACACGAAATGAATCATTCAACTCACATGACTAACAACAGCCATCATCACTCAAATCTCAACTTCACCTTCAACAACTTCGTCTTTCCTTAACCGCAATTACCTTCTACATCCATCATCTTTAACAAACAACTTCAAAAAATAACCACCTTCGAACGTTCTTCCAACTTGAATCTTCAAACCCAACTTCCAGTGTTGCTAACAAACACTCAAATTCACAATACCAAACTCACTACTCACATCGTAGTTTCGCGCCGCCGCCCCAAAGCTAGCAAGCCAGAATGAGAACCGCCGCCGGAAGGAATCAAAGGTGAAGCGAAGAAGCCGAATCAGACGAAAATCAACACAATACTCGCGAACCCAAAGCGAATATTGAGGAGACTCGGAGACGGGGTGCGTGCGTGTGTTTTTTTCTTGTCTTTGATCTTTCTCCATTTTGATTTGAGTTGATGTTTGTCTGTCCTTGTTGGATTTGGTTTTCAAAAATATTGGTGATGATTCATTTAACCCAGGCCTGTTGATTCCACACACCCTCCCCTTGTTTCTTTTTTTATTATTTCTTAACTCTTTTTTATTTATGTAGTTATTATTATTATATATTGTTTTTTTAAATGAACTGTTATTTTGTATATATTATATTATGTATATATATGTTATGAAAGATTTTATATTAACTTTAATATATTTTATTTATAGTTTTATATTCTATGTTATTTTGAAGTGTTGATTTATTTTATATATATTAGGAATTTGCAATTCTTATTTTCTTTCTTGTTAGAGTTTTTTGACTACATTTCCTTTTTAGAGTTGATTTTATTTTTCATTTATTATTGGACCTTTTGCCCCATTTTCATCTTTTTGGTCGATGACGAAACCTCCATAATTCGTTATTAGTCAAAATATTGATGGATAACGTTGGATCTGAGACCATTTCTTTTCAACGCTTTTCCTCCTAAAACCTCGGTCTCGTACCGAGTGCATCCTCGAAAACACTTTCAATAATAAATTAATTTCTCTTCATATTGAATTAAAAAGAGAGGATTGGGTGTAGACCCCTTCTTCTCCGAGTGTTGGGATGCCCACTGTAGTGAGGGTGGTCTCGATACTCGTCTTTCAATACGAAGACACTTCCATCCACTCTCTCTCCTAAAAAAAACCTCGGCTCCGTGCCGAGTACATTTTCAAAACCTCGGTCCCGTACCGAGTCCCTTTTCAAATCTCATCTCTTTAGAACAATTTCTTTGTATTGAATTAAAGAGAGAGGATTGGGTGTAGACCTCTTCCTCTCCGAATGTTGGGATGCCCACTGTAGTGAGGGTGGTCTCGATATTCGTCTTTCAATACGAAGACACGCCTTTATCCACCACATCTCGCTTTCACAACTTCATTCTGTAACCCTTGTCACCTAAAACCTCGGTCTCGCACCGAGTGCATTTTAAAATCTTTTTCATAACAAAAACTTGAATGGTCGTGGAGTGGTTAGGCGTAGGCCTTCTCCTATCCCGAGTGCTGACGTTTACCGTAGGGTTCTCTGTCGCAAAAAGCATTTACCATTCAAAACCAAAAACACTTTAATAAGAGAACGAAGTTCTCTTTGCATTGAATTAAAGAGAGAGGATTGGGTGTAGACCTCTTCTTCTCCGAGCATAGGGATGCCCACTGTAGTGAGGGTGGTCTCGATACTCGTCTTTCAATATGAAGACACCTCGTTCGCCACACCCTTTTATAACAAAAACTTTGAGATAACGAATTGGGTACTACCCGTAGGGGATACTATCCGAGGACCTATCTCTCCCCCTAAAAACAATCCAATCAATCAAACGTGACTTCTTGCCCCGAGTGGCGAAAACCTAATCAACCTTTCAGAAAGGATATGTTACGTCTGTTCTACCGCAAACAGGTAACGCCTAAGTCTCCAACGAGCGAGCAGCAAAAACACCTAACTGCTAGAATGCGCACGATAGCATCATCCATAAAAACATCAACAAACCGTAGGCCGAACTACGGTTGCTCTAATTCTTTACTTCTTTTAAGTAAAGATACGTAGGCACAAGGGCCACAATCCTTGCCGAGCACAATTCCCCCCTATCTGTAGTTTCCCGAACTACGTCGACTCTGACTTTCTCATACCTATTGAGAATACGTAGGCCTAGGACCGCGAAGTCCTACCGAGTCCGTTCTTTCTCCACTCCCCTCTGTTATCTCTCTTTCCCCGTCTCTAATACCCTTTTCTTTTACCCTGTGGAACACTTCTTATAGCATAATATTTAAGCAAATAAATTCACACATCGACAAACAAAAGGTTCCCATCGAGTACGATGGATGCGAGGGGTGCTAATACCTTCCCTTCGCATAACCGGCTTCCGAACCTGTTCATGGTTGCGAGACCATCTTATCCATTTCTTTCTTAAGGTTTTCTCGATATTTTCCTTTCCCCTCATGGGATAAATAAAGTTCGGTGGCGACTCTTCTGTCCTATCTTTTCGCCTCCCCGTCGTTGCACGATGCATTTTTCGAGTAGCGACAGCTGGCGACTCTGCTGGGGAGTTCCTAGCAAGCCACGCCTATTTTGTTTGTCGCATTTATGCTTCATTTGTTTTGCTATTTATTTTATGGTTATGTTTATTTCTAACTTGTTGGGTTCATTTGGTTTGGTTTGTGAGGATAAAAGCTTTCTACCCGAGCTTTCGAGTATGCACTAAGTTAGGAGGTGGTTTCTTTCTGATTTGCGAGACTTAGGACTCGTCGAGTTGGATCGAATTCCACCGCTCAGATGAGACCCCGTTGGAATAATTACGTCTTACATGTAGTCGTAATGGCGTTCTTATCTTCAACTTGGGAGTCCGCGATTCTGAGGATCTTTTGTAGAACCTTATTCCAAAGGTTGCTAAAACATAACTCTGTGTTCATCCTTTTGAAGGGATTACCGTCTTACGAGTAGTCGTTATGATGGGAAACTTTTGAGGGTTAGTGCATGGGACTTTGTTTGAAAAGCCTTTGGAATACCCTCTTAAATCAATAGATTGCTCACCCGAGGTGAGAGGTATCTCGTTGTGCTGTCTTGCAGGAAAAACTTTGACCTTCATCCTACCCGTTTGTCAGTATGAACAGTTACAGTGGGATCCTTGTACTAATGTTGTTTGGTCTCAAGGCGAAGCGCTGGTCCGTCACGGTCAACAACACAACAACGTTTGATCCCCTGTTACATTTGCATATTCATTTGCATTTCTTTGCATGTCTTGCATATTGCATCATTTTTCATTTGCATAGAGGTGTTCTAATTTTATGGACGTAATTGCTTCATGTGGTTTTCCATCCGGCTTTCTTCAGAATTGAAGATCATTCCACCAAAAGAAATCAACAGAGACAACTATGGAACAAATTCGAGAAGAGTTGAGGGGAATCCGAAGCCAAATGGGACAATTCATGACGGACATGCAAGTTTTGTTTCAGGATCAGAAAGTGCTTAGAGAAGAAGTCCACCAGTTCAAGACTCAGATGGGCCTGATAACAGAAGTCATGAGAAATGTGTTGAGAAAGGAAGGCGATCATGTGCCCGAAGCTGCGGCAGAGATGGCCATTCCACCTTTACACGTGGAACCTCTCCCAAGGCGTGAAGTGCCTCAAAGATATTTTACACAACCTGAGGTTCCAGTATTTCCTTGTCAGCAACTACTCCCTGTTTCCCAAGACAATCCTAGGATTATGAGGTATGCTCAAAGGACGAAGCAGTCCGACAGAACGTTCGACCAGATCCCCACGACTTATGCTCAGTTGTTGCAACACTTGCTTCAGCTTCATTTGGTTAAGCTTCGCACTATGGCTCCGTTGACTGGCGAGCCACCACAAGGCTATGATGAAAGAGCCCGTTGTGATTTCCATTCTGGGGCACCAGGGCACAGTATCGAGAACTGCAAAGCTTTTAAGCACAAGGTTCAGGATTTAATCGATTCAAGAGCATTTGAGTTCATGCCGAGCAATGGTCTTATTTCGGAAGATGTGGATGTTCCTATTCTCTCCCCCGAAGTCGCATCAGGTCAGGAGCCTGTCTTGCAATCTGTGACCTTAGAGTCCCCCTGCCCGCAGCTATTGCCCGTTCCTAGGCCAAGCCTGAGGGTGAAAGTTCCTAAACAAAGGGAGTCTCTGATACCTCAAATTCGATATCCATATGTTCCAACTGTTCATAGTCAACAGTCATACTGTCATCAACCGCGTCAGCACGCCCGACGAAGACCGAGGAAGCCAGAGAGACATTTCACTCAGTTGCCGTTGTCGTACAGTCAGATATTGCCAGACTTGATCAGAGGTGGTTTGATAGTGCCGAAGAATATTGATCCAGAGACTTCTCCACATCCTTCAGATTCTGATGTCAACGCCCGCTGTGAGTACCATGTTGGGGCGCAGGGGCATTCAACCGAAGACTGTAAGGTGCTAAGAAGCAAGATTCAAACTCTGCTTGACTCCAACATGTTCTCTGTCACACCTCAGGGTATCCAGATCAACGATCTTCCTTTGTCCAGTCATGTGGGTTCGGCAGCTAATGTTATGGAGGGATTCACCGAGAGCGGGTGTTCAGAAGATTGTCAGGATGACTTCGACGAGCAATTCTGAAGATGGCTGGTTCAGCAGCAAGTCAAGAATGAAAGCCCAGTTCCCCGAAGCTGGCAATCTTTCTATCATGTTACTCCTTTGCATTTGTAGTTCTTTTCTGTTTAAGTGCGAACTTATTTGCAAATTTCATTTGTAAGACGTGTTTGTTTTCGATTGATAATGATAATGAAATGAATATGCATGTTTTGATTAAATCCATTCGTGTTCACTCAATATTGCTTTTCATTGATGTCAAACGCTTGTTTAAGCGGAATTCCTTGAGGGGGGATGACGAAATTGAAAGACGCGCAAGCTTCCGATTGTATGCTTTTGAATGATCTCTGCTGATGATGTACAGGCATTGTTTCAAATTCCTAAACACCGGAGATATAAGGATGTTAATCCCTTGTCAACCCCTTTGAGCCTAGTTGTAGGAGTTTCTTTCTGAAAACGAAAAAACCCTCAATCTTAACCTAGGGCAGGGTAGATGTCAGTTAATTTGACCGAGCATCCAGATTGCAGAAGGAGTGTTCCCCGTTCGGGGAACAATCACGCCTGTATAGGTCGTACCTAATGAACCACAGTGGTTATCCTTCACCATCCAAGGAGTGAGACAGTCATAATCCCTTTTAACAGGTCAGACAAGCCAGTGTCACACGATCTGTTCCGAAAAAGAAAAGAAAAGAAAAAATAATAAGAAGCCCGCTAAGTCGACAACTTGAAAACAAGTGGCTTAGGCAAAAATTAGGGCACCCCGCTGGACTTCGAAATCAGAAGATATACTCGAACGAGTCAGTCCAGGCAAAATTAGGGAAATTGAAAATGATGAAGAACAAGTCGTGTGAACCAGACACCAAAGACGAAAAGCGAGTGACTGTCACTCCGAAAACTTGTGGTTTTCCGAACCATCACTCTAGTCATTTAACCTTTGAGAGGTGAGCGCTTGTGTCGAATTAGCTGAACATAGGATTGGAGAATATTAAGGAGAGTGGGTGGGTTAAACAAAACTTTGAGCCTCATATCCTTTCTTTCCAACCGTGAACCCGACCACGTTACAACCTTCAAAAGTCCTAATTGAAGCAACTTTGTTTCGAAAGCATACTTCGATAAAGATCGCGTTGAAACTGACTCCTAAAAGGATTTTTTTTTTCTTACCCTATGGGTATGGATATTGATATTTCTGATAAGTGATTCGTTCACTAAATGCCACATTTTTTTTTCAGTGAACAGACTTGGATTTCAAAACTGTCATATGCATTGCATTAATATTATCTTTTGCAAAACAAATTGTTTTACTCGCGAGAAAGCATTTGACATCAGGAAAGTTTCTACAATGCGAAGTTTGATAGAAATAAGATATAGAGCGCCCGAATACTCCTTCGAGCAGGGGCAAGTCACGTCAGGTAAACGTAAGCAGAGTCGGTCATTCCTAGATGTAGTTAATCTGAGGCAATCAGGTTGAGATTCATCAAACCACTCGAAGGCCAGTCGAAGACGCCATTCCCTAAGGTCCATCAATCTGGGGCAATCAGGTCGAGATTTGATAAATCTCTCGAAGTCAGCCAGGGGCACTTCTCTACAAATCAGCCAATTAGGGGGAAATCACTTCAAAGCTGGGGCAGGTCACCCGAAGAGCACAAAGACTATCCTTATCCAGAAAGGAAATTAACTTGAAGCACTTCTTCGGGGTTTGAAGCGCTGAGGCAGTTCATATCTAACCATCAAGTCCCACAGGCTGGGGCAAAATTGGAAACAAAGGAGATGTGTTCCTCTCCATATCTTCAGAGCTTATCAGAATTATAGAAGCAGATTTGGGTTTATTTCCCCAGCAGTGAGGCGAGTGCAGTACTGTTATCCCCACAGAGTCTGAACAATTGACTTCTTTCCCCTCAGAGTCTAGGTCATTGACTCATTCCTCAAACGGAAGTATTGTTGAAGTTTACTTCTCATTTTCCCCAAGCAGAGATTGATGGTAATTCCCTCCTTATCTAATCCACAGCCAAGCCAGCGGAGTTAATTTCCTTCCCCACAGAGCGGAACTGACTCAGAGATTGTTCATCCCCAGCAGAGAGAGTGTGGGGTAATCTCCCAGTAAATCTTGTTCAATATCCCCAACGGATGGTGGATTCAATCTCCGGCAGAAGAGAGTTATTCCACAGCAATCAACTGTGTCTCCCCAGTAGAGTTGTTCTGGCTAATCATTCATAATTGATTTCCCCAGCAGGGTGGACTATGTGCTTGTCAGAGCAGTTTTACCCAGTTGTTCCTCGAAGGCTATCCAGAGCTTGTTTTCCCAGCATGAGTTTACCTGCGCTAGGCGTATCAGACATTGCCCCAACGGAGTTGGCTCTTTCTCTTTAGCATTTATTTTGCTAAAGAGGTCCATTTGCATCTACATACATGCATAACATCTACCCAAACACGAAGCATTTCTATTTCACATGGAGCATTTCGTCATATGCAAACATGTGCATAAACATATGCCAGGTTGTTATCCCTTTTTATTCTCAAGCGTATCTCCAGCAATTATCAGTATATTCATCAAGCCCGTTTGGAATACAGATCTCCAGCGAAGATCATTGACAGACGTGTTCATCTTATCAGTCTGTCTAACAGAGTTTACTTATTCAAGTTCATATATCCCCAGCGGGATGGATCTTTGTTTATTCCGACTTTTGGTTGTTATTTCTCAGCATATTCTAAATCGTAATGTTCGTTATTCTAACTTTTGGTTAGTAACTTTTATTCCAACTCTTGGTTGGTAGTTTGGATGTTATTCCAACTTTTGGTTGGTAGTCCTCGTTTTCCTCGGCAGAGTCGGACACTTCAACTTTTGATTGATAACCTTTGTTGTGGTCATCCCGCTTTCGTTTAGCGTTTCTAAGCGATCCTAACTTTTGGTTAGTAGCTTGTTTTCCGACTTTTGGTCGATGATTTTTCTAAGCGATCCTAACTTTTGGTTAGTAGCTTGTTTTCCGAATTTTGGTCGATGATTCTTTCTAAGCGATTCTAACTTTTGGTTAGTAGCTTGTCCCGACTTTTGGTCGATGTTGTTTCTTCCAAGCGATCCTAACTTTTGGTTAGTAGCTTGTCCCGACTTTTGGTCGATGTTATTCTTTCTAAGCAATCCTAACTTTTGGTTAGTAGCTTGTTTTCTGACTTTTGGTCGATGATTCTTTCTAAGCGATTCTAACTTTTGGTTAGTAGCTTGTTTTCCGACTTTTGGTCGATGATGATTTTTCTAAGCGATCCTAACTTTTGGTTAGTAGCTTGTTTTCCGACTTTTGGTCGATGATTCTTTCTAAGCGATCCTAACTTTTGGTTAGTAGCTTGTTTTCCGACTTTTGGTCGATGATTCTTTCTAAGCGATTCTAACTTTTGGTTAGTAGCTTGTTTTCCGACTTTTGGTCGATGATAATCTTTCTAAGCGATCCTAACTTTTGGTTAATAGCTTGTGTTCCGACTTTTGGTCGATGTCTTTTGAATGTTATCATTTGATGGATGCTCGTTCCCCACAGAGTTGTCTGGTTAAGCTTTCCCCGGCAAATTATCTTTGCGATCAGTGCATGTTATCTTCGGACCTTTGTGTGTGTTTCCTCTTTCTCCTACGGTTGGAAAATTTCGGGTTCTTTGGTATTCAAACCGTCTTTTACCCTGAATGTTCGAAAGCTGTTCGCATTCATCCCTTCAGGCCCAAGCCGTTTGAATAGGGGCAGCTGTTGTACCCCAAAATTTGACCAACCTCTTTGGCTTGTGTTTCATTTCATTGCATCAGCATATTGCATAAAACATTACATTGCATAGCATTTTTTTTTTTTTTGCATTTACAGGGGATCAAGAAATGTGTGTCAAAAAAATATATATAGACCTCATTAAGAGTGTGGGTTCAAATCATCAGATGCAAGTATGTGGAATCCTAGTGAGGGAGCAGATATCCCCATTAGCATGGCAGAGTGGTCAAGATGTGATCGTTTGACTTTGAGGATTATCTCAAGGAGATTTTTTAGTCATATTCAGGTGGATCAAGCATATGTACAAGTCATGGCTGGAAGAACTGTTGTTATGATGGTTATTAGTGATTCTGAGTTGGGATCGTTAATCTTCAACGTATAACTAATTTGTAATTCGAGCATCTGTTTAATTCAATTCATGGTGGAATTAAGGCTTAAGATGAGTTATGTCAAGTTCTAATGGGAGGTCGTGTTTAAGATGTCTCGTTCTTACTAGATTAATTTGTTTTAAGTCATTGAGAATTCATTTACAAGCTACGAATAGTGTCTTCCCAAATTTACTTTTGAGTTACTTCAAAGTAATCCAAATTGGCTCAAGAAGGGTCAAAGAGGTTGCCTCTCATGCTGAAACCAAATGAATTCTTTGAGTTTCAATATCACAACATTTTGAGATTGAGAATGACCCAATAATAAAAGTCACAATATTAGAGCATGAATTGTAGAGTGATTATTAAATTGAAATTCAAGAAGTGGAAATACAAGGATTCAGTCATAATTAATTTTTATATTACAAGGATTCACGGTTCAGCAGTTCTCATAGTGGTGCAAATACCCACATGGATTTGTCACAAAATTCAAAAACAACCTCACAAATCCTGCATTTTACCGTTACAGCCGCAAAATCAACAATATCATTCTCTTGCATTTCTTCCATTAACAACCACCTGCAAGTGTTATGAAAGAATCATATTGATTGTAGTGTTTGGAAACATGACTGCTAACCACCCTGATTATGCTTCTCTCGCTGCTAGGATTGCTGTTTCGAATCTGCATAAGAACACTAAGAAGTCGTTTTCGGAAAACTGTGAAGATTATGTATAATCATTTCAACACTAGATCTGGGAAGAAAGCTCCTTTGATTGCTGATGATGTCTATGAAATAATTATGGAGAATGCGGCTCGATTGGACAGTGAGATAATTTATGACAGGGATTTTGACTATGATTACTTTGGGTTCAAAACCCTTGAGAGGTCTATTCTGTTGAAAGTTGATGGGGTTGTTGTTGAAAGGCCTCAACATATGATAATGAGGGTTTCTGTTGGGATTCACAAGCATGATATTGAATCTGCTGTTAAGACTTGTCATTTGATCGATCTCATGCTGTCACAGCAAACGCTGTGCTTCGTTTCTCATCCTGATCGATCTGTTTCCACATTTGGCTTCGATTTCGGAGTGTGATCGTTTGTGAGGTTTTAGTTGACTTTCATGCTGAGTGAAGAAATTTGTGAGTTATTTGTTTTAGAAGTGAGAAATGCAGCGTGCTCCAGTTACAGTTGAGGAACAGTTGTTGCATAAAGCGATTAACGAAGAGTGTCCATGGGAGAATCTACCGAAGCGGCTCCAAGCTACTCTTTCTACCAAAGACGAATGGCACCGAAGGATAATCGAATGCTGTATAAAGAAGAGGCTTCAATGGAATGGCTGCTTTGCCCGTAAAGTTTGTAAAGAAAGTGAATATTATGAAGATATGATGCGGTACTTGCGGAGGAATCTTGCTCTGTTTCCTTATCATCTGGCGGAGTATGTTTGCCATGTAATGAGGGTGTCTCCTTTCAGATATTATTGTGATATGATTTTTGAAGTAATGAGAAACAGCAACCTTATGACAGCATCCCAAATTTTAGTGCAGCAGATGCTTTAAGACTTGCAGGAATTGGGAGAAATGAATTTATTGATATAATGAACAAGTGCAGATCTAAAAAATCACGTGGAAACTGAACAAATCAATTGCAAAAGAACTCTTGCCTACACAACCTGTAGATTTTCCTATTGAATCTTGGTGGGGAGTTTGTCTTGTGAACTTTACTTTGGAAGAATTTGAGAAACTCTCTGAAGAGGAAGTTGCCACTATAGACAAAATATTGTATCCCGAAGATCGGTTCAAAGTTTCAAGGCTTGAAGGTTTTGCATCCAACAGGGAGCAGTCTTATGAAGATCCTATTGAAGAGTTATTGTATGCAGTTTTTGTTGTTTCAAATGGAAATGCGTCTGTTGCGGAATTGGCAACAACCCTACAGGCTGACCTGTCACAACTGCAGGCTGCTACATCATTTGTATGTCGATTAGGATGGGCAACAAAAGTCATTGATCCATCATCTATTCTTCAAGATACAAGTATACCTGGGTCTCCTAGAAGTGCAGTTAGTGATGAAGATGTTTATCTTGCTAGTCATGGTTTTGACAATATCCATATTGATAATGATATTCAAGCGGATGCTTCGGGTTCAAGCAACCATGGTGCTCGTTCGGCCTATATGCGTGTTGCCTTCGTAGTTGATGCCAATATAACATCCTATCTTATGATGGGTTCTGTTTCACCAGGTCTGAAATCTCATGCTGTTACACTCTATGAAGCGGGCAAATTAGGTCATGCCAGCATTCCTGATCTTTGCAAGGATCTTAGCACTCTGGAAAGTGCAAAAAGAGGAAGGATGTAATGGGACTCCGGCTTCTAATGAATTCTGTTTAAAGCAGTATTGAAGAGTCATGGAAAAGAATCCCATCGGTTATTGCTCTGTTTGCTGCAGAGGCATCTTGTGTATTGTTAGATTCCTCGCATGATCATTATGCAGCTATAAATACGTTCTTGATACAGTCTTCTAAGTTGAATTTGAAGGTTATACCTTTGTTTGATAACTTTATATGGAGTTCATCCGTCAATTTCAAATCAGAGAGATCTTGGATACTTCGGCTAGTATATGCAGGACCGAACTCAGATGATGATGCCGTGATATATATCAAGAACTCTATTCTTGAAACTCTAATGAGCTTCTATGTCTCTCCTCTCTCAGATGCTGTGTCAAAGGACCTAATCATTGAAGTGATAAAGAAATCCGTTAAAGTGCGAAAGATTGCCCGTCATCTAGTGAAACGTTGTTCTCTATTTTCATGGTTATCATCTCTCATCTCAGTTACTAGAAGGGTTAGGCTTAATGGAGATGAAAATAAATTTTTCATGAAACATGTATTGGTAGTACTGAAGGTTGTCAATGATGTTATTTTTTACGGAAGCATGTCCAAGTGGTTGCAAAATCATGGCCTTGAGCAGCTCACCGAGCTTTCATCTAATCTATTCAGTTTTGTACTCCATGATGTAACAATGACAGATGAATCTGTGGGATTAGTTAGTCTTTTTCTACAAATGATAGTGTCGGTGTTGAAATTCTCTCAGAAAAGGAAAATAGGCCAGCCACATTTCACCTTATCAATAGAGGATATACCAGGCTGGCAGTGTCTCTAATCAAGCTCCAAAAGGCATTAACCCGTATTTTGCTCTTGAAGCCATACTTATGAGCCCACCTCCTATTTCCATTTTGTTAATAGATCGGGAAAGGCTTCAGAATTTCATTATCTGGGCAATTACAACGGCATTAGCGTCAGATTCTTCACAAAGGTTGAGGTCTAACGAGTCTCGCATTTTTGTCAAAAAAAAAGAACTAGGAGAAGAGTCTCATGATGACTCGTTAGTGTCAGAATTTTTTCGTTGGTTAACAGCTTCAGTAATCAATGGGAAGCTTCATCAGAAATCCAATGATATATATTCAGGGTTTGCTGAAACACATAAACTAGAATCCCTGCATTCTTTACTGGTGCATGTTGAAAATACCTCAGGACAAAGACAGGATATTAATATTGGTTGTGAGGAATTGCTTGCTTCTACAATTTTCTATCTCCAACTGCTTCCTGTGGGAAGAACCATTTTATTACAAGCCTACAACAAGTCCAAATTTCAGACCTGCTTTCTGTGTACATCCTACACAAACTTACTAACAAAAACCAGCCTGCTGCACCCATCCCACACCAGACCAAATCCTGCGCCATTCTGCTACCACAGACAATGCCAGCTACAACCATTATCCTGCCACAAGCTCACTCCACACCAGACAACTCTGCTACAACTACCAAAACCGTACCATACACAACTACAACATCTCAGCCAGCCCACACACCACACAAAAGAAAACCAACAAAGCAACTTGCCCCAACCTTACACCAAAGTGGAATAGACAAGCTCTGCACAAGTTGTACAAAAAACCTGCTACACACAATACCCTGCAATAAACCCCCCATAACAGCATCACACCCTGGGGGTTCACAAAAAAAAAGGGGAAACTCTTTAAAAAGCTCTCATTCCTCATGATCTAGAGGGGGGCGGGAGCCTTGATTCTCCTCATAAAAAAAAAACAAAACTCCAATCCTTTTCATCGATAACCTGTAAACGTAATCCTCCCACAACCTCAACCTCCATAAACACTCCACACTAGCATTCCATCATGATATACCTCCACTATTTCTTTCTTTTCCAACAACAATAACAAGAAATTCAAAAACTTTCTCACGAACATCTGGTGTGCACATATTCACAAACCAATACACCACTCCAATCCCTCCATGCCACCACCTAAAAACACCTCTGTTTACCATAACAAAACTCCCACAACACGAAATGAATCATTCAACTCACATGACTAACAACAGCCATCATCACTCAAATCTCAACTTCACCTTCAACAACTTCGTCTTTCCTTAACCGCAATTACCTTCTACATCCATCATCTTTAACAAACAACTTCAAAAAATAACCACCTTCGAACGTTCTTCCAACTTGAATCTTCAAACCCAACTTCCAGTGTTGCTAACAAACACTCAGATTCACAATACCAAACTCACTACTCACATCGTAGTTTCGCGCCGCCGCCCCAAAGCTAGCAAGCCAGAATGAGAACCGCCGCCGGAAGGAATCAAAGGTGAAGCGAAGAAGCCGAATCAGACGAAAATCAACACAATACTCGCGAACCCAAAGCGAATATTGAGGAGACTCGGAGACGGGGTGCGTGCGTGTGTTTTTTTCTTGTCTTTGATCTTTCTCCATTTTGATTTGAGTTGATGTTTATCTGTCCTTGTTGGATTTGGTTTTCAAAAATATTGGTGATGATTCATTTAACCCAGGCCTGTTGATTCCACACACCCTCCCCTTGTTTCTTTTTTTATTATTTCTTAACTCTTTTTTATTTATGTAGTTATTATTATTATATATTGTTTTTTTAAATGAACTGTTATTTTGTATATATTATATTATGTATATATATGTTATGAAAGATTTTATATTAACTTTAATATATTTTATTTATAGTTTTATATTCTATGTTATTTTGAAGTGTTGATTTATTTTATATATATTAGGAATTTGCAATTCTTATTTTCTTTCTTGTTAGAGTTTTTTGACTACATTTCCTTTTTAGAGTTGATTTTATTTTTCATTTATTATTGGACCTTTTGCCCCATTTTCATCTTTTTGGTCGATGACGAAACCTCCATAATTCGTTATTAGTCAAAATATTGATGGATAACGTTGGATCTGAGACCATTTCTTTTCAACGCTTTTCCTCCTAAAACCTCGGTCTCGTACCGAGTGCATCCTCGAAAACACTTTCAATAATAAATTAATTTCTCTTCATATTGAATTAAAAAGAGAGGATTGGGTGTAGACCCCTTCTTCTCCGAGTGTTGGGATGCCCACTGTAGTGAGGGTGGTCTCGATACTCGTCTTTCAATACGAAGACACTTCCATCCACTCTCTCTCCTAAAAAAAACCTCGGCTCCGTGCAGAGTACATTTTCAAAACCTCGGTCCCGTACCGAGTCCCTTTTCAAATCTCATCTCTTTAGAACAATTTCTTTGTATTGAATTAAAGAGAGAGGATTGGGTGTAGACCTCTTCCTCTCCGAATGTTGGGATGCCCACTGTAGTGAGGGTGGTCTCGATATTCGTCTTTCAATACGAAGACGCGCCTTTATCCATCACATCTCGCTTTCACAACTTCATTCTGTAACCCTTGTCACCTAAAACCTCGGTCTCGCACCGAGTGCATTTTAAAATCTTTTTCATAACAAAAACTTGAATGGTCGTGGAGTGGTTAGGCGTAGGCCTTCTCCTATCCCGAGTGCTGACGTTTACCGTAGGGTTCTCTGTCGCAAAAAGCATTTACCATTCAAAACCAAAAACACTTTAATAAGAGAACGAAGTTCTCTTTGCATTGAATTAAAGAGAGAGGATTGGGTGTAGACCTCTTCTTCTCCGAGCATAGGGATGCCCACTGTAGTGAGGGTGGTCTCGATACTCGTCTTTCAATATGAAGACACCTCGTTCGCCACACCCTTTTATAACAAAAACTTTGAGATAACGAATTGGGTACTACCCGTAGGGGATACTATCCGAGGACCTATCTCTCCCCCTAAAAACAATCCAATCAATCAAACGTGACTTCTTGCCCCGAGTGGCGAAAACCTAATCAACCTTTCAGAAAGGATATGTTACGTCTGTTCTACCGCAAACAGGTAACGCCTAAGTCTCCAACGAGCGAGCAGCAAAAACACCTAACTGCTAGAATGCGCACGATAGCATCATCCATAAAAACATCAACAAACCGTAGGCCGAACTACGGCTGCTCTGATTCTTTACTTCTTTTAAGTAAAGATACGTAGGCACAAGGGCCACAATCCTTGCCGAGCACAATTCCCCCCTATCTGTAGTTTCCCGAACTACGTCGACTCTGACTTTCTCATACCTATTGAGAATACGTAGGCCTAGGACCGCGAAGTCCTACCGAGTCCGTTCTTTCTCCACTCCCCTCTGTTATCTCTCTTTCCCCGTCTCTAATACCCTTTTCTTTTACCCTGTGGAACACTTCTTATAGCATAATATTTAAGCAAATAAATTCACACATCGACAAACAAAAGGTTCCCATCGAGTACGATGGATGCGAGGGGTGCTAATACCTTCCCTTCGCATAACCGGCTTCCGAACCTGTTCATGGTTGCGAGACCATCTTATCCATTTCTTTCTTAAGGTTTTCTCGATATTTTCCTTTCCCCTCATGGGATAAATAAAGTTCGGTGGCGACTCTTCTGTCCTATCTTTTCGCCTCCCCGTCGTTGCACGATGCATTTTTCGAGTAGCGACAGCATTCAATATAATTGGTGATGCTGGTCGAAATGCAAAAATCTCTGAAGAGGAGCTAGAACATGTAGATATCCTATTGTGGTGGAGCATAATGATGTTGAAGTGCATAACCCAAATGAAGTCGAAGAAGAAAAGCAAGATGCTGAAGAGACCAAGGAAACTGTCGATGGCTACTTACTCGTAAGAGATAGGTCGAGAAGAGTCATTAAGCCACCTCAGAGACTTGGTTATGCAGATCTTATAGCTTTTTCCTTAATCTCTGCAAGTGAGGTACTTGAGGAAGAACCTAGAGACTACAAGGAAGTTATGAGGAGTCGAAATAAGTCTCAAAGGCGAAAAGCCATGGATGACGAGACGAAATCTCTTCATGATAATAACATTAGAAGCTGATTGAGAAACCTGTAGGAGTCAGGTTAGTTAGTTATAAGTGGATTTTCAAGGTCAAGGAAGGAATCAAATAAGTGATGATGAAGCGCTTTAAGGCAAGGTTGGTTGCTAGGGGGTTCAGTCAGAAAGAAGGTGTCAACTTCAATGATGTGGTCTCACCTATTATAAAGCATAGATCCATTAGAATTTTGTTAGCCATGGTGGAAAAGTTCGACATGGAACTTGAACAAATGGATGTAAAGACAGCCTTCCTGTATGGTGATCTAGACGAAGTGATCTTGATGCGGAAACCTGAAGGGTATGCAAAAAAGATAAGGAATATTATGTGTGCAAGCTGAATAAATATTTATATGGCCTAAAACAATCCGCTCGATACTAGAACAGGAGATTCGACAAGCTCGTGGCACACATTGGTTTCACTAGGAGCCAGTTCGATCACTGTGTTTACTTCAGATTTTGACCTGGAAACTCACATGTTATTTTGTTACTTTATGTGCATGATATCATCATAGCTAGCAACAGTGTCAAGGATGCAGTGTAGGTGAAGGTTGAACTCAGTAAGGAGTTTGAAATGAAGGATTTGAAAGCTGCCACCAGGATTTTTGGGATTGACATCCGGAGAGATAGAAAGAAGTCGAAATTATGCTTATCTCAAGAGACATACCTACGAAAGATTCTTGACAAGTTTGGTATGTCAAATTCAAAGCCTGTTGTGACTCTGACCAATCCTCAATTTAAGCTTAGTACTACTCAAAATCTGAGTACTGAAGTTGAAAGAATCTATATGAATATCACTCCATATGCTAGTATAGTGAGTTCTTTGATGTATGTTATGGTTTGTACGAGGCCAGACATAATGTATGGAATGAGCCTTGTGAGCAAATATATGGCTAATCCTAGAAAGGCACATTGGCAAGCTTTAAAATGGATCCTTAGGTACATAAATGGGCCTCTAAATAGAGTCTTGATTTATATTGGAGCTTGTGGTGATGATATCAATGTCAAATTTGAAGGATATGTCGACTCTGATTATGCAGGTTGTATGGATTCTAGAAAATATATTTCTGGATATGTGTTTACTATGTTCGACACAACAATCAGCTGGAAAATGAGACTTCATAAGGTTGTTACCTTATCAACCACTGAAGTAGAATATATTTCCTTCACTGAAGCTGTGAAATAAGCATTGTGGCTTGAAGGTTTTGCAATGGAGTTGAAACTTCAAGGTCGAGTTATCACTGTTAAATGTGATAGTTAGAGTGAAATACACCTGTTGAAGAATTCAGCCTATCCAAGCGCTGAAGGTTTCGACTGATGACAATGTTGCTGATATGATCAACGACATTGCTAAGTTGCATGCTTTTCCACTATATGCAGTTGATAAAGTTGCATGATAAAGCTAGATTATTCCCTGTTATTGTAGAGTTTGTTCCAAGGTGAAGATTTGTGAGATATTGGATCGAACTCTAGTGTTGTTTGAAGCTATCGGGAATATACCTGAGTGAATCGCACACTCAAAGATACAACAGAGTCGCGACCGAACTTTATTTAGTCCCAAAGGATAGAGAAAATATCAATAAAACCCAAGGAAAAGAGAAACACATAAGGGGGTTGGTTATGCAAAGGTAAGGTATTAGCACCTGACACATCCGTCATACTCAATGAGAACTATTTTTCTTGCTTCTAGGCTTGTATTTGGTTATCTATCTAAAGGCTACTAGCTAAATAGGGAAAGAAAAAGGAAAAAGAAAAAGTGCTCACGAAGGATTGGGCCCTCGTGCCTACGTATCCTTATAGTGCGTTGAGGAATTCAGAGTTCCGTAGTTCATGGAACAAAGGGGAAAAAGGAGAAAAGAGGAAGCAGATTGGAACAAGCTTGCTCGCTAAGATCTTGCGATCTTGTGCCTACGTATCCTCACAGTGCAATGAGGAATTCAGGGAACTAAGGAAAAAAAGGAGCAAAGGAGTTGTGTCAAAACCAAGAGAGAGAAGGTAAGTAAGAGTACGGGTGTTCAATTGAGACTTGGTCTTTAAGCAGCTGGGGATTCAATACTTTAACTAACAGGAAGTAATTAACTAAAAGAAAAGAAGATTTTGGTCTTTAACCGACGGACAATGATTTACCAGAAGAATGGGGGTTTAACCAAAAGGTAATTAACCCAATAAGGAGAGGAAAAATTGGTTTTAATAGACGGACTATGATTAACCAAAAGGACGGGTGTGGAACCAAGTAAAGGTTGTGACCTAAAAAAATGGGTGCGAAACCAAGCAAAGGTTGTGATCCAAGAGAATGGGTATGGAACCAAGCGAAGATTGTAACCCAAGAAAACGGGTGTGCAACCAAGCGAAGGTTGTTACCCGAAGGGTTCGATAAACTAACTGACAAGTAGTACTTGACTGAGGATAGGGTATTGGAACCAAGAGAAGGTTACTAACGCAAAAGGGGCTCGATAGATTAACTGATGTGCAGTACTTGACCGAGGAGAGGGTATTTGAACCAATAGAAGGTTACTAACCCAAAGGCATGAGTGTTCGAACCAAAAGAAAGTTCTAACTGTTGCACCCCAAATTTTGACCTCTTATATCTTCATCATCATTTTAGATTCATATTCATTTTATTATCTAACCTTAACCTATTTCAAGTTTGTTTTGTTAAGACACAGGTGAATTAGGGTTCCGTACAGCTGAGAATCGAGGTTTCGATGGTTTAATCAGTCAATGTATTGGATTAATTCTCCATGAAATAAGTCTCCACATCATCAAATATACTCCACTGGATCAAATATGAATCCAACTTGAGGTCGTCACCCAAGGGATCAAGAACAGTGCAGTTCAGGATACCCGATTAGGGTTTTCGATCAGGAAAAGTCAATTGTAGTTTGACTTTCGATTTAAATGATGTTACAATGGTGGGATCATGGTCCATGAAGTTCATATGGCTTAGTAAAGTCCACTCAAGAAGTTTCAAGGCCTAAAAAGACCCGGAGCATCAACAGTCGACTCGGTAGTCATCGATCGATCATTTGGTTGACCGAAAAGTCAAATCTTCAATCATAAGGAATTTGACCTCAAATTATGAAGCAAAAATGTTCCTAGTAACATATTACACCTACCCATGAAGTTTCATGACCATTGGATAAAACATTGAGGAGTAATCGAAAAATCGGGAAATTAGGGTTTTGAAAGGGGCAAGACCATAACGCCCTAACCACACATCCAATTGAGTTGATTTAAGGCTCATTGGAAAGGTCTTGACAAGTCCTACAAAAGTCTGACAATGGTCCATGAGCAGAAAATTCATAGATTTGGAGTTATGGCCAAAGTCATTACAAGAGGGAAAAACACTTAGAAAAATTCTAAGTTATTGGCTTTTTTAGGCATGTTTTTAGCAACTTTGAGAGGATTTTTGACCTAGTTCCATTTAGAACCTGAAGATCATGAAAACATGAAAGTTGTAGAACTTCATGAGGGCTTTCCAAAATGTACTAGAACTCCTCCATAGCCCTTATGAGTTGAGAGTTATGAATTCAGCAAGTTGGGGTTTCAACACTTGAGCTCACCATTTTCACTTTTTCACAAACTCACTCTTTAACCACTTGAGCTATTCTCAGCCATTTGATCATGTTTCTATCAGATAGTTAGAGAGTATGATGAATAAAAATTAAGAAAATTAAGAGGTTTGGTGGACATTGCAAGTTGTATGCAAGTTGTCAATATTTTAATCAAACAAATCAAGGAAAGAGAAACTTTTCATGAAGTAACTTGCAACTGCAGCTCCCCTACTCCCTAGCCACACTTCAGTCAATTCCATGTCTTCTTTGCCACTTGATTTGTGCAACATCTCGATCCAAGAACTTGGACTTGCAGCTGCAACAAATCTTGAACAAGATTGCATTTACAAAACTCCCTCCAAAATGCCAAAAGAAAAATCTGCCCCAAACCTATCCTTGGCCTATAAATAGAGGTTTCCTCTATGTTGAAACACACACCAGAGCACTCTAAAACCCAAGAGAAAATCATAGCTCTCATCTTGCCTTGCATTTTCTTACAAGTGAAGAAAGCCATTCCAAAACTACCTCAAAAATCTGCCTTGAGCATTTAGCCTTCCAAACCCATCAAAATCATCACAAACCATCCACACAATCCACAAGTGATGTGTGGGAGGTGTTCAAGCTTTTAAACCAGTCAAAAACTTCATTTTCTCAAAAGTCAACTTTCAACCAAGTAAAGTTTGACTTTATACACAAAATCTGATAAGTCTCCGCCCAGGCCTGTTTTGATCACTTTAAACCTCCAAACACCTTTGGTTTATGATGTACCAACTGTCCATAACCTAAAATACCATCATCATCACTTGTTTTGAGTTCTGTCCTAAAGATCACTTGTTTACTTCAAGTGCAAGAAAAGCTGCATTTTCATCAAGGCATTGGTTGGATCTTATTTGGGGAGTCTTCAAGGTTTTGCCTACTGCAGAAGCTTGCTTGGAGGTCTACAAGAGGTTGGTAGTCACTATCTTCATCTTAAAATGTCACGAGTATGTTTAATGTGCATTAGTTGGTTTGAGTTTAAATGCAATGTGCAGTCATGTTTGAATCTGCCATATTTTGCTTGTTTTGCTCATCAATGTGTATTGCTCTTTCAATGATCATACAATGTTATGTTGCTGTGTGTTAAACCTTGAGATTCACTTAAATGCTACTCTATGTCATGTATGAACATGTGAAGGATTGTTTCCAATTTTTATGAAGTTTGAGGCTATTTTGATCTGGTTCTATTTGTGATTGAAGTCGATTTGTTTCTGTTGCAAACATCATCCTTAAATCTTGATCTTTTTTTGCTGGCATTTTGATTTAGAAGTCCTTATATATTTGGATCATGAGATGTTTGACTTGGTATTAGTTGAAACTATGTCATGCTTTGGTTCTGCTACCATTCTGTTCTTGCCATCTTCAACTCATATGCATTTTCCAACTCATATACCATTTTTAATTCTAGCACATTTTTGGATCATCCTTGTGTTTGAACATGGTCTATAACATGTTTTGAATGTGCTTGTAAGTTGTTTGGTTCTGTTGGACTTGTTAAGGATCATTGGGATGGTTCATGTGACTGTTAAGGATTGTTGATGACCAATACTTATTTTGTTGTCTTAATGTTTGTAACCATCATGATATATGCATTGAAACTTAATACTTGTCATTGTCCTATTAAGTATGCCTCTATGATGATTTGAACTGCCGTTGGTGTTTGATCTATGTTTGTTAACATAAGAATGTGGCATCAAGTGAATCATGTTTTGCTAGATATTTGACATTATCATTTTTTGCATCAGTTGCTGTTTTAGGGCTGCCTCTAATCAGGATTTGTCCATATCTGGTTTGTGTAGTCATTTGTGATAAGCCTATATGTATGTTTTGATGTTTTATGAATCATGTTTGCATTCTGTCCTGAATTTGCTTGTAAGCATCATTGATCAAGGAATTGAAGGTTTGTATCAACATGTCATACCTTTTCTGTTGAGAGTTCAAACTGCCATAGCACTTTTGTTCCAAGTTAGCTTTTGTCAAAAGTTTGTGAATTGTGTTGTGCTTTAGGGTTAATTGTTGTTTAATGCTAGCATTGTCATGTTAGAATTCCCTATTTTGCTGCTATAACTGTCTAATTTGAAACACTGCCATATGCTTGCAAATTGTTATGTGCATTAGGTGTATTAGGGTTAATTGTTGATTGATGCTAGCATTGTCATGTTAGGATCCATATTGCTGCTAGAACTAGGTTGTTAAGCTAGACTTGGTTTGTGTTCATTACTATAGAGTTGTGACTCTCATCTTTAAGGAATGTTATGAATTGATATTTTGGATTGGCATTGTAATGACCAAGACTGGCTGCTACTTTTGTTGTTATGCTGTTTGATTTGCTACTCAACCAATTATTCATGTTAGGCTATTTTGGTTGAAATCATTTTGTCATGGTATGAAATTGTATGTATATGTGTAGGATTCATCATGCCTGCATTGTTTAAAATTTGGTTTTGACCAAAAGCTTGCTGCCAACTTCTGTTTTGAGGTTTTCACCTCTTGTGTTGTCAATTTTGTTGTCTTTCTTGCAAGCTATGTATTGAGTTCATGTCTTCCTTAGAATGTAAATCATTAGTTTTTATGTGTATTAAAGTATTGGACTACTGCACCATTAAGTGTTCTTGTTTTCAAAATAGCATTTCAAACTTTTGTTCAATAATTGCCACTAGCATACTAGTTTTTGTTTGGATTTGTTTTTGAATGTTCTTTGCATCTAGAATTCATAGGCTATGTATTTGGAGTTTGTGCATACCTTCATCTATCTTAATCACTTCTGTATTGAGTCATGGCTGCCATAATGCATATTCAAGCTTCCATTTGCACTTGCAATCGTGTTTTAATTTATGTGCCTCATCTTGAAAAACTAATGATGCCATTGTTTTCCTTGTTGAATTTCACATAAGATAGACCTAAATTTTGTGAAAATTGGTTGAGTTTTGAAAAAGTTGTGATGAAATCGTTTTCATGCTATGCCTTGTTTCTTTCTTGCCTTGCCTTGGCCCAGAATGCTTGCTTTTTTAAGTTTCACTAGCCTTGCCATGTTACCTGACCTGGGTTCGATCCGTGTGTGGATCAACCCTTTTGGTCATTTTCTTTATTTTCCTTGTTTTCACATTTTTTTTTCTATCTTTTTCCTTCAAATAACACGCGCGCGCCTTGGCTGGTTTGGCAAGATTTTGATCTTGTAACCACAAGGTGGTGGGTTCAACACCCACCAAGTGCAATCCTTTCTTTTTGATTGTTAAAATGTTTTTTTTTCTTTAAATTTCAAAATAGCACAACTTTGTCATTTTTCATCATTTTTGATTGATTCTTTTTGCAATTGTCTTGTATTCGTGTATATTTTCATATGGTATGTGAATATTCTAGAATTTTCATTTTGAAAACACTTTGCATTAATAGAAGTCATGCTTCATTTTTAGGGTTTTTACCCTTCTCTCTTGCATCTTTCCATTTCAAAACTTTTGATTCATCTTTCTTAAGCTTGATGTTTGTCAACTCCTTTGTGTATGTGATCTTTGATCTCAACTTTTGCTTGTAAGCATCATGATTGTTTCATTTGATTTCCATTTAAAATACCCATGAAATTTTGAACTGTTTATCAAGTTATAACTTGTTTGCATTGGTTGTTACCTTTATATTTGTCAAGACATATCTTTGGTTTTCACCTCTTGTGCTTAAGTCTTCTAAGAACTTATCCTTGCTTGATATTGTAATATTCTTGCATGTTCTTGGTTGTGACCATCTATCTTGATTGTAATCCTTGCTTATTGTAATATCTTGATGCATGTTCTTGGTTGTGACCATCTATGTTGTTTAAAATCATTGATATTGTGATATCCTTATACTTTATTTTGGTTGTAACCATTCATCCTGATTGAAATCCTTTCTTATTGTAATATGCTTGTTTATTCTTGTTTGTAACCATATCTCTTTGTATTCATCATGTTTGAATGACTTTTGCTTTGTTAAGTTTGTTTCCCGAAGTGATGAAACTCTTTAGTTCTCATCCAAGTTTCTTCATCTTTCTATCCTTCCAAGGGAAAGTCTCTCTATTGACCTTTGGGTCATAGGTAGCTCATTACCCTTCCTTGACTTTGTAAAGTCACCTATACACTTAGTTAAGTTAGAACTTATCCATTAGACTTTGCTTAAGTCTAAAACGCTTACCCTTTGTTAGGAGTGCTCTTTCAATTAGAACTTAAGGTAGAGTTTGGTTAAGTCTACGTAAGAATCATGGAGATGATTACTTACTCCCCTTTCTTGAGTGTACAATATAGATCTAGAGAGTTTTCTTAAACTATACACAAGCATTGTTATGTTTGTTCCCCTTTGAACCTTGATCATAATCAAGTGTTCTTTATCCCTAGTGAGGTGAACTGCGATTGCTCTGATTCTATCCTAGTAAGGATACGTAGGCAGAGGACGCGATGTCTTTGCGAGCAAACTTAGAAACTATCTTTAGTTCTTAACCTACACCTTTTACCCAATCCCAATCCATAGCAAACATTTAACAAACTTAGCATACAAACAAACAAAATGTTCCTGTAGAGTACTACAGATGTTTAGGATGTGAAATACCTACCCTAGGCATAACCAACCCCCGATCCCCGAATCTCGTAGCGTCGTTGTTACATCGCGCAAAAGGTTATTTCTTTCTTTAGACCTTTCCTTTGGATAAATTAAAGTCCGGTTGTGAATTTAAGAATTAAGATTCAAGTTAATCAATAGCTTGGTATCACGATTCTCACCGCAACAGAAATGGCGACTTCACTAGGGAAGTAAACTTTAGTGTTTAGCCTATTTTGTTTGATTGCATGATATATTTGTGAATATTTGCTTAACATGTATATTTGTCAATATATATGTTGGTGTGTTAGATATTGGGTGCCTTGAGAGGTGAGATAAATCATAACCCGAATTTGAGTGACACATGAGATAGGATTGTGGTATGATCAATAGTTGGGTTATTGGGAGTAGTCCCAATATGTTTGACATATGATGTAATCAAACTCAGTGGAGACTCTCTGAGATGGTTAGTAATGCATGAGTAGTCGTGTATTCATTAATTATTTCAATATGAGTCTGTGAAGTTGGGGACTTTTAGTAACACTTTTTACCCCACTTGGCCTTTTTAGGACGTAGCTCGGAAACTATTAGGGAGTAGTCCCTTAATAGTTGTCACGCGATGCTACACTCAGACAAGTTTATCTTGACAATATTGTTGACTCACGTGAGTAGTCGCGTTAGTTATCAATATCCGAAGGATTTACTATGACTTTGGGAACTTTGTTAGAACCCGTTTGGTAGGTACAAAATAACTCATAGTACAAATCCTTGGGGATGGGTAGACCTTTGACTTCATGCTTTGACCTTGAGCTTAGGAAAGCCTTGTGTGTGCATGTGCATTATATTTGTGAATATTTTGCTTTTGTGTGGTGTGTACATCATCTCACCATCTCATCATAAGCATTTCATATTGGGACTAGTTTTGTAAAACTCAGTTGATCTCTTTGTGTGTGAAATCCCAGACATATCATGGATATTGGGATAAGGAAAACCAAGAGGTACACTTTCAAGAAGCCTGATACTTCCAAGTTGAGAAAACTAGGAACTATGGTATCATAAGACTTTGGAAAGAGAAATGAAAAAATCCTGAGCCTTGTCAGAATGAGAATGGAAGAAGGGATTCTCAATACTTTGGTTCAATTCTACGACCCATTGTATCATTGTTTCACCATTCCCGACTATCAGTTAATGCCAACTTTGGAGGAGTATGCTTATTACATGGGAGTTCCTGTGAAAGATCAAAAACCTTACAGTGGATTGGAGAAGATACCTTCACCAGAAGAAATTGCAGATGCTCTTCACCTTGAAGCATCCGAGATCAAGGCCCATCGTGCAACCAAGAAACGAGTGGTGGGTTTTCATTCAGAGTTCTTAATCAAGAAATCTACTTATCTTGCCAAAGAAGGGAGTATGGATGCCTTTGAAGCAGTACTAGCTCTATTAATCTATGGACTAGTATTATTTCCCGAGGTAGAGGAGTTCGTCAATTTCCCTTCCATCATCATATTTTTAAGCGGAAACCCTGTGCCTACCTTGTTAGGGGATGCGTACCATTCAATTCATCATCGTACACTTCAAGGAAAATGAGCTTTCCTTTGTTGTGCACCTATGTTATACAAATGGTTTGTCAATCATTTGCCAACCACTGACGCTTTTAAAAAGAATCCTAATGGATGGAGATGGTCTCAAAGGATAATCTCTTTGACTCAAGAAGATATTCATTGGTATGATCCCCCATACGACCAAGGAGTCTATTTTGACCATTGCGGAAGTTTCCCGAATATACCACTTATTGGAATACGAGGAGAAATTAATTACAATCCAGCGTTGGCTCGACGACAATTTGGTTTTCTAATGAAAGATAAACCCAAAAATTTGATTCTATCCGGTTTCTTCTATCTCAACACTGAGGTAACCGAAAGTATGAGAAATAGTACCATCGACACTTGGGAGAACATCCATAAAAAGATGAAAGCAGATTTGGGAAAGAGAAATTGCATAGCTTTGGAGCCATTTACTCAATGGGTCCAATCTAGAGCGAAAGATTTGAAAATGCCGTACCTTCCAGAAGAAGACACGCAGATTGTCATTACGCCATCATCCTCCACCATCCCCGTTGAGAAAATGGAAGAATACCAAGAACTTCTTGCAAGAACGCAGCTTGAGAGAAATACTTGAGAAGGAAAATACCACTCGCTTTTCTCCTAAATGACAAGGCTCTCCCTAGAGGTGAAAGAAAAAGATGAGTTGATAGAATGGCTCGAACGACGAGTAATCGATGGAGAAATAACAAAGGAGAATTTATTTTTCTCTAGCATCAAGCCCGCCCAAAGCCACCATGAGTACACCAATATCCCCTACCTCTGGAGCTTGGAAAGGGATAGTGGACAAATTGGTAATGGAGAACGCAATCTTGAAGAAGTTGAAGAGACCACGTGCTTGAAGTCATTAGTTTAGGTTGTAAAACCTAGTTTCTTGAATGTAACTTGAACTTCTTGTATCGTACCTTAAAGGTGGTAACTTTTACCAATGATGAATGAAATGAGGGTTTGACACAAATTAATCTTCTGAGTTTTGTAAAACCAGTCGCATTTGCATCGCATTTTTTTGCATTTACTAACCATTCAAGGAAATTCAAATTTTTCTTTTGAAGACAACAACATGGTATGACGAGGCATGCTCCCTTTTCCTGATTTGAAGTTGGGCCACCTTAGGATGCTGGCAGGCCTTGTTAGGAATCTCGCCGCCTTCATCGCAAAGTATGGAGATCTTCTACCATTGTTGAGTACTCAAGTCAACGAATTCATGCTGCAGGCCCTTGTTGAATTTTATGACCCAGTGTACCACTGCTTCATCTTCCCAGATTTTCAGCTACTTCCAACTATAGAAGAATACATTGATTACTTGAAAATTTCGTGGACTTTCACAGCTCCTTATGGAAAACCAAAAAGAAGGGATTTAACCAAAGCCTTACATCTTAGGCAAGAAGAGCTACTGACTATGAGAGCAAAGGGGGGATTCTATGGAATGGAAGCAGGACCATTGATGGAAATGGATGAATTTCACTACGAAAATAGAAACATGGGTATTTTTGAAGCCATTTTAGCATTTCTGATATACGGCTTGTACCTCTTTCCAAGTCGTCATGATTTCATCAGCGAGGAGGCTATTTGTCTCTTCATCATCAAGAATCCGGTAAATAAGATATTGGAAGATACATACGTGGTCATCCACCGCCATGCTTTATAAGACCTCAGACAGTTCTCATGTTGTCTCGCATTGCTCGACAGATGGTTCACTTCCATTCGCCTAAGACTCACATCCTTTGGAGGCTTTATAGCAAGAATGCATGGATTTCAAAGCTTATCACTCTCAAGCACTATGATATCACCTGGTATGACCACAGTCTTGGTAATCTAGCTTTGATCCCTAGCTGTGGGGACTTCTCAAATATACCTCTCATTGGAACAAAAGGAGTCATCAGCTACAACCCCATTCTTGCTCAACGTCAGTATGGGTACCCAACCGGGCCGGAGCCTGAACCTGAGCTGCTAAGACTTTGCTTTTGTGAAACAGGTTGCAACCCAGAGCTAGAAGCCTGCGCTCACTACGCCAGGAATCATCCTCACCTCCAGGGTATAACTGCAATGGAGAACATAAGTTGCTTAACTACCAGAGCTTACCTACTTTGGTCGAAGGAAATAGCTCTGACAATGTTCTACACTCGTGATCACGAGATAACAATGGAACCAGAAGTCCTTGTGACTAGGGAGGAGTTGAGGTACACCCTGATCAAAACACAGCGCGAAAATGAAGACCTGTGGGAGATCATTCGACAGGACTGAGCTCGCACCGAGGATCAAGAAGGAGAAGGATCATCTTGTTAAAATGATCAATGTTTCACCATTTCCCGTTTTCCCTAAAAAGGATTGTAATCCTATGTTGCATTTACTTTCGCTGCTTTTGTTGTAAGAAAGGTCTTGCTTTTTAGCAAGAGCCATCCATTGTAACAGATTTCAAATTATCAATGAAAAATGCTTTTTAAAGCATGTCGTTACATGTTATTTCTTTTTTTTGTTTGTAAACAAAATTTGTTTTCCCTTGAATGGTTTGTGCATTTGCATCTGCATTTGCATTCGCATCTCATCCCGCATTGGTTTTGCATTTGGGTTCCGCAACTCATCCTTTGTTCTTGTGTCAGAAGAGAGAGGGAGATTCACGCTGAATTCACACAAATACAACACCCGGGCCCAAGCTCAGCGCAGTATAGCAGATAACGATCAAAGATTCGACCAGATAGACAATGACATCGAGGGGATTAAGGACAATGTTAGTCAAATCATGGAGGTTCTCAATATGATTAAAGCGAAGATGGATACATAGGTTAAAGTGGTTTCTGAAGTCGCTACAGCAACAACAAGCCTTCCAACCGCTCCAGTTATGACAACCGAGTTCCCATTTGGCATGTCCATGGATTTCTTACCTCCAATCAACAATCCTCAACCATCCAGCTTTCTGCAACAAGTCGCTCCAATGGCGACGAATCCCATCTTTACTCAGGCGGGGGGACCAACTCATGTCCGACCTGTTTTCACCATCAGCCAATCTTCGATATACCAGACGGTTCTGAAGCAGAAGATGAGAAGCATGAAAAACTAAGAGTAGAGATGGATATCATGGCCAAAAGAATGAGAGCCATTGAATGGAGTAACTTTTTTGCAGATGCCAAAGACATGTGTTTGGTATCCGGATTGGTATTCCCACAAAAGTTCAAAATGCCCGTGTTTGATAAGTACGAGGGAACTACTTGTCCCAAAGTACATTTGATCATGTATTGCAGGCGGATGGCTCCGGACATCGAAAATGACAAATTATTGGTGCACTGCTTTCAAGACAGTCTTAAAGGAGTGTCAGCTAAATGGTACTTAATCCTGGACCAAGCAAAAATACATGATTTTCAAGATCTGTCAGATGCTTTCATTCAGCAGTACAAATATAACATGGATCTGGCTCTAGATCGCCGTCAGCTCCTCAGTATGATGCAAAAAAGCACCGAAACTTTCAAAGAATATGCGCAAAGGTGGCGCGGGACTGCTCCTCAGGTTGGGCCGCCTCTTACTGAAAAAGAGCTAGCAGACTGGTTTGTAGACACAGTCAGACCAGAGTTCTATGAGAGATTAATCAGCAACGTTACTACCAACTTCTCTGACATTGTTGTGGTAGGAGTCAAGGTTGAAGCCAGTTTAAAAAGTGGGAAGGTGACAACTTCAAATGCCAGTTCAAGCACTAGTGCCGCCAAAAAGTCGGCTAACAATTTCCATAAAAAGAAGGAGGGTGACGTAAGTGTTGTAACATATGGAAAAAAGGCGTAGAATTCAAGGAACCATCGCCAACAATATCATCCACCATCTTACATAGCAGCTGTAACTCCTGTTTTTCAACAGTCATCTCAGCAGGGTCCTCAACAAGGGGCACCCAATCATCAACAACAGTATCATTCCAATCAACAACAACAGTATCATCAACAGCAGGGCCAGCAGCCTCAAAATAGGGCTCCTAGGGCCAATTACCAAGGGAATCGGCCGAACATACAACCCATCCCGATGAGTTACGCTGATCTATTCCCAATGCTAATAGAAAGAGGGCTCGTCAAGACGCGGAAATTAGGTGCTCCGCCTAACCCACTTCCATACTACTACAATGCCAATGCTCGTTGTGTATTCAATGAAAACGCTCTGGGTCATGACCTCGAAGGATGCTTCGCGCTCCAGCACCTTGCCCGGGAGTTAATCGAAAAAAGGATTCTGTCTTTCGAAGACAACCACCTGAATGTAAAGAATAATCCTCTACCAAACCATGATGGAGTGAATGCTATTACTGAAGAAAGGGAAGAGTCTGAAACTAAGACTGTTACTACCATTGACGAAATCAAAGTGTTGTTGGTGGAACTGCACAAACGTCTCGCTCAAGCATGGACACTTAAAACTTCTCACGAATATTGTGAACAATGTATGTTGAACCCACAAGGTTGTGACCTTGTACAAAAGGATATTCGAGCAATGCTTGAGCAAGGAATGATAGAGATCGCTAGCAGGAAGAAAAAAGAAGATGTAGCGGTAATCGAACCTGTGTTCAATATGCCCGAAGAGCCTAGCAAAAAGGCTGTTTTCAGAAACAACAACAACAACAAAAGCGTTCGTCCAGTGTTCCGTGATGATGTGCCACCAAAATTTGGGAGGGATCAACCCATATTTGAGCCAAGGAGAGGATCTGGACGTCACCCAAGGGCCATAACACCAAGAGAAGATCATTCATGGTGTGAAGGAATTTTCAAGGAAAAAAAGCCAGCAAATATAGCCAATATCGCCGGTGGGAATAAAATGACCCGAAGTGGTCGCGTGTACCAACCATGAGCGAATAATGCGGTTCCTCCACCAACGGTTCCCACTCCAAAAGCTGTTGCCCCTAAAGGATCCATTCCAAAGGAAGCTGTTACTAAGGAACCTGTTGTCAAAGGAAAAGAGAATCTCAAAAATGATGAAGAAGAATTTATGCGGATCATTCGTCGAAGCGACTACCGAGTGGTAGATCAGCTGAACCAGACGCCATCCAAAATCTCAGTCATGTCATTACTTTTGAGCTCCCCAGCGCATCACCAAGCTTTGCTAAAGATCCAGACGCAAGCTCATGTGACCAAGGACATCACAGTGGGGCAGTTCGAGTCTATTGTGGCGAACATCACGGCCTGTAATACTATAAGCTTTGATGACAATGATTTAACATCTGAAAAACACAAGCACAATCATGCTCTGCATGTATCAATTAAATTCGAAGAGGATACATTGTCTAGGGTACTTGTTGATACAGGATCCGCACTCAATGTGATGCCGAAGAGAACATTAGCTAAGCTTGCTTACCAAGGTGCTGATATGAGGCCAACATCTCTTGTGGTGAAGGCATTTGATGGTTCCAGAAAGGCTACAATAGGAGAAGTTGATCTTCCTATCATGATAGGTCAACAAGTCTTTGAAGTCACCTTTCAAGTGATGGATATCAATCCAGTCTATAGCTGTCTACTAGGGAGGCCATGGATACATGCAGCGGGCGCTATAACCTCTACCCTCCATCAAAAGATGAAATTTATTGTTGATGATCAGTTGGTCATCATTCATGGAGAAGAGGATCTGATGGTGAGCAACCTATCCTCTTTCCGATACATCAAAGCAGACGAAGATTCACTCGAAACAACCTTCCAAGCGCTAGAGATAGCCCACTCTGTTCTGGTAGACGAATCTGATATAATTCGTGGTCCATCCTTTACTTCTGTTCAGAGTGTCAAAGTTGCGCTAAAAGCTGGAATCCCATTAGGATGGGGAGAGATCATTGAAGTCAACACTCGAGCAAAGAACGATCGACAAGGGTTGGGTTACAAACCAACTCTAGAAGGCGAGCCGGAAGAAAGCGTCATGAGGAAGAGGTCATTGAAAGAGATCTTTACCAGTGGCGGACTGCAAATCAACACTATCATCGTTGAGGATAAGGATTGTGATCTAGATCATCTGATAATTCGGGGAGGAGCAGTTCTATGCAATTGGGAGGCTGTGGAAATTCCTGTCTTTTTACCTTTAGAGTAATTCATTTTGCTTGTTAGCTTTGTGTTTTTCTTTAAAAAGATTCCTGGTCTTTCCCAAGGCCTGCGAATTATTTTGTATGGGCCACTTTGCGAATTGAAAATCTATGAATGAAAAGTGTTTTTGTTAAAACTTTTGTTTATTTCCTGCTTATCATTTTCACTCTTTTTGTTAAAAGGAAAAATGGAAACTTTTTAAAAACATAAGAGCAACCCTTCATCTGCATGTCTATGTGTGTGTGTGTCTAATCATCCCTAAAAATCAAACATGCAGAACACTTCCATTACCCACAGAATCCCGTGATCCTTCAGTTCCTTCTACTAGTGGTTCATTTGTCTTCCAAGCCAAAGAAGAGAATGATGAAGAATTAGAAGTCCCAGAAGAATTAATGAGGATGACTGAATATGAAGATGCTTATCTCCATCCGTACAAAAAGAAGATTGAGGTCATTAACTTGGGGTCCGAAGAAGAGAAAAGAGAAGTCAAGATTGGGGCATCGTTGGAGCCAGAAGTCAAAAGCAGACTGATAGCACTCCTCAGAGATTACATCGACATATTCGCTTGGTCTTATCAAGATATGCCAGGGTTGGACACCAACATTGTTATGCACAAGCTCCCCTTGAGGCCAGAGTGTCCTCCGGTCAAGCAAAAACTTTGCAGATCAAGACCAGACATGGCTCTTAAGATCCGAGATGAAGTCAAGAAACAAATTGACGCAGGCTTTTTAGCAGTATCCAAATACCCGGAGTGGGTGGAAAACATCGTGCCAGTCCCAAAGAAGGATGGTAAAGTCAGAATGTGCGTCGACTACAGGGATCTAAACAAAGCCAGTCCTAAGGACGATTTCCCTCTACCACATATCGACACTTTGGTGGATAACACAGCTAGTTTCGCAGTGTTCTCATTCATGGACGTATTTTCTGGTTATAATCAGATAAAGATGGACTCGACCGACATGGAGAAGACGAACTTCATCACACCCTGGGGCACCTATTGTTATAAGGTCATGCCTTTTGGTTTGAAAAATGCAGGGGGAATGTATCAGAGAGCCATGGTCACACTCTTCCACGACATGATGCACAAAGAGATTGAAGTATATGTGGATGACATGATCGCAAAGTCTCGAAGCAAAGAAGACCATTTAGATCATCTGTTAAAGTTATTTGAGAGGCTCCGAAAGTACCAAATAAGGCTAAACCCAGCTAAATGCACCTTTGGGGTTCGCTCAGGCAAATTACTCGGCTTCATCGTTAGTCAACACGGAATTGAAGTGGATCCTGACAAGGTCAGAGCAATCCAAGAGATGCCTGCTCCTAAAACAGAGAAACATGTCAGAGGGTTCGTTGGACGTTTGAATTACATCTCCAGATTCATCTCCAATCTAACTCCTACTTGCATACCCATCTTCAAGTTGTTACGAAAAGATCAGACGGTGGTGTGGAATGAAAATTGTCAATCAGCATTTGAGAAAATCAAGCAGTATTTACAAGAACCTCCAATATTGATTCCTCCAGTGCTTGGAAGACCATTGTTCATGTACATGATGGTATTAGAGGATTTGATGGGTTGTGTTTTGGGCCAGACTGATGAGTTGGGAAAGAAAGAGCACACGATTTACTATCTGAGCAAGAAGTTTAAAGATTGCGAGAGCCGTTACTCTCCCCTAGAGAAAGCCTGTTGTGCTTTAGCATGGGCTGCCAAGCGCCTAAGATAGTATATGATCTGCCATACCACAATGTTGATTTCTAAAATGGACCCCATCAAGTACATCTTTGAAAAACCAGCTCAAATGGGAAGATTGGCCAGATGGCATATGCTCTTATCGGAGTATGATATTCAGTATGTTGCTCAAAAGTCTATCAAAGGAAGTATCTTGTCAGAACACCTTGCGGAGCATCCCATGGAAGATTATCAACCACTCAAGTTTGAGTTCCCTGATGAAGATGTGATGTACATTCAGCGCACGAAACTAGAACCTGGTCCTGAAGAAGGTCCTGAGCCTGGATCCGGTGGGAAATGATGTTCGATGGAGCTTCAAACAAAAACGGACATGGTATTAGGGCTGTTTTGAAAAACCCAACCGGAGGGTATACTGCTGTCACGACCCGACTTTGTTTCTCATGTACTAACAACATAGCCGAGTACGAAGCCTGCATTTTAGGATTGGAAGTTGCCATTGATCTTTGCATTAAAATCTTGGAAGTAATCGGTGATTCTGCTTTGGTGATCTATTAGCTCAAAGAAGAATGGGAGACTAGAGATGAAAAGTTGATCCCTTACAAAGCTCATATCCTAGAGATGGTCGAATATTTTAACGAAATTACCTTCAAGCATGTACCAAGAGCGGAAAATCACATCGCTGATGCATTAGCCATGATGGCATCAATGTGGAAGGTCCAGTTTGTTAACGAGGCGCCTCTGTTTCGCATTGAGAGAAGGACAGTGCCCGCATATGTTATGACAATAGATGAAGAATCTGATGAGAAACCTTGGTTCCACGACATCAAGAACTTTCTTCAACATCAGGAATGTCCCGCTGACGCACCCATAATTGATAAAAGAGCCATACGAAGATTGTCGGCTAAATTCTTCATTAGCAATGACACCCTTTACAAGAGAAACCACGACATGGTTTTGCTTCGATGTGTCGATGAAAAAGAAGCAAGTCTCATAATGACTGAAGTGCACGAAGGAACATTCGGTACCCATGCCAATGGCCACGCCATGGCTAAAACAATTTTAAGAGCTGGATACTTTTGGTTGACTCTAGAGACGGACTGCATCCTCTTCGCTCAGAAATGCCATAAATGCCAGGTTTATGTTGACAAAGTGCATATTCCTTCATATCCTCTCAATGTGATGACATCGCCGTGGCCCTTCGCATTGTGGGGCATTGACATGATTGGGGCAATAGATCCAAAAGCTTCCAACAACCATCGCTTCATCCTTGTTGCAGTTGATTACTTCACCAAATGGGTAGAAGCAGCATCGTATGCGAACGTGACAAAACAAGTGGTTGCCCGCTTCATCAAAAAGGAAATCATCTGTCGATATGGTACTCCTAACCAGATCATTACTGACAATGGGTCGAATCTAAACAACAAAACAATGAAGGAACTTTGTGATGACTTCAAGATTAAGCATCATAAGTCGTCTCCTTACAGACCTAAGATGAATGGTGCAGTCGAAGCTGCAAACAAAAATATCAAGAAAATAGTACAGAAGATGGTCATAACCTACAAAGACTGGCACGAGATGTTACCATTTGCTCTACATGGATACCGAACATCAGTGCGAACTTCGACAGGGGAAACTCCTTTTTCCTTAGTGTATGTGATGGACGTTGTGCTGCCCATCGAGGTCAAAATACCTTCTCTAAAGATCCTAATGGAAGCCCAGCTTGAGGAAGACGAATGGATAAAAGAAAGGTTCGATTCATTGAACCTCATTGATGAGAAGAGAATGACGGTCATGTGTCATAGCCAGATTTATCAACAAAGGATGATAAGAGCATTCGACAAGAAGGTTCGTTCCAAAGAGTATAGGGAAGGAGAGCTTGTGCTTAGAAAAATCCTACCAACGCAAAAGGACATGCGCGGCAAATGGATGCCCAATTACGATGGCCCTTTCGTTGTAAAAACTGTCTTCTCCAGAGGATCTCTAATTCTTGAGACCATGGACGGCGAACAACTCAAGTACCCTATCAACTCAGAAGCAGTGAGAAAGTACTATGCCTAAAGAGGAAAACTTAGAAAGGTGATTCAAATACTTCAACAAGACGGGAGTCAGAAGGTTAAAGTTGACGAACGCAGGGGCGAAGTCTTGTGCAAGGTGTTAAAGGAAGATCAATGTCTGTCATTCTCGTCAGAAGCAGCAAAGCAAATGAACTGATAGTTAGGAGGACTGAATTATTATGGGATTCTGTAACCCTTTTTGTTTGCCGTTTTTTCAGATGTATTTTGTTCACGAGACTTTGCCCTTTGTAAAGTTCTCGTCTATCAATGAAATCAGATTTTGGCCAATCATTGTTATGATCTTCTGTTTTTGTTATGCAATTTCACTTATTTGTTAATAATGATTTTTCGAAAAAAGCAAAGTGTTTTGAAAAACCTAAATTTTGTTTTTAAAGAAAACTAATTTGACAAAACGATTGAAGAACTCTAGAGGTAATCCGACAATATTACACAGTTCTCGAGCCGTAAAAGCTTGTTGTCACCTCCGACCAAACTAGATGCGTCCAATGGCAATTCCCGCTCTTAAGCCAGGACTTCTCCTTTGCAGGTTTACAAGAATATTTTCTATCTTGGAAGATTGTTATCTACACCAAAAGAAAGCGCCATCTAACTTGAAGCAATTGAGACTCAGCGTGATGGGTTCCCTCTTTGTTTTCCTTGTTGCTCTTTCTTTTTTCCCTTGTGGGTCGGCTTGTATTTTACATAAAGCATCATATCAGCATGCACATTTGTTTGCATGTGGTTTTGGGTTCTGTTTGTTTGGCTGTTGCCTTTGAGATCCTTTGGTTGTTACCTCTTTCTTTGATCCATTGCCGCAGATTTCGCTTTGAGGTTGATACCCCAATGTTACCAGTAATCATGGGATTACTATTTCTTCTCTGGGAAGCTAATTGTGACTAGACGTATCCGATTTACCTAGATGGTTAGTTGTTACTAATGTTCATCTCTGATTTGGTTGTCACCGATAATCTTTGAAAGTCTAGTAGCCACTAGCATTGTTTAAAACCAATTGTTATTTGGTACCTCGGTTTGGTCGTCACCAACAATCTTTCAAACTCAGTAGTCACTGGCTTTGTTATGAAGAAACTCAGTGGTTACTAGTATTTGAAACCAATGGTCATTGGTATTTGAGATGGTTGTTACCAAGTTTCCTAAAGGTCCAATAATTGTTGGCATCACTTAGGCCCAATCGTTATTGGTACCGATTAACTCAGTTGTTACGTTCATTCTAAAAGATCTAGTGGTTACTAGCATTGTTGGAAAATCCAATGGTTATGGGTGTTTGATTTAGTTATTACTAATCTCATCAAAAATCTAGTGGTTACTAGTATTGGTAAAACCAGTTTTTTGGCCTACTTTTGATTTGGTCGTCACCAGTCTGCCTAAGTCCAATAATTATTGGCGTCGCTTGAAGTCAGTTGTGTTTAGCACTCTGAGTTGGTAATTACCAAATGTTTCCCTTTGAAGCCCAGTGGTTACAAGCACTTCTTAACCCAACTGTTATTGGCACCTGTTGGTTTAGTTGTTACTTCTCCTTCTAAGTCCAGTGTTTACTGGCATTGCTTGAAAGCTATTTGTTATTAATACCGCAAGTAGGTTGTTACCAACTTCCCTAGCCGAAGTCCTGTATTTTACCAATGTTCTTCGGATTTCCCAATTAATTGCAACTTCGGTCGTCACCATCACCCCCTGTAAGTCTAGTGGAAACTAGCACGCTTGAAACTGTTTGTTGTTCTGGTCGTCACCGATGTTCCTAGCAAAGCGTTGCTTTCCCATTCGAGTCTCGGAGATCTAGTGGATACTAGCATCCCCAGTACGCCTGGTTTTGTTTCTACTCTTTTCCTGAAGATCCCGTTCGAACTCTTCGTTATAGGAAATTACGCATTTGGTTATCACCAGTGAGGTTCGCGTCTCTGATCTTTCGTTTCCCCAGTGGAGAATTGTCTTCCCCGGTGGAATTTGCATCCCATGTGTGAAATATTCCCCTTGAACAACATCTTTAGTCATGATTGAACTATTTTTCTTGTTTTGCCTTGGATCTTTCCCTAGTGTGTTGGGTTCCCCGTGAGTGGTTACTCGTCGTATTGCCGTTCTTTTATCTTTGCTCGTGTGTCTGCATCTGTCTTGCATTCAAGCATCATAAAGCATCATTTAGATTCATGGCATATTCGCATTTGTTCTTTTGCATATCATCGGATCTAAGGGACAAAATTTTTGGTTTGCTATATTTAAATACCTCCCACTACGATTCTATGAGGATTATCATCTCTCATTGCCATCTAGTGAAAGTATTTAAATAGGGGCAACTTTTGCACCCCAAATTTTGAACCCTTAGATCTTCATCATTATTTTAGGGTCATATTCATTTGATTATCTAACCTTAACCTATTTCAAGTGTTTCTTTGTTAAGATACAGGTGAATTAGGGTTCCGTACAACTGAGAATCGAGGTTTCGATGGTTTAATCAGTCAATGTATTGGATTGATTCTCCATAAAATAAGTCTCCACATCATCAAATATACTCTATTGGATCAAATATGAATCCAATTTGAGGTCGTCACCCAAGGATCAAGAACAGTGCAGTTCAGGATACCCGATTAGGGTTTTCGATAAGGAAAAGTCAACTGTAGTTTGACTTTCGATTTAAATGATGTTACAATGGTGGGATCATGGTCCATGAAGTTCATATGGCTTATTAAAGTACACTCAAGAAGTTTCAAGGCCACAAAAGAACCGGAGCATCAACAGTCGACTCGGTAGTCATCGATCGATCGTTCGGTTGACCGAAAAGTCAACTCTTCAATCATAAGGAATTTGACCTCAAAGTATGAAGCAAAATTGTTCCTAGTAACATATTACACCTATACATGAAGTTTCATGACCATTGGATCAAGGATTGAGGAGTAATCAAAAAATCGGGAAATTAGGGTTTTGAAAGGGGCAAGACCATAATTCCCTAACCACACATCCAATTGAGTTGATTCAAGGCTCATTGGAAAGGTCTTGACAAGTCCTACAAAATTCTCACAGTGGTCTATGAGCAGAAAATGCATAGATTTGGAGGTATAGCCAAAGTCATTACAAGAGGGAAAAACACTTAGAAAATTTCTAAGTTATTGGCTTTTTAGGCATGTTTTTAGCAACTTTGAGAGGATGTTTGACCTAGTTCCATTTGGAATCTTAAGATCATGAAAACATGAAATTTTTAGAGCTTCATGAGGGCTTTCTAAAATGTACTAGAACTCCTTCATAGCCCTTATGAGTTGAGAGTTATGAATTTAGCAAGTTGGGGTTTCAACACTTGAGCTCACCATTTTCACTTTTTCACAAACTCACTCTTTAACCACTTGAGCTTTTCTCATCCATTTGATCATGTTTCTCTCTGATATTTAAAGAGTATGATGAGTAAAAATGCAGAAAATTAAGAGGTTTGGTGGACATTGCAAGTTGTATGCGAGTTGTCAATATTTTAATCAAACAAATCAAGGAAAGAGAAACTTTTCATGAAGTAACTTATAGTTGCAGCTCCCCTACTCCCTAGCCACACTTCAGTCACTTCCATGTCTTCTTTGGCACTTGATTTGTGCATCATCTTGAGCCAAGAACTTGGACTTGCAGCTGCAACAAATCTTGAACAAGATTGCATTTACAAAACTCCCTCCAAAATGCCAAAAGACAAATCTGCCCCAAACCTCTCCTTGGCCTATAAATAGAGGTTTCCTCTATGTTGAAATACACACCAGAGCACTCTAAAACCCAAGAGAAAACCATAGCTCTCATCTTGCCTTGCATTTTCTTACAAGTGAAGAAAACCATTCCAAAACTACCTCAAAAATCTGCCTTGAGCATTTAGCCTTCCAAACCCATTTTCACCCACTCAAAATCATCAAAAACCATCCACACAATCCACAAATGATGTGTGTGAGGTGTTCAAGCTTTTAAACCAGTCAAAAACTTCATTTTCTCAAAAGTCATCTTTCAACCAAGTAAAGTTTGACTTTGTACACAAAATCTGATAAGTCTCTGCCCAGGCCTGTTTTGATCACTTTAAACCTCCAAACACCTTTGGTTTATGATGTACCAACTGTCCATAACCTAAAATACCATCATCATAACTTGTTTTGAGTTCTGTCCGAAAGTTCACTTGTTTACTTCAAGTGCAAGAAAAGATGCATTTTCATCAAGGCATTGGTTGGATCTTATTTGGGGAGTCTTCAAGGTTTTCCCTACTGCACAAGCTTGTTTGGAGGTCTACAAGAGGTTGGTAGTCACTATCTTCATCTTAAACTGTCATGAGTATGTTTAATGTGCATTAGTTGGTTTTAGTTTAAATGCATTGTGCAGTCATGTTTGAATCTGCCATATTTTGCTTGTTTTGCTCATCAATGCGTATTGCTCTTTCAATGATCATACAATGTTATGTTGATTTGTGTTAAACCTTGAGATTCACTTAAATACTACTCTATGTCATGTATGAACATATGAAGGATTGTTTGCAACTGTTATGAAGTTTGAGGCTATTTTGATCTAGTTCTGTTTGTGAATGAAGTTGATTTGTTTCTGTTGCAAACAACATCCTTAAATCTTGATCTTTTCTTGCTGGCATTTTGATTTAGAAGTCCTTATATATTTTGATCATGAGATGTTTGACTTGGTATTAGTTGAAACTATGTCATGCTTTGGTTCTGCTACCATTCTGTTCTTGCCATCTTCAACTCATATGCATTTTCCAACACATATACCATTTTTAATTCTAGCACATTTTTGGGTCATCCTTGTGTTTGAACTTGGTCTAGAACATGTTTTCAATGTGCTTGTAAGTTTTTTGGTTCTGTTGGACTTGTTAAGGATCATTGGGATGGTTCATGTGACTGTTAAGGCTTGTTGATGACCAATACTTATTTTGTTGTCTTAATATTTGTAACCATCATGATATATGCATTGAAACTTGATACTTGTCATTGTCCTGCTAAGTATGCCTCTATGATGATTTGAACTACTGTTGGTGTTTGATCTATGTTTGTTAACATAAGAATGTGGCATCAAGTGAATCATGTTTTGCTAGATATTTGACATTATCATTTTTTTTGCATCAGTTGCTATTTTAGGGCTGCCTCGAATCATGATTTGTCCATATCTGGTCTGTGTAGTCATTTTTTATAAGCCTATATGTATGTTTTGATGTCTTATGAATCATGTTTGCATTCTGTCCTGAATTTGCTTGTAAGCATCATTGGTCAATGAATTGAAGGTTTGTATCAACACGTCATACCTTTTCTGTTGAGAGCTCAAACTGTCATAACACTTTTGTTCCAAGTTAGATTTTGTCATAAGTTTGTGAATTGTGATGTGCTTTAGGGTTAATTGTTGTTTAATGCTAACATTGTCATGTTAGAATTCCCTATTTTGCTGCTATAACTGTCTAATTTGAAACACTGTCATATGCTTGCAAATTGTTATGTGCATTAGGTGTATTAGGGTTAATTGTAGATTGATGCTAGAATTTTCATGTTAGGATCCATATTGCTGCTAGAACTAGGGTTTTATGCTAGACTTGGTTTTTGTTCATTACTATAGAGTTGTGACTCTCATCTTTAAGGCATGTTATGAATTGATATTTTGGATTGGCATTGTAATGACCAAGACTGGCTGCTACTTCTGTTGTTATGGTGTTTGATTTGTTGCTCAACCAATTATTCATGTTAGGCTATTTTGGTTGAAATCATTTTGTCATGATATGAAATTGTATGTATATGTGTAGGATTCATCATGCCTGCATTGTTTAAAATTTGGTTTTGGCCAAAAGCTTGTTGCCAACTTCTGTTTTGAGGTTTTCACCTCTTGTGCTATCAATTCTGTTGTCTTTCTTGCAAGCTATGTATTGAGTTCATGTCTTGTTTAGAATTTGAATCATTGGTTGTTATGTGTATTGAAGTATTGGACTACTGCACCATGAACTGTTCTTGTTTTCAAAATAGCATTTCAAACTTTTGTTCAATAATTGCCACTAGCATACCAGTTTCTGTTTAGAGTTGTTTTTGAATATTCTTTGCATCTAGAATCCATAGGTTATGTATTTGGAGTTTGTGCATACCTTCATCTGATCTTAATCACTTCTGTTTTGAGTCATGGCTGCCATAATGCATATTCAAGCTTCCATTTGCACTTGCAATCGTGTTTTAATTTGTGTGCCTCATCGTGAAAAACTAATGATGCCATTGTATTCCTTGTTGAATTTCACATAAGATAGACCTAAATTTTGTGAAAATTGGTTGAGTTTTGAAAGAGTTGTGATGAAATCGTTTTCATGCTATGCCTTGTTTCTTGCTTGCCTTGCCTTGGCCCAGAATGCTTGCTTTTTTAAGTTTCACTAGCCTTGCCATGTTACCTGACCTGGGTTCGATCCGTGTGTGGATCAACCCTTTTGGTCATTTTCTTTATTTTCCTTGTTTTCACATTTTTTTTCTATCTTGTAACAACAGGGTGGTGGGTTCTAACCCACCAAGAGCAATCCTTTCTTTTTAATTGTTAAAATGTTTGTTTTTTTCTTTAAATTTTAAAATAGCACAACTTTGTCATTTTTCATCATTTTTTATTGATTCTTTTTGCAATTGTCTTGTATTTGTGTATATTTTCATATGGTATATGAATATTCTATAATTTTCATTTTGAAAACACTTTGCATTAAAAGAAGTCATGCTTCAGTTTTAGGGTTTTTACCCTTCTCTTTTGCATCTTTCCATTTCAAAACCTTTGATTCCTCTTTCTTAAGCTTGATGTTTGTCAACTCCTTTGCGTATGGGATCTTTGATCTCAAATTTTTCTTGTAAGCATCATGATTGTTTCATTTGATTTCCATTTAAAATCCCCATGAAATTTTGAACTGTTTATCAAGTTATAACTTGTTTGCATTGGTTGTTACCTTTATCTTTGTCAAGATATATCTTTGGTTTTCACCTCTTGTTCTTAAGTCTTGTAAGAACTTATCCTTGCTTGATATTGTAATATGCTTGCATGTTCTTGGTTGTGACCATCTATCTTGATTGTAATCGTTGCTTATTGTAATATCTTGATGCATGTTCTTGGTTGTGACCATCTATCTTGTTTGAAATCATTGATATTGTGATATCTATATACCTTATTTTAGTGGTAACGATTTATCCTGATTGAAATCCTTTCTTATTGTGATATGCTTGTTTATTCTTGGTTGTAACCATATCTCTTTGTATTCATCATGTTTGAATGACTTTTGCTTTGTTAAGTTTGTTTCCCCAAGTGATGAAACTCTTTAGTTCTCATCCAAGTTGCTTCATCTTTCTATCTTTCCAAAGGAAAGTCTCTCTATTGACCTTTGGGTCATAGGTAGCTCATTACCCTCCCTTGACTTTGTAAAGTCACCTATACACTTAGTTAAGTTAGAACCTATCCATTAGACTTTGCTTAAGTCTAAAAAGCTTACCCTTTGTTAGGAGTGCTCTTTCAATTAGAACTTAAGGTAGACTTTGGTTAACTCTATGTAAGAATCATGGAGACGATTACATACTCCCCTTTCTTGAGTGTACAGCATAGATCTAGAGAGTTTTCTTAAACTCTACACAAGCATTGTAATGTTTGTTCCCCTTTGAACCTTGAGCATAATCAAGTGTTCTTTATCCCTAGTGAGGTGAACTACGATTGCTCTGATTCTATCCTAGTATGGATACGTAGGCCGAGGACGTGATGTCTTTGCGAGCAAACATAGAAACTATCTTTAGGTCTTAACCTACACCTTTTACCTAATCCCAATCCATAGCAAACATTTAGAAAACTTAGCATACAAACAAACAAAAGGTTCCTGTAGAGTACTACAAATGTTTAGGATGTGAAATACCTACCCTAGGCATAACCAACCCCCGATCCCCGAATCTCTTAGCGTTGTTGTTACATCGCGCAAAAGGTTCTTTCTTTCTTTAGACCTTTCCTTTGGATAAATTAAGATTCAAGTTAATCAATAGCTTGGTATCACAATTCTCACTGCAACACTAACCCATAGGGGTCAATTAGTTTTAACAGACAGACAATGATCAACAAAAAGAACGGGTGATGAACCAAGAGGTGATTAACCTACAGAAATATTGGTTTTGAAATTCTGGTATGTAGATGTCATATGTCCTAAGAGATGTCGAGACACTGATATTTGTTTAAAACACAAGGACATAATATAACACAGTTAAAATTTTAGAAATTAACAAATCACAAAGAGTTATTAACCCAGTTCGGTGTACAACAACACCTACGTCTGGGGGCTACCAAGCCAGGAAGGAAAACCACTATTAGCAGTATCAATTCAAAGTTAAACACCCGCATTTACAACTTTTCACTTAATACCTACCCAGTGCAATTTCTACCTAAGACACTCATAGATTTGAGAATTCTCTTTCACTTCCTACCAGTCACCAATAGCAGTGATAGACATAAAAATACATCAGAAGAAGTCACACTTCAAAAATAATTTAAAAGTTTCAATAAAGTAAAACAAACTCTTGCTTAAAATTTAGAGTAGACACTTACAACTCAAAAACATCAGTCCAATTAAAGCACCTAGGGGATGAATGAATGACTCACAAACAGTCTACCTCAATGTATCAAAAGGAACATGAGTTACACAATATAGCAGCGCACTAAAAGAAACTCAAACCCTAAACCCTTATTTGCATACACGGTTTCTTCAACAATTATTCTACACCTATGTTAGGTTTAATAAGTATCTTTATAAATTCTCGTGCATAATGGGCTTGGAATCTTCCATTTTATCAGTTTTAAACTCTCTGCAAAATTTTCTCCACAATAACAGGAACAAATCTTCAAAGTTTCCTAAAACGTGTCATCATCCAAATTTAGCGTTTTGTCTGCAGCTGGAGGTAGAGAATCTTGTTCCTGATAGCATCTTCTTGACCTGCATAACTATTGAGATATATCCAAAAGAAATATCACAGAATTAAAACAAACCAAATCTGTCAAGATTTAAAATTCTCAAAATAGATGTTCTAGTAGAACATGTTCCAACATCTGCTCTAAAGGAGAGCTGAGCAGCATGTTACAACATTACACACGACATCCTGTATTGAACCATGTTTTAGCAAAAGTGTTGCCAATTCATAAACCATGGAACCTTCAATCTCCCCCTTTGACAAATTTTGGCTAAAACGCCTTTTATACAATAAACCCAGGAGAGAGAGAGAGAGAGAGAGAGAGAGAGAGAGAGAGAGAGAGATAAAACCATAAAAACAAAATAACACCAGTTACATTACATGTAACCATTTCAACTCCGTACATGAGGAAGAAGATAACTTGCATCTTCAGGATTTTCCAAGATACCCTCTAGACCGCAGAACCGATCCTTGTTACGAAGGAATAAATCTCCCTCTCAGATCGGAAGAAGAAACTTTTCTGAAGCAAAAGAAAATCATCTTGGAACAAGCTTGAACTAAACTAGTTTAAGTCATTAGAAAATCATATGGAAGAAGCCACTGTCATTAGAAACACATATGGCAAAAGTAGCATATAAAAAACACAAGACACAAGACATAAGACTCTAAGGTACAACTAGAATGATAGAACATCCGGTAGGACATTACAGCACAAGATCATATATTTTTGGAGAGACTATACTTTTCTCCCCCTATTGTGCAAAGAATTGACAAACAAAAAAAACTGACTCTGCAAGAACAACAACACACTAGTAGAAAAGGAAACAAAATATTTCAAGTACACACCAAAGGAAACGAACAAAAACAACCTAAGACACCAAATGAAAATAAATGAAATTGTGACCTTAACACAAAAAAAAACTAGCTATTCCCTCCAACCTCCTGAGTTAACAAATTGAACCCAGTCTTCATCACCATTACCACAAGAAGTAAGATCCTTATAACGAGTTTTATTTAAAAATGTGACCTTTGTCACGAAAGTTTTCCCTATTAGGAAAACTCCTATTGATGATCCAGTAGATGTCACAGCCTTTGACTGATCCTTCTTTTTATTCAGAGCTTCCTTCTTATTATTAGATAATTTGGAGGATTAACACATATTCGAAGTACACCGTGACGGAATGATAAAGCACACAGGATTCAGTCTTTATATAATATAAATTCCTTGTTTGTAACGCCTGACAGGTCAAGGATAGAAATGTTGAAAACAGATAAGTCAGCCTTAAAATGGACCACAGTCCATAAGTGGGAAAAAAACCTATTAACTCTAGGTCTCATTTTCCAATCTTGAATCAAAGTGAATCCCATGGTATAGAAACACGATACATATGCACATTTTTCAGGCCTACTAGTAAACCATTTCTCCCTAGACACACCGTCCTTGGTGTTGCACCCCAAAATTTGCCCACCCCTTTTCTAACCTTTGGTTGGTTTTTGCTTCGCGCTCATTTGCATCATCATAAGTACATAGTTCATAGTCATGCTCTACATTGGTTTTCTAAGAACACGGATCAGAGTTGTTCAGGATTAAATCATCAAGTATCAGGCTTATATTCTTCAAGAGTCGTCAGGCATCTAGGGCTTAGGGTTTCATCAGTCCCTGAGTTCAATTTGGTTGGCAAGCTTATGGTCAGCTGGTTCAGAATCAGATTTTGTTTCTCATGGATAGGAGGTCAGGTTTATCAGGAGTGGTGAAATTGTTTTGAGTCAAGTGTGATTGTTCAGTCATGATCAGTATTAGAGGGAAGTTTGACCTAATCATGGTCAAACCATTAAGAATCTTCTTTAGTTGCGATTTATCTATGGCATTAGTGGTTTTCATAGTGGTGTGTACTTAAATTCAAATTGCCATGTGTGAAGGTTATCTGTTGCATTGGTGGTTTTCATATTGGCGTAATGTGATTACCCACTACTTCTAAACCTTTTTTTATCCATCATATCGAATTTCTATTCATATCTAATTTTCAATAACCATATCCTTTCACTTTTTTTAATACAAATAATTATTCTTTAAACCAATTTGCCATTATTGATTTCCTTTTTCTAATCCACAAAGTCCAAGTTTTATCCAAAAATTACACACACAAAAATAGATATGTCAAAAAAAAAACCAATTTCATTTTCATAAAGTCCATGTCACAAAAAAAACATAAAAAATATACTTCAAATCCAAATTTCATTTTCTTTAACCCATTTTTTGTTCTACATCAATTTGAAACCATACAATGAAAAAGGGAAAAAGACAAATGCTACACTCCAAAAATGAAGCAAGCTAATACAATACTGCCAATCTCTACCTTCACAAAACTGTACACTGTAGGTCCCATTACAACCAACCCATCCTTGCAAGTGTCCACAACCAGACAAAATTTCTGCAATACTCAGCTCCAAAATCATGATCTGCTACGATTCTAAAGTAGCAACCCACACAAGACAACAAAGAGCAGCATCAAAACAACAAATATACCAACAAACAAGAACAAAAAACTCAGAATTGTCATATGTTTGGCCAGACACATTTTAGCATCAAGAAAAGTGAATTATAAACAATCCAAAAACATTAGATTATTAAAAAAATCTACAAATACAAATGAAAGGGAATAGTGAAGAGGACCCTCGATCACAAGAAAACCCGCCTCTGCCGTTTCGCAACGTTAGCTTCAAACCCATTTCTTTCCTCTTCTTCTTAAATCTGTCGCCACCCACCTTCATCTTTTTCAACAATAAAAAACTCTTTCCACCATGTTTTTCTAAGCCTCCATAGTCACACCATAAACCGAAATAGTGTTCATGCACTCTCATCAATAACAGACACGACGTTCTCTTTGCCGCAAGTTGAAACATGACATAAATAAAGAGGAATTGAAACCACATCCATCAACCGCTCCCTTAATTGAAACTTTGACACCACTCAATAGTATCAAACTCCTTCTGTTTAGATTCTCGTGAACACCGTTTCACAAACAACATTAACTCAAAGTGGCAGTGTTATCGTCTTCCCTCACACTTCGCTAAAGAAAGGAGTTTCGACCAAGTTCTATGTGTAGTTTCTCTCGCACATGGAAATCAACAGCGAATGCAACAACAGTTGATAGAAGAGGTCACAAATTCAATTGGTATAAGATGGAGATCTTTCTTTCTGTGAGAAAGTAGTCAAAGGTATGGCATATGTGATGAAGTCCAAAGCTAATGCTAGAATTTGTGAGGAATAGAAAGCGCAAATTGGTGCTGCATTTTGTCTATCTTTGGCGATCAATGGAGCTCCGGATCCGAACGCGGCCAAATCGGCGAAGTTGTTGCCGAGGTTTCAAGGAGCTGCATAAGTGTGAAGTGTTTAAATCCAAAACAGTGTTGTCGACACTGATTGGAAGCGAAAACCAAGCGAGCGAGATCGTGAGAGGCGACGAAATTTGAGGGACGGTGTAAGACTCATTTTCCTTTTTGATTTGGTAATGAAAACGGCCCGGGTTTTCATAAACCTTCACCATTTCAAACTCAACCAGGTCGACCCACGACCCAACTGTGTGGATTCTCTCTTTGGGCTTGAACTTAGGCCCAGCGCCCCTCCCTGTTCAGTAATTAAGATTATGCTTTTGTTTTAGTTTAAGATATCGTTTTAATTTAGGTTATTCAAGAATTTTAGACTTAATTTAGTTTATAATTAGTTTAAATTAGTTAATTGATTTAGTATTTAGTTAATTTGTATTATTTTTTTAATATTGTTAGTTAGTTTTAATTATTTTAATATTAGTGTTTTAATTTTAGAATTAGTAATATTAACTTAGAATTTTATATTTATGTTAATTTAAGAATTATGTTAGTAATTAATTTAGGATTTATTTAGTTTAATTTTATTTTAATTTAGAATTAGTTTAGTAACTAATTTAGGGTTAATTAGAATATTTTAGAATTTAACTTTTATTAGTTCAAAATATTTATTATTTAATTTAGGATTAACTTTAGCTTTTATTTTCTTGTAGAATTTAATTGTTAGTTTAGATTAGTTTAGATTTAACCTTGATTAAGTTAGGATTACCTTTTGTTAAGAATTTAATTAACTTTTTTTTAATTCTTATCTTTGATTTTCAATTAATTCTCGAGCGTGTCTGTATATACTTGTACTTGTTTTTCTTTAAATTTTATTTTAAATTTGATAATTGACGTTGTCCGTGATTGTGTCGCTTCGTGTTTACTTGTTGTTTACCTCTTGTATTCGCATGATCCCTTAGGATTCCTAGTTCTACTTAATTTCCGATTAAGTTTGAGGTAGGAGATACATTAGGCTTTCAATCCAAGCATGACAATATTAGGTTAGTTTCCCCTTTTAATCCTGACTTTAGGGCTACATTGTATGACAACAATTAGGGTTCAGTTTCCCCTAGGTCTTTGTGTGCGTCTCTCTCTTCTCACCTCAAATTTCTTCAAGAAACTTAATAAAGAATGACGAGCGTCATGCGCTACAAGCCTTAAGTACATGGGGAATGATAAGTGGGGGGTTTCTCCTTGCTTGTCTAGAGGGTTTAGCGTATGCCCTTTGGGCGATATGCGACGCATTCGCCCTCGTGTCATAGTATTTAGTGCGACGTGAGTTTCAAACTAACTCAATCCACTTCACTAAAACTCACAAACTAAATTCAAACTTTTTCATCCTTCAGGATTGTTCATCAAACTTCATTTTTCAGAAAATAGTACATTGTTTTTCCGTTCTACCCCAAACAAGCACCGTCCCTAACTGCTGGAATGGAGATTTAACGTCGCCCATAAGAAAAACTAAATCAATCAGTGGTCTAAGTTTCCCGAACTACGTTTGCTCTGATTTCTCATACCAGATGAGGATACGTAGGTACAAGACGATGATGTCTTGGCGAGCAACCTTCCCCCCATCACCCGTAGTTTCCCGAACTACGTTGACTCTGACTTTCCCATTGCACGAGGGAATACATAGGCATAGGGCAGAGGTTCCCTATCGAGTCTGTTATTTTTCTTCACCCCCGTTTAGCAGTAGCTTTTAGATTACTTTCACCCATAGATTAGATAACAAGCGTGGATCCCGTTGAGTACGACGGACGTGAGGGGTGCTCATACCTTCCCCTTGCGTAACCGACTCCCGAACCCAAGATTTGGTTACGATGATCTTGTCTTTTCCCGTTCTTTAGTTTTTCTTCAATCGTTTCCTTTCCCTCTCTTTGGGATAAATAACTTTCGGTGGCGACTCTTCTGTTTGTTTCTGCCGGCCCCTTTTTCGTAGTTGCGACAACTGAAGAATCTGCTGGGGATACTGTTTCCCTATGCGAGTCAATCCTAGCGCTTGTTTGCTTTATGTTTTTGGGTGTGTATATTTGTGCGTGTATATTGTATTTTTGTATATTATTGCATTTGCATTTTATTTTCCGCACTTTATCATTATTATCATATTGTTGTTATGCTGTTGGGTGGGGTGTTCCATCAAGAGATAAGCCCAATACGCAAGCTTGAGTACACACCTAGTATTAGTGTGGAGAGTAGTACGGGCTTGCATGTTTGGCATGCAAGATCCCTCATGAAATTCGTGTCCAGACGAGGTTTTCTTTGAAGACATCCTATCCTGAGCGTTTTGGACAGTTGAGGGGATGTTGGATCTGAAAACTAACGACTCTGGAGACCGTTCATTAGAAAGTCAGTTGAGGCCTCCTCGTTTGACCATAATGCCAAACCAGAAATGGTGAACATATCATCGTTTCTCGACTTGAGAGTCTGTGATACTAACGACCTTTATAGGATGCTGTACCTTTTCAGAGATTAAGTCCTACCTGTGAATGGGAAGGGTTTTGTAGGAAACCTTGACTTTCAACCAACCCGGTTTTCTAGTTTTCTCGTCAGTGCAGACTTTCGATATTGGATATTCTAGGTTTTCTATCATCTCAGTGCTTTGGTATTCTAGTATTCTAGTATTTTCTTGTCAGAGTGGAATTCTGGATGTGTTCAGTCAACAGTGCAGCAGTTATTCAGAATTTGCGGAAGCTTTGATCCCATGTCTTTTGCATTGCATATCATAAGCATCTTTGCGTCATTTTGCATATCATTCTTCAGTCGATCAGAACTCTCATTCGGCCGTTGTCTTTGATCAGCCAATTGATTCCCCGGTGCTTGTTCTGAACAAGTGGTGACTATTGAAAGACAACCAAGTGTTTGAAGCAGGATCGAGCAGTGTCTGGGAGTAAGGTCAAGTTGGGAGTTGTTGGTAGCTATGTTAGGGAACAATATCCAGAATGTTGATATCCCACCAGATTTTACTGTGACGACTAACCCCCTGTATGGTTCTCTGCCCAATGAAGACTCTCGGCAAGTGAATAACCTTACTCGAGCTCCGTCCATGCAGCTCTCTGTTTAAAATCAAGATTTACATGAACCATTTGTTATCCAAAGTGAACGTTCCTCTTCTCCTGATACTACAAATTGTCATGGTGTTGCTTTCTCTGTGTCAAATTCCAAAGGAGAGGTCCCGATGATGAAGACTGAGGACCCGAGAGCTCTTGAGTATGCTAAAAGATTTCGTGTATTGGATGAAAAACTCAAATCATTGGAAGTTAAAGATACTTTTGGTCTAAATGCTTCAGACATGTCCCTGGTACCCGACCTAGTGTTACCTCCAAGTAACACTGAGGTTCGAGAAGTACAAAGGGGATAGTTTCCCGAGGCAACATTTGGTGATGTTTTGCAGAAGAATGACCTCATTTATGCATAATGATAAGCTAATAATTCACTGTTTTCAGGACAGTTTGAATGAGGCATCTTTGAGTTGGTACATGCAGTTAGAGAGTAATCAAATTCAATCATGGATGGACTTAGCCAAAACTTTTTTGAAGCAGTACGAATATAATCTTGACATGGCTTCTAGTCGCGTGCAGTTGCAAAGCGTGACTCAAGAGAACAATGAATCATTTAGAAGGTATGCTCAGAGGTGGAGAGAATTGGCTTTCAAAGTGCAACCACCGCTTCTAGACCAAGAGTTATCAGATATGTTCATGAACTCCTTGTAGAGCCCATACTTTGAAAGAATGCTTGGGATTATGCCAGACTTCTCTGACCTCGTAATAGCAGAAGAATGCATTGAGAGTGGCATAAATAGTGGAAAAATTCAAGATGTCTCGAGCAGTCAGGCCAGTGAAACTGAATCCTTCGGTAACCCTCAAGAGGAAGAAGAAAATGTGGTCAACACAATCATGGCAGATGTTGATTATTCTCAGGGTGAATCGGTAAAATATTTTGGTTCTTCATCTTCTCAGCAGTCAATTACCTCCAGTGTCACGTTATTCTTATGGACATACCATTGTGCCTAGGGCACCACATCAGAAACCCTGGGTCGCTCCTCATGCAAATCAACAATCCCATGGCCGAGGTTATCAGAATCATCGCCAGAATCAGAATAGGCCTCACAACAACTTGGAAAGAACGAACACTCCTCTTCATCCAATTCCTATGTCGTACAGTGAGATTCTGCCACATTTAATTCAAAACTCGTTGTTGGAGCCCAGGACTCTTAAGCCTGTGCCAGAACCTTACCCTCCAGGGTACAATCTCCATGTGTAGTGTGGATATCATAGAGGATCCATGGGGCACTCGACCGAAGATTGCAAAGCCTTCCAAGCCAAAGTGCAACAGTTGATTGGCAAAGGGTACATATCTTTTCCAGAAGGAGGTTTGGTTTTTCAAGTCAACCTCTCAGCTGTCTAACCTTGATGATTTCAAGGGTCATTTCCTAAAGCCAGTGGTCCAGATAGGCAGACGTCCTCAACATTGGCAGTCCTTGGGCACTTTTATCATTTGCATTTGTAGTTTCTTTCATGTTAATTGCTACTTGTTTTTAAACATTGTTGTTTTGAATGGTAATATTAATGAGGTGACTTTGCATTTTCTGAATTAATCATGTTACATTCGCTCTTTTTTCTTATTTATTGCAAAGCACAGACACATACACATTTTAACCACTCCACTTTATCACTATTGTTTAGCAGAGATTGGAGGGAGGATGACGAAAACTGAATACTCATAATTGCTGATGTATGCTTTTGGATAAAATCTGGCTGATGATGTATAAACATTGTTTCAAACTCCCTAAACACCGGAGAGATAAGGAGTTAGTCCCTAGTTAACCACTTCGAGCCTATAAGTAAGAGTTTCTTTCGGACCTTCAAACCCTCACATCATAACCTGGGGCAGGGTAGTTGTCAGTTAATTTGACCGAGCGTTCAAATTTTATGGAGGAGTGTCCCCATTCGAGGACCAATCACATCGTATCTCATCAACCACAATGGTTATACCTCACCAATCAGGAGTGAGATAGTCACAATCCTTAATCAAGACAGCTAGTGTCACACGAATTCTTTTAAAAAAAATAATAAAATAAATCCCGCTAAGTCAAATACTTAGGAAAATTTGGGGCATCCCGCTAGACTTCAAAATAAATAAGAAATAAAAATTAGTCCAGGCAAAAATTAAGGAATAAAAGAATAAAAAGAAAGGATCTCAAAAGAAAATCCTCGAACAAGAACAAAGTCGTGTGACTACAGACACAGAAGACAAGAGGGGTGACTATCACTCTGAAAGCCTTGTAGATTCCTTAACCATCACTCCTACCATTCAACAAACCTTTTGAAGGTGAGCTCTTGCATCAAGTTAACTGAACATAGGATTGGAGATTATCACGGAGAAAGGGTGGGTAATAATCAAACTTTGAGCCTTTCATCCCTTGTTTCAATAACCGTGAACCCGACCATGATTCAACCCTTAATAGACCTAATTGAGGAAGGGTTTATTCTAAAGGCATACTACAACAAGGTTGTGTAAACTGACTCCTACATGATTTGCTAATCATATTCTTGTTGTATCTTTCACTAGCTAAATCAGCACTATGTCTGGACTATTAGTCCATTCGTCACACACTATCACCTCATTCTAATAAGGATTGACTTTTAAAAATTTGCATGAGCATTGCATTAAGATTACCATTTGTGAACGAAAAATTTTAATTGCAAGTCAGTAGTTGGCATCGAGGAAATTCCAACAGGGAGCAATCAAACAGGACTGGATCATTCAGCAGTCTGGATCAGAATCGAGTATACTTTGTAGCCCTATGGATCTGGGGCATTGACATCCAGTGAGTATAGAATCAGTCAGTCTAAAGGAAATCCCCAAGCATCAGTTGATTATGGGGCAAATAATTCAAGAACTGGTTGATCAGAAGCGAATCATCTCGAGACTCCACCAATCAGGGGCAGGTCACCTGGAGATTCTGTTGATTGAGGGCAGATCCCTCCAGTGTTCAATCAGGACAAGTTAAGTCACTTTAACGCTCCTTCAGGGGAAAGCTACCTCAAGAGTACATTAAAGCCAACCACTCTGAGAGTTGGTTAGTCGAGACCCTTTCATGGTACAGATTCTGAGGCAAGCCATCTCGAGGTCATCTCATGGCAAACTACTTTCTTTTTAAGGTGAACTTTCCCAAAGATCAGACTATGGCAAGTTAAACTACACTAGGGAAGGTTATTTGAGCAAGTTCATTTTCGTCAGAAACTGTTGAGTTCAAGACGAGTGTCGGGAAATCGTGCCATCCCCTTAAATAAACTTAACCCTCTAAAAGAGCCTTGCTGTAGAAGAGCATCCCTTCCATTTCTGAGAATTTTTCTTATCCTTGCAATGCTGTCATTGGATCTTCATCCCACAGCTTGAACCTGATACTTGTCAGAACTTTGTAACCGAAACCACTTCCAAAGTCCAATTCTCGTCTGGCAAACCTTCAAACCGGTTCCCGCCTGGTACACGTCTTCTTTTAAACCAGTTCACGTTAGTCACCCATTCTTTAGTCTACTATTTACCCAGTTCTCATCTGGCAAACACAGTTTCAAAGTCCAGTTCTCGTCTGGAAAACCAGAAGTCAGTTCTCGTCTGATAACTTAACCTTTTTCCACTAGTTCTCGTCTAGTAGTCCACCCTTTGAATACCAGTTCTCGTCTGATGGTTTCCTTTCAAAGTAGGATTTCATTGGTAATTAGGATTAAATCCATAAAAGTCCCAATCACCATAAATTTGGTCTCATCCCCAAACCAAAAGCCCAACTGTATTCTCAATGACTCACATGTTGTCACATTCCCCAACATGAGGCTCGTTTGATCTCACTTCTCCATAATAGAGATTCGGTATCCCCACAGGGTGATGATGTCAGATTAGAAATATATCGCCAACAATAATGTGCATTTATCCCCAACATGATAAGATTGAGTTTATTCCTAAGCAGCAGGGTAAGCTCAGTGTTGTTCCCCGACAGGATCTATGTCCTTGACTTCTCTCCCCAAGCAGAGATTAATATTGATTCCCTCGGCGAGTAAATTAGAAATGGAAGACATCTACGACGGAGTCTAATGGTCATTAGTATTCTTCAAAGTAAGATCTTTGGGACAACTTTCCAATGGATGTTATTCTTAATTCCTAGCAGATTGGAATTGTCCCCAAGAGAGTTCTATTCCAGAAGGCCGTTCAGGGCGTATTCCTCACCAAGTTTTCCTGCCATTTCTCTCGGCACCTTTTCGTGGTGGTGTTCTTTTGCATTTGTATTTTGCATAACATCCTCCCAAATGCGTAGCATTTCCATTTCGTATGGAGTATTACGCCATATTCAAACATATGCATGCGAAGTGTAAGCCAGGTTTGATACTTTTATTGCCAGACATCTCTCTAGTAGATAACGGCATAATTCATGGGCCTTTGTGGTACCTGACCCCAACAAAATCATGCTTTCATCTTACTTTTTCTCCCTAATAGAGTTTGCTTGTTTAAATTTCTCTTTCCCAAGTGGAGTTCTCTTTTCAGGTTTTAAATTGGTCGATTCTACTTCCTGCTTATCCCGGATGTTATCCCGACTTTTGGTTGGTAGTTCGTCATTTTGTGGATGTTATCCCAACTTTTGGTTGGTAGTTCATTGTTTTGTGGATGTTATCCCGACTTTTGGTTGGTAGTCCGTCGTTTCCTAGATGTTATCCCGACTTTTGGTTGGTAGTCCATTGTTTTCTGGATGTTATCCCGACTTTTGGTTGGTAGTCCATTGTTTCCTGGATGTTATCCCGACATTTGGTTGGTAGCCCGCCGTCTTGAAGACGTCATCCCAACTTTTGGTTGGTATTCTCCTTTCCCGGTGATCCTAACTTTTGGTTAGTAGCCTTTATCCCGACTTTTGGTTGGTAGATCTTCTTTTATTCCCCGCGGAGTCGTCATCCCGACTTTTGGTTGGTAGTCTCCTTTCTTGGCGATCCTAACTTTTAGTTAGTAACCTTTTTTCCGACTTTTGGTCGTTGGTTTCTTTGATTAGCAATCCTAACTCTTGGTTAGTAGCTCTTACGCCGAATTTTGGTTAGCAGTCTTTTCTTGGCGATCCTAACTTTTGGTTAGTAGCTTTCGTTCTAAATTTTGGTTGGCAATCTTTTCTTGGTGATCCTAACTTTTGGTTAGTAGCTTTCATTTTGACTTTTGGTTGGCAATCTTTTCTTGGCGATCCTAACTTTTGGTTAGTAGCTTTCATTCCGACTTTTGGTTGGCAATCTTTTCTTGGCGATCCTAAATTTTGGTTAGTAGCTTTTATCCCTACTTTTGGTCGTTGGTATCGTCTGGGTGATCCTAACTTTTGGTTAGTAGCCTCTTCCTCATAACTTTCGGACAAACCTCTCTGGTGATTCTGACTTTTGGTTAGTAGCCATTGTTATCTTTTTGATCGGTTATTGTGTTGGTTATCCCAACTTTTGGTTGGTACCCACTACTTTAAAGTAAACCTTCGCCTGACAATCTCTTTGCTATGTACATCCACACAGTTTGCAAATTTATGGGTTCTTTTAGTATTCAATCACCTTTTACCTTGAATGTTCGAAAGCGGTTGCTTTTCTTATCTTCAGGTCCAAGTCGATTGAATAGGGGCATGTAACACCCCCTTCTATACCCCAAATAAATGCATATAAAACAATTAAGCACATACAAATTCATCAGAGTAAAAAAAAGGTTTTATACTAAGGTATAAAAGAAGAATGTCACAGTTTCACCAACAAAACTCTTTAACATTTTGCTCCATAAAATATGTAACATTTTCGTAGTTTTTGAAATCACATTTCAACATTTAATTTGAGCGGAAGAGAACACCATTTAATCAGTTCCAAAATATTAATTCAAATGCACATAAGTTAATCCAAATTAATACATCATATCAGTTAGATTACAAAACCACATCAGCTGATACATCGCAATGTATCACAAAAGAATGACTATACTAGTCTAACTACCCGGTGTTACATATCAGAGCAGCCGACTCAAAAGAATGAAGATAACTTCACAAAAAGGACTCCAGCACCCTAATCTGCAATGCCTCATAGAGCATTATAAAACAGCAGAAGGGTGAGAAATATAACCATAACAATCATTCACAAGCACATTTGTACCACAACAGTATTATGCAATGTGACTCAACATATTCAATGCAACTCAATGCTATGCGGTACCGACTCTCGTTATCTTTTTTTCGGTTTTCACTCTAAACCGGGTCCACCCTTCTAGACCGATAACTCGTTATCATTTTTCGGTTTTTACTTTAAACCGGGTCCACCCTTCTAGACCGATAACAACCAAGCCCGTCCCCTAGGCTTCAAACCCACCCTTCTAGGTTTGGGACAAGCCACTAGTTTCCACGAAACTAACAGACATTGCCTCTTGACTGAATGATGCATGTACAATCAACCAATCACAATAAATGCACTTAAGACCGTTCCCGCGTCTTAATCCCATGCATTCGAATAATTCACCCCTTCGAGAATTTCATTATGATTGCACATACAACATATATCAAACATTTATCAATGTATTCATTTCACACATCATCATATTCAACAACAATGCACACATATCACATATGTTCCCATGCATTCACACAACAATCGCATACATATATGCACTCACAATTCATTAGACGATACACATACATTCCTCATTGTATTCCCATGTATCTCTAATTGTCACAACAATTCAAGGTATTCACATCGCAATACCAATCATACAATTATAAGTTATGCACACATATTCAAAATGTTCTCATGCATACTCATTACATAATTGTATACACATCGAGCATTCGCAAATTCATTAAATAATACACACATAATCACTCATTATGTTCACATGTGTTTATACTTGATGCAATTAACCTTTGAATCACAATTCTAGGATTCACGCCCGTAGGCTACCCACAGCACACATTATCACAATAGATCATATCTATATTCATATCATAAGGTATCCACCTATGTGAAACAACCAAACCATCTCGACATGGTCAACACAGCAAAAGAAAAATGCTGTCAAACTCGCCCACATTCGCCTGGCGAGACCCCGCAGCGAACCTTCGCCTGGCCTTCGCCTGGCGAACTCTCTCAGCGAACATTCGCTAGGCTTCGCCTGGCGAGACTTCCCAGCGAGCCCAAGTCAGTAGCTACTGACTTCATTCGCCACCATTCGCCAGCACCTTCGCTGGGCGAACCTTCGCTATCCCACTTCGCCTGGCGAACCCGCCAGCGAAGTCCACTGGGACTTAATCATAATTATTCGCCAACATTCGCTAGGCTTCGCCTGGCGAAGCTTCGCCTTTGCTCGCCTGGCGAGAGCCAGCGAACCTGCGCAGAACAGAACCCTATTTTGTTCCTCCTTCACCAATCCATCATCAACCCTCTCTTACACATCCAAATCAGTATAAACAGCATCAATAAATGTTACCCGACTATTCTACGGCATTATTACTCAGTTTCAACCGATTAAATCGTCAATCTACCGATTATCCAACATTTTGCCCTAAATGGAAAGTGATGGAAACTCTACCAAAACCCCAACCCAACATACATTACATCATACAATGATCAAATAGAAACATTTCTCATCCTTACCTCGATTAATCGGAGCTTTGATGTTGGTTCTTGATGATTTCCACTTTTCCTCTTCTTCTCCTCTCTTTCTCTTCTTTCTTCTTTCTTTCCTCTTTCTCTCCAAATATTTCTATCTTTCTTTTCTTTTCTTTCTCTCTTATATATTTTCTTCATTTTCCTTCCTCTCTAATTCCTTCTTAATTTTCTATCCATACCAATTAATAAAATTAATTCCAACATTAAATAAAAACCCCACTAAATCAATTAATTACTGCAATTAATTATTTAATGAAATTTGGGCTGTTACAACCCTCCCCCACTTAGGAATTTTCGTCCTCGAAAATGTTACCTAATTCAAACAGTTCTGGATAAGACTCCTTCATCTGGCTCTCAAGCTCCCACGTAACATTTCCACCAGCCGGTCCTCCCCAAGCGACCTTCACTAAAGCAATCTCTTTACCTCGAAGCTGCTTCAATTTCCGATCCTCTATCCGCATAGGTGATGTCTCAACAGTCAGGTTATCTCTCACCTGCACATCATCTATTTGGACTACATGAGACGGATCCGCAATGTATTTCCTCAACTGAGATACATGGAATACGTCATGAAGATTAGCAAGCGACGGTGGTAAAGCCACACGATAGGCCACTTCTCCTATCCTTTGCAAAATCTGATAAGGACCAATGAAACGCGGCGACAACTTGCGCGACTTCAGTGCCCTACCAACACCTGTCGTCGGAGTGACTCGAAGAAACACATGATCTCCCTCTTGAAATTCGAGTGCCTTCCTCCTCTTGTCATAATAACTCTTCTGACGACTCTGAGTAATTCTCATCTTCTCTTGAATCATCTTGATCTTATCAGTGGTCTGTTGAACTAACTCGGGTCCAACAACAGAACTCTCTCCGGACTCGAACCAACACAATGGTGTCCTACACCGCCTACCATACAACGCCTCAAATGGTGCCATACTAATACTCGAATGGAAACTGTTGTTGTAGGTAAACTCAATCAAAGGCAAGTAGCTATCCCAAGCTTCCCCTTTTTCCAATACACAAGCTCTCAAAAGATCTTCAAGCGACTGAATCGTCCTCTCCGTCTGACCATCAGTCTGAGGATGATACGCTGAACTCAAATGCAACTTAGTACCCAAAACACTCTGCAGGCTCTCCCAAAATCTCGAAGTAAACCTCAGATCTCTATCCGAAACAATACTTGACGGAATACCATGCAAACATACAATCCTCTCAATATACAACTTAGCCAACTTCTCCAAAGGGTAATCCATACGCATAGGGATAAAGTGAGCAGATTTAGTCAACCTATCCACGATAACCCAAATAGCCTCAAAATTACTCGGCGTCCTCAGCAAACCCGATACAAAATCCATGGAGATACTATCCCATTTCCACTCAGGAATAAACAACGGCTTCATCAAACCCGATGGCTTCTGATGCTCAATCTTTGACTTCTGGCAAGTCAAACAAGAATATACAAATTCCGCAATATCCTTCTTCATACTAGGCCACCAAAATACTTTCCTCAAATCCTGATACATCTTAGTAGCACCCGGATGAATACTCAATCCGCTACGATGTCCTTCCTCAAGGATACTCTTTTTCAGCTCAACAACATCTGGAACATAAACTCGATCCCGACATCTCATAATACCATTCTCATCAATCCGAAAATCACCACCTTGGCCTTGGTTGATTAAAGTCAACCGATCAACTAAGCTCAAATCCGATTTCTGTCTTTCTCGAATTTCATCCAAAATACCACTTGTAAGCTTTAACATACCCAACTTAAATCCAAAAGAAGTTCTCTCACATACCAAACTCAAATCCCGAAATTGCTCAATCAATTCCAACTCTTTCACCATCAATGCCGACATATGCAATGATTTCCGACTCAATGCATCTGCTACTACATTCGCTTTACCCGGATGGTAGTTCAAGCCAAAATCAAAATCCTTCAAAAGTTCAAGCCATCTTCTTTGTCTCGCATTCAATTCCTTTTGATCAAAAAGATATCTCAAACTCTTGTGGTCACTAAACACTTCAAATCTCGCGCCAAATAAATAATGCCTCCAAAGTTTCAACACGAACACAACGGCGGCCAACTCTAAGTCATGCGTCGGATAATTCTTCTCATGCACTTTGAGTTGCCTCGAAGCATAAGCTACAACTTGGTTATTCTGCATCAACACACCTCCTAAACCCATCAAAGAAGCATCACAATACACAACGAATGGTTTTTCTGGATTTGGCAGAGTCAAAACAGGAGCTGTCGTCAACCTTCGCTTAAGTTCTTGAAAACTCGCTTCACACTTGGCGTCCCAAACAAAGGCTTGACCTTTCCTAGTCAACTGCGTCAACGACAACGATAACTTAGCAAATCCTTCAATAAACTTCCGATAATAACCGGCTAAACCAAGAAAACTTCTGATCTCAAAAACTGACTTCGGAGTCTCCCATTGCGACACCGCTTCAACCTTCGACGGATCGACCACAATACCACTACTAGAAATCACATGAACAAGGAAACTAACTTCCTTCAACCAAAATTCACACTTAGAAAGCTTTGCAAACAATTTCTTCTCTCTCAACACAGATAACACAATCTTCAGATGCGCGGCATGCTCTCCTTCGCTCTTCGAATAAACCAAGATTTCGTCGATAAACACCACCACAAACTTATCCAAATACGGATGGAAAATCCTATTCATGTACTCCATAAATACACCTGGTGCATTAGTCACACCAAATGGCATCACGGAATACTCATAGTGTCCATACCTCGTCCGAAAGGCAGTTTTCTGAATATCCTCAGCTTTCACACGGATCTGATGATACCCAGATCTCAAATCAATCTTGCTGAACACGCTTGCACCAACCAACTGATCCATTAGATCATCAATCCTTGGAAGTGGATACTTATTCTTAATAGTCACCTTGTTCAACTGTCTGTAATCCACACAGAGCCTCATAGAACCCTCTTTCTTCTTAACAAACAACACCGGTGCACCCCACGGTGACACACTCGGGCGAATAAGCCTCTTTTCAAGCAAGTCCTCAAGTTGACTCTTCAACTCTTTTAACTCCGAGGCCGACATACGATATGGAGCCATCGATATCGGACTAGTTCCAGGAATCAAATCTATCGAAAACTCCACTTCTCGCTCCGGCGGTAAATCCTTTATCTCTTCAGGGAATACTTCCGGAAAATCTCTAACAATGGGCAAAGCATCAATCTCTTCACTTTCACTAGTCCTCAAAGTTTCCATAAGCATAAATACCTTAGTCCCATCTTGTACCGATTCCTTCACTTGTTTCCTCGTCATAAACAATTCCTTTTCAACATCCGAGTCGGGAAAAATAACCGTTTTGTCAAAACAGTTAATATACACACGATTGAATTTTAACCAATTCATTCCAAGAATGACATCCAGTTGATCTAAATGAAGACACACTAACTAAATCCCAAAATCTCTACCGAAAATACTCAACGGGCAATTCAAGCAAACATACGGTGTAGTTACCGAACCCATACCAGGAGTATCAATAACCATACCGCCACCAATCACAGACAACTCAAGATTCAACCTTCTAACACAATCCAAAGAAATAAAAGAATGCGTAGCTCCGGTATCAATTATAGCGATCAAAGGTATACCATTAATGAAGCACGTACCTCGGATCAATCGATCGTCGCTAGCAGTCTCCGATCCAGATAAAGCAAACACTTTCCCTCTCCCTTGATTCTTCTTCGGCTTATCGCACTTGGTACTAATGTGTCCTTGATCACCACAATTGTAGCAAGTCACACCCGCACCACTTCTGCATTCCAGAGCCTTGTGGCCGGGCTTGCCACACTTAAAACACGTCTTCTCAACACTTTTGCATTCGGGAGCACGATGTCCCGCTTCACCGCACCTATAACATCTCACCGGAGTAGAAACTCCCCCACTTGGCCTCTTGCCATAACCCATTCTCTGCTTCCCTTTGTCTGCAGGAGTCACATAAGGTTTTCCTCTGAATTGACCTTTTCCTTTCTTATCACTTAGGCTCTTGTAGTGGCTAGACCTAGCCCTACTGTCTTCGTCATAAATTCTGCTCTTGTTAACCAACTCAGAAAACCGTCTGATTTCCTGGTACCCAATAGCTTGTCTAATCTCGGGGCTCAAACCGTTCACAAACTTGAGGCACTTAGACCTCTCAGCATTACCAGTATTATAGTGAGGACAAAATTTGATCAACTCCTCAAATTTCGCCGCATACTCAGCAACCGTCGAATTACCTTGCTTCAACTCAAGAAATTCGATCTCTTTCTTCCCCCGCACATCCTCTGGAAAATACTTCTCCAGAAAAGTTTCTCTAAACAAATCCCACGTAATCACAATATCATCTTCCTCAAATCTTTGGCGAGTATTACCCCACCAATCTTCAGCTTCTTCTTCGAGCATATGAGTCCCAAACTGCACCTTCTGTGCATCCGAGCAATTCATAACTCGAAAAATCTTTTCCACAGCTTTCAACCAAATTTGTGCCTTGTCCGGTTCATGAGTTCCCTTGAAGACCGGAGGATTATTCTTTTGGAATTTTCCCAAAGCACGGAATCCATCATCAGCATGATTCCCCACATTCACATTGGCCGGAGGATTCTGCCCAATTGCCCCCGCCAATCTCGTCAATGCCTCCGCAATCGCTTCGTCATTCCTCCCTGCAACCATCTTACTAATTCCAACAACAGAACTACGTAAGAACAACCAATATTGATAATGCATCACATGCATATCAATAACACACAGGGAAAAACACTCTAACAACTTGGCCGGACGAACCGACCTGCTATGATACCACTATTGTAACACCCCCTTCTATACCCCAAATAAATGCATATAAAACAATTAAGCACATACAAATTCATCAGAGTAAAAAAAAGGTTTTATAGTAAGGTATAAAAGAAGAATGTCACAGTTTCACCAACAAAACTCTTTAACATTTTGCTCCATAAAATATGTAATATTTTCGTAGTTTTTGAAATCACATTTCAACATTTAATTTGAGCGGAAGAGAACACCATTTAATCGGTTCCAAAATATTAATTCAAATGCACATAAGTTAATCCAAATTAATACATCATATCAGTTAGATTACAAAACCACATCAGCTGATACATCGCAATGTATCACAAAAGAATGACTATACTAGTCTAACTACCCGGTGTTACATATCAGAGCAGCCGACTCAAAAGAATGAAGATAACTTCACAAAAAGGACTCCAGCATCCTAATCTGCAATGCCTCATAGAGCATTATAAAACAGCAGAAGGGTGAGAAATATAACCATAATAATCAAAGCATGAGATTATATATATATAGGTAATCATATAACACATATTCACATTTCTCACCACACTTCATTCTCATAACCATAATCATATCACGTTCACATATATCAACATTATGAACATCCACAAGCACATCCCTTCATGCTTGACTTCACAATCATTCACAAGCACATTTGTACCACAACATTATTATGCAATGTGACTCAACATATTCAATGCAACTCAATGTTATGCGGTACCGACTCTCGTTATCTTTTTTTCGGTTTTCACTCTAAACCGGGTCCACCCTTCTAGACCGATAACTCGTTATCATTTTTCGGTTTTTACTTTAAACCGGGTCCACCCTTCTAGACCGATAACAACCAAGCCCGTCCCCTAGGCTTCAAACCCACCCTTCTAGGTTTGGGACAAGCCACTAGTTTCCACGAAACTAACAGACATTGCCTCTTGACTGAATGATGCATGTACAATCAACCAATCACAATAAATGCACTTAAGACCGTTCCCGCGTCTTAATCCCATGCATTCGAATAATTCACCCCTTCGAGAATTTCATTATGATTGCACATACAACATATATCAAACATTTATCAATGTATTCATTTCACACATCATCATATTCAACAACAATGCACACATATCACATATGTTCCCATGCATTCACACAACAATCGCATACATATATGCACTCACAATTCATTAGACGATACACATACATTCCTCATTGTATTCCCATGTATCTCTAATTGTCACAACAATTCAAGGTATTCACATCGCAATACCAATCATACAATTATAAGTTATGCACACATATTCAAAATGTTCTCATGCATACTCATTACATAATTGTATACACATCGAGCATTCGCAAATTCATTAAATAATACACACATAATCACTCATTATGTTCACATGTGTTTATACTTGATGCAATTAACCTTTGAATCACAATTCTAGGATTCACGCCCGTAGGCTACCCACAGCACACATTATCACAATAGATCATATCTATATTCATATCATAAGGTATCCACCTATGTGAAACAACCAAACCATCTCGACATGGTCAACACAGCAAAAGAAAAATGCTGTCAAACTCGCCCACATTCGCCTGGCGAGACCCCGCAGCGAACCTTCGCCTGGCCTTCGCCTGGCGAACCCTCTCAGTGAACACTCGCTAGGCTTCGCCTGGCGAGACTTCCCAGCGAGCCGAAGTCAGTAGCTACTGACTTCATTCGCCAGCACCTTTGCTGGGCGAACCTTCGCTATCCCACTTCGCCTGGTGAACCCGCCAGCGAAGTCCACTGGGACTTAATCATAATTATTTGCCAACATTCGCTAGGCTTCGCCTGGCGAGAGCCAGCGAACCTGCGCAGAACAGAACCCTATTCTGTTCCTCCTTCACCAATCCATCATCAACCCTCTCTTACACATCCAAATCAGTATAAACAGCATCAATACATGTTACCCGACTATTCTACGGCATTATTACTCAGTTTCAACCGATTAAATCGTCAATCTACCGATTATCCAACATTTTGCCCTAAATGGAAAGTGATGGAAACTCTACCAAAACCCCAACCCAACATACATTACATCATACAATGATCAAATAGAAACATTTCTCACCCTTACCTCGATTAATCAGAGCTTTGATGTTGGTTCTTGATGATTTCCACTTTTCCTCTTCTTCTCCTCTCTTTCTCTTCTTTCTTCTTTCTTTCCTCTTTCTCTCCAAATGTTTCTATCTTTCTTTTCTTTTCTTTCTCTCTTATATATTTTCTTCATTTTCCTTCCTCTCCAATTCCTTCTTAATTTTCTATCCATACCAATTAATAAAATTAATTTCAACATTAAATAAAAACCCCATTAAATCAATTAATTACTGCAATTAATTATTTAATGAAATTTGGGCTGTTACAGGGCAACTCTTGCACCCAAAAATTTGCCCACCCCTTTTCTAACCTTTGGTTGCTTCGTGCTCATTTGCATCATCATAAGTACATAGTTAATTGTCATGTTCTGCATTGGTCTTCCAAGACATGGGATCAGAGTAGTTCAGGATTAAATCATCAAGTATCAGACTTATATTCTTCAAGAGTCTTCAGGCATCCAAGGCTTAGGGTTTCACCAGTCCCTGGGTTCAATTTGGTTGGCAAGCTTATGGCCAGCTGGTTCAGAATCATATTTTGTTTCTCATGGATAGGAGGCCAGGTTTATCAAGAGTAGTGACACCGTTTCGGGTCAAGTGTAGTTGTTCATTCATGATCAGTATCAGAGGGAAGTTTGACCTAATCATGGTCAAACCATTAAGAATCTTCTTCAGTTGCGAGTTATCTGTGGCATTGGTTGTTTTCACAGTGGTGTGTATTTAAATTCAAATCTTCAAATCTTTAAAGTTTCCTAAAATGTATCATCATCCAAATTTAGCGTTTTCTCTGCAACTGGAGATACAAAATCATGTTCCTGATAACATCTTCTTGACCTGCATAATTATTGAGATATATCCAAAAGAAATATCACAGAATTAAAACAAACCAAATTTGTCAAGGTTTAAAACACTCATAATAGATGTTCTAGTAGAACATGTTCCAACATCTGTTAGGACATCTGCTTTCAAGGAGAGTTGAGCAGCATGTTACTACATTACACACGACATCCTGTAGTGAACCATGTTTTAGCAAAATTTTTGCCAATTCATAAACCATGGAACCTTCAATCTCCCCCTTTGATAAAATTTGGCTAAAACACCTTTTGTACAATAAACCCTGGAAAGAGAGATAAAACCATAAAAACAATAACACCAGTTACATTACATGTAACCATTGCAACTCTGTACATGAGGAAGAAGCTGCATCTTCAGGATTTTCAAAGATACCCTCTAGACCGCAGAACCGATCCTTGTCACGAAGGAATAAATCTCCCTCTCAGATCGAAAGAAGAAACTTTTTTGAAGCAAAAGAAAACCATCTTGGAACAAGCTTAAACTAAACTAGTTCAAGTCATTAGAAACGCATATGGAAGAAGCCACTATCATTAGAAACACATATGGCAGAAGCAGCATATAAAAAACACAAGACACAAGACATAAGACTCCAAGGTACAACTAGAATGATAGAACATCTGGTAGGACATTACAGCAAAAGATCATACATTTTTGGAGAGACTATACTTTTCTCCCCCTATTGTGCAAAAAATTGACAAACAAAAAAAACTTACTCTGCAAGGACAACAACACACTAGTAGAAAAGGAAACAAAACAGTTCAAGTACACACAAGAGGAAACGAAAAAAAAAACAACCTAAGACACCAAATGAAAACAAATGAAATTGTGACCTTAACACAAAACAAAACTAGCTATTCCCTCCAACCTCCTGAGTAAACAAATTGAACCCAGTCTTCATCACCATTACCACAAGAAATAAGATCCTTATAACGAGTTTTATTTAAAAATGTGATCTTTGTCACAGAAGTTTTCCCTATTAGGACAACTCCTGTTGATGATCCAGTAGATGTCACAACCCTTGTCTGCTCCTTCTTTTTATTCAGAGCTTCCTTCTTATTATCAGATAATTTGGAGGATTAGCTCATATTCAAAGTACACCACGAGGGAATGAAAAAGCACGCAGGCTTCAGTCTTTATATAACATAAATTCCTTGTTTGTAACGCCTGACAGGTCAAGGATAGAAATTTTGAAAATAGATAAGTCAGCCTTGAAAATGGACCACAGTCCACAAGTTGGAAAAAAACCTATTAACTCTAGGTCTCATTTTCCAATCTTGAATCAAAGTGAATCCCATGGTATAGAAACATGATACACATGCACATTTTTCAGGCCTACTAGTAGACCACTGCTGACTAGACACACCATCCTTGGTATGGCACCCTAAAATTTGCCCACCCCTTTTCTAACGTTTGGTTGGTTTTTGCTTCGCGCTCATTTGCATCATCATAAGTACATAGTTCATAGTTATGTTCTGCATTGGTCTTCTAAGACATGGGATCAGAGTAGTTCAGAAATTAAATCATCAAGTATCAGGCTTATATTCTTCAAGAGTCGTCTGGCATCCAGGGCTTAGGGTTTCATCAGTCCCTGGGTTCAATTTTGTTGGCAAGCTTATTGCCAGCTGGTTCAGAATCAGATTTTGTTTCTCATGGATAAGAGGTCAGGTTTATCAGGAGTAGTGACATCGTTTCGAGTCATGTGTGGTTGTTCAGTCATGATTAGTATCAGAGGGAAGTTTGACCTAATCATGGTAAAATCATTAAGAATCTTCTTCGGTTGTGAGTTATCTGTGGCATTGGTTGTTTTCACAGTGGTGTGTACTTAAATACAAATCTTCGAATCTTTAAAGTTTCCTAAAAAGTGTCATCATCCAAATTTAGCGTTTCCTTTGCAGCTGGAGATATAGAATCTTTTTCCTGATAGTATATTCTTGACATGCATAATTATAGATATATATCCAAAAGAAATATCATAGAATTAAAACAAACCAAATCTGTCAAGATTTAAAACACTCATAATAGATGTTCTAGTAGAACATGTTCCAACATCTGTTAGGACATCTGCTCTCAAGGACAGTTGAGCAGCATGTTACAACATTACAAACCACATCCTGTAGTGAACCATGTTTTAGAAAAATTGTTGCCAATTCATAAACCATGGAACCTTTAATCTCACCCTTTGACAAATTTTGGCTAAAACATATTTTGTACAATAAACTCTGGAGAGAGAGATAAAACCATAAAAGCAAAATAACACCAGTTACATTACATGTAACCATTGCAACTCTGTACATGAGGAAGAAGATAACCTGCATCTTTAGGATTTTCCAATACCTTCTAGACCGCAAAACCTATCCTTGTCACGAAGGAATAAATCTCCCTCTTAGATCCGAAGAAGTAACTTTTCTGAAGCAAAAGAAAACCATCTTGGAACAAGCTTAAACTAAACTAGTTCAAGTCATTAGAAACACATATGGAAGAAACCACTGTCATTAGAAACACATATGGCAGAAGCAGCATATAAAAAACACAAGACACAAGACATAAGACTCCAAGGTACAGCTAGAATGATAGAACATCTGGTAGGACATTACAACACAAGATCATATATTTTTGGAGAGACTATACTTTTCTCCCCCTATTTTGCAAAAAATTGCCAACCAAAAAAACTGACTCTGCAAGAATAACAACACACTAGTAGAAAAGGAAACAAAATAGTTCAAGTACACACCAAAGGAAACGAACAAAAACAACCTAAGACGCCAAATGAAAACAAATGAAATTGTGACCTTAACACAAAAAAAAAACTAGCTATTCCCTCCAACCTCCTGAGTTAACAAATTGAACCCTGTCCTCATCACCATTAAAACAAGAAATAAGATCCTTATAACGAGTTTTATTTAAAAATGTGACCTTTGTCACGGAAGTTTTCCCTATTAGGACAGCTCTTGTTGATGATCCTGTAGATATCACAGCCCTTTCTGATCCTTCTTTTTATTCAGAGCTTCCTTCTTATTATCAGATAATTTGAACGATTAGCTCATATTCAAAGTACACCGTGGGGATTCAAAGTTCACTCTGCTGGCCATCATCCAAACCTTGCTCTTTTTAGATGAATCTTTCTCCCTTGCTAGAGGATGGAATGCCTTGTTAGAAGCTTTGAATAGGATGGAGGTTGCTACTTCTTTGTGGTTGAAGACTGCCATTGGAGCTGAAGCTTGAAGATCAAGAGGAACAAGTTGACACTTGTGGGAAGAAGATCAAGCTCAGATTGAAGAAAGAGCTGAAGCTTGAAGAAGATGAAGAACAAGTTGATACTTGTGAGGGGAATCCATTGGAGATTGAATGAAGAAGCTGAAGTTTGAAGTTGGGAATCAAGTTGATACTTGTAAGTTCAATGCTTGGAGCGCCTGAAGGAACAAGTTGATGCTTGCTATTGGGATTGATGCTTGAAGGTGGAGTTTACTTTGGAGTTGAGGCCTGAAGAAGAAAGAATAAGTTGATGCTTATGTGTGATGTAATAGAAGCTTGAAGAAGCAAGTGGGCACTTGCTATTGAAGATGGTAGCCTTGAAGGGCAGTTACAGACTGTGGACTGAACTGCTGTCAAAGGATTGCTTTGATGTAGAGCTGTAGAAGCTGTTGATCTGCTTTCTTTCCTGTCTGTTTGCTTTCTGTGCAACTGTATTGATGTGACTTGTCTGATTTGCTTGATTCATTAGAATAAGTCCATATCTAGACTGATGTAAGCTAGGAGCATGATTGCACTAGAGGTTGAGTTGCTCCCTCTGCTTGTATTTTTACTGTATGGCTTTGCTTGCTGGTATTTGGTAGAGCCCAGCTCCCTTGCCTATGTGGTTTGTTATTTGCTTGATGGCATTTTACTTCTTCTGTATGATTACAGTTACTTACTCTGGCTTGATAGCATGTTATTTCCTCTGTATGATTGCAGTTATTCATATCTTGGCTTGAGGTTGAGATGAGCTTGTGGAGGCTGATGCCCCATCCACACTTCCTCCCTCACTTGCATTGCATGCATTTTACAGTCGTTTACTGTTTACTGTTTAAGCTGATGCTTTTATCTGTTTTTGTTTATCATTGACATGATCCCCTAGGAATCTCACTCCCTTTGATAAGGAAGTGATGATTAGAACTTTAGGTTGAAACCTATGCATGATAACTTCTAGGAGTTCCCTATTTCAAACCTCAACCATAAGATGAATCCTTGGCATGACAACAGTAGGACTTGATAGTCTCCCCTTAGTTGAACCAGCTTGTTCTCTCTTCTCATCTCAAAACAAATTAAAATACAGTAATAAAGGTTAACTGACGTCGTATGTTACGAGCCTTAAGCTATCTGAGAAAGGATTGTTGGAGAGTTTCTTTTCAACAATCTGGATGTTTAGTATGGCACCCTTTGGGTGACATGCGACGCATTCACTCTCAGGTCATAGTCTCTAGTATGATATTGGTTGCAAACATCCTAAAAAACAGTTCTTCCGTAAAAGACAGAAAACAAACTTCAAACCTTTTTGCCCCGTGGGCCCATAAGTCAAAGGAAGCTTTTCTGAAGAAAAGAGTGTCGTTAACTCCCAGTTCTACCGCAAACGATAACGCCTAAGTCTCCAAGGGTCGAGTTACGTACATCCAACTGCTGGAACTGTTTGTTAACCCTACTCGGAAAAACAGATGAATTTGAATCCCCGTAATCCGTATTATCCCGAACTACGTAAGCTCTGATCTCTCATACCTGTTGAGAGTACGTACGCACAATACTGACGTATTGGCGAGCCACCTTCCCCGTAACCCGTAGTTAGCCGCTGAAGGCCTGCTAAACAAGGCTCTTGCTAACCTGAAGGAGCGCAAACTGACGTTTGAATCCAAGAAGCAGAAGTTAGAAGATTGTTTCGGCGAAGGAGCATGGGAAGATTCAGTTGAAGGTCTTCAATACATTATTACGCAGAGGGAGTTACTCGTCGAAGGGTTGCTCACTCGGCCTGATCATCCAGAAACGAGGAATCTGTTAGAAGAGTTCCGCGCCCGTGGCCGTGCTTGACTGTATTTGTAATCCTTTTGTTTTGATCATTGCTGTATGCTGACCATCACCAGACTTGTTGGTCGAGGTCATGCTATTGATTCTGCCTGTACTCAATGACGTTATGTACCGCCTTGATGGGCTTTCTTTATATATATGAGATGTTATTTCCACGACTGGACTCAGACTTCTTATTATCAGCACTGGCACTCAGGCACTAGGATCGGGGGGAAATCTCCCTAACGCACAGACACACGTTTGCATTTGCATGAAGCATCTGCATAACGGGCACTTTGTCGTTTTTTCTAACCCTTTTGTGTATACAGGTTGTTTCAGGTTGTTCCAGGATTGATCAAAGACCGATCCACCGCTATCCGACCAGAGAAAATCAAGCTAGAGCAATGGAACAAGTGCAGACTGACGTTCAAGAACTCCGGGAGAGGATGGACCGCTTCATGGAGCTCATGCAAGTGGTTGCCAACGGCCAAGACCAGCTCATAACATTGGTCCAGCCTCTGATCTCAAGGGTTGATAGCAATGGTGTACTCCATGGCGGGAATGTTCCAACCCCTCCACCTGTTGAAACTCCTCAGAACGGCATCCCCGTGACCGGGGGGAACGGTAGTGCCAACGGCAATGTGATCGCTAACATGGGGCTAAATGGTAATACGACTGGCGTCGGTAATGGAAATTTTGAAGCTAATGTCAATGTTGGACTGGGCAACGGCAACACAGGCGGTGGAAATCTGTATGGGCCTCAGCCATGGTTAGAAGACCGTCAAGAAGACTTGTTCTCACAGAAAGGTGCTGAAGAAGAGCTGACTGCTGAAGCACGTCTGAGGTTTAAAGCACTCGAGGACAAGATGAGGAATTTCGAGAACCTGAACACTATGGGTGTCGATATGTCCAAATTGTGATTGATTGCTGATTTCAAGGTACCCAACTTCGAAAAGTACAAGGACACCACCTGCCCTCGCGTCCACCTGAGATCATACTACCGAAAAATGTCCGCTCACTCTGAAGACGAGAAGTTGCTGATGCACTTCTTTCAGGATAGCTTGTCCGGGCCATCCTTGGAATGGTACATGAGTCTGGAGCCTACCAGTGTGCGCACGTGGAAGGAACTTGCTGAAGCATTCGTGCACCATTATCAATATAATAGTGACTTGGCTCCGAACCGAGTCCAACTGCAAAATTTGTCACAGAGGAACAACGAAGCGTTCAAAGAATACGCCCAGCGGTGGCGTGAATTGGCAGCTAGAGTTCAGCCCCTGATGGTTGAACGGGAGCTTGTTGAAATGTTTGTAGCCACCCTCCCTGGGGTTTATTACGAGAAATTGGTCAGCAGTATGTCCGGACGCTTCTCAGATCTCATCATCACGGGCGAGCACGTTGAAAATGGGATCAAACTGGGGAAAATTCAAGGTGATCTATCCTCGGCTGGAGGAGGAAAGAAACCGTATGGTGGCAAAAGGCAGGAAGGAGAGACGAGCGCCGTGTCCAACGCTCGAAGGAAAGGTAAAGGCCCTCGCCAGCAGGTGGCTAGCATAACCATCCCTGCAGTCCAACAACCCCAGCCACAGCAGCAGCCGAATCAGCAAGGATACAGAAAGTATCAGAACAGGGCACCTTTGTCCAGTCGTCACCTTGAAACACCGCCCATGTCTTATGCTCAGCTGTTACAGACTCTGCTTCAGTTACAGCTAATCCAGAAGAGAACCTGGCTCCCTTGACAGGGGCACCTCCGCCAGGTTATGATGCGAATGCAACTTGTGAGTTTCACTCGGGGGCCCAGGCCACACGATAGAAAACTGCAAAGCCTTCAAGCACAAGGTACAGGATATGGTGGATGCTAAGATCATCAACTTCTCAGATAATGTGCCAAATGTCACGAAGAACCCTATGCCAAATCATCGGGGAGGTGGGGTGGATGCCATTATCGAGGACGAGGGCTTAGATTTGTTGACTGACGTCAGATATCTGAAGACACCGCTCAGCTTCGTCAAAGCCAAGCTGATGAAGAGTGGATTCTTTCCAGGCTGTGGAGAACTGTGTATGGGTTGTGTGGTTCGTCCTGATGGATGTGAACAGTTGATAGAGGGGATTTAGAGTCTGATGACCGAAGGAATCTTGCAGTTTAGCCGAAGGGCCGAATATGGATCTGGAGAGGTAATGCTGAAGCAAGATGATGAGGTTGCCACCATCACCATCCCTCGCCGGACGATCACCATTTCTGCACCCAGACCGCCCACAATTACCATCACCAAGGCCGAGCCGATACCTTTTGAAAGCACCAATGCTGTCCCGTGGCATTATGGGGCAGACGTCTACTGCAACGGACAAAAGTTGGAGCTAGAACCATCTGGGCAGTCTTTGGATAACCTAGTGGGAATTGGCGGAATCACGCGCAGCAGAAGAGTATTTGCTCCACCCGAGATTGTGGCGGACAAAGCGGACAAAGCTGATGTAACCAATAAGGGAAAGAGTAAAGTCGTTGAGGAAACCCCTCGTGGGGTAGAGAAGGACTTACTTGTTAAAGACGCTGAAGAGTTCATGAGGTTGATTAAGAAGAGCGATTACAGGATCGTGGATCATCTCCATCAAACACCCTCGATAATTTCCATTCTGAATTTGTTGCTGTGTTCTGAGGCACATCGCAACGCGCTACTAAAGGTTTTGAATGCCACATATGTATCGCAGGAAATATCGGTCAACCAGTTGGAAGGGGTCGTAGCCCACGTGAATGCTGGGAATGGGTTAGGGTTCACTGACCTGGAGCTGACGCCGAAGGGAAGAAACCATAACAGCGCCCTGCACATCTCGATAGAGTGTAGGGGAACGATTATGTCTCACGTGTTGGTGGACACAGGGCCATCACTCAATGTTCTTCCGAAGAAGGCATTGATGAAGTTAGATACTCGAGGATTGATGTACACACCCAGTGATCTGGTTGTGAAGGCGTTCGATGGAACCAAACGTCATGTTTTTGGGGAGGTGACGCTACCAATCCAAATTGGGCCGGAAACTTTCGACGCAGTCTTCTACATTATGGACATTATGCCAGCCTACAACTGTCTCCTAGGCCGGCCATGGATCCATTCTGCTGGCGCCGTGACCTCCACGTTGCACCAGAAACTCAAGTATGCTGTCGGAGGCAGCATTGTAACTGTTTGTGGCGAGGAAGACATAATGGTGAGCAATTTGTCATCCTTCAAATATGTTGAGATGGATGGGGAAATCCACGAAACCCTATGTCAGGCGTTCGAAGCTGTTAAAGTCAAGAACGTGGCTCCTGTAATGACTGAAAAACCAGAGATGACTCTCTCTTCCTTCAAGGAAGCCCGGGCCGTTGTTCAGGCCGGGTCTACCCCAGGCTGGGGGCGAATTCTAGAAATACCTAACAAACAGGACAAGTTTGGGTTAGGGTACTCTCTTACGACTGAAGCCTCCTCTTCTCACAGTGCGTCGCGAGGTAACGGGCCGATCCAGTTTACAAGCGGCGGGTTTATATTTGAAAGTGTCAACGCGGTGTCTGAAGATGGCGAAGACAGCGATTGCGACCTAGACTCTTGGATCCAGCCAAGCAGACCAGGCGAGAGCCTCAACAACTGGTCCATCAGGGATACCATCCAAGTGACAGGCAAAGAGTAATGATTTACTTTCTCCAATTATTGTACAACCCTATGTCCTACTCGGGGCGTAGTGGTTTTATTGTCAGGGCCTTGTTTGATTATGTACATGCATTTTACCAATAAATCAAAAGGCGTTTTTCGTATTCAAATATTGTGATCTCTGTTATTCCTGTTTTATACTTGTTTTGAAAAATAACAAAATGGCAATGGGGTTTGTGCTAACCTGCATATTCTTGTCTTAAGCTTAACCCTTGTTATTGCAGGATCCACATAGCAGATGACATCGACTCTGGACCTTCTACGACTCACTTCGACTTCGATTGCCCGATCTATCAAGCCGAAGAAGAGATTGATGAAGACGAAGACCTTCCCGAAGAGTTGGCCCGCTTGTTGAAACGAGAAGAGAAAGTTATTCTGCCTCACGAAGAAGAGATTGAGATTGTGAATCTGGGTTCTAAAGAACTTGTCAGGAACGTCAGGATAGGGGCCGCATTGCAAAGTGATGTCAAGCAGAGATTGGTCGAGATGCTTCGAGAGTATAGTGACATCTTTGCTTGGTCATACGAAGATATGCCCGTACTTGATACTGACATCGTGGTCCATCACTTGCCGCTGAGAGAAGATTGTCCTCCCGTTAAGCAGAAGCTTAGGCGGACACGACCAGATATGGCCGTTAAGATCAAAGAAGAAGTGCAGAAGCAGCTTGATGCTGGCTTTTTAGCAGTCACTACTTACCCTCCGTGGGTCGCCAACATAGTGCCTGTACCGAAGAAGGACGGTAAGGTACGAATGTGCGTCGATTATCGGGATTTGAATAGGGCGAGCCCTAAAGATGATTTCCCGCTCCCTCATATCGATGTGTTGGTCGACAATACAGCGCAGTTCTCCGTATTTTCGTTCATGGATGGCTTCTCCGGCTACAATTAGATCAAGATGGCGCCGGAGGACATGGAGAAAACTACATTTATTACACCTTGGGGAACATTTTTCTACAAGGTAATGCCTTTCGGTCTGAAGAACGTAGGGGCCACTTACCAATGAGCTATGGTTACTTTGTTTCATGACATGATTCACCATGAGATTGAAGTCTATGTTGATGACATGATTGCGAAGTCCCAAACGGAGGAGGGACATTTGGTCAATTTGCTGAAGCTTTTTGAGAGGCTTAGGAAATTTAGGTTGAGGCTGAATCCTAACAAGTGTACTTTCGGAGTACGGTCTGGAAAACTACTGGGGTTTATTGTGAGTGAAAGAGGCATCGAGGTTGATCTTGCAAAGATAAAAGCAATGCAAGAAATGCCAACGCCAAAAACCGAAAAAGAAGTTCGGGGTTTCCTGGGCAGAATAAACTACATTGCAAGGTTTATTTCTCAGCTCACGGTCACGTGTGAACCGATGTTCAAACTACTAAAGAAAAATCAGGCGATTATCTGGAACGAGGATTGCCATAAGGCATTTGATAAGATAAAACAGTATCTGCAGGAACCTCCGATCTTGATTCCCCCAGTGGCCGGAAGACCCTTAATCATGTACTTGACAGTTCTTGAGAATAGTATGGGGTGTGCTCTCGGTCAGCACGACGAGACGGACAGAAAGGAGCATGCCATTTACTACTTGAGTAAAAAGTTCACAGACTGTGAATCTCGGTATTCGATGCTGGAGAAAACATGTTGTGCACTAGCCTGGGCTGCCAAACGTTTACGACAATACATGCTCAATCACACCACCATGCTAATTTCGAAGATGGATCCGATCAAGTACGTCTTCGAGAAGCAAGCTCTTTCGGGCAGGATTGCCAGATGGCAAATGGTGTTGACAGAATATGACATTCAGTACGTTTCCCAGAAGGCCATCAAGGGAAGCGTATTGTCTGAATACCTTGTCGAACAGCCGATCGAGGATTATCAGCCGATGAAATTTGAATTCCCTGATGAGGATATCATGTTTCTCAAAGCAAAAGACTGTGATGAACCGTTTCCCGACGAGGGCCCAGATAGGAAATCCCAGTGGAAATTGATATTTGACGGGGCGGTTAATTCTTACGGAAGTGGCATAGGGGCGATCATCACGACTCCCCATGGATCCCACATCCCGTTCACTGCAAGACTGACGTTTCCGGTCACCAATAACGAAGCGGAGTACGAAGCATGCATCATGGGTCTAGAAGAAGCAATTGATTTGAGAATCAAGAACCTAGATTAATATGGTGACTCGGCACTTGTGATCAACCAGATTAAAGGGGAGTGGGAGACTCGTCAATCGAATTTGGTGTCGTACATGAACTATGCCAGAAGGCTGCTTCCGTACTTTGATCGAGTGGAACTCCATCATGTGCCCAGGGCCGAGAATCAAATGGTTGATGCCTTAGCCACGTTGGCTTCGATGTATAAAGTCAATTTTTGGAATGAAGCTCCAAGAATTGTCCTTTCTCGTCTTGATAGACATGCATTTGTCTTTGCGATCGAGGAAGCCTCCGACGGCAAGCCATGGTTCCATGACATCCAAACTTTCCTTATGACTAAGGAGTATCCCGCGGGAGCGTCAACCCAGGATAAGAAGACTCTGAGGAGGCTGTCTGGAAATTTTTATCTCAATCCTGATGGAGTTTTGTATAAAAGAAACCACGATCTTGTGCTACTCAAATGTGTAGATGAAAAAGAAGCGAGTATTCTCATGGAAGAAGTCCATGAAGGCACATTTGGTACGCACGCCGGCGGGCATGCTATGACAAGAAAGATCCTGAGAGCAGGATACTACTGGCTGACGATGGAATCAGATTGCTTTAAATTCGCGAAGAGATGTCATAAATGCCAGATTTATGCTAATAAGATTCATGTACTGTCGTGCCCGTTGAATGTCATGTCCTCCCCATGGCCGTTCTCCATGTGGGGCATCGACATGATAGGCAAGATCGAGCCCACTGCATCTAATGGTCATCACTTCATTCTAGTAGCTATCGATTACTTCACCAAGTGGGTGGAGGCAGCCTCATACGCTAATGTGACCAAGCAGGTGGTGGATAGATTCATAAAGAGGGACATCATCTGTCGATACGGAATTCCCGAGCGGATCATTACTGATAATGGTTCGAATCTGAATAACAAGATGATGAAGGAGCTGTGCCAGAGTTTCAAGATTGAACACCACAACTCATCTCCTTACTGGCCGAAGATGAATGGCGCCGTTGAAGCGGCCAATAAGAATATCAAGAAGATTGTACAGAAGATGGTTGTGACTTATAAGGATTGGCACGAGATGTTGCCATTTGCATTGCACGGTTATCATACAACGGTACGTACATCGACCGGGGCAACTCCTTTCTCACTGGTGTACGGTATGGAAGCTGTCCTACCGTTAGAAGTTGAGATTCCTTCTTTACGAGTTTTGGTTGACGTGAAACTCGAAGAGGCAGAATGGATTAAGAACCGACTAAACCAACTCAGCCTGATGGACGAGAAGAGGTTAGCTACGATTGCATATGGTCGTCTGTACCAAAGCCGAATGAAGAAAGCTTATGATAAGAAGGTGCGCCCTAGAAGCTTTCAGACGGGTGATCTCGTCCTGAAGAAGATTCTTCCTCCACACTCCGACCACCGGGGCAAGTGGGCTCCTAATTAGGAAGGTTCGTACGTCGTCAGCAAGGTCTTCTCGGGAGGAGCCTTGTTGTTGTCCATGATGGATGGTGAAGATTTTGCATCCCCGGGGAACGCGGACGCAGTTAAAAAATACTTTGCTTAAAGAATGACCCGCTGGAAAGAAAAAGAATATCCAGGAAAAAATGGGGCATCCCGGCGAACCATAAAAAAGGAAAAGGTTCGGGCAAAAATTAGGGATATAAAGGAAAAAATGTACACCCGCAAAGTCGAAAACCTGGAAGGGCGACTTTGGCAAAAAAAGGGTATCCCGGTGAATCGAAAACCCGAAAGGGCGATTCAGACAAAAGTTAGGGATTTGAAAAAAAGCAAATGATTGCGTTCCGCGTGTGGACTGTATTTGTTTAGTGGTTTGGCAGACCTGAGGGCCGTTTATCTGAATCAATCTTTTCTGAAGCTGAAGCGTCGGAGAAGTATTGAAGTCGAGTGGGTCATAGAGGGATGAACTCATGGTGTTTGTCTACGCCTCATTGTCGACATTTGTGTATATACTGATGTATATTTATGTTTTTATTTTTGTGCAGCTTCCTCATTCCAGGAGCTTGCATCTGTTGTAAAACATTTTTACCCATTCAGGGGTTCGTTATCAATAAAATGTATACTATTCAGCAATTGTGTTTGTTTGTTTAGCATTTATCTGTTTTGTTTGCGAAAAAGAACGCCGATGTTTTTGATAAAATGCACATACATAAACTTACTGGCCCAAGCCACTGATTGTTGAAATAATGAATTACTTGAACATTGTCACAAGATGATAACCTTGATAGGTCCCTGTAAGGAGGGTATCTTGTCTGTTTGTTTGTGTTGTTACAGGTACAACATATTCCAGGCAATACGCCGTATGCGTTCCCAAGCAGGATGATTCCTCCTCCTCCAGCAAGTGTAATAGCATCTCCCCGTGGAGTTTGAATATGAGATCATAAGCATTGATATGTCTCTCCGAGTAGAGAAGATTCTCTCCCCAACCAGATGTATCCTGAAGGATCGTCACTTCCCCAGCTGAGTCATATACTGAAGTATGCGGCTTTCAAAAGTTCAGACTGAAGTCTTCAGCGGAATTGAAATTCCCCACAGAGTTGTACTCTCCCCAGTAAGCAGGATGATTCCTTCTTCCCCAACCGAGTTTGCAGTTCCCCAAGAGAGCCGAGTCCTTGGAAGCCGTTAAGGCCATGATTGGTTTTCCCCAGTAGAGTGTTGAATAGCTGATGCTGTATTTCCCCACCAGAGTCGTTACCTCCAGGAAAGTTTTGCCGCGAAGGCCGTGCAGTTTATTTCTGCGATTGACATCGTTTTCCTCAGCAGTTGTGGTTCGTACACCTAGATGAGAAGGTTCAGGTTCTTGTAGAACTTTGTTCCCCTGCAGCAGTCGGTTGAAGATCATTTCCCCAAGCGGAGTCCAATTGAGATTGGTGTGACTTTTTCTTGGCAGGATGAGTCCTTCCTCCACCAGAGTGGTTCCTGCTCCTTGACAGGAAGATCTTCCCTTCAGCATTTATTTTGCTGATGGGGTTGTAGCATTTTGCATGATTGCATAGCATTTACCTTAAACGCATAACATTTCCACCATGTGGAGCATTACGCCATTGACGATCATATGCATATGAAACATGAGCTAGGTTGTTACCGTTCTTGTTTTGCAAGTATTCCCCAGCAAGGTCGCTTGCCCAAGATGATTCTTGAATTCTCCAGCGAAGGTGTTTATTTAAGATGATTCTTAAAATCCCCAGTGGAGTCGCCAGAGAGGGATTCTCAGGTTGATGCTTAGAGTCCCCGGCAGAGTGTTTGCTCAGGATGATTCCTGAAATCTCTCGCAGAGTCATTGGTCCAAGATGATTCTTGAAGTCCTCAGTAGAGTTGATTCACCCAGAATGATTTCTGGATCCCTGAAGCTGAGTTACTCGATAGTTCTCCAGAATCCCCAGCGGAGATATGTCCTCCCCAGCAGGTTTTAAATAGAGGAGTTGAAATTTCCTTGAAGATTTGACGATTGAAGTCCCACTGTATTGACGGAGCAGTTCTCCCAGCTGATACGGAGTGCCTGACGGCAAAAGGCTGTGTATCCTTATTTGGTTCATGATTGACCGAGAATTCTATTCCCGACTTATTGACGAAGTCTGGCTGACGCCCGAAAATTTCTTTGAATGCCCGACGGCATAATTAACTTGATTGTTAAAAAGTTCCTAATGACCTGATGAGTCCCGAGGAATTCGTCTGCCGCCGTGTCGTAGAATGCCTGACGGCGATACCAATCATCAGTTACCGTGTAACTGGTGATCCCTTGATGAGTTGAGGACGAAGATCTACAGCAAAATCAGATGATCATCCTGACGGAGATTTGAGATTAGACCCTTCACCGGTTACCGTGTGACCAATTCCCCAGCAGAGTTGTCGTGCAACTGTCATGCTCAGTTTTTGAAGATGTTCCTACCAATCCAAGTATTGTCTACCTGTGCGGTTGGCAGATCGCCAGTTACCGTGTAACCGGTGACCCCTTGATGATTTGAGGATGCAATGATATCATCCTGACGAAGATTCAGATCAGTATTTCTCCAGCTAGTTGTCGTGCAACTATTATTTCCGTTTCCGAAGATTTGTCCCCACCAGAGTACCGTGTACTTGTGCAGTTGGCAAATTTCCGGGTTTGTTGGTGTTCAACCGTCTTTTACCTTGATTGTTTGAGAGCCGTTCGCTTCTCACCCAGTCAGGTCCAAGCCGTTTGAATAGGGGCAGCTGTTGCACCCCAAAATTTTCCCAACATTTCTTTACCTGGCTTGTGTTTCATTTCATTGACATTAGCATTATCATTTGCATTTCATTGACATGTATGCAGGATATCAAGAGGCATGATTACCAATCAAGGGCTACACAAGACTTTGAAGCTAGCTAAGAAGGTTATTCAGGTGCTCAAGGGTTGATATCCTTTTCAGAGAAGTTAAAAGATCCTCAGAGAGAGTGGTTGAAGCCAAGAGGGTGTGTCTCCTAACTTGAGAGTTGTGGGAAGTCATCAGATGACTCTGAAGCCATGAAGTTAGACTTGAGGTCTTGAGAGAGCTCATGAGAGGTTTTAAAGATCACTTTGAGGCCTAGACATGTCATTGTGCAAGATTAAGAAGCCTCAGCCATGAGTGGTGCAATTAGGGTTTGACTAGGTCAACCCTAAGTCAACTGAGGATTTGAAGAAGGTTGAGGCCTAATCCAAGAGCCATGTGATCATGGATTTATACATTGAGATGTTATAAGGATGATTCCAAGGTTAACTCATCATGATTGAAGAGTTTGAGAAGTTTCAAGCTAGGGTTTCTAAGACTTGACAGTGTAAAATCCCCTAGTTTGACCCCTATCTTCAAGGCAATTTAGCTCAAGATGTGATTGTCATCTCATCTTGCCCCCAACATGATTGTTGTAGAGCATGATCTTAGCTTTAATTTGAGTGCTAGAAGTCCTTGATAGGATTTGTAGAACCCAAGTTATGGCTTTGACAAGTTACAAGTCATCTGAGGAATGTGAATTTGGAGCTTGAAAGTTACCCAACTGGCATGACACTTTTTCCCTAGAAGGATGATTCCTATGAACTTTTGGTCAACATGAATGTTGTTACTTATCCTCTTAGATTTCTAGAGAGTACTAGAAGTCCTTTATAGGATTTGTAGAACTCAACTTATGGCTTGGACAAGTCAAGGGTATTTTGGACATTTGGTGATTATAGGTCATTTGTGATCATAGGCTATTTTCACCAACTTAGAGGCCTCAAATGAAATTTTGTTCAACTAGAAAGTTTCTCAAAATGGGGTTTCAACCTTGACCATGCATCAAGGAGGCATTGAAATGGCTCAAGCAGAGACTTGGTTCAAGAAATTTTGAAAAAAGAAAGAATTAAAAGGATTTAATGGTCAAAATTTCAAATAAGTCATTTTGTGACCTTATGAAACAAAATTATAGGTCAAATTAATTGGAAAAATGATTTTAGAAACAATGGCAAGGTTAGAATTTTGGTTTGAGTTCATTTGAATGGCACTCCATTTAATTTCTTCATGATGAAGCAACATAATCAAATGCATACCTTTGGCTTGCAAACAAGGAAATAATCATAACAAACCAATTCAATATCTCATGAGAACTTGATTACACATATAGCCATGCCAAGAAGGAGTCAGAATGGTGGTTGCCATGGGTGATATTTTGAAGAGAAATTGAAAATCCAAAATCTCATTTGGATGGATCCAGAAGTTTCTAGATGATCCCAATCATTTCTATATAAGCTAGTGAGTGAGCTCAGCCATTTTTTTGGAAGGAATTGAAGCTGGTAAGAGAAGGAGCCATTGAAATTTTGAAGGTTCAAGTTGAAATCGGGTTCTCAATTCAAGGGAGAATCAAGCCAAATCAAGGTGTGCAAAGGCTTGGAGAGTGAATTTGGAACGTGTCTGCATCATCTTGGCAGTTGAAGTGAGCAAAAACCACCTCTGTTACCTCTCTGAAACCAGGTTTGTATATTTCATCATTATGCATGATTTAGGAGGAGAAACTTAGAAATATATATGTGGTTAAGATCCTTGCAACATGTAGTTGGATTTAGGATCATAAGTTGGTGAATTAGAGACAAAATAGGTGTGTGACCATTTTCTGTTGAGGTTGATATCTCACGATTCTTGAAGGGTTATTCATGATTGGATGGTGGAAATTGATCAGTGAAGAGTGAGGATTAATTTGAGACCTTTAATTTAAAGAATGGTGAAAATCAAGATTAGGAGGAATTCTGAAAATGTCATCGTGTTTTGAGTTAGAGATGGAATTAGAAAATTCTGAGATTGGATTCGTGATTAGCATCGAATTTGGAGTGGGATAGTGATTGGTTTGGTGGTTTTTGATGACCTGTGGAGGTTGGCTCGCCGGAGAAGACGGTGGCGCTGCAACTCAGGCCATCGTCTGAGAACTCCCTCCATTTCAGTTTAAATTGGGGACGATGAACATGGGCCATTGGATGATGATTTGGACTTTGACTCAGGCGTGTGTTGGAGGGCCACGATTGCACGTCAAGCTCTGAAGAGAGACTTCAAATGAAACACACTGTTTCATTAATTGAATTGTTTTGGGCTTAGGACTCATAATGATATCCACACCCCCCTGGGCCCAATTCAAGAAATGAACTAAGCTGGATTGCTATTTACCACGCTGATTTAATTAATTTCCTTGAATTTCTATATTTTCATCATTTTATATGGCTTAGAGATTAATTCATAAAAAATAGAAGATTAACTCAATTAATTCCAAACTTTTTCCCCCTGATTCATGATTGAATCTAGAATTTTTTAGATAAAAAATATTAATAATTCATGCATTTTTTATTTTTATTTGCATTTTTGAATATTAATTGATATTAAAATAACCATGGTTGATACCTTGTTTTGATGAATTTGGTTTGAGCATTTGGTGATGATTCTTCCCTTGATTTTTTGTGTGTAGCTAGCATAGATATGCATGTTCCCCTTAGAGTTTTCTCACATTTTTGTGATGAATGTAGGTGGTAGTTTTAAGTTGAAACTTTAGGTGCTCCATTTTTAGGGTTTAAGCTTAGTACCTTGTGATTTAGGATTTATTTTTAGGACTTTGTGGATGATTCAACCTCTGGATTTTGTATGGTAGATTCATGATTGAATTAGGGTTCCATAGTTATTTTTGTAAGGTTTTACAATTGGTTTAAGTATTTTAGTTAGGACTAACTTTAGTACTAGGTTTTAGGTGATCCTAACTTGCCAATTCTATTAGATTGACTTCTTTAGTTCCCTTAGATTAGGGTTTTGCCTCTCTTGCTCTTGGATGTGTCGCTACTGCGAAAATCGGCGCCGGCTGACAGAAGAGTCGCCACCGTGCGTTATTTATCCCAATGGAGGGAAAGGAAACGCTCGAAGTAAACCTCGCAAAAAACGGGAAAGGTATGGTCATCGCAACCAAAACCTGGATTCGGGAGTCAGTTACGCAAGGGGAAGGTATTAGCACCCCTCACGTCCATCGTACTCGATGGGATCCACGCTTGCTTGGTTTGTCTAAAGGATGCAAAAACAATCTATCTACGGTTGCTAAATCTAAACGGAAGGGAATTAACTCGATAGAGCGTCGCACTCTACGCCTATGTATTCTCAAGAGAGAAAGTCAGAGTCAACGTAGTTCGGGAAACTACAGGGAATTGGCTCGCCAAGACTTCGCGTCTTGTGCCTACGTACTTCCACACAGCATGGAAGATCAGAGCTTTCGTAGTTCAGGCTAACTACGGCTAAGCAGGGTGTTCTCACACAGGAGTGAGATATTAAATTGGTTTGAGAGGTACGGGAACCTATGGGAACTAAGCTACGGTCTGGTCTCAAATGCACTCGGGCAAGAGAAAAGGAAAACAATCAGTCGTCAGAGGGAAAGTCTCGATCGCACAGCAACGAGAGAACAAAAGGTTAGTTGTTAGTGTGCTCGCTAGGATATCGCATCCTATGCCTACATATCCTCGTCTGGTACGAGAAATCAGAGCAGCTGTAGTTCGGCTACTTCGGGACCACAACTCAAATCTCGTTTTATTAATATTCTGAAAAGGATTACAATGATTGAGAAATAGGACTAAACTCCTAAAATCTTATCCTATCCATCTATAATGGAAAATCAAATGGAAAATAATCCCCTAACAAATGGACTTCTAAAACTACCTCTAAAAAGGTAAAATAAGCTCCTATGAAAAAAATATCTATTCTAAAGAAAATCTTAACTCTACAAACTAATATTTTTATATTCTCTTTTTTTTATTATTTTATCTTTTATTATTTTCATATTTCTTTTTCTATATTCTTTTCTCCTCTCTCTTTTTTTTTCCTTAACATTTCTTTATTCTTCTTTTTTTTTTCACAAAGGAAACAACTAAAAGAACATAATAAAAATGAAGAAAATACAAGGGGAGGGGGGTGAAACAATTACAGGGTGCGTTACAATTAATAAATCAATCAGCAAGCCCAGCCCACCAAAAATATTCACAAAACGGGAGGGGTGAGAAGGTAAAAACGGAGGTGGGTGTGGTAACACGCGAATGGGCTTTGGGCCCAGACCAAATACGGAGCCCGTTCCTTCTATCCTCAGCAAAAACCCTAATCCCTCAGGCTTCCCCCTTTCACTGTTCACACATCCGAACGGCGCCCTCAATCTTTCTCCTTCTCGCTGATTCTCTTTCAACTCTCGTTCTCAATCTCACAAAGATTCTTACTCAATCGCTCACACATCTCTTCGTTCAAATCAAAAGAACCTTCCGAACCTTATAACACCAACGAAATAACAACAACAACGCAATCGATATAAATCTGGATATGCAAACTAATCCATGGCTTGAAGATCTCAGATGACGAAGGTTCGTGTTCTTGATGGAAGCAATTGCATGTGTAAATCTGGTGAAGAACGAGTATTGAAGCACTGTTTTTGCTTGAAGACTGCTATGGAATCATAAAATGAATGATGTTGCTTGAATGATAAAAACAAATCTGGGAAGAACCTGATGAAGGATGAAGTTGATGAAGATCTCTTGAAAGTGTTGAAGTTCGTATGAAGATTTCTTGTTAAAGATTGAAGACCTCACTGAAGCTCTTGAGAAATCTTGAAGCGTGAAGTGCAGCGGAGGTTGTTAAACACAGGATTGATGATCTTCACTTGGATCTTGAAGGATCTTCTGGAGAGGCTTGAAGGATCTATCGAGCGATGAACATGCATGGAGTCGTTAGAGGAATCTGAAGGATCCGTGGAGACCTGGACGTTTGTTCTTGATCACTGATGATGAACGTGTTGAAGACGTTCGTGGTTTTCTGGCGATTTGTTGAAGGTCATGAATGATTGTTCTGGAAAGCTGAAGAATTCTGATGGAGGTTGGAACGATGATCTAGGAGAAAAACGTCTGAATTCGATGGTTGAGATGATGATTGTAGATGATCGGAGGAGATTGCAGTGACAGATGGGGAAGATCAAAAGAAAACGATGAAGATGATGGATTTGGAGTTTCCGGTGATATTGGCGGTGGCCGGAGTAGGTTACAGGTTGGTTACGGTCGCCGAGAGTTTGTTGGGGCGGTGGTTGTTGGGGTTGTCACCGGATTTGCATGGCCGGCGGCGGGTAGGACGGTGAGGAGTGCATGCGGGACGCGTGGCTTGGTGTGGGTTGAGGTGATGCCACGTGTGGTGTGAGACGGAGGGAGCAAGACAAGTGTGGGGTTGGGTGGCAGTGAGAGAGAGATGGGAGAAACACGTGAAAGACTGAGTGTGAAGTGGGAAATGAAGTGGCTAGCTCTGGCTTGAACGCGTGGCTTGGTATATATATGACACCTGGCGCGGACAAAAACGGACTAAGATATTGGACTGAGAGTTTTGGGCCTCCAAACTCTGAAATGGGCCCACGAAAATGATATAACAAACCCAAAAACTCTGAATTAAAATGGATTAAACCCAATTAAGAAAACTAATTAAAGACTTAACCTAATTAACTAGTTAATACTCAACTAACTAATCCGAAAATTAAGACTAATTTAATCTAATTAACAAACTCAATTAAAACTTAACTAAAATTGAACTCTAATTAAACTCTATTAAAAGGGAATTAACATCTAATCTATGTTAATCTCTAAACTAATGAAAAAACTATTAATTTCTATTATTTCCTATTTAAATCTAAACTAATAAAAATAGAAAAACTCTAATGATTCCTATTTAAAATCCTATTTAATCTCTAATAAAATCTATATTAACCTATAGAAAAAACTATATTAATTTCTATTTAACAAATCCTAATAAAAGAAATATTCTATTAAACTATCATTTAAAAAAAACTTAATATCTAAAAAAAAGAAGTTTATTCTAAAATCTATTTAAAAACAATTTATAAATTCTAAAAAGGGTTTAAAACTATTAAAAATATTAAAAGAAATCTATTTAAATTCTAGAAAATCTAAAAAACCTATTTAAAGTCTACAAAAGGCTATTAAATCCTAAAAAATGCAAACAAAGGCAAATAACCAACATAAAAGAGAGCGCGAGACCAGATCGAAGCAAAACAGTAAACCCGGACACCATGAATCTTCAAAATCACTGCGTGAGCTGAGAACACCCAGGAAGCGCGTGACTTCCCAAAATAACCTCCGATTACCCGAACCGGTCTGAGATACCCGAAATGCGACAGCAGGGCTGTAATCCCGATAAAATCACCATGATTGAGGAAATGCACTATATGCAGTATGTAAATGCGAATGCGAAATGCGTCGAAACATCGAGCCAGATACGGGACCCGGTTGGTCAAATTTTGGGGTGCAACAGCTGCCCTTATTCAAGCGGCTTGGACCTGAATGGTTGGAGAGCAAACGGCTTTCAAACATTCAAAGGTAGAAGACGGTTGAATACAATTAAACCCGAAAATTTGCCAACCGCAAAATAATAAATTGCGAAACTGTTTGGGAAACGAAATCCAGAAAACCGAGTCCAGTCGTCCCGGCAACAAACTGATCAATCATCTGATAGATAAACTCTTGATTTTAACGCCCGTTACCCGCGTGATACCACAGATAACAAACCCGAGGGTTGCAACAAAACACCTGATCCTCTCACATCGTCTACTGATAGACAGGAAGAGAAATATACTCACATCGTCCAAGGATAGACGGAAGGACACCCATAATCCATACTCACATCGTCCAAGGGTAGACGGAAAGACACCCATAATCCATACTCACATCGTCTAAGGGTAGACGGAAAGACACCCATAATCCATACTCACATCGTCCAAGGGTAGACGGAAAGACACCCATAATCCAAGGAAAAAAAATCAATACTCACCTCGTCTAAGGATAGATGGAAAGACACCCATAATCCATACTCACATCGTCTAAGGATAGACGGAAAGACACCTATCCCGAAGGAAAAAATTCACCTCAACACCATCCATCAAATTTCAGAATCCTTTCGTCTACGGGAACTGATGGAAAGAACAATATCCTTAAAGGGGCCACATCATCAGTAAGGACCGACGGGAAGAAAACCACCTTCAAAGAGACATGTCGTCAATAAGAATCGACAATCAGGAAAACCGAACATTCTTCAAAGAGCCTCGACGTCAATAAGGATTGACGGTCAGAAAATCCCTCTTGAAATGTCATCTCTTCCAATAAACAGTAAGAAAACCACTATCCGAAAGATCGCTTTGAAACCTCTCAACATCTAAAGATAGCCGGAGAGGACTCGCTGGGGAAACACACCATCCGTATGATCTGACGATAAGAAACCCGTTGAAAAATCATCTGAAACTTCACATCGTCTACTGATAGACGGGAAGAACACCACTTGCTAGAGAAACCCCATCTTAAAACCCCATTGAAAAATTAACCGAAACTTCACATCGTCTAATGATAGACGGGAAGAAAACCACTTGCTAGAGAAACCCCATCCTGAAACCCCATTGAAAAATTAACCGAAACTTCACATCGTCTAATGATAGACGGGAAGAAAACCACTTGCTAGAGAAACCCCATCGTGAGACCCCACTGGAAAATCACCTGAGACTTCATATCGTCTAATGATAGACGGGAAGAAAACCACTCAAACTCAAGGCGTCTAATGATAGACGGAGAAATCCACCTATTGGAGGAACACATCGTCAATATGAATTGACAGGAAGAAAAGTCTGTCGATACCAAATGACTGATTGATCAAAGCATAACTGTTGTATGATCTGAAATACGAATAAACTGCTGAATTGTCTGAACACTGATGTTGGATGAATGCCCCTGAACTGATCACAGAGTAATTCACGTGCCATATGAGGCTGATAGAAAACCTGGCTTATGCTTCGTATGCATATGCATATGTTTGAATCTTTCTAGGGAATAATGCTCCATTTAGGATGGAAATGATACGCATTTTGAAAATGAAATGCAAGTATGATGCAAATATGATGATATATGCAATATGCTAATGCAGGCTCGGGCTGCTGGAGAAAGTCGGGTACAGAAAACCACTTCAGCAAAATAAATGCTGAAGACGAAGCCAACTCCGCTGGGGATAAACCGGATATCACAGAATTATTCCAGCAAAATAAATGCTGGAAGAGTGAAATCAACTCCGCTGGGGACTGACATATGTACCAAGTATGATTGGACTCCCCTGGGGATAGCTTACCCGTGCCAATGAAAATCGGGCTTTTGCTGGGGAAGATAGACGGAGTCTTCCTGCGTACTGATGAAGATTGGATTTGGAAACTGATGCGCCAACACGGATGGGCCTCACAGTGATCGCCAACATGGATTTGGGCTTTTAGGCTATCTGTGATGGGTCAGGTACAACTGACGCTGGAAAACAATCTGTCTGAATACACAGTTTTCTGGTTGAAGAGTCAAGGGATAGTAACACGACTTCCCAATATTCGTCTCGCACTCGAAAATTGGCCGAATCTGCTCGAATAGCTCTGAATAACTCTGATGATACGGAGAAGAACAATCCTTTCGCTTCTGATATGCCCCAGCCTCTGGGACCTCTGTGGTGATGCTCCGAAAATCTGTACCCTGATGGTCTGATATGAAATGCCCCAGCATTCTGAACTTCGGAGAGATACTTCACATCAAATGCTTCTCGAATGAAGAATAACTTCTGCACTCTTAAGATGGCCTGCCCCTGACTGCAATGACTTTTCCCCTGATTATCTGATTCAGAGTAGTGCCCCTGACCACGAGATATTTACCGAATCTCAACCTGATTGCCCCAGGATAACTGACTTCGAAAGGCTGACCTGACTGGGGATCACCGGATGTAGCTTGCCCTGGCTTGCGGAGCATTCGGGCGTTCTGTATTCTATCCTGACCATACCTTCCATTGTAGAAAACTTTCCTGCTGTCAAGCGCTTACTCGCAAGTAAAACAAGTTGTTATGCATGAAAGATATACTAATGCAACGCATATGACAGCTTTGACATCCAATCTGTTCACTGGGAATAGGAAAAAACAGTTTATGGCATAAAATGCACAAATTATTTATCAAGAATATCAACATCAATACCAACATGGTATGAAAAACTGTTTTAGGAGTCAGTTTCGACGTAATCTTTACCGAAGTATGCTTTCGAAACAAACCTGCTTCAATTAGGACTTTTGAAGGTTATAACGTGGTCAGGTTCACGGTTTTGAAGGAAAGGATAAAGGCTCAAAGTTTATTTTAACCCACCCATTCTCCTTGATGTTCTCCCATCCTACGTTCAGCTAATTTGACCTTAGCGCTCACCTCTCAGAGGCTGAAAGATAGGAGTGATAGTTCGAGAAACCATGAGTTTTTGGAGTGACAGTTACTCACTCTTCGTCTTTGACACTTGAGGTCACACGACTCATATTTCATTTGAGGATTTTTCTTTTTTAATCCTTTTGTTTTTCCTTTTCTTGTTCTCTTATCCCTAACTTTTGCCTGGACCGACTCTTTTTGAGTTTCTTTTGATTTTTAAGTCCAGCGGGATGCCCTCATTTTTGCCTAAGTCATTTGTTTTGGAGTTTTAACTTAGCGGGCTTTTGATTCTCTTTTTTCCTTCTTTTTTTTCGAACAAGTCGTGTGACGCTGGTTGCCTGACTCATTGGAGAATAATGTGATTGTCCCGCTCTTAATTTAACCATTGTGGTTTTTTAGGCACGACCTCTAGAGGTGTGATTGATCCTCGAACGGACACTCCTTTTGCAACTTGAACGCTCGGCCAAATTAGCTAACACCTACCCTGCCCCAGGTTAAAGATGGAGGGTTTTTCGTTTTCAGAAAGAACTCCTACTACTAGGCTCAAAGGGGTTGGCAAGGGATTATCTTCCTTATATCACCGGTGTTTAGGGATTTGAAACAATGCCTGTACATCATCAGCAGGTTTTATTTCAAAAGCATACAATATCGGAAGTTGCATGTCGTTCATTTTCGTCGTCCTCCTCAGATCCTTCTTAACCAAGCATTGGACATTTGTAAAAACAATTAGTGAACGCGAATGGATTTAATCAAAACATGCATATTTATTTCATTATCATCAATTGAATGAAAACAACAAGTTTTACGAACAAGATTGCAATTTAAACAGGAAAGAAACTACAAACGTAAAGAAATGACAAGATAAAACAAAGAAAAATGCCAGCTTCCGAGAACCGGGCTTTCACATCTGTCCTGCTGCTGAACCAGCCATCTTCACAATCAGTTATTAGAGGCAACTCGATGTTGTCCTGATCTGCTTTCAGCGACCCAACCAAATTATAGAGCCCCTCCTCCTCATTCAGATGATTTTGGGCCCTTCCTGCCCGAAGTTGATAGTTGTACTATCAAGTAGGTCCTGCACCTTGTGCTTGAAGGCCAGACAATCTTCAATGTTGTGCCCCGATGCTCCTGAATGGAAATCACAGTGCTCATTGATATCATACCCTGCTGGAGGCGTACCTGTCAGCGGGGCTAACTTCCTCTTCTCAACCAACTGTAATCGTAACAACGTCTGAAGAAGTTCGGCATATGGCATCGGAGGCACATTAAATACCCTCACCGGCCTCTGATTTTGAGCTCTTCGCTGATTGGGATGTTGTTTCCTTTGCTGCTGTTGAGGTCGTTGCTGTTGTCGCTGGTACCGGGTTGACTGTTGAACAACCTTCGTAGCAAATACAACATCGGTTTCTTGACTTCCACCGTACTGATTAAGGCACTCCTTATGCTTAGCCATTTTATTTCTCAGATCTGCCCCAGGAATAGGCAACAGTTGTGGGCATGGAGATTCTGACACCATGGAGTCCAGGATACGTTTCTGACCTACTGCAGCTTTAGAAACATCCATCATCTTAGCATCAACTGGGATAGGACCAATACGTACAGCTACACCGCTTGGCGTGAATTCAATATCTTTTGAGTCAATCAGGTCTTGAACATTGTGCTTAAAAGCATGACAACTCTCGATGTCGTGTCCGAGTGCCCCAGAATGAAATTCACATTGCTTACTGGTATCGTACCCATAAGGCGGTATCGTTCCCTTGGGCGGTTCCATTGGTCTTTTTTCAACCATTTTAAACCTCAATAAAGTCTGAAAGAGCTCAGCATACGTTGAAGGTGGCGCCTCAAATACCCTCTTTGGCCTTCCCTCTTGACTCCTTCGTTGAGCCGGACATATCCTTTGTTGTTGTTACTGATGTCTGTCAACACGTTCGTTAAGCTCAGGTTCCCCAGGCACAGGTGGCACGAGCTCCTTCACTGCGGCTTCAAATAGCTGATCATCCTCTTTCCTAAGCACATTCTTGACTACTTCCATGATCAAGCTCATTTGGGTCTTCAGCTGACTATTTTCCTCTTGGAGGATCTTCTGCTCCAGATGCATCTCTTGCATGTCTCTCATCATCTGCCCCAGCTGGCTTCGGACTTCAATCAATTCAACCTGATTATGTTCCATATCTCTGAAGGAACTCCTGCAACAAACTGGATGATGAGGAAATAAGACCCACGGTTCTGATGTACCTGTTAAATGATAATGCAATGCAGAAAGCAAACACATATTCATGACAAGACAAAGAGAAACTCAAGCTATAAGCACCCAGACGAACACCTCCCACACATGTACAACCAACAAAAGCAGCACGTAAGCACGAACGAGTACGAATACAATGACCCCAGCCAACAATCCTGGTGATGGTCAGCAAACAATAATGTGCAAAAGCTAAACGGGTTAGGCAGAGAAAACAGATGCGACACTCGGCACAAAAACCTCTAGAAACTTCTCCCATATTCAACTGAACTCTCCGTTTGACATTCTTCAGAACACACACTTCCCGTGGAGTCTTCCATGACATTAACTGACGAACCCACACAACTGGATAACGGAGAATCGTTAATCTGAACAAAACCCTGGGGCGCGATGAAAATCCGGTTAGAGTCTAACAGATCCTGAACCTGGCTTCTAAGCACCTTACAATCATTTGTTGAATGTCCCTGTGCCCCAACATGGTACTCACAGCGGGCGCTGGCATCAAAACCTGGAGGATATGGTGGAATCATTGGATTAGTCTTTTTCTGCACTATCAATCCACTTCTGACCAGATCTGGCAACAACTGACTGTACGACACCGGTAGCTGAGTAAACTGCCTTTCAGGTTTCCTTGGTCTTCGTTGGGCGTGCTGACGCGATCGACGACAGGATGACCGTTGACTTGAAGTGTCTGAAAACCAATCCTGAGATGCTAGAGATTCTGAGACGACGTCATTTCCTTCTTCCCACTCTTCTTGAGAACTGACAACTGACTCATTCTTATCAACTGGGATATAAGGAGAACCTCAAAGCTTTCCACTCTTGAGTCCTCTCTCAACAAGCTCCCCCATTCTCATCAGGCCCACGAAGCTTGTACAACCGAACAATTTGTCATAATAATGGCCTTTCAGAGTACCCAAGAAGAGGTCAACCATTTCTCTTTCCTGAAGCGGTGGTTGAACACTATCAGCCAATTCTTTCCATCTTTGCACATACCCTCTGAATGATTCATTCTCCGCCCGAGATAATTCTTGCAGATGTACGAGACTAGGAGCCATATCCAGGTTGTAATCGTATTGCTTCATGAAGGCATTGGCTAAATCTGACCATGATTTGATGCTATCACTTTTCAACTGCATATACCAATCCAAAGATGCTCCAATCAAACTATCTTGGAAACAGTGAATCATGAGCTTGTCATTGGTGACATGCGAAGTCATTCTTCTGCAGAACATAACCAAATGTAACTTCGGACAACTATCCCCTTTGTACTTCTCAAAATTAGGCGTCTTGAACTTCGGAGGCAACACAAGGCCTGGCACTAAACACATGCTCACAGCATTCAGATCAAGAGCATTCTTATTCATCAAGGCATCAATCTGATCTTCCAACAGCTGAAGTCTTCTCGTATACTCAACAGTCCTTGGGTTCTGAACATTAACCTGTGGAACAGCTCTTGGAGGTGGAACAATCCATGGAGAAGGAACAACCCTCAGAGAACCTGGCGTAGAGAAAGTGAAACTGTGATATTCTGTGCCATGGAGAGAAGGTAAACCTCTGGTAGGGGTTTGCACAGGCTGAGCTACATTGTTCCCCGGAGTTCTCTGGATGTTAGCTTCTTCTCTATTCATAGTTGTTATGGCTTCCATGAGCTGACTCAGCTGATTTTTCAACAATTCAAACTCCGCCCAAGTAACAATTCAGTTCTGCTCTCCTGAAGCCATGGTCCTTCCAGAAGCTAACTCAAGTCCAACAAGAATGTCGGGAAATCAACTGGACGAAGCGGACAAAAGACTGGTAAGCTCCCAGTTCCGGCTGATGATGGATATGCAACATGCGATGCAAATGCAAACAGAAATGAAAAAATGCAAATGCACACACAAGGGATCAAGTTGCTGTCGAGAAGCCCAATCCACAATACTGGTCTTAGACAGACCCATAACAATTGCTCAAACCTGGTTTCCGACAGACCCAATAATATAACTCCAACCTGGTCTTTGACAGACCCGGTAACTGTCCATAAAAAATCCACAATCCTGAGTCTCAAGTCGGTAGTCTGAAGGTTGAGTTACCTGCATGCCCCAAATCCCTCTCACGGGTAGGTGCCCTAACAACTGACACAAGGTACGACATCCTATGCGGTCACCAGCATCACAAACTTTCATGAGTGACGATACGATACCCAGAAGGTATGGCATCGTCATCTCATGAAGCGGCCTCACTTAGCTGACTTCCAAGTGATCGGTCCCCAGAGTCGACAATCCTCACGTCTGGACTCCCCTCAGATCCTCAGGATCGGAAAGAAGCACCTCGGAGAGAATCTCGTCTGAGCGCGGATTTCGTGGGGAACTGTGTCTGCTCAGCAAACAGGTTCGTCAACTAATCTCCACAACTATATCTAGGTGCATACTCGAGCCCAGGTCCGGCTTATCACTCACAGTAACCTCCCTCTCCCACAGCAATAATCATAATAATATAATGCTGAAAATAAATGCGGAAAGGTGAAGATGCAGGAAAGTAAAGCATATATACAACACCCAACAGATAAACAGGCAAGCGCTAGGATTGACTCTCTTAGGGGACGTTGGATCCCACATGCATAGGGAACTATCGCGGTCCCCAGCAGAGTCTCCAGCTGTTGCTACTGCGAAAATCGGCGCCGGCTGACAGAAGAGTCGCCACCGTGCGTTATTTATCCCAACGGAGGGAAAGGAAACGCTCGAAGTAAACCTCGCAAAAAACGGGAAAGGTATGGTCATCGCAACCAAAACCTGGATTCGGGAGTCGGTTACGCAAGGGGAAGGTATTAGCACCCCTCACGTCCATCGTACTCGATGGGATCCACGCTTGCTTGGTTTGTCTAAAGGATGCAAAAACAATCTATCTACGGCTGCTAAATCTAAACGGAAGGGAATTAACTCGATAGAGCGTCGCACTCTACGCCTATGTATTCTCAAGAGAGAAAGTCAGAGTCAACGTAGTTCGGGAAACTACAGGGAATTGGCTCGCCAAGACTTCGCGTCTTGTGCCTACGTACTTCCACACAGCATGGAAGATCAGAGCTTTCGTAGTTCAGGCTAACTACGGCTAAGCAGGGTGTTCTCACACAGGAGTGAGATATTAAATTGGTTTGAGAGGTACGGGAACCTATGGGAACTAAGCTACGGTCTGGTCTCAAATGCACTCGGGCAAGAGAAAAGGAAAACAATCAGTCGTCAGAGGGAAAGTCTCGATCGCACTGCAGCGAGAGAACAAAAGGTTAGGTGTTAGTGTGCTCGCTAGGATATCGCATCCTATGCCTACATATCCTTGTCTGGTACGAGAAATCAGAGCAGCTGTAGTTCGGCTACTTCGGGACCACAGCTCAAATCTCATTTTATTAATATTCTGAAAAGGAATACAATGATTGAGAAATAGGACTAAACTCCTAAAATCTTATCATATCCATCTATAATGGAAAATCAAATGGAAAATAGTCCCCTAACAAATGGACTTCTAAAACTACCTCTAAAAAGGTAAAATAAGCTCCTATGAAAAAAATATCTATTCTAAAGAAAATCTTAACTCTACAAACTAATATTTTTATATTCTCTTTTTTTATTATTTTATCTTTTATTATTTTCATATTTCTTTTTCTATATTCTTTTCTCCTCTCTTTTTTTTTTCCTTAACATTTCTTTATTCTTCTTTTTTTTTCACAAAGGAAACAACTAAAAGAACATAATAAAAATGAAGAAAATACAAGGGGAGGGGGGTGAAACAATTACAGGGTGTGTTATAATTAATAAATCAATCAGCAAGCCCAGCCCACCAAAAATATTCACAAAACGGGAGGGGGTGAGAAGGTAAAAACGGAGGTGGGTGTGGTAACACGCGAATGGGCTTTGGGCCCAGACCAAATACGGAGCCCGTTCCTTCTATCCTCAGCAAAAACCCTAATCCCTCAGGCTTCCCCCTTTCACTGTTCACACATCCGAACGACGCCCTCAATCTTTCTCCTTCTCGCTGATTCTCTTTCAACTCTCGTTCTCAATCTCACAAAGATTCTTACTCAATCGCTCACACATCTCTTCGTTCAAATCAAAAGAACCTTCCGAACCTTATAACACCAACGAAATAACAACAACAACGCAATCGATATAAATCTGGATATGCAAACTAATCCATGGCTTGAAGATCTCAGATGACGAAGGTTCGTGTTCTTGATGGAAGCAATTGCATGTGTAAATCTGGTGAAGAACGAGTATTGACGCACTGTTTTTGCTTGAAGACTGCTATGGAATCATAAAATGAATGATGTTGCTTGAATGATAAAAACAAATCTGGGAAGAACCTGATGAAGGATGAAGTTGATGAAGATCTCTTGAAAGTGTTGAAGTTCGTATGAAGATTTCTTGTTAAAGATTGAAGACCTCACTGAAGCTCTTGAGAAATCTTGAAGCGTGAAGTGCAGCGGAGGTTGTTAAACACAGGATTGATGATCTTCGCTTGGATCTTGAAGGATCTTCTGGAGAGGCTTGAAGGATCTATCGAGCGATGAACATGCATGGAGTCGTTAGAGGAATCTGAAGGATCCGTGGAGACCTGGACGTTTGTTCTTGATCACTGATGATGAACGTGTTGAAGACGTTCGTGGTTTTCTAGCGATTTGTTGAAGGTCATGAATGATTGTTCTGGAAAGCTGAAGAATTCTGATGGAGGTTGAAACGATGATCTAGGAGAAAAACGTCTGAATTCGATGGTTGAGATGATGATTGTAGATGATCGGAGGAGATTGCAGTGACAGATGGGGAAGATCAAAAGAAAACGATGAAGATGATGGATTTGGAGTTTCCGGTGATATTGGCGGTGGCCGGAGTAGGTTACGGGTTGGTTATGGTCGCCGAAAGTTTGTTGGGGCGGTGGTTGTTGGGGTTGTCACCGGATTTGCATGGTCGGCAGCGGGTAGGACGGTGAGGAGTGCATGCGGGACGCGTGGCTTGGTGTGGGTTGAGGTGATGCCACGTGTGGTGTGAGACGGAGTGAGCAAGACAAGTGTGGGGTTGGGTGGCAGTGAGAGAGAGATGGGAGAAACACGTGGAAGACTGAGTGTGAAGTGGGAAATGAAGTGGCTAGCTCTGGCTTGAACGCGTGGCTTGGTATATATATGACACCTGGCGCGGACAAAAACGGACTAAGATATTGGACTGAGAGTTTTGGGCCTCCAAACTCTGAAATGGGCCCACGAAAATGATATAGCAAACCCAAAAACTCTGAATTAAAATGGATTAAACCCAATTAAGAAAACTAATTAAAGACTTAACCTAATTAACTAGTTAATACTCAACTAACTAATCCGAAAATTAAGACTAATCTGATCTAATTAACAAACTCAATTAAAACTTAACTAAAATTGAACTCTAATTAAACTCTATTAAAAGGGAATTAACATCTAATCTATGTTAATCTCTAAACTAATGAAAAAACTATTAATTTCTATTATTTCCTATTTAAATCTAAACTAATAAAAATAGAAAAACTCTAATGATTCCTATTTAAAATCCTATTTAATCTCTAATAAAATCTATATTAACCTATAGAAAAAACTATATTAATTTCTATTTAAGAAATCCTAATAAAAGAAATATTCTATTAAACTATCATTTAAAAAAACTTAATATCTAAAAAAAAGAAGTTTATTCTAAAATCTATTTAAAAACAATTTATAAATTCTAAAAAGGGTTTAAAACTATTAAAAATATTAAAAGAAATCTATTTAAATTCTAGAAAATCTATAAAACCTATTTAAAGTCTACAAAAGGCTATTAAATCCTAAAAAATGCAAACAAAGGCAAATAACCAACATAAAAGAGAGCGCGAGACCAGATCGAAGCAAAACAGTAAACCCAGACACCATGAATCTTCAAAATCACTGCGTGAGCTGAGAACACCCAGGAAGCGCGTGACTTCCTAAAATAACCTCCGATTACCCGAACCGGTCTGAGATACCCGAAATGCGACAGCAGGGCTGTAATCCCGATAAAATCACCATGATTGAGGAAATGCACTATATGCAGTATGTAAATGCGAATGCGAAATGCGTCGAAACATCGAGCCAGATACGGGACCCGGTTGGTCAAATTTTGGGGTGCAACAGGATGGTGTTGAAGACAAGCTTGGGATACCATGGATTGCTTGAAGAAGTTTGAATGTGAAGATTTCCCTTCTTTTGGTGTAGTGTTGATTAGGTGTTAAGATTAGGGTTTGTAGGCAGAGCTTCTAGATAGATTCTCTTCTTTCATAAACATGGAAGATGTTGATCACTTCCATTATTACCTATGATGCAAGGTCCCCTTGTAAAGGCCTCATCCCTCCTTTGGTAGGATGTGTGGCTCTTTATAAGTTGGTAGAACCTTTGAGGGTCCCTTTCTCTGATGATGGAATGCTTAGTGGTGACCTTTGGTCTTCACTCTGCTGGCCATTATCCAAACCTTGCTCTTTTTAGATGAATCTTTCTCCCTTTCATGAGGATGGAATGCCTTGTTAGAAGCTTTGAAAAGGATGGAGGTTGCTACTTCTTTGTGGTTGAAGACTGCCATTGGAGCTGAAGCTTGAAGATCAAGAGGAACAAGTTGACACTTGTGGGAAGAAGATCAAGCTGAGATTGAAGAAAGAGCTGAAGCTTGAAGAAGATGAAGAACAAGTTTATACTTGTGAGGGGAATCCATTGGAGATTGAATGAAGAAGCTGAAGTTTGAAGTTGGGAAGCAAGTTGATACTTGTAAGTTCAATGCTTGGAGTGCCTGAAGGAACAAGTTGATGCTTGCTAGTGGGATTCAAGCCTGAAGGTGGAGTTTACTTTGGAGCTGAGGCCTGAAGAAGAAAGAATAAGTTGATGCTTATGTGTGATGTATTAGAAGCTTGAAGAAGCAAGTGGACACTTGCTATTGAAGATGGTAGCCTTGAAGGGCAGTTACAGACTGTGGACTGAACTGCTGTCAAAGGATTGCTTTGATGTGGAGCTGTAGAAGCTGTTGATCTGCTTTCTTTCCTGTCTGTTTGCTTTCTGTGCAACTATATTGATGTGACTTGTTTGATTTTCTTGATGCATTAGAATAAGTCCATATCTAGACTGATGTAAGCTAGGAGCATGATTGCACTAGAGGTTGAGTTGCTCCCTCTGCTTGTATTTTTACTGTATGGCTTTGCTTGCTGGTATTTGGTAGAGCCCAACTCCCTTGCCTATATGGTTTGTTATTTGCTTGATGCCATTTTACTTCTTCTGTATGATTACAGTTACTTATATCTGGCTTGATAGCATGTTTGAATGAAGAAGCTGAAGTTTGAAGTTGGGAAGCAAGTTGATACTTGTAAGTTCAATGCTTGGAGTGCCTGAAGGAACAAGTTGATGCTTGCTAGTGGGATTCAAGCCTGAAGGTGGAGTTTACTTTGGAGCTGAGGCCTGAAGAAGAAAGAATAAGTTGATGCTTATGTGTGATGTATTAGAAGCTTGAAGAAGCAAGTGGACACTTGCTATTGAAGATGGTAGCCTTGAAGGGAAGTTACAGACTGTGGACTGAACTGCTGTCAAAGGATTGCTTTGATGTGGAGCTGTAGAAGCTGTTGATCTGCTTTCTTTCCTGTCTGTTTGCTTTCTGTGCAACTATATTGATGTGACTTGTTTGATTTGCTTGATGCATTAGAATAAGTCCATATCTAGACTGATGTAAGCTAGGAGCATGATTGCACTAGAGGTTGAGTTGCTCCCTCTGCTTGTATTTTTACTGTATGGCTTTGCTTGCTGGTATTTGGTAGAGCCCAACTCCCTTGCCTATATGGTTTGTTATTTGCTTGATGGCATTTTACTTCTTCTGTATGATTACAGTTACTTATATCTGGCTTGATAGCATGTTATTTCCTCTGTATGATTGCAGTTATTCATATCTTGGCTTGAGATTGAGATGAGCTTGTGGAGGCTGATGCCCCACACACATTTCCTCCCTCACTTGCATTGCATGCATTTTACAGTCGTTTACTGTTTACTGTTTAAGCTGATGCTTTATCTGTTTCTGTTTATCATTGACATGATCCCCTAGGAATCTCACTCCCTTTGATAAGGAAGTGATGATTAGAACTTTAGGTTGAAACCTATGCATGATAACTTCTAGGAGTTCCCTGTTTCAAACCTCAACCATAGGATGAATCCTTGGAATGAAAACAGTAGGACTTGATAGTCTCCCCTTAGTTGAACCAGCTCGTTCTCTCTTCTCATCTCAAAACAAATTAAAATACAGTAATAAAGGTTAACTGACGTCGTATGTTACGAGCCTTAAGCTATCTGAGAAAGGATTGTTGGAGAGTTTCTTTTCAACAGTCTGGATGTTTAGTATGGCACCCTTTGGGTGACATGCGACGCATTCACTCTCAGGTCATAGTCTCTAGTACAATATTGGTTGCAAACATCCTAAAAAATAGTTCTTCCGTAAAAGACAGAAAACAAACTTCAAACCTTTTTGCCCCGTGGGCCCACAAGTCAAAGGAAGCTTTTCTGAAGAAAAGAGTGTCGTTAACTCCCAGTTCTACCGCAAACGGTAACGCTTAAGTCTCCAGGGGTCGAGCTGCGTATGCCAAACTGCTGGAACTGCTTGTTAACCCTACTCGATAAAACAGATGAATCTGAATTCCCGTAATCCGTATTATCCCGAACTACGTAAGCTCTGATCTCTCATACCTGTTGAGAGTATGTAGGCACAGTACTGACGTATTGGCGAGCCACCTTCCCCATAACCTGTAGTTAGCCGAACTACGTTGACTCTGATTTCTCATTCTCTGATGAGAATACGTAGGCATAAAGTGCGACGCTTTGCCGAGTCATTTCTTTTCTTTTTTAAGCCAGCCTTGATAGGTAGGTAGATAAAACCAACCCGTCCAATAAAAATAACAAGCGTGGATCCCATCGAGTACGATGGACGTGAGGGGTGCTAATACCTTCCCCTTGCGTAACCGACTCCCGAACCCAGACAATGGTTGCGATGACCTTGTCTTATACCTTTTCGTCAGGTTTTTCCGATCGTTTCCTTTCCCGTTCCGAGGGATAAATAACGAAAGATGGCGACTCTTCTGTTTTGCCGACACCTTATTTTCGCGGTAGCGACACCGAGTATGATCGGACTCTGCTAGGGATAGCTTACACGTGCCAATGATGATTGGGCTTTGCTGGGGAAAACAGAAGAAGTCTTCTTGTGTACCAATGGCAATTGGATTTCGAAATTATGCGCCAACACAGATTGGGCTTCATGACAATCACCAATAGGAATCAGGCTTTAGGTTATCCGTGATGGGTCAGGTACGCCTGATGTTGGAAAATACCCTGTCTGAATCCAAAGATTTTGGTTGAAGGGTCAAAGGATAGTAGCACGACTTCCCAACATTCTTTTTGAATTTGAAGGTTGATCAAACCCGCTTGGATAGCTCTAATGATACGGAGAGGAACAATTCTTTCGCTTCCATATTTTCCCCAGCCTGTGGGATCTCTGTGGGGATGTTCCTTGAAAGGAAACTTGAATTCTCATACCCCAATGGTCTGACATGAACTGCCTCAGCATCTTGAACTTCGAAAGAATGCTTCCGGTTAATTGCCTCATGGGCAAGAGATAGCTTCTGCGCTCTTAGGGTGGCCTGCCCCTGTCTTGCAACGACTTTGCCCCTGATTCGCTAACCTATGGGGAAATACCTTTGATTATCCTCGAGAGATTTATCAAATCTTGACCTGACTGCTTCAGATTAACTGACTTCTGAATGGCTGACTCCCATGTTGTGATCGTTTGACATAGCTTGCCCCGGTTCACCGGAATTCAGGCATTCTGCATTTTATTCTGATCAGACTTTCCATTGTGGAAACTTTCCTGCTGTCAAGCGCTTACTCGTAAGTAAAACAAACTGTCCTGCATAAAAGACATATCAAATGCAATGCATATGGCAGTTTTGAAATTCCAATTCTGTTCACTGGAAAAAATTTTGTGACATAAAATGTATGAATCATTCATCAATATGTCAACATTAATACAACGCTGTAAGAGTAGTCCTTTTGGGTGTCAGTTTCGATGCGATCTTTACCGAAGTATGCTTTCAAAACAAACCTGCTTCAATTAGGACTTTTTCCAGGTTGTAACATGGTCAGGTTCACGGTTTAAGAAAGAAAGGATATAGGCTCAAAATTCATTTTAACCCACCCATTCTCCGTGATGTTCTCCAATCCTACGTTCAGCTAATTCGACCTTAGCATTCACCTTTCAAAGGTAGAAAGACATGAATGACAGTTCAGGAAATCACACTTTTTCGAAGTGACAGTCACTCATTTTTCATCTTTGTTTGGGTACCGGTAGCCACACGATTTCGTTCTCGTTTGAGGATTTTTCTTTTGTAATCCTTTTTCGCTTTTTGTTTTTTCATTCCCTAATTTTCGCCTGGACTAAGTCTTTTGAGTTTCTTCGATTTTGAAGTCCAGCGGGATGCCCTAATTTTGCCTAAGTCGCTTGTTCGCAAGATTCGACTTAGCGGGCTTTTTCTTTTGATTTTTCTTCTTTTTTTTTCCGTTTGAACAAATCGTGTGACACCAGCTTGTCTGACTTTTTTGAAAAGAGATTGTGACTATTTCACTCCTGATCGACCAGGTTTAACCATCATGGCTTTTTTAGGTATGACCTATATAGGTGTGATTTATCCTCGAACGGGAACACTCCTGTGGTAATTTGAACGCTTGGTCCAATTAGCTAACACCTACCCTGCCCCGGGTTATGATTGAGGGTTTTTTCGTTTTCAGAAAGAAACTCCTACTACAAGACTCAAAGGGGTTAACAAGGGATTATCTTCCTTATATCACCGGTGTTTATGGATTGAAACAATTCCTGTACATCTTCAACAGGTTCTTTGTTCAAAAGCATACATTCAGAAGCTCACTTCTTTTGATTTCGTCATCCTCCCCGGATTCCTCTTAAACAAGCGTTTGACATCAGTGAAACATTGAGTGAACACGAATGGATTAAATCAAAACATGCATATTCATTTTATTATCAATATCAATTGAAAACAATACAAGTTTTACAAATGCAATTTGCACTTTAACAGAAAAGAAACTACAAATGCAAAGAAATGACATGATAAAACAAAGATTGCTAGCTTCTGTGAACCGGGCCTTTAGAACTTGATTTGCTGCTGAGCCATCCATCTTCATAATTGCTCGTCGAAGTCATCCTGATACTCTTCTGAATATCTGCTCTTAGTGAACTCTCCCATAACATGAACTGATACACCCACTTGGCTGGATGAAGGAAGGTCGTTAACCTGAACACCCTGAGGCATGATCGAGATCTTGTTAGAATCCAACAGAGTCTGAACCTGGCTTATAAGCACCTTACAGTCTTCAGTTGAGTGCCCCTGTGCCCCAGCATTGTACTCACAGCGGGCGTTGACATCAAAACCTGGCGGATATGGAGGAATTTCTGAATTAACCTTCTTCGGAACTACCAACCCACCTTTGATTAAATCTGGCAATAACTGACTGTACGATACCGGTAGCTGAGTAAAATGCCTTTGTGGCTTCCTCGGTCTTCGTCTAGCGTGCTGACACGGTTGGTGATGGTATGACTACTGACTCTGGAGGGGAATAGATACCTGACACACAGACCCAACGGGTTGCTGACTTTGAACACTCGAAGTATCTGAAAACTGAATCTGAGGTACCGGAGATTCCGGGATAACATCACTTTCTTTCTCCCATTCTTCTTGAGAACTGACAACTGATTCACTTTCATAAACTGAGTATCTGAGATGTCTCGAATTTTTCCGCTCTTGATTCCGCTCTCAACATGTTCTCCTATTATCACTAAGTCAGCAAAGTTCGACGCTCTACCACTGATCAGCTTGTCAAAGTAATGGACTTTCAAGGTACCCAGTAATATGTCAACCAATTCTCTGTCCTGAAGTGGGGGTTGAACACGAGTAGCAAATTCTCTCCATCTCTGCACATATCCTCTGAAGGATTCATTGTCTGCCTGAGATAATTCTTGCAACTGCGTAGGGCTAGGAGCCATGTTAAGGTTGTAGCTGTACTGCTTCACGAAGGCATTGGCCAGATTTGACTAGGATTTGATACAACCACTCTCCAACTGCATATACCAACTCAACGATGCTCCACTCAGACTGTCCTGGAAGCAGTGAATCATAAGCTGATCATTGTGGGCATGTGAAGTCATTTTCCTGCAGAACATTATCAAATATAGCTTCGGGCAACTATCCCCTTTGTACTTCTCAAAATTTGGCATTTTGAATTTCGGAGGCATCATAAGGCCTGGCACCAAACACATGCTCGAAGCATTCAGGTTAAGAGCGTTCTGACCCATCAGGGCGTCAAGCTTATCCTCCAACAGCTGACATTTCCTCATAAACTCAACAGTCTGCGGGTTCTCAATATTAACCTTTGGAACAATCCTCTGAGGATCTGGCACAGAGAAAATGAAATTCTGATAGTCTGTATCATGGAGAGAAGATGAATCTCTACCTCTGGTAATAGTATGCTCTTCGACAAGAATCTGCGTAGGTTGAGCTTGAGCGACATTGTTCACTAGAGTCTTCTGAATACTGGCTTCCCCTCTAGTCATAGTTGTCATGGCTTTCACGAGTTGATCTAGCTGATTCTTCATCAATTCAAACTCTGCCCTCGTAACAACCAAATTCTGCTCTGTTGAGTTCATGATCCTTCCAGAAGCTAATTCAAATCCAATGCGAATGTCGGGAAATCAACTGCGGGTTGGACAAAAGACGGGTAAGCTTTCTGTTCCGGACGAGGATGGACATGCAAGCATGAGATGCACATGAAATGCCATGCAAAATGCAACAAACATGGGATCACAGCCCCCACACAGCTCTGAATACTGCTGCGCTGCTGACTGGATACGTTCGCTTTGAAGAGATAACCAAAATATCGGGTTGGATGTAAGTTATGTTTCCTGCAAAAAACCCTCCTACTCACATGTATGGACCTAATCTAACAAAGGTTCGACATACTATGCGTTCATCAGCGTCACAGACTTTCGAGAAATGATGATACGTTCACCATTTCTGGTTTGGCATCATCATCTCCCGAAGAGGCCTCACTTAGCTGACTCACAAATGATCGGTTCCCAGAGTCGACAACCCTTAAATCCAAAATTCCCTCGAGCCCAAAGGGCCAGAAAGAAATTTGTCTAAGAGAATCTCGTCCGAGCGTGAATTTCATGGTGAGCTAGTACGAGCAAAGCAAGCACACCCACCACTAATCTCCACTACTAAAGCTAGGTGTGTACTCAAGCCTGGGTGTTGGCTTATCTGTCAAAGGAACAACCACCCAACACCATAACAGGAACAAATAATAATATAATGCGGAAAATGTAAATACATCAATATACAAAATACAACACACACTATAAACACCCAAAGACAAGCAAACAAGCGCTAGGATTGACTCGCATAGGGAACCACTGGAGTCCCCAGCAAAGTCGCTAGTTGTCGCAACTGCGAAAAACAACCGGCGGAAAAACAGAAGAGTCGCCATTTTCGTTATTTATCCCAAAGTGAGGGAAAGGAAGCGATCTAAAAAACCTAAAGAAAAAGGGAAAGACAAAGTCATCGCAACCATGTCTGGATTCGGGAGTCGGTTACGCAAAGGGAAGGTATTAGCACCCTTCACGTCCGTCGTACTCGACGGGATCCACGCTTGTTAGTTTGTCTATGGGTGAAAAACAATCTATCTACGGCTTCTACGGTTAAATGAAAATAACTGACTCGATAGAGCATCGCGCTCTATGCCTACGTATTCCCTCGTGCAATGGGAAAGTCAGAGTCAACGTAGTTCGGGAATCTACGGGGGGGATTGCTCGCCAAGACGTCGCATCTTGTGCCTACGTATTCTCATCTGGCATGAGAAATCAGAGCAAAACGTATTTCAGGCTAACTACGGGTAACCGGGGTGTTCTCGATCGCACAGGGGTGAGAGAAAGGGTTGACGATACTAGTGTACGCATTCTAGGAGTTAGGTGCATGCTGCTCGACCATTGGAGACTTAGGCGCTACCAGTTTGTGGTAGAACGGACGTAGTATGTCGGGGTTTAAAGGTATGGGAACCTACAGGTTCTAGAAATATGGTCCGGTCTCAATTGCACTAGGGCAAGAGAAAGGGATATTAGTCGTCAGCGGGAAAGTCTCGATCGAACGGCAACGAGAGAACAGAGAAGTTAATTGTTAGTGTACTCGCTAGGATATCGCATCCTATGCCTACATATTCTCGTCTGGTACGAGAAATCAGAGCAGCTGTAGAGAAATGATATTGATATCTGTGTCAAAGACAAGATAGGGAAATGATATTGAGAATCATTCTCCAATTGAATCATGTCACACAGACAACACAGAATAAAATCCAAAATAAAATCAGATGGAAGAAGAGAAACTGAGGAGAGAAAAAGTGGTCTCGGATCCTACATTATCCATCAATAAGTCGATTAATAACGGTTTACGGAAGCCTCGTCATCGACCTACAAAACAAAAATGATGAGAAAAAATCCAATGACAAATGGAAATAATATTCTACTTCTAAAAAATAAATAAAACTCCTAATAGAATAAAATTCCTAAAGAAATATAAGGAAATTGCATATAAAAAATAAAATGAAAATAAAATCCTATGCATAATATTCTATAAAACTATAATTTCCTAAAAGAAAATAGAAAGAAAATACAATACACAAAGTATTTACAAAATAATGCAAAACCAGGGGTACAGTATTCCAGCAGGGGTACAATCTAGAGAAAAACAATTGGGCTTATTGGCTTAGTCCACAATCAGAAAAAAAGAAGAAAGAAACAGGGGGGTGTCAATGGAAAACAGGGGTATGGTCCAGAAATGAACGTTGGGCCCAAGGCCCACTAACTCCAACCAAGAGATCTCAGGAAGACTTCATCTTCTTCCTTACTGCTATCAAACCCTAGCCGCCATCAGCTCTCAATCCCTCCGTCTCAAACCTCTCAACTCCCTCGGTACAAATCAAAACTCAAGTCAACTCCCTAAATCCCTTCCTTGAAAACAACTCATATACTCTGCTTCATCTCAAACCTCTCTCACTCTCCTCTAAATTGGATGATGGAAGAAGCTGGTGTTGACGCTGGCTTTGGAAGGAGGTGGTGCGTCCGATGGTTTACGGTGGTGGATCGTAGTTTCCGATTGTTGAAGGAGATTGAAGACTATCCATTGAAGTTGTTCTTCAAGATGAAGTTGTGAGATCGGAGCTGGTTTGTGCGAAGTGTGAAGGTTTGTTGTTGTGGAGAAGCTTGGATCCAGATTTACATGCCAAGATCTGGAGGTTTTAAGCTATCGGTTCGTAAATCTTGAGATTTGTTGATGAAGATTATTTTGGAGATTCGATGAAGGTTTGAAGGTTTCTTGAAGGTTCGATGAGGAAATCTGGAAAGTATTGCGTTGAACATGGATGAAGATATCTGAAAATGGAGAGAGATGTTACTGGAAAATTGGTGGATCTTTGAAGATCTGGTGAAGAAATCTTGATGAAGTTTTCTGGAAAGAATTTGAGCGGATGAATGATCTGAAGAACCAGATGAACACATGATGAAGACGGTTGCGGTTCGTGGAAGGTTTTCTGGTGGAGGTTTCTTCTTGTTAAATATCGTTGATGATTATTTGATGAACGTTGGGAATAATCCGGTGAAGAAATCTTGAAAAGAGTTGAAGATCATTGATGATTTCTGATGAAGATTGGTCATAAATCTTGATGTTTCTGAAGACGTTGGATTTGCAGAAGTTTGGGAAGAACACGTGATGAAGTTTGTTGATGATTGTTGAAGATCTTGAGATCTGGAAAAATATCGTACGAACATTGAAGATCACGAGTCTTGGATGAAGATCTTGAAGGATCTAAAAAAAGGCTATGGAGTTCTTGAACAAATCTGGATGAAGATCAAGATGATTGATGATGAATGTTGACCGAATTCTGGAGAATTGATGAATCTGGTGGAGAAGATGAAGATTGTCGTGAAACCTGGAGAATTGATGGATGAACTTTATGAATATGGTTGAAGATCAGATGAAGTTGCTGGAAACGGATAAGGAACGCGATGAACATGATGAATGTTTTGCAGTTTCCGGCGAGAGGAAGCAGTTACGAGCGGATGATCATAGTGGTTCCGGCGAGTGGCGCATGACTTCGTCGGTGAGATTTCCGGCGGTTCGCATGCAAGGCGTGAGTTGTCAACGCCTGGTGAGAGAAGAAAAACGTGGCAAGCATGCAAGTGGGGGGAGAGAGTGAGTGGGACATGTGGGATCCAAAGAGGAGAGAGAGTGTTGCATGGCTTTATACGATGCCACATGGCAGCGGATTGGACTGGGCCCCCAAAAGCTGACACATGGCCCACGAATTGACTTAATGACTGATTAAATGGGCTTAATGAATGATTAAACAATTAATGAAAGAAACTGGCAATGATTAAAAGCTAAACCCAGGTTAATTGAAATTAATAAAAGCTGCATATCCTAACTAATTAAACTAGCTAAAACCAATTAACTAACATCAATTAATATCCTAAATATCCTAATTAAAAGTGGATTAAAATCAAATTAAATTCTAAGAATTAATTTCTTAAACAAAACTCTAATAGACTCTAAACAATTAATGTTCTAACATTCTAAAAAGAATTAATATCTAAAAATCCAACACATCTATTTAAAATTGAAACACCAATCAATTAAATTCTAAAACATAGAAACAACTATTTAAAACCTATTAAAAGATCTAATAATATTCTAAAAATAGAAAATGACTCTAAACATTTATTTAAAATCTAATAATACTCCAAAAAGAGGAAATGAATCTAGAAAATTAAAACGGTGATTCTAAAATGCGGGAATGCAACGAGATGACCGTATAAACTGAAAACACTAGGAAGAGCACAGCTCCCAAAATAAATCTCTGTATTCAAACTGGTTTGAACTGTCTGAAATGCAAGAGGAGGGCTGTAATCCCGATAAAATCAATCCGGCTGAAAAATGTAATGTATGTTGTATGCAAATGCAAATGCAAAATGAAATGAAACATAAGGCAAATAACGAGAAATGGTTGGTCAAATTTTGGGGTGCAACAATCCTTTGGGGGAAATGAAGGATAAAATCAAAGTTTTAAAATGAAGGATGAAAGATAGGAGGGTGAAAAACCCTAAAAAAGCACACAACTTTCTCACAATGTAAAGTGTTTCTAGAATATGTTTTTTAGAATTCTTTAAACATTATATGAAAAATTGCAATAATACAAGAATTTAGCAACAAGAACCATTTAGAAATGATTAAAAATGAAGAAGTTATGTTAATTTGAATATTAAATAAAAATCAAATAAATTGGTGATTAAAAATAAGGAAATGTCTTCTTCAAGGCTTGAACCCAAGATCTTGAGATCATGGACTCAAAATTTAGCCAACTATACCACTGGACGCGTGTGAGCATTAGATGAGAAGATAAAGAAAAATATTAAAATGTTAAAAATAAAGAAAATGGTCAAAAAGTGCCCTCGCTGATGGTCGAACTCGGTACTATGGACATGGCAAGATACTTGAAAGCAAGGCAACAACCACTGGGTGGCGATACATCCATTGTATCAAGCCACCTCAGTTAAAATACACCTAAATAGGCGTGTTTCTGGGCAAGGTTCATGGCAAGCTCAAGGCAAAACATAAAAAAATGATTTGATTCTAACTTCCTCAAATCTTAATCAAATTCAATGAAATTTTAATCAAAACTGCTTATTTTTTCATGAGGAAGAAGATGGTACCGACCAAATTTCCAAATACTATACACACAGAGAGATTCGAATGAAAATGCATTAATGAATTTTAAGATGCACTTTGAAACTTCAAAATTAAAACAGATCTAATTAAAGGTAGGCAATGATCTGAGCAAGTCCCAAATATGGTCTGGGATGAGTTCCAACAGGAAAGTTTGTTCTAAAAGCATCAGAGCAAAATATTGGTATGTGAGTTGCTAATCATGAACATGACTAAACCATAACAAGGTGATCACAAAAAGAGTGAGTTCAAAGACCAAACACAGGCCTGCTTCAGTTCTCAACCTGTTGCTTATGATGATTTTTTAGCAAAAGATCTCAAAATCCTACTGAGGAAAGATATGATTTCTGTGAATAACAAACTAAGCTCATATTTTTTTTTGTAAAAAGGATCCTCCAAAAACAGCAGTGGTTCAACAAGTATTTGGGTATTGAAATTCAAACAGACAATTCTAAATAACCAGGATTCTCTTAAAAGATTTCAAACATGAAAACTAAGAGCAAATAACAAGTTGATGAATTCTCAACAGAGGCTAAACAACAGGGATTTCAACTAGTATTCATGAAAAAACAAAATCTCAAGGGCATGAATCCAACAGCAAGCAACATGAACCAGTTTGATTTACCATTTCATACATCAGGGTTTTAATTAGTCAAAGCCAAACAAACAACCAAAATCTCATGGATCCCAACTGTCTCAGATAGAAAGCAGCTATGAACCTAAACCATGAATTCCAAGAAACAAACTGAGATTGGATAAAATATTAAGTTGGCAGACCTCAACACCAACAAACTCAATCATTTAGACTTTAACAACCAATGTTTACAAAGATAAACAACATCCTAAACAAACATGAATCAGACAGTAATGTGTCGCTAAGATAGAAGCAACATACTTTGATATAATTATGCTAACCAACCCTCAAACATATTGATAACCAAATATGAATTAGCACACTTAAGCCAACAACCATCCTTGGCAGAACCAAAGAAAATTTCAACCATGCTGATGCTTTTATAGGTTTGACATGACATATCAATATGCACTTCTATAATCTAGTTGACCAACCATACATCAAATGTTCCAACAGTACTTACATATTTTGACCAGAATATGTTACACAATAGCAGGTCTTGACATGATTCAAAGTCCAAACAGCAGTCCACAACCATCATACTAAATCACACACATAAGTTAATAACAAAAGACCAGGTCTATTTACAATGAACTTCAAAACAATCTAAGTTATCAAACATGACTATGTTGATCATCAACAATTCAATGTGAATCCTTTCAACATAATTATCAATATCAACCCTATGACAACAACATAAATATACTCAAACCATGAGGAAATGGCTTAGCAGCAATAAGGAATTCTTGCTTCAATCATCATGCCTTAAACTAATATCCTCCATAAGACCTAACCAGCATACACAAACCCTAATATGGCACTGCTGATCATCATAGGTCAAGGCGTGTTTCAACAGACCTTGTGTGAATCATTTCAACATAACCATGCCAAACAAACAACTCTAACACAGGACTCTTAAAGACATTCATAAAGCAATCCAACATATGCTAGATAGGTCTAAGTATGGACAAGGTCTAAGGTTCACAAATGAGAAACAACAAACATGACAATGTTTAAATATTAAGCCACTAAACCTAGGCCTCTCATGTTTGACAGTTTTCAAAAAAAGTTTGGTGGTTAACTTAACATAACAATGTTAAAAGCAAAAACTCATCAAGTGTTTCAACATCATACCTTCACAGAAGTAACAAACACACATACTGCCCTAATGGCATTCCAACAGCAACCACGCATGATATTGGCCTTACACAAATTTGAGAGCATAGTTAACAAACTATTTCAAAATGATAATGCACAAGATACTCAACAAAACCAATCAACACATGATGATGCATATTAGTGAATGTGCTTAAAATAACATACCTCTTGTATTCTTCCCACACTATGCTAAGCAAGAACAAGAATTCCTTCCTTTTGAGCAAGCTTGAGAATATTGCTTCTTCTTGAAGAAACAATGCAACCTTATGGATAGTTTGAGTGAATGCACTTCCAGCTGCTATTTCAGATTTTAGACAGCTAACACAACATGAATATGAGGTGTTCCAAGTGTTATGATGATTGGAAATGGTCTATGTAGTGATTTGGTGTGAAACTTGCATAAAAGTCAAAGTAAAGTGTGTAGAAAGTTGAATTTTTTATCTAGGTTTCTTTTGATGAAACTAATGGTGGGAATAGCTTCAAATGATCATTTTGAGTGTGTGTGTGTGTGTGTGTGTGTGTGTGTGATTTTTGAGATAGTTTTATGTTTGGCAGTGGGACTAGTGTGAAAGTTGCAAAGGGAGCAAATGTGGTATTTTTCTTCACTTACAAGCAAGGATGGTAAGAAAGAGAGTTGTGTTTTCTCTTGTGTGTTGAGAGCTCTGGTGTGGTTGATATCATGATATGAATCCCCTATTTATAGGCCAAGTGAGCGGTTGGGGAGGATTTGTCCAAGTGACATTCAATGGTGGTTTTTGTGAAAATATCTCATGAATCTAGGTGATGGTTGGCTCTGCTGGTTTTACTTACTCCCAAGGTGCATAAACCCCTTAAACCAGCTAGCAATGAGCTGTGGGAAATGACTTTAGAGTGAGCAAGTACAACCTCCATGCTGCAGCCCCTCAACTCTCTCTCTCTCATGTGTATTTTTTGTACTTTACTACATTAAAGTAATGGATCTTGGCTAGAACTTTGGACTTGGTTGGATTCCCTTCTAATTTAGTTCAATATGCCCTATAACACATCATATCAGATGTCATTACATGGTTAGAAATGAAGTACATGGTTGTAAATCAAGTCTTTCTTGAGTTTTAACATGGTGACCATCAAGTGTTTGGAGCCAAATTGTCCAATTAGAAACTCTCATACCACAAGGGCTATGGAGGAGTTTACTGAATTTTCATATTCCAAGTGGAACTAGGTCAAAAAAACCCTCAAAGTTGCCTGAAAACATGCCTAAAAATGCCACATATATGCATTTTTTGCCCATAGGTCAGATTTACACTTTTGTAGGGCTTGCCAAGACCTTTCCAACAAGCTTTGAACCACCTCATTTGGTTGTGTGGTTAAAAAGTTATGGTCTTGCCCCTTTCAAAACCCTAATTCCCGACTTTTTTGATTACTCCTCAATCCTTGATCCAATGGTCATGAAACTTCATGGCTAGGTGTAATATGTCATTAGAAACATTTTTGCTTCAAACTTTGGGGTCAAATTCCTTATGGTCAAAGAGTTGACTTTTAAGTCAAACGAACCGATCGATCGATAACTACCGGATCAACGGTTGATGTTCTGGGTCTTTTGAGGTCTTGAAACTTATTGCGTAGACTTCACTAAGCCATATGAGCTTCATGGACCATGATTCCATCATTGGAACATCTTTTAAATCAAAATTCAAACCACAATTGACTTTTCCTAATTAGAAACCCTAATCGAGGGTCCTGAACTGCACTGTTCCTTGATCTTTGGGTGACAACTTCAAATTGAATTCATACTTGATCCAATATAGTATGTTTTATGGTTTAGAAACTTATTCCATGGAGAACCAATCCAAGACATTGACTGATCAAACCATCAAAACCTCGATTCTCGACTGTACGGAACCCAGATTCACCTGTATCTTGACAAAGACAGACTTGAAATAGGTTATGGTTAGATAAACAAATGAGATGATCCTATAATAATAATGAAGATCTAATGGTCAAAATTTGGGGTGCAATAGTTGCCCCTATTTAAATATCTTCACCAGATGGCAATGAGGGATAACAATCCTCATAGAATCATAGTGAAAGGTATTTAAATATAGCAAACTAGAAATTTTGTCCCTTAGATCCGATGGTATGCGGAAGTACAAATGATAAAATTCTATGAATTCTAATGATGCTTGGATGTAAGAACATGTTGACACACCAGCAAAAATAAAAGAACGACAATACAACGAGTAACTACTCATAGGGGATCCGACACACTTGGGAAAGATCCCAGGCATAACAAACAATAGTTCATACATGACTAAAGATGCTACTTCAAGGGGATCTTCAACACAGGGAACTCCACTGAGGAAAAGGGAAACTCTACTAGGGAAATGCAAATCTCCAATGGAGAAAAGTATAAAGGGATAAGCCACGCAGAGGGGCAAAAGCCAACAGACTTAGACTCTGACCAGGGAAGTAAAAAGACCAGAGACACGGTTCTTACTGTGGATAAGCCAAAATGAGGAATTTCCTATAGTGAAGAGTTCGAACGGGATCTTCAGGAAAGGACTAGAAACAAGACTAGACGCACCAGGGACGCTAGTAATTAGAACGTCTGTAGTTCGGATGGGGAAACCAAAGTTTCGCTGGGGATACTGGTGACAACCGGAACAACAGGCAGTTTTAAGCGGCGCTAGTAACTACTAGATCTTCCTGGGGGTGATGGTGACAACCAAACCAGAGTTTCAATAACAATCGGCTTTCCAAAAAACGTTGGTAAATACAGGACTTCAGCTAAGGAAATTGGTACCAACCAACTCACAGTACCAATAACAATCGGTTTCAAACAAACAATGCTAGTGAATACTAGACTTAGAAATACTGGTGACAACCATAACGAGGATATCAATAACGATTGGTTTTTTAAGCAATGCTAGTAATTACTAGACTTGGAAAGAGTTGGTAACAACCGAGTTAACAGGTACCAATAACAATTGGATTTAAAAGTGTCAGTGACCACTAGACCTTCAACTGGGGAGAAATTTGTATCAAACCAACCTTCTTACCGATGATAAGTGTAACACCCATTTTAATTATCTAGTCTTTTTCTGTGTTATTTTATTTTTTTCGGTGTGCCTTTTTGTGTGGGGTGTGGTTGAGTGCGATAGTGAGTGCCCTTAAGTATGGAGATTGGTTGGTGCTTTTGGACTTTAATATTAATAATGATATTTAGAGATAATAATTTAATAAATAATGGTAGTATTATTATTAATATTATTGTTATTAATTATTATTATTATTATTATTATTATTATTATTATTATTATTAAGTAAATATGAGGAATTGGATTTTTGGGGGTATTAGGGGATATTTGGGAAGAAAGAAAGGAAGAAGAGAAACACGATCAAGAGGAGAAGAAGAAGAACACGATCTAGAGTAGAAGAGAGAGATTGAAGAGAAGAATCAAGGAGGAGGAAGAAGGCTGGGATCATCATTCTTCGGATTCTTCAGCAATCTGATCGAATTATCAAGGTAAGGGGGGGGGGGGGAGAAACGGGTCGAAATTGGTATGTTGCATGAATTCTAGTAGTGGGATTTTCCCCAATCCCATGGTAG